>JARYGA010055527.1:0-1200000 GCA_030545235.1 Helianthus tuberosus
CGAAACGGTACGGGTCGAAACGGTACGGTTCGAAACGGTTCGGTTCGATACGGTATGGTTCGAAACGGTTCGGTTCGATACGGTACGGGTCGAAACGGTACGGTTCGATACGGTACGGCGTCGAAACGGTACGGTTCGATACGGTACGGCGTCGAAACGGTACGGTTCGATACGGTACGGCGTCGAAACGGTTCGCGTCGAAACGGTACGGTTCGAAACGGTTCGGTTCGATACGGTACGGGTCGAAACGGTACGGTTCGATACGGTACGGCGTCGAAACGGTACGGTTCGATACGGTACGGTTCGAAACGGTTCGCGTCAAACGGTTCGGTTCGAAACGGTTCGCGTCGAAACGGTACGGTTCGAAATGGAACGGTTCGATACGGTACGGCTCGAAACGGTTCGTGCCGAAACATTTAATGATTTTTTGGATTTTTTAGAATTTTTATGATTTTTTAGAATTCTTTTGATTTTTAGATTTTTTTTGAATTTTTTAGAATTTTTATGATTTTTTTTGAGTTTTTTTGATTTTTTGATTTTTTGGAATTTTTTTGATTTTTTGGAATTGGATCAAAATGGCAACTGAAAACATTAGTGATTATGTACAAACTGGGTTTTTGGATGGAGTTAGACAAAATTGGATGGAGTTGGATGGAGTTAGACAAAATGATCAAAATGGCAACAAAATGCAAAAGTCAGGGACCCCCAGGCGAAAAAAAAACTATTTGGATCAAAATGGCAAATTTGGACAAAACTCAGGGACTAAAATGGCAATTTACTCTTTGTTTTTATTTAGTTTTAGTGTTTTATTATATTATTTTATGTTTTGGCAGGTCCTGGTGCAAATGGAGTAAAAACGAGTAATATAGAAATAACCAGCCAGTTGGGCAGAGTAAAATGCCAGAGACCGAATAAAAATTGCAGCCATTTTCTGTGATTGAGCCGAGCCCGCTATCTCTACGTTATAAGATGGGTGGCCATATTTTATAAAAGGGTTCTGTCACATGTTTCATTGGGCCACCAAACAAAGAATTTAGGTCCAACATGTTTCGTGAATTATGAGAATGGGCATATTGACAATTATTTATATTTTGTATTAAAACCCTAATGGAAGAAGGAAGTGAAGTAGAACAGTATATTGGATCGAGTGGACAGATAGATCTAAGGCCCAGCAGAAAAAAAGTGAAAGAGACATTGGGCCATTATCAAATTTTTTAATGATTGTCGTGTAAGGAAAAAAACCTAGTCTAGCCATTTATTCAACGAATCATATATCATCACGGCAGACGAGAAGCAACAGGGAATCCATATATTATACGAAAAGAAGACAGTTGGGAGACGCAAACAGACGAATTCAGAAGGAGCCGCACATTATTATTCTACGAACATCAGCGGGACGAATTTTGGAGAAGGTGTTTAGCAAGGTTCGAAGGCCAGGAATCATTGGAGACAAGTAGGAAGCTTAGAGATCAAGGAATTTACGGGTTCTACCTTTAGATTTCTTTTATTTTCTGGTTTCTTGTTTTTATTCAATGAATTCTTGTTTGAACAACTTTGATTTGTTTTCTTTATTTGAGACGCTTGGCTAAACATTTAAGCCACCTAGACTTAGATGAATGGATTGATATAAAGTTTTTACCGTTTATGTTATTTGCATGATTATTATGGGTTAATTATGATTTGTAAAGAGTTTGTCTTAATGATTTGATGTATATGCATGCTTTGAGTTGGTTTATTGCTATTATTTGCTTCATATGATTCTTAGTGACGGTCTATATCACAATATAGAGTCATATTAGGGTCTAGGATTTCGGTGAGTGTCTATATCACGTAAGAAAACCTTAACTCTTTAGGGAGAATTGCGCAATAACCCCTAGAAGTAACTGGTAATAATTTGCTAAGTCTTAGTGTTCTACTAGTCCTAATACCTGAAAAGTGAGGGGCTATTGGTAGGTCTTACCCGGCGAATTGGTTTAGATAGTCCTTGGAAAAGGTCATGTCTTGGTTTACCTGTCGGTCTTATTAGTCTATTAAGTCAAATTAATTACTTCAAACTACCCTAGATCTAGGATTGGAAAAGAATAGGTCAATATTAGGGTACTTACACAATAATTAGACAACTGGAAAGGCGTCTAATAACGGTAGGATTAACGGCCTAGGTAGCTCCACAGGTTTCTCCTTGAGAAGGGTTGAGGGGCCTCGTTGGTTCTTAATAGGTTTAGTATTTTAAGATCCCGGTTCCATAACTCATGCATTTAACTTAATCGGTAATCTCTTAAAAACGATCCAGGATTCTTGTCTAGGTGGTCTTGTTCTCATATAAGAAAAGTCTTTAGTCTTTATTCGTTTTTAGTCTAGCTTTAGTCTACTTAGTAGTTTAATATAGATTTCCTTATTTTCCGTAACCCCCCCCCCCCCCCCCCCCAAACAATTAAACAAGTTAAGTCGTGTCTGTCAGTGTCTAGTCAGAGTCTAGTTTACGTGGTTCATAGAGTCTCGTGGTTCGATATCCGGACTTCCTAGGTTTATACTACATTGATCGGTACACTTGCCGATTGTGTGGTTTTAGGTTGAGTCTAGAATTAAAGCTTTTTAGTGTCTAGCTTAAAGAGTCTAATGTAGTTAATTTTTATAGTCTGTTTAGCACACATCAAGTTTTTGGCGCCGTTGCCGGGGACTCTTGGCGATTGCGTTTGTTAGCTTTGATTAGACTTAATTGACATAATCTGTGCTACTTGTCTTTTGTTTTGTGTTTTCGTGGTGAGTCTTGTGAGTCTATCTGTGTTCTGTATATTGAGTCGTAGGAGTCTAATTTTCCGTGTCTTCTCTTTCTTCTGAGTTTTAAATATGTGTGAAATTTGTGGCGGGCCCCATTTTACAGTTAAATGCCCACAATATGAGGGGTCCTCTGCATATTATTATCCTAACCCCTATGTGCAGCCGCAGTCATATTTTTCACAGGGGTATTCCTCGTACCAGTATGAGGAACCGTATCAACAGCCTCAACAGCAAAATTTTGGAGTAAATGAGCAGGACCAGCTGGATAGGATAATGGGGTTGTTAGCTCAACTGGTAGCTACGGATGAGACTACTCATAAAATGATTCAAGAACATGAAGTCCTGTTTCAAAATAACCAGTCTATACTATCAGACATTCGATGTTCAGTAGAAGAAATGTCTAGGAGATTAGAAGAAGTAGAAGAAGCGGAGAAGGAGGGCATCATTGATTTTGGCTGTGAAGAAGATGAGATTACGCTGCAGGTGGCTAATAGCGGGATATTGAGAGAGAGTGTGGAAGAAGTAAAAGAGTGGCAAGTCTACCAGGAATCATTGGTTAAAGAGGTAGGGGTGTTGGACCCTGATGGGGACATAGCATACTTTGATGCCCTACTTGAAGGTGAACTGACAGAGGTGAGCAACCCTACACCAGACGAAGAAACTAAGTGTGGGGATCGTTTTTTGAAAGTGGTGGAAGAAGAAGAACACCACAGCTGGCCCATGGTTTTAGCTATAGGTGAAACTAAAAAATCAACAAAACCACGGGAGAGGGCAAAGAAAAGAAATAGAAAGGATCTAAACCTGAAGAGGATCGAAGATTGGGGCGAGATAGAGATGAAGGAGCCGTTCACGCATGATCAGTCCTCTCGTTACATGCCGGGCATTCGGTTTCTTCCTGGTAAGTTTAAATTCTGGTGGTCTGACCCGTTTAAAATTTTTAAAATATTTTATAATTCAACCAATAAATTTTTAATTATTTTTGAGGATCGGGTGGAATTAAACGGGTTAGATAGGGTCCAGATCAAAGAGAAGCCTCCTGATTAAGTTCACGTGTGGGGAGGTTTTGTAGAGTTTGTATAGAGTCGTAGGTTTAGTTTTTTGAGTCGGTCGTTTTTTAGAGTCGGTATTGCTTTGGTTTGTGCTTGTTTTTGTTTATATAGGTTTGAATATGTACCACCCGTACTCAATCTCCATTCGGGTGATTTTGGAGCTGCTTATCAGATATCAGGCATTTATTAAGTGTACCAGTTAGTGTCAAAGCCGATCGCGAATGAAATGCTATACGATCGAGCTGGATTGGACGAGAGTTTTGGAGCTTACGCGTTATATAACTAGCTAAGTCCTTTCCATTTATGCCCTTAGTCTTTTTATTTCTTATTTATTTTAGTCTTTTGAGTCGGTTTCCATCCTACATTGAGGGCAATGTAGATTTTAAGTGTGGGGATGGGAAACTATCGTTTAGTGTTTAGTTAGTAGAGTCTTGAGTCTTAAAAAGTCAAAAAAATACAAAAAAAATAAAAAATTTTAAAAATAAAAAAAATGAACAATCAGAAAATGTCTTTCGAATAAAAAAAGGAAGTTTGCAATTAAAGCGGAAAGTGATAGAAAAGATGAATTTTTGCTCGGGGTCGAATAATAATAATATGAGATTATAATAAATTGAGCTTGCGTCTAGTTAGGGATATGTGGGTAGGCCCGGGTTTGGTTTTAAGTCCCTTTGAGTTAATATACCTTAATTGTCGGTCTGCTAGTGGGTTTTCGCCTGGGAAATATGGGAAACTAAAACTGCCAATAAGAGTATAAGGGGCACCGTTATAAGTTAAAACTGTTAAAGTTTGTGATCTTGCGAAAAAAAAGGGAAAAAAAATAAAAAAATAAAAAGTGAGCTAGAAACTAAATGAAAGTAACACATGTCTATGTAATCCGAGTTGGGGATAACTACTCTACAGCTGGAATGCCTCTGGGATGTGTGAAATCGAATTGCCGATTAAAAGTACCGAAACCTAAGTAATCTGTGGTTGGGGATAGCGACTCTACAGCCGGAATACCTCTTGGTTAGGGAAAGCATCGTCTAGACTCACGATAAAAAAAAAGCAAAGCAAAAATAGAAAAAAAAATTTGATTGTAAAGTCTCTTGGTTTTGATATAAGACGGTTGGGAATTGGTCAAATGATCGTTCCTTTAGTCCTATAAGCTTGAGGTGGGAGTAGGTGGACCGTAAATTCTGGTGTGAGACCCTAGGTGGATTGACCGCACTTAAATTAAAATCACATGATAAGGGCTTAGGATTGGATTTGGGTTTAAAGTGGACAAGTATATTCGCAATCGTGACTAACGCAAGTCTTGGTTTTAATAAAATATACCTATGCTTTTGACCCGAGTAACTGTCCATCTCTGATTCCGTTGCATAATTCTTTTTCGAGGACGAAAAAAGAGTAAGGGACTGTTTGGCAACATCTGAACCAATAAGTGCTGAATGAATAAGAGGTCTGAATGAGTAAGAGACTCTGAACCAGTAAGTGCTGAACCAATAAAGTGCTGTTTGGTTGCACCTCTGAATGAGAGTGGAGAATGACATTTTTACCCCTATGTACTAGTTTTTGCTGAATGAAATATATCTTCTAAACCATAAATTAAGACGTTCATTAAACATCATTTAACTACATTAAATCGAGTCTAAACCAGTATATGATTATACAAAATTGTAGCAGTTAATTATCATTATCAATTAATCATTCATTTGACTTGTAAAGATAAAATTTAGGTAAAAAAAATAAATTCAGTAAACATTTCAATTTTCCCCAATATGTAAAGGAATCAACAATCAAAACAAAATTCGTATAGCTCTGCAACTCTAGACTCCACTTTCATCTTCATCTTCATCTTCATATTTCTCCACTCTCATCTTCATCTTCATCGTCATTATCATCAATAACGTGAATCGCTAGAAGAAAAAGAGAAGAAAAGATGTCGATTTCATACCTCGTTGATGATTGATGTTCTTGATTCTTGTTTGAGCAAAACACTAGATGTGAGATCGAGGCTTACCGAAGCAGAAGAGCTTCCGCTAATGAGACTTTTCGCCGGAAAACACCAAACATCGCTGCTGGAGAAGAAAGGGGGCTGCTGTGGAGGATGCGGTTGTGGAGGGCCGGATGTGGAGGGCGGCGGCTATGGAGGAGGCGGTTGTGGAGGGGGCGACTGTGGAGAAGAAAGGGGGGAGTGGCAGATTGTTTTCTTGGGCAAGGGTATACAAGTCCAATGTTCCATTCAGATGTTGAAAAGTGCTGAACCATTCAGACTGAATGGTTTCAATTCAGAGGTTGTTATTTGGAGAACCAAACGCCCCATGTCTGACCGATTCAGAGGCCAAGCCTCTTAATGGAGCCATTAAGAGGCAACCAAACAGGCCCTAAATGTGGGGATATTTGATGTGTGGTAGAATACACATATTTGTCCCGTGTAAATTGTATATTTTTTTGTATAAGTTTTATTTGTTTTTATTTAGTTTTAGTGTTTTATTATATTATTTTATGTTTTGGCAGGTCCTGGTGCAAATGGAGTAAAAACGAGTAATATAGAAATAACCAGCCAGTTGGGCAGAGTAAAATGCCAGAGACCGAATAAAAATTGCAGCCATTTTCTGTGATTGAGCCGAGCCCGCTATCTCTACGTTATAAGATGGGTGGCCATATTTTATAAAAGGGTTTTGTCACATGTTTCATTGGGCCACCAAACAAAGAATTTAGGTCCAACATGTTTCGTGAATTATGAGAATGGGCATATTGACAATTATTTATATTTTGTATTAAAACCCTAATGGAAGAAGGAAGTGAAGTAGAACAGTATATTGGATCGAGTGGACAGATAGATCTAAGGCCCAACAGAAAAAAAGTGAAAGAGACATTGGGCCATTATCAAATTTTTTAATGATTGTCGTGTAAGGAAAAAAACCTAGTCTAGCCATTTATTCAACGAATCATATATCATCACGGCAGACGAGAAGCAACAGGGAATCCATATATTATACGAAAAGAAGACAGTTGGGAGACGCAAACAGACTAATTCAGAAGGAGCCGCACATTATTATTCTACGAACATCAGCGGGACGAATTTTGGAGAAGGTGTTTAGCAAGGTTCGAAGGCCAGGAATCATTGGAGACAAGTAGGAAGCTTAGAGATCAAGGAATTTACGGGTTCTACCTTTAGATTTCTTTTATTTTCTGGTTTCTTGTTTTTATTCAATAAATTCTTGTTTGAACAACTTTGATTTGTTTTCTTTATTTGAGACGCTTGGCTAAACATTTAAGCCACATAGACTTAGATGAATGGATTGATATAAAGTTTTTACCGTTTATGTTATTTGCATGATTATTATGGGTTAATTATGATTTGTAAAGAGTTTGTCTTAATGATTTGATGTATATGCATGCTTTGAGTTGGTTTATTGCTATTATTTGCTTCATATGATTCTTAGTGACGGTCTATATCACAATATAGAGTCATATTAGGGTCTAGGATTTCGGTGAGTGTCTATATCACGTAAGAAAACCTTAACTCTTTAGGGAGAATTGCGCAATAACCCCTAGAAGTAACTGGTAATAATTTGCTAAGTCTTAGTGTTCTACTAGTCCTAATACCTGAAAAGTGAGGGGCTATTGGTAGGTCTTACCCGGCGAATTGGTTTAGATAGTCCTTGGAAAAGGTCATGTCTTGGTTTACCTGTCGGTCTTATTAGTCTATCAAGTCAAATTAATTACTTCAAACTACCCTAGATCTAGGATTGGAAAAGAATAGGTCAATATTAGGGTACTTACACAATAATTAGACAACTGGAAAGGCGTCTAATAACGGTAGGATTAACGGCCTAGGTAGCTCCACAGGTTTCTCCTTGAGAAGGGTTGAGGGGCCTCGTTGGTTCTTAATAGGTTTAGTATTTTAAGATCCCGGTTCCATAACTCATGCATTTAACTTAATCGGTAATCTCTTAAAAACGATCCAGGATTCTTGTCTAGGTGGTCTTGTTCTCATATAAGAAAAGTCTTTAGTCTTTATTCGTTTTTAGTCTAGCTTTAGTCCACTTAGTAGTTTAATATAGATTTCCTTATTTTCCGTAACCCCCCCCCCCCCCCCAAACAATTAAACAAGTTAAGTCGTGTCTGTCAGTGTCTAGTCAGAGTCTAGTTTACGTGGTTCATAGAGTCTCGTGGTTCGATATCCGGACTTCCTAGGTTTATACTACATTGATCGGTACACTTGCCGATTGTGTGGTTTTAGGTTGAGTCTAGAATTAAAGCTTTTTAGTGTCTAGCTTAAAGAGTCTAATGTAGTTAATTTTTATAGTCTGTTTAGCACACATCAAGTTTTTGGCGCCGTTGCCGGGGACTCTTGGCGATTGCGTTTGTTAGCTTTGATTAGACTTAATTGACATAATCTGTGCTACTTGTCTTTTGTTTTGTGTTTTCGTGGTGAGTCTTGTGAGTCTATCTGTGTTCTGTATATTGAGTCGTAGGAGTCTAATTTTCCGTGTCTTCTCTTTCTTCTGAGTTTTAAATGTGTGAAATTTGTGGCGGGCCCCATTTTACAGTTAAATGCCCACAATATGAGGGGTCCTCTGCATATTATTATCCTAACCCCTATGTGCAGCCGCAGTCATATTTTTCACAGGGGTATTCCTCGTACCAGTATGAGGAACCGTATCAACAGCCTCAACAGCAAAATTTTGGAGTAAATGAGCAGGACCAGCTGGATAGGATAATGGGGTTGTTAGCTCAACTGGTAGCTACGGATGAGACTACTCATAAAATGATTCAAGAACATGAAGTCCTGTTTCAAAATAACCAGTCTATACTATCAGACATTCGATGTTCAGTAGAAGAAATGTCTAGGAGATTAGAAGAAGTAGAAGAAGCGGAGAAGGAGGGCATCATTGATTTTGGCTGTGAAGAAGATGAGATTACGCTGCAGGTGGCTAATAGCGGGATATTGAGAGAGAGTGTGGAAGAAGTAAAAGAGTGGCAAGTCTACCAGGAATCATTGGTTAAAGAGGTAGGGGTGTTGGACCCTGATGGGGACATAGCATACTTTGATGCCCTACTTGAAGGTGAACTGACAGAGGTGAGCAACCCTACACCAGACGAAGAAACTAAGTGTGGGGATCGTTTTTTGAAAGTGGTGGAAGAAGAAGAACACCACAGCTGGCCCATGGTTTTAGCTATAGGTGAAACTAAAAAATCAACAAAACCACGGGAGAGGGTAAAGAAAAGAAATAGAAAGGATCTAAACCTGAAGAGGATCGAAGATTGGGGCGAGATAGAGATGAAGGAGCCGTTCACGCATGATCAGTCCTCTCGTTACATGCCGGGCATTCGGTTTCTTCCAGGTAAGTTTAAATTCTTGTGGTCTGACCCGTTTAAAAATTTTAAAATATTTTATAATTCCACCAATAAATTTTTAATTATTTTTGAGGATCGGGTGGAATTAAACGGGTTAGATAGGGTCCAGATCAAAGAGAAGCCTCCTGATTAAGTTCACGTGTGGGGAGGTTTTGTAGAGTTTGTATAGAGTCGTAGTTTCAGTTTTTTGAGTCGGTCGTTTTTTTAGAGTCGGTATTGCTTTGGTTTGTGCTTGTTTTTGTTTATGCAGGTTTGAATATGTACCACCCGTACTCAATCTCCATTCGGGTGATTTTGGAGCTGCTTATCAGATATCAGGCATTTATTAAGTGTACCAGTTAGTGTCAAAGCCGATCGCGAATGAAATGCTATACGATCGAGCTGGATTGGACGAGAGTTTTGGAGCTTACGCGTTATATAACTAGCTAAGTCCTTTCCATTTATGCCCTTAGTCTTTTTATTTCTTATTTATTTTAGTCTTTTGAGTCGGTTTCCATCCTACATTGAGGGCAATGTAGAGTTTAAGTGTGGGGATGGGAAACTATCGTTTAGTGTTTAGTTAGTAGAGTCTTGAGTCATAAAAAGTCAAAAAAATACAAAAAAAAAATAAAAAATTTTAAAAATAAAAAAAATGAACAATCAGAAAATGTCTTTCGAATAAAAAAATGAAGTTTACAATTAAAGCGGAAAGTGATAGAAAAGATGAATTTTTGCTCGGGGTCGAATAGTAATAATATGAGATTATAATAAATTGAGCTTGCGTCTAGTTAGGGATATGTGGGTAGGCCCGGGTTTGGTTTTAAGTCCCTTTGAGTTAATATACCTTAATTGTCGGTCTGCTAGTGGGTTTTCGCCTGGGAAATATGGGAAACTAAAACTGCCAATAAGAGTATAAGGGGCACCGTTATAAGTTAAAACTGTTAGAGTTTGTGATCTTGCGAAAAAAAAGGGAAAAATTAAAAAAATAAAAAGTGAGCTAGAAACTAAATGAAAGTAACACATGTCTATGTAATCCGAGTTGGGGATAACGACTCTACAGCCGGAATGCCTCTGGGATGTGTGAAATCGAATTGCCGATTAAAAGTACCGAAACCTAAGTAATCTGTGGTTGGGGATAGCGACTCTACAGCCGGAATACCTCTTGGTTAGGGAAAGCATCGTCTAGACTCACGATAAAAAAAAAGAAAGCAAAGCAAAAATAGAAAAAAAATTTTGATTGTAAACTCTCTTGGTTTTGATATAAGACGGTAGGGAATTGGTCAAATGAACGTTCCTTTAGTCCTATAAGCTTGAGGTGGGAGTAGGTGGACCGTAAATTCTGGTGTGAGACCCTAGGTGGATTGACCGCACTTAAATTAAAATCACATGATAAGGGCTTAGGATTGGATTTGGGTTTAAAGTGGACAAGTATATTCGCAATCGTGACTAACGCAAGTCTTGGTTTTAATAAAATATACCTATGCTTTTGACCCGAGTAACTGTCCATCTCTGATTCCGTTGCATAATTCTTTTTCGAGGACGAAAAAAGAGTAAGGGGCTGTTTGGCAACATCTGAACCAATAAGTGCTGAATGAATAAGAGGTCTGAATGAGTAAGAGGCTCTGAACCAGTAAGTGCTGAACCAATAAAGTGTTGTTTGGTTGCACCTCTGAATGAGAGTGGAGAATGACGTTTTTACCCCTATGTACTAGTTTTTGCTGAATGAAATATATCTTCTAAACCATAAATTAAGACGTTCATTAAACATCATTTAACTACATTAAATCGAGTCTAAACCAGTATATGATTATACAAAATTGTAGCAGTTAATTATCATTATCAATTAATCATTCATTTGACTTGTAAAGATAAAATTTAGGTAAAAAAAATAAATTCAGTAAACATTTCAATTTTCCCCAATATGTAAAGGAATCAACAATCAAAACAAAATTTGTATAGCTCTGCAACTCTAGACTCCACTTTCATCTTCATCTTCATATTTCTCCACTCGCATCTTCATCTTCATCGTCATTATCATCAATAACGTGAATGGCTAGAAGAAAAAGAGAAGAAAAGATGTCGATTTCATACCTCGTTGATGATTGATGTTCTTGATTCTTGTTTGAGCAAAACACTAGATGTGAGATCGAGGCTTACCGAAGCAGAAGAGCTTCCGCTAATGAGACTTTTCGCCGGAAAACACCAAACATCGCTGCTGGAAAACACCAAACATCGCTGTTAGAAACAACTCTAAAATGGACAACCACCCGTGAACTCACTCAACTTTGTTGTTGACTCGTTATTACATGCTTTGCAGGTCATTAGATGCTATGGAGCTTGCATATGGAGGTGGTCGTTGTGGGATGCGAACTGATATGTCCCGTACTTAATGAATAAACTTTATGAACTTATTAAACCTACGTTTTGGGCTTTAAACTTATGAACTATGGACTTATGTTTTGAACTTATGTTTTATGCTTCCGCTGTTAACCTAAAATCGGTTTACTTCCTTTTGGTCACCAATCGTATTGTGTTTGGTTTTATTTACTTAATTATGTTGTTCAATATGATTGGTGGCTCGATCCTGGTCATGTCACGCCTCCAAGCGGTGATACTCCGCATGGTGGATTTTGGGGGTGTGACAGATTGGTATCAGAGCCATTGGTTATAGTGAACTTGGTTTTTTAAAAGGGAAAAGTTTTTGATAAAAACCAGACTATAACCAGTACAGTGCTCAACGATCCACAACGACGCTACGCTCGACGTGCAAGACTCGACACCATAAGTGGTATGATCTATGTTATAATGTCGGTTAGATAGTTCTCACTTTGCCTTAGATAACGTGATAATTGCTATTTGAACCCTGTGTGCTTACTCTCTTCTGTCGTCACACACTTACGCACTTTCGCGACACTTTTCTCATCTACGTTATTTCGTTGTGAAGATCATGGGTGGACGCTTGAACCTAACTCAAGCCCAGCTGACGGCTTTGATCAACGAACGAGTTGCTGAGGCACTCGCAGCTGTTCCTGCAGGAGGTATAACCTGCCGTATCAACCCATCTTAGGACGTTTAGATCCTACCTTCGCAAACCAACCCTCGTGCTTAACCTTGTCTTTTATTCTCGCGCAACAGGTCAACATGCTCAAACTCCTGTGTGCACATTCAAAACCTTCATGGACTTCCGACCTACTACTTTCAGTGGCACAAAAGGAGCGGTAGGCCTTCTACACTGGTTTGAGAAGCTTGAGTCTGTCTTCGAGGTGTGTGAATGCCCTGAGGATCGAAGGGTGAAGTATGCTACTGGTACTCTTGAAGGGGTAGCGCTCACATGGTGGAACGCTCAGGTTCAGCTGCTGGGGTTGGTTGCTGCTAATGCCACCCCATGGAACGGTTTCAAGGAACTGATCAAAGAGGAATACTGTAGTCGGGATGACATCCACAAACTGGAGGTGGAATTTTTCAATCTGAAGATGACGGGGTCTGAGATTGAGGCGTATACCAAGAGGTCGAATGAACTGTCCATCTTGTGCCCTACTATGGTGGACCCTCCCATCAAACGTATTGAGCTTTACCTCAAGGGCCTTGTACCCAAGATTCAGAGTTACGTGACTTCGGCTAACCTGGGTACCATTCAGCAAATTATCAAGTTGGCTCATCGTCTCACCGACCAGGCGGTGGAGCAAAACAGGCTACCCAAACGTATCAGTGCCATAGCTACTTCTGATACACCTACCGACAACAAGCGAAAATGGGATGGGAATTCAGGCAAACGTTCTACTTCAGCTCAGTCCCAGCAGCGAAAGACAGATGAGTACAGGATCCCCAGTCAGCAGTCTTCTGGGAACCAAGGTCAGGGTGGATACAAGGGAAATCACCCCAAATGTAATCGCTGTAACTTGCACCACAGTGGGCCATGTGGTAAGGGCAATTGTCATCAATGCAACAAGCCTGGTCACATGGCAAGGGATTGCAGGAGTCAGCATCCGGCGAATCAGAACCGGCAGCAACAGCAAGCCCCACCCAATCAACGCCAGCAGCGGCAACAACAAGGTAACAACAAAGGGTGCTTTCAATGTGGTGCTGAGGGCCATTTCAAGAAAGACTGCCCCCAGCTAAATCAGAACCAGAACAACAACAATCAGGGGAATGGAAACGGCAATGGGGGAAACAACAATGGTAATGGGGCAAGAGGTCGTGCTTTCGTGATTGGTCAGGGTGACGCAAGGAACGATCATAACGTTGTGATGGGTAAGTTTCTTCTGGACGACTTCTTTGTTACTGTTTTATTCGATTCGGGTGCCGATACTAGTTATGTGTCCTTGAAAGTTAGCCAAATGCTTAAGCGCACTCCAACACTCCTGAACACCAAACACACGGTAGAACTAGCTAACGGTAAAAGTCTTGAAGCCACACACGTAGTTAAAGGTTGTAACCTCGTCTTAGCTGGTCAGACTTTCTCTATCGATCTTATTCCTATCACACTGGGTAGTTTTGACGTCGTTATTGGGATGGATTGGCTATCTCATCATCAAGCGGAGATTGTTTGCAAGGAGAAAATCGTCCGCATTCCTCATTCTGGTGAAGGACCTCTCATGATTCGTGGCGACAAGAGTGGTGCTGTCGAAGGCATCATCTCTTTCCTTAAGGCCCAGAAGTGTTTGCGAAAGGGCCACACTGCCGTTCTAGCGCTCGTTACTGACACATCAACAGAAGAGAAGAGAATTGAAGACATTCCTATTGTACGCGATTTTCCTGAGGTATTTCCTGAGGAATTTCCTGGCCTTCCGCCTCATCGCCAAGTTGAGTTTCAAATCGAGCTAGCTCCTGGAGCAGCACCAGTAGCTCGAGCGCTATATCGTCTAGCTCCATCAGAACTTGAAGAACTGTCCACACAACTACAAGAACTCTTGGAAAAGGGTTTTATACGTCCTAGCTCTTCGCCCTGGGGAGGTCCAGTCTTGTTCGTAAAGAAGAAGGACGGTACCTTCAGAATGTGTAATGACTACCGCGAACTCAACAAGGTGACTGTGAAGAATCGTTATCCCCTTCCACGTATCGACGACTTGTTCGACCAGTTGCAAGGGTCGAGCTATTACTCTAAGATTGATTTGAGATCGGGATACCATCAGCTAAGGGTCCGAGATAAGGACGTCTCCAAAACAGCATTCAGAACTCGTTACGGCCATTACGAGTTTCTGGTTATGCCATTCGGGCTGACGAATGCACCAGCGGTCTTCATGGATCTCATGAACCGAGTGTGCAAGCCTTACCTGGATAAGTTCGTTATTGTGTTCATCGACGATATCCTGATCTATTCTAAGAGTCAGGAGGAACACGAGCAACATCTACGACTTATGCTGGAACTTCTTCGAAAAGAGCAGTTGTATGCCAAGTTTTCGAAATGGGACTTCTGGTTTCGCGAAGCCCACTTTCTAGGCCATGTGGTAAACCAGGATGGGATTCATGTTGATCCATCCAAGGTTGACTCAATCAAGAACTGGCCTGCACCCCGCACACCAACAGAAATTCGCCAATTCTTGGGTTTGGCAGGATATTACAGAAGGTTTATCAAGGATTTCTCCAAGATTGCGCAGCCTCTCACTTCATTAACTCAAAAGGGTGTCATCTATCGATGGGGTGATGCTCAGGAATCCGCGTTTCAGCACTTAAAAGATAGACTTTGTAGCGCGCCGATCCTCTCATTGCCTGAGGGCACAGATGATTTTGTGGTTTATTGCGACGCTTCCATCCAAGGACTTGGTTGCGTGTTGATGCAACGTGACAAGGTCATTGCCTACGCATCACGCCAACTCAAGGTTCACGAAAGGAACTATACTACGCACGATCTGGAGCTGGGAGCAGTTGTTTTCGCACTTAAGATATGGAGACATTACCTGTACGGTACCAAGTGCACCATTTACACCGATCACAGGAGTCTCGAGCATATCTTCAAGCAAAAGGAATTAAATATGCGACAACGCCGATGGGTTGAGCTCTTGAATGATTATGAATGCGCTATCAAATATCATCCGGGCAAGGCCAATGTTGTGGCCGACGCCCTCAGTCGAAAGGATACTATACCTAGGCGTGTACGTGCTCTACAGCTTACCATACAGTCTAACCTTCCCGCTCAGATTCGCGATGCTCAGGTTGAAGCATTGAAAGCAGAGAACATCAGGGCTGAGTCCTTACGAGGATCGAGGCAGCGGCTAGAACAAAAGGAAGACGGTGCCTACTATGTTATCGGACGCATCTGGGTTCCACTATATGGGGGATTACGCGAGCTTGTGATGGATGAAGCACACAAGTCTCGTTATTCGGTAAATCCTGGTTCGGATAAAATGTACCACGACCTCAAGACTACGTATTGGTAGCCTGGCATGAAAGCCCACATAGCAACCTACGTCAGTAAGTGCTTGACTTGTGCGAGAGTCAAGACTGAATATCAGAAACCATCAGGCCTACTTTAACAACCGGAGATTCCGAAATGGAAATGGGAGCAAATTTCCATGGATTTCGTTACTGGTCTGCCTAGATCTCAACGCGGAAACGATACCATTTGGGTGATCGTAGATTGACTGACCAAGTCTGCACATTTTCTGGCTATCAAGGAAACGGATAAGTTTTCTACTCTTGCAGACATTTACCTAAAGGAAGTGGTATCAAGGCACGGAGTGCCAACCTCTATTATATCTGATCGTGACGCGCGTTTTACTTCAGAACTGTGGCAAGCAATGCACAAGTCTTTTGGCTCACGTTTAGATATGAGCACCGCTTATCACCCGCAGACGGATGGGCAATCTGAACGCACCATCCAGACCCTTGAAGACATGCTTAGGGCATGCGTAATCGACTTTGGTAACGGCTGGGAAAAGCACCTCCCGCTATAGGAGTTTTCGTATAACAACAGCTACCACACCAGCATCCAAGCCGCTCTGTTTGAGGCATTGTACGGACGCAAATGCCGATCACCTCTCTGTTGGGCAGAAGTTGGTGACAGCCAAATCACTGGCCTAGAACTTGTAGTAGATACAACATAAAGAATTGCTCAGATACGACAGCGAATGGCGGCAGCTCGTGACCGTCAGAAAAGCTGTGCTGATAAAGGAAGAAAACCACTCGAGCTCCAGGTTGGGGATCGAGTGCTACTCAAAGTCTCACCTTGGAAAGGTGTATTCCGCTTTGGCAAACGAGACAAACTCAATCCGCGTTATGTCGGACCATTCGAAGTCACCGAGAAGATTGGCAAGGTCGCCTACAGGTTGAATCTACCCGAAGAACTCAGTGGAGTTCACAACGTATTCCATGTGTCGAATCTGAAGAAGTGTCTGTCAGATGAGACCCCCATAGTTCCTTTGAAGGAACTCACAATCGACGATCAGCTGCGATTCGTCGAGGAACCAGTAGAGATTACGGATCGAGATGTTAAGATCCTCAAGCGTACCAGGATACCTCCGGTCCTAGTTCGTTGGAATGCTCGTCGTGGCCCAGAGTATACCTGGGAACGAGAAGACCAAATGAAACTCAAGTATCCCCAACTGTTTACGAAAAACGCAACCACTACTGAGGATGAAGCTACTACAGAATTTCGGGATGAAATTCCAAATCAACGGGGGGGATGATGTGACACCCAAGGAAAATCCGGAAAACAACGCAACTTAACTAGCTTCCTCAGTAACCACGCGCTAAATTTCGGGACGAAATTCTCTTAACAGGGGGAGAATGTGACAACCCTCAAATTTACATGTAACCGTACAAATTTTTTTTTTGATAATTAAAGTGCTTGACGACTGTGTGGAATTACTTAACTGCTTTCCGATATCTGTGTTATACTTACATGTATTTGTTAACATACTAGTAGGATACAGAAAAGTTACTAAATAGTCCGGTATGCCTTCCTGAGTGTTAAAAATTAAAAACGTTACAAAAATATATACATAGGACACGTTACAAATTAATTTAGCACTTTAACGGAGTAATATCCAACCGTACAACCGGACATAACCCGGGACATAAAAATATTGTCATGGACATAGTTTTTCTTTTCTGAGCTAGTTAGGGTCCCCGAATACCCTAACCCCCGTTATATTATATAACACTCTAATAATTAATTTATTTTACCTAATTAACTAAATATAACTAACCTATCTAGTTGAAATTCAACCATGTATCCACCCCCCCCCCCCCCCAACGATCATTTCCCCCTTGTGAGACACACCCCACCCACTTTGATTATTTTAATCATGTATGCCTCATATTTAGAGAACACAATACCTAATGGTCAATGAGAATGCATGGTTTATTAGTATAACTTAAAGTTTCATGATCATTCATTCATAACACTTAAACAAACTTTGTTCTTCTCCTCCCTTTCCCCTTGCAATCTGCCGAGACCAAGCACCCCACCCACCATCACTTTCAACTTTGATCTTGTAATTCCACACACACATAAAGGTGAAAGGATTCATACAAGAAGGCTCGGTGCTTACGGAATCGCAAGGACCTCACTACGTTACTTTTAACCACCTTGTTTTCGCTTTGATTCTTCCCTAGCCTTGAGCTAGTAGTAAGTGATTCTAATCACCTTCTTAAGCTTGTCTAAAGTGGTTAATAAGAATTTTTTTGGATAAAAATCATGAACACTAGAGTTCAAAACTAAAAGTCCACTAAAAATAATAAACATGGTGGTTAATGAATGAATGTTAGTGTAAAACTTTTGAAACTAGTTTTGTTATGATTCTTGGTGGATTATCTGATGTTTTGTTGGTTAGTATTGATGTGTGATGTTGTTGTGATCAATAAACTTGCTAACGGAATCAATCGAACACGAACTAGGAAGTTAAATACTAAAAACAGAATCTGTCCAAGTTTTACAGCCAACTTCAGTTGGCTGTAAACAGGTCATAAACTCTACGAAAAACTGATATTTTGAGTCTAAAACGTGTTATTATGAAATACGGTTCTAATGGCACCGGAATCGTAATTTTTGGACTTCGTTTACTATTTTTAAAGCGTCATTTCGTAACAGCAACAAGAGCTGCATTTTTCTGCTGAAAATATATGTTTTGTTTTCTGTCATAACTCGGGTTCTGTGTAGAGTTGGATCCTGAAACTTGTACAGTAGATGACCACCGATGTATTTGTAATTACCCCACTGGAATTTCGTAAATTGGACGCTCGATGAATTTTAAATAAATTATCTCGTGGACTGTGGTCAGAAAAATATAAATCTGAGTTCAGTCCGGAAAATGAATTTTTATAAAATATTGGTAATGAACCGGTTTTGACTATTTTATTTAAATGTCCGAAAACAGCCGGTTTTGAATATTAATGCTGAAATGACATAAGTTGTAATTTGCGTGTCTAAATGTCGAGTATGCTATCTGTGAATCATCTAACATGTTATATGTGTTACGTGCATTATCGTATGTTTGCTTATGAGTGGGGAATGGATGGGAAGTATATACGTGCATAAACCGTTAAAGTAATGCATGCTATGTGATAGATACGTGTAGGAACTTTGTGCTCTATTTGTAAGCCACTAAATGACTAACTGGTAAATCATACTAGGACGTGATTGACCGACCTTGACTGTTAGCTATATTTGAGAATCTAACCGAGCAAACCGAGGTGAGTTCACACTTTTCTACAAAGCATGGTAAATTCCCGGTGGGAATGGGAATGGGTACATGAATAGGGATTCCTCGTCCTTTGAGACGTGTTCAGGAATGTAAATTCCTCGTTCTGTTGGGACGTGTTAGACTTACTGGACTAGAACTCTATCAGCGAAGTCCCTCCCTTTTTGTATCGACTTAATCACCGAGGCTATGGCGAGCGGGTCATTAGTTAATAGCGCTATTAGGTTTAACAAACCGCACACCGTGCCAGTTGGACGGGGGTGTACTAATGGACTATGGCACGTCGGTGGTGATAGAACACCGACGCTAGGGCACAATTGATTTCTTTTGTTAGTAGTCGATATGATAAACGAGTCTGGTAGTTTAAAACACTGGGGTAGCTCCCCACGGCCAAAGTGCCGGGCTGGATAGCCAGGGAAGGTGGACATGGGATGGTTAACAAATAAACGTTTTTGAACTATGGGGTAACCCCCACGGCTGGATAGCCGAATGAGATTAAACTATGTTTTTGGAAACAACTCTAAAATGGCCAACCAACCGTGAACTCACTCAACTTTGTTGTTGACTCGTTATTACATGCTTTGCAGGTCATTAGATGCTATGGAGCTTGCATATGGAGGTGGTCGTTGTGGGATGCGAACTGATATGTCCCGTACTTAATGAATAAACTTTATGAACTTGTTAAACCTACGTTTTGGACTTTAAACTTATGAAATATGGACTTATGTTTTGAACTTATGTTTTATGCTTCCGCTGTTAACCTAAAATCGGTTTACTTCCTTTTGGTCACCAATCGTATTGTGTTTGGTTTTATTTACTTAATTATGTTGTTCAATATGATTGGTGGCTCGATCCTGGTCATGTCACGCCTCCAAGCGGTGATACTCCGCATGGTGGATTTTGGGGGTGTGACAGTTTAGGACAAATTCGAGTTTTTAGGTCCGAGTTCGTTTGAAACAGCGAGAGTCTGTTTGAATCTGACATACCATTTAAAATTGGCTGGTCATCTCGTTTGAACTGAACCATTCCGTTTGAAATTGGCTTATAATATCGTTTGAGGAATGTATTCCGTTTGAGAATCTCGTTTGAAAACTGACTTTTGCTTGAAGGATTCCGTTTGAATGATATATCTCATTTGAAAGTTACGTTTGAAGTATATAGGTGATTACGTTTGAGGCATGTACCTCGTTTGAGAGTGCATGTGATATAAATCTCAGCAGTTCACGTGATAATTCTGTCCACATAGTGTCTCGGTTCAATCAATATTAAACTCAAATTAAGTAGTGCATTGGCCCAATAAGATTGAATTGAAATTTGTAATTGTTGGAAATAACTTCAAGATTTGCATGTGATAAAAGGCAATAGTTCAATTAAAATCGAATCTTGATAAGAGATTTGTCAGCCCATGTGAACGAATTAATCTCATAGCTGTCCACTAAATAGAAGGTCCAATAAAATTGAATTGCACATTGAAGTTGTTGGCCACTGTTGTAATTCACGTGATACAATCAATTGCATCAATTGAACGGCCCGATCAAGTTTGAATACAAAGATTGTTGTCTGCCAAACATAGTAAGTGGCCCAATCAAATTGTTGAGTGATTCTAAATTGTTGGCCACATTTAATAGAATTCAAGACGTTTAACAAAGAATTTGTAGTTAAAATGTTTGACGAAAAGGAAAACGTTAAACTTGAAAGAATAAACAATTGGTCTTGTGGTTCTCGTTTTGAGAAAAAGGAGGTTTTGGTTGAAAGATTTGAATATTTTACGTGTAGGAAATATGAGAACTTTAATGATATGTATAAGCGATATGATGATTTACTTAAAGGTTTGAGAATGAATTACTTAAAGATATCAGATGCTGAACAGATATCTAAGTTTGCAGATGCATTACCTTCAGAATGGGATGAATTTTTGTGTAAGCTGAAAAAGGATTCTAAGTTCTCAAAATTTAGTCCAGTTGACTTTTTCAGAGAGCTTATAATATACAATTGTGAAATTGAGAAGAAAAAGAAAGAGTTGATAGAGGAATTAGAAAGAAGCTCAAAATATATAAGTTTGGATGTGATTCTTGATGTAATCAATATAATTAGAAATGGTATTGATGTAAGAAGTAGGATGAAATATGATCACAAGAAAGGTTGTTTTTTAAATGAAGATTTGAATCCTGCTGATATGGTTAAAATTTTTCTTACAGGAACGACAAAGATTGAAGAATCCAAGAAGGATGAAACTTCAAAATGTGAAGTTGTGTGCTCAAAATGTGAAAATTTTGAAGCAGACAACGTCAAACTCTTGAAGGATGTGGAGAGTTTAACATTGGAAATCAATCATGTGAAGGATGAGAAAAGATCTGATGATAAACAGATTCTTGAAATGAGAGATTTGGAAAATAGAAAATTAAAAATTGAAAAAGATTTTCAAAGTCAAATGAAGGTTTTAGAAGATGAAAAATCTGTTATTTTTAATAATAATCTTGAAAAACAGATTGAAATAAATTCTCATCTTCAAAAAATCATTCGGCTTGAAAATGAAGCTGAAATTGCAAGAAATAAAATTGATGATCTTGAGAAGAAATTGAAAGGTTTTGTGAATGTTTCATCATTACCAGATCTTGTATGTCCAAAACCGATCAATTTTGTTCCAATAAGTGACAATGTCACAAATTTTGACAAAGTCAAAATTGAAGATTGCGATGACAAAGCTGATGATGAAAAAGAAAAAGAAAAGAAAAGAAAAATATTTTTAGAATTACAAGAAAAATTTCAAAATACTGTTTTGCAGTCTACTGAAATAGGTGAATGCTCAAAGCAAAAACCTGTTAAGAAGATTGTAGAACATAAACAAAAAGTTAAAAATTTGAAAAATTTTAAAAATGAAAATAAAAGCTCATCAGTTCAGTCATCCAATCATTATGAAAAATCACAAAAATTTAAAAATCAAAACTCACAAATAGATGGTAACCAGTGGTGCAGGTTTGACCACAGTGCTCAAATGCCAAATCAAGGATACAAGAGGAGACATGAGTATCACAAGGCAAATCAATGCTATGATCTGAGCGTTTGGTATGATGGTGGTGAATGGTACGATAACAGGGTGTGCTACACTTGTGGAGTGAGAGGACACATTGCTGTTAACTGCCAAAGGCAGAGATTCGAAACGAGAAGGTGCTATGAATGCCAAATCAGAGGTCATATTGCCAGAGATTGCCCAATGAGATCAAAGGGAAGATCGAGGGCTGAATCTCAGAAAATGGCAAAGAAACCAGTCAATGTCAAGCCCAAAGCACAGAAAGTTCAAGAACCTAAAGTTCACGAACCGAAAGTGAAGCTTTCACAGGGGCAGAAAGACAGACTGAGGAAGAAGAGAAAGAAGGCAAGAGAATACTTGGAGAAAATTTTGTCCTCGGATACAACTGGTAATCCGAGAAAAAGTTCTGATGAATTGCTTTCCTCAACTGAAAAGGCAAGCAAAACGAATTCATCAGATGCAAATCTGAGGACAAAAGAGAAGAAAAAGAAAGTTGTTAGCCATGAATTTGTTTCTTCAGAAACAAAGGAGCAATATGTTGGCGATGAATTTGACTTGTCAAACTCAAAAGAGCCACATTCTGGCAATGATTCTGACCTCTCAAAGTTAGAGGAGCCACGATCAGGCAATGATTCTGGTTCATCAAAACCAGAAGAGCCATCTATTGAGGTAAAAACTATCAAACCCAAGGCTGGTCAGGCTTGGGTGAATCTGTTTAAATGAAAAACCTGACTTGCCGGAACTCCCAGGTTGGTAAGTGTGGAATAGGTATCGGCATCTTTCTTGAGAAATTCACAGGTTGGTAACTGTGATATTTCGAATCACAAAAGACTAATCAAGGACATTAAGTTGTACTTGATTTATCTTTCCGATAAGTGGATAAAGGTGAACAATGTGATGAAAGATCCCCGAGTTTGTAAAAAGACAAACAAAACTAATTTTCCGGAAAAACCATTTTGATTAAAACAAACTTAAGTGTTTTGAAATCATAATGGGAAAATAGTTTGTTGTCAGGGGGAGTTCTGGTTGTTTATGCCAAGTGAATGGCGAATTGAAGTAATTCGACATCATGTTGTCATTTTTGTACAGTTTGTTTTCAAATTTTCCAGAAAATCAAAATTGAAATATATTTTGATTTTAGGGGGAGAAAAATTTTAAAAAATTATTAGAAAATTTGAAAATGCCAAAAACATTGAAAAAGCAAAAATGAGTTTTGGTGTATAAAAGAGGAAATGATAGTACATCAGTGGACGATCACAGCATGCTAAAGAAATGGAAAGTTAAAAAGTGATAAACGGTCTCACTGATGATATGCCAGTAGGTTTTTTGCACATTTAGTAGATTGTGACGAGATATAAACCTAAATTCAAACTTGCTTATATCGTGGGTAACATCTCTCGGATATATGGGTAACCTCCCGAAATCTTGTTTGAAAGGTCCCTCTTTCTGATATTCTAGGTTTTTATACTCAGTGATATCTGGGGTATTATTCCGGGACTTCTGCTGAATGGAAGTTCTGACCTAGTCCTCGAATAATATTTTCTGCAATGCTTGAAACATAGCATCACCCTCAACATATATGATAAGACAATAAAATTGCTAATCAATGCTGTTGTAAAAAAGATCCTCTAAAGGGGACACACCCAAGTCGATTCATGATCTCTCTGCTGAACGGTAGTTCTGACCTGAGCTCTCACGATTTCGATCATAATTTATTCCCTTACAGATATCATTTGTGTTATACTCACCTGCAAGACTGAATATTGGGATCTGGATACGGGAGTATATTCTGAGTTGGGACACGCGATTAAGTTTAAGTATCTAAGACATTAAACTCATATCTCGAAGTAGTTGAACTTTGTGTGAAAATTTAAGTGGACCAGTATACTGACAATCTAAGTGAATCGTTTAGAACTTAAAAAGATTAAAGCTTAACGGTGTTGGTGATTTGTCTCAAAAACTGATATGATCCTCTTACACAAACTCACAAAAATATTGTTTGTAGATATTTCTTTACTACATTTCCATGAATATCAAAAATCCAAAAATATTGTGTTTTAGTATAGATTTTTGAAAATACAAAAAGATTTTCGACAACTGATGTTGAAGAGCTGATATTCAAAATTCAAAGTGCTAAACATGATGAATTGGATTGGGAAAGTTTGTTGAAAACATTGAATATTATATACAAATGTTTTGAAAGATTGTGTGGTTAGTTAATCAAGGTCATTCATTTGAACTTGATGTAACTATACAGATTGATGAATGAATGATTTCTACCAGTAAGTTTCTTAAATCTAAGTGTTATAAATTTGTGAAACTTATGTTGAGGTAGAGGATGCGCAGGTTAGACAGGTTTCAAATCTTGAGCAGATGCAGAATAGTGCCAGGAATTGATCCTGAATTTGTGAAGATGTGAAAGCCAGACTACGATCCCGATAGCTGAGTCTAAGGGGGAGTCTGAAGACGAGCTCAACGCAAGAGGAATCGTGGATTCAAAGAGCCAGATAACTATCTTGGTGGAGATTGTATTCGGAAAGGCAGGTAACGATCCCAAAAGCTCGGAAGCTTGTCGACAGGGGGAGCCTGAAGAAAGAGACTACCGAGAGGGAGAGAAATGGAAGTTGAAAACAGATCCACGGGGATTCTGTTCGAGAGAGAGAAAGACAAGATGATACAAGATTGACTACGGCAATATCCAAGGGGGAGTCTGTTAGTGCATTATGTGTCTATCGCCTCCGTCAATCTAGTCTGTAGCAGAAACAGAAGAATTCTAGCATTTTATTGTAATATCTAGTTAAAAAGGGCAAGGTGGCAAACTTGTAAATAAGGAGAAATCCTTATAACCTTATGCCTATAAATAGATCATTTAGGTTTAGAGTTTGAGACTTTTGTTCATTTGGAGGTTTAGGAGATTTAATCTTAGAGAGAGAAAGTCTAGAGAGAGAAAGTTCTCTCATGTGATTCTCGGCTTTGTATACATCATATTATTCAATAGAATCACGTTATTAGTACGTTCTTGTGTGTTCGATCACACACGTTCACGGATTCCGCACGTTGAACGTGTCGTTATGCAATCGTATGGTGTCAAAACCGATCCTACAAATACAGGATACAGCTATTAGAAATCTAGAACAATTAAGCATAGCAGATATGAAATACATAAATGAATTCACATTAGATTTTACAAGATTATTGTCACAAACAGGAAAAGAAATGGATGATAATCTATGTGATAAATATTTTATAAAACTACCAGGTGACTTAGGAAAATCTATACATGAAGCATGGCAAACAAATTATGGAACACAACAAAATCTAGGAATAGGAACAAGAATAACCTATACATTTGGTATACTAGAAGAAAAATGCAAAGAAGTAGCATTACAAGAGCAGTTAAAAAGAAATGCTTATGCATTCTGTAAAACAACAATTTATACACCACAAGCATATGGAGTTTATGATAAAAAGAAAAAGATACGGAAAAGTACAACATATAATAGAAATTACAGAAAAAATTATAATACAAATAAATATGTTAAAAAACCTCAAACAAGAAAATGTAGATTTTATACTTGTGGAGAAACAACACACTTAGCTAATAAATGTCCAAATAAAAGAAAAAATATGGAAAGAGCTAACCTAATAGATCAATTACAAGACTACGAGATAGAAGCTCTAGGAACAGATGATGAATCTGATAATGAATCAATATATAGTATTTACAGTGAAGAAGAAAATCAACAGCAAAAGTAACATATACATATATGAATACAGAAGAAAATTATAAACATGATTGGAGACAAAATAAAGGAAATAATCACATAAGATGCTACAATTCTGGATATTACCCCAGTATAGAAAAAAAGGTCACAGTGTAATAAATGTTTTAAAGAAATTTGTTTCAAATGCCTTAAAGAGATTTATGATAAAGATATAGCTACAACATCCAAAGTTAAAACGATTTTTAAAAATAATGAAAACGAAAGACTAGAAAAATTAGAATTAACAATAGAGTTACAGAGTTTAAAAATAAAGAACTTAGAAAATAAAATAGAAGTACTTGAGAGATTAATTAAAACAGAAGAGATAAGTAAAATGGCTATACAAAAACCAGAAGAACAAACTTACATACAAACTCAAGGATCAACAAATATGATAAATATACAATGTCGTTTATGGTTAGATAATAATAAATATTTAGATTTAAAAGCATTAGTCGATACAGGAGCTACAAAAAGCTTAATCTCATACAGTTTAGCACCCATAGAATATCATAAAAAATTATCATATGAATTAAGTATAAGAACAGTAGAAGATAGATTAATAAATATTACACATTGGTTAGAACCAATAGGAATACAATTTTTAGATTTTGCAAACAATTATAGTATAAAATATGAGATACCACAAATAAATATTAATCCACCAAATATAAAATCAAAAGATTTTGTAATAGGATTAAATTTTATATTAGGATTAAATGGTGCAGTAAGAATCACAAGAAATTTTATAACACTAAGTAAACACTTATATACAATACCAACCCTTAGATATGTGAATGCAACACAAATTGTTCAAAAAAGAGGGGATAAAGGGAATTTAGATTTAAAAAAAACAGAACATAAAAACGTTTATAGAAAATGAGTCATTAAAACTTTTAACAGACTTTTTAAATCATGAAATAGAAAAAGGGCAAGATATTACAAAAAGTGTAAACCATCCTATGATATTACATTTAGAAAAAATAGGATATATTGGAGAAGATATAACAAAATCAAATGTAAGTTATATTTGTAAATTCAAATTAAAAAATCCTGACATAATAATCAGAACAGCTAATATAGAATACAACCCATTAGATAAAGAGGAATTCAAAAAACAAATCCCTAAAATGGTAAATTAAGGATTAATTAGAAAATCAGAAAGTCCTCATAGATATACAACTTTTTTAGTAAGAAACCATAGTGAAATAAAAAGAAAAAAAGCTAGGATAGTCTATAACTATAAAAGATTAAATGATAATACAATAGATGATTGGTATAATATTCCTAATAAAGATAGTTTGCTAAATCTTGTACAAAATAAAAAAGTATTTTCAAAATTTGATTTAAAATCAGGATATAACCAGTTAAAACTAGAAGAAAACTTTAAACCATGGACAGCTTTTACATGCTCTGAAGGGCAATTTGAATGGAATGTCCTTAGTTTTGGACTAAAAAATGCACCTTCAATTTTTCAAAAATTTATGGACAGTATATTTTTAAAATTTGATTTTTGCTTAATATATATTGATGATATTTTAGTTGCAAGCAATACAGTGCAGGAACATGAGAAACACCTACAACAGTTCTTTGGAGAAATAAAGAAAAATGGTATAGTTGTTTCAAAAAGAAAAATGGAACTTTTTAAAAGAAATTTTTCTTTTTTAGGATTAGAAATTTGAAATGGAAAAATAGAATTGCAGCCACATATTACTACAAAAATTCTAAGTTTTCTAGAAAATTTTGAAAACTTAAAACAAATACAAGCTTTTTTGGGTCTGGTAAACTATGCTAGAAAATTTATTCCAAACTTGTCAAAACTAGTTGGACCTTTATATGGTAAAACCACTAAAAATGGTCAAAGGTATTTTAATCAAGAAGATATTAAACTAGTTAAAGAAATTAAAGAGGCAGTCAAAAACATTAAACCATTAGAGTTACCATTAGTTACAGATTATATAATTATTGAGATATATGGATGCAAAGAAGGATGGGAACAGTCCTTCTATGTAAACCAAACAAATACAGTCTCTAGGAAGAAGAGAAAATTTGCGGTTATGCAAGTGGTAATTTTCAAAATAAAACAAATTGGACTACAATTGATTTTGAGATACAGGCACTAATATATGGATTAGAAAAATTTAAAATTTTTCTTTATAAAGAATTTACAGTAATAACTGATTGTGAAGCTATAGTTACATTTGTAAACAACGACCAAAGTAAAAAGGTAAATAGAATCAGATGGGTTAATTTACAAAATATTATACAAGGAAATGGGTATTTTATAAATTTTGAACACATTAAGGGAAAAAATAATGGGATAGCCGATATGTTATCTCGAAATATAAACAAATGGTTTGTTTTAGATGAACAGGAAACAAGATAAAGAAAAAGCTAAGCTTATACATCCAAAACAAGGGAATTCTTCTTCAGATGAAGAAAAAATTCAACAGTCATATCTATAGTCAACAGAAAGGATATACAGTTCTCCTGACACCTCATTACCACAAATAATGATAGGACAGTTTTATAAACAACAACAACCAAAGGCAGTTGGCAAACGACCTTTGCACATCAATTTTTCACCTAAGCCGGTGATTGAATTTGGAACATATGCCTTACAGATTTGCAATGAAGTTGATAAAAAGTTTCGTCCTATTATGGGGATGAAGCTTACAGATAAACAGCAATGTTTACTAGATAACTTATGGCATATCCAAACCATGCCACAAGCTTCAACATTTAAAGTACAGGTTTTAAATGCTTTAGGCATTTACTTTCAGGAATAAAGTTAAAAAACACCTGAAAGACAGTTCAAAACAAAACCAAATTGTAGGATCGTTGTGACGACCAAATGAGTCGATCAGAAGAGTTTTTGATCAAAACGAGAGGCGGAAACAGACGTTTTGATGTTGAATCAGCTTGATTTGCATGTAGAAGTAGGTTAAATGTCTTCTGTATTGATTTGACAAGTTTACAGAACGTTTGACACCTCGGCAGAGCTTCGCTACCGAAATTGCAAATGTTACAAATGAAATGTCAAGTTCACTATATATAGACATGCCCATTTCGCGTGGAATGGACTCACACGACTTGGCCAGAGTCCTTTCGTGCGAAATGGACCTGTTCTATTTCGTGCCGGTCACCTCTCTGTTGGGCAGAGGTGGGAGATAGTCAAATCACAGGTCCAGAAATGGTAGTAGATACTACTGAAAAGATTGCTCAAATACGACAACGCATGGTGGCAGCTCGTGACCGTCAGAAAGTATACGCCGATAAAGATAGAAAACTACTCGAATTCCAAGTTGGGGATCGAGCGCTACTCAAAGTTTCGCCCTGGAAGGGTGTGGTTCGTTTTGGCAAACGAGGCAAGCTCAATCCGCGTTATGTCGGACCTTTCGAAGTTACAGAGAAAATAGGCAAAGTGGCCTACAGACTGAACTTACCACCTGAACTCAGTGCAGTTCACAACGTCTTTCACGTGTCGAATCTGAAGAAGTGTACGTCAGATGAGACCCACATAGTTCCCTTGAAGGAACTCACTATCGACGAACGGTTGCACTTCGTCGAGGAACCTGTTGAAATCACGGACCGGGATGTTAAGGTCCTCAAGAACACGAGAATCCCTCTTGTACGAGTTCGTTGGAACTCCCGCCGCGGCCCAGAGTATACCTGGGAACGAGAAGATCAAATGGAACTCAAGTATCCCCAATTATTCGGAAAACGTGCAACCACTACTGAGGGTGAAGCTACAACTTCAGAATTTCGGGACGAAATTCCAAATCAACGGGGGGATGATGTGACACCCCAGGAAAACCAGTAAACGATACAACTCACCTAGCTTCCTCAGTAACCGCATGCTAAATTTCGGGACGAAATTTCTTTCAAGTTGGGGATAATGTGACAACTCGAGTTTTCGACTTTCACTTTCGCATTAAATGCACGTTTACTTTGACTGTTTAGTTGTTTGACTCGTCTGATTTGTAACGGTACACTTCGTGTGATAATAAATGTATTGTGTTTGCTTGATTATGTGTTGATATTATAGCATGAGACTTAGTATTTTAGAAATCACATAAACTGATTTAACACATGAAACTGCTCGACGAAACAGAAGTTTGTTTCGCCAAACTCATCTCGACGAAATAGACTGTTTCGCCGGCCCAGTTATTCACGAAGCCCAGCTTGGGCCCAGTACGTAAACTCTCATATTATTACGTGAACCAACCTCCTGTTTCATATGTTTGGATAATCTGAAACCCTAGAGGACTCTCTACTGTGTGACGGCAAACTAGAACCCACCGGAAACCCTTGTGCGATCAAACCATCATCTCGGTTAGTAAATCTATGTGTCTTGATTGATCTTTCATCCGTGTATGTGTTTTTGTGTCATGTGCTTCTGCTGGGATGATGTATATTTGTAACCGATACATGTTAATTATTAGGGTTCTTGTGATGATGATGATGATGATATAGATTTCGATATGAATGTGGTAGTTGGATATAAATAATGCTATGCGAAACTTATTACAATCGAATGCTGCGGTTCTGGATATTTTATGATGTTCTGATTCTGAATGAACGTTATCATCTGGATAGGGTTCAATGATATGATGTTGTATGTTAGTTGATATGTTATATACATAAACTAGGGTTTATGCTAGACAATGATTCTTGGATGATTGAGTTATGATGATCCTACATGCACATCGATCTTCATATGATTTCTGTTACTGATGACGGCTGTTAGAATGATTAGGGTTTCTGTATGATTCGTAACTGTTAAGACGTAACTGACTGTTCGACGAAACAGGTCACTTGACGAAACAGAAGTGTTTCGCCAAGGGCAAATCGACGAATTAGAATCCTGTTTCGCCAAACAAGACCACGACGAGACAGAACGTGTTTCGTCAAATGTGTGTTTCGCCAACTCGCTTGTTTCACCAATTTTTTGTGTTTCGCCGAATATGTAATCTGCACAGCAACTTGAGTTAATTCTGTTAAGTGTTAACTGTAATATTTAACTGCTGTTAGATGTTTAACATGACTTGAATGATTGTGAATACGTGCTACATGTTTATACGTGAACAACTTTGTGAATATGAACTGATTATCATATACATGCATACCGTAGGACGTGATTGATTTATTTGAGCACTTACTTAGCATACCGAGCAAACCAAGGTGAGTTCACACTCTTACCAAGGCATGGGATTCCCCGGTGGGTTGGGAATGGGATTGAACGATTACTTGTACTTACATCACCACTAGACTACTTACCACGGTCCTCGGATTGGGAAGGATGCCTGTGCCAAACTCTACGTAAAGCCTACGTACTGTCCTCGGATTGGGAAGGACACCAGCACTAAACCTACGTAAAACCTACGTACTACCGTCCTCGGATTGGGAAGGACGCCAGCGCTAAACCTACGTACTCGCTACGTACTGTCCTCGGTTGGGAAGGGCACTTACGTAAAACCTACGTAAACTTATACTTACTACTATCCTCGGATTGGGAAGGATACTTATGGTTACGAATAGTCTAGTGGATATACAACATGGGAAGCCCCCACCAATAGAACGTACTATCGGCCCAGTAGAGCCACATGTTACATACGAACTTACTATTACGCATTTACTTTCTGTGAACTCGCTCAACTAGTTGTTGATCCTCTGTTACATGCCTTGCAGGTCGTTAGTTACATGGAGCTTGCACAGGGAGGAGCTGGTCGTTGTGGACTTGGATCGTGATTGTTACGTTAAACACTTTATGACATTTCATACTTTATTTTGTTGGGTTTTATTCATACGCTTCCGCTAAACAGGGATAACCTACGTCTATTTTGAACACCTTTCATATTGGTGGTTGAATGGCATTTACTTTTATATATTAATTACATGTTCAATATGATTGGTGGCTTGATCCTGGTCAGTCACGCTCCCAAGCGGTGATACTCCGCGTGTGGATTTTGGGGGTGTGACATCAAACTCTGCTCAGGCTTAGATACGGGGACCTGCATAAATCTCTACCCAAAAGTAAGTTTCACAAATTTAAAAATTTGACAAATTTAGAAACCACTTGTAGATATCGTTCAATTTTGACATTTTCATTAATTTGAAACCATTTAATCATTTCGAAATCTTTTCTCATTTCAAACAGACTCTCCCAAACCTGTTGTTCATCATGTTTAGCACTCAGAATTTTAAACATCAGCTTTCCTACATCAGTTGTCGAAAATAAGATGAAATAAAATCTTTTTGAATTTTCAAAATTTATGCTAAAACACACTTAAAAACTTTTTGGGTTTTTTATTTAAAATGAAAAAGCAGTAAAGAAATATTTACAGACAATATTTTTGTGAGTTTGTGTAAGAGGATCATATCAGTTTTTGAGACAAATCACTAGCACCGTTGAGCTTTAAACACTTTAAGTTCTAAACTATTCACTTAGATTGTCAGTATACTGATCCACTTAAATTTTCACACAAAGTTCAATTGTTTCGAGATACGAGATTAGTGTTTTAAGCACTTAAACTTATTCACGTATCCCACCTCATAATATACTCATGTATCCAGACTCCTATATTCAGTCTAACAAGTGAATGTACACTAATGATATCTGTAAGGGGTTAATGCGAGACCATGAGAGCTCAGGCTATTGCTTCCGCAAAATCAGATAGATGATGGTTCGACTTTAGGTGTGTTCCCTTTAGAGAATCTTTTCTTCAACAGCACATGATTAGAATTTTTCAATGTTTCATCATTTTTATGCTGAGGGTGGGCTTTAAGATTAAAGCAGTGCAAAGTATTATACGAGGACTAGGCTATTGCTCCCGCAAAATCAGAAGTCCAGGTATAATACCCCAGATATCATCACGCACAAAGACCTAGTATGTCAGAAATAGAAAGCCCTTCAAACAAGATTTCGGGGGTTACCCATATATCCGAGAGATGTTCCCCACGAGATAAGTAAGTTTGATATTTAGATTTATATCTCGAACACAATCTAGTAAGCGTGCAAAAACCTACTGGCATATCGTCAGTGAGACCGTTTATCACATTTTAACTTTCCAATTCTTTAGCGTACTGTGATTGTCTACTGATGTACTATCATTTCCTCTTTTTCACAACAAAACTCATTTTGAATTTTTCGATGTTTTTGGCTTTTTCAAATTTTCTAATGTTTTTGGATTTTCTGAAAATTTCTTACTCCCCCTAAAATTCAAAACCATTTAAAGAAAAAATTGACAAACCGATGTGAAATGCTTCAAATCGCCATCCACTTGGCATAAACAATCAGAACTCCCCCTGACAACAAACTATTTTCCCATAATGATTTCAAAACACTTAAGTTTGTTTTAAACAAAGTGGTTTTTCCAGAAAATTAGTTTTGTTAATACCACTTGTAAGATCGGGGTTTGATTCATCATTTTGTTTTTCAACCACTTGTATGAAAGTTAAATCAAGTTCAACTTAATGACCTTGATTAACCACTTGTAGATTCTCATCAACCATACCACTTGTAAATCGAAATATGACAATTTTGAAATATCACTTGAGAAAAATGCCGATTCATGCTCCACGATTACCAACTTGGGAGCTCCGGCAAGTTCGAATTTTTACATATGGAATACTGACACCCAAGCCTGACCAGCTTTGGGTGTGACCTTTTCAGTTTCCCTCGGGGTTTGAACATTCCTTTTTTCTTCATAAAATTCTTTTACCCCTTTTTCCTTCCCATCGACCATTCTTCCAAAAATATGTTTCACTTTTCCATTAAACGCTTTTTCGACATCAAATTCTTTCTTTTCGGAATAGAATTGATTCGAAATTTCCACTTTTCCAACTTTTGATTTTAAATTTTCAGCCCGCAATGGTGGAAAGTTGACATCATCCATTGGCGGTACTGAATTTTATCTTTTTGGTTCAACTTGTGGCTCCTCTGACTTTGACGAGTCAGATTCATCGCCAAATTTCACATCAGATTTCTTAACAACCCATGTTTGGTTGTCAAGATTCACCCTTCTTTTGTAAAACCTTTTCGAACATTCACCAACTTCATATGTTGAATTTTTAAACACTTTAAATTTTTCAGTTGGTGGTTCAGTTTTATCAACAACTTTTTCTTTTAGTTTAGAAACAACTTCCTGTTTTGTGTTGGTTGCCTTTGGACAGTTCCAGGCGATGTGACCAACTTCTTGACATCGGTAACAGGTTCTTGTCTCCTTTCTCTGATAAGCTCCATTCTTCTCAAACTTTTGTTTTTCTGCAAAGAACGCTTTGTTTGATTGTTTCCAGAATGAGCCCTTTTCTTCTTCTTCTTCAGAACTTGACTCGGAAACAAATACAACTTTTGTTTTAGAAATTTTCTCATTTTTATGATTTTCAGGTGGAATAAACCCTAATCCTTTCTTTTTAAAATTACTGTTATGGTTTGGTTTCTTTTGATAACCAGAACCAGAACTATAACTTTTTTTCGTGTTCAATCTTTGTTAAACTCTTGAAGTGTATTTTTTAGGTTTTTCAGTAAGATTTACATCTTTTATTTCAGAAATGTTAATTTCTGTTAATTTGAAAACCTTTTTAATTTTTTCAATTTGAACACTTCTTATTGGAAATTCTTTATCAAAATATAATTTGTCAGAATCATTCAAAGTATATGCAACTTCAAATGTTTCGTCATTCAAATTAGATTTTGATAACAGAAATTCTTTATTGTAAACCCTTTTGACCAATGATTTTGAACTGTTGACTGACGAACTCGAACTTTCAGATTCGGGCTTTGACTCCGACTCCTCATCCTTATCCAACACCTGATCGACCACTTTCTTTATTAACACAGACTCATGATCAGTGTCAGACGATGTGAATGTGACGTCAATGTTGTCTGGTAAATCATCAGTTATTTCGGACTTTAACTTTATATTGACTGCCTTTTAGACTTGTTCCTTATTTGGTTTTCTGGGAGAATAACCTTCCCAGATCGGAGGCGGACACTTTTTAAAATTTGCACTTTGTTTCTTACCAGTATCCGTATCTTCTGAATTCTTGTCTTGAAAGGCTTCAAAACCTGCAATAGTTGGATAAATTCTATCAATTGAATAATCAGAACTTGAATAACTTTGCAGCAATCGTCTGATTCTTTCATTTTCAGTTTCCAACTCCTGCTTCAACTTTGCACATTCTTCAATATAGTAATTGATTTCTTTCTGCTTAGACATCATTACTGCATTCATCATTGTCAAAGCATTTTCTCTTTCAGAGTTTGTCTTTTCCAAACTATTTACCGTTCTGTTCAACACATCATACGACTCTTTCACATACTTGACATCAAACAACAATTTCTCTTTCATCTTGTCAAGCTCACTAAACTTCTTATCTTTCTCTTCACAGTGTTTGCAAGGTTCCAAACATTTTAGACAAGGTTTAGCGACTTCTACAATCTTTTCAATTTCAACCACCTTCTCAGCAACTTTAACTTCTTCACTTTGTTCAGACTTCTCTTCCTGAGCAACATTCTTGCATTTTACCTTTTTCTGATCTTTTGCTGCTCGCTTCTCCTTTAGTTTCACCAATTTATCTGCAAAATAAAATTTGAAACTTTCAGGAGATAGATGAGTTTTGCCAATGTTAATTTGATTAATTTCTTCCTCATCATCGCTACTATCAGTTGATGATTGATCAAAGACTTGTCTCTTTTCTGAACTATTCTCTGAAGAGACAGACTCTCCATCTTGGCTTTTCTCATCATCTGCAAACACATCCATCCACTCTTTCATCAACTCTGGTTCTTGAACTATTTGTGCAATGAATGCTCTAAACTTTGAATCAGCCGGAATGTATTTGTCCCAGCTAAAACCTTCTATCACTCTTTCATCATCTTGATTCACTAGATAAGCTTTCTTCTTTACATCTTCAATCTGATTAGCATTGGATGATGATGGTTGTTGTTGATGCGGCTGCTGAGAGACTTGATGATAAATCGCTTTCTGATAATCATCATTGTTGCCGAACGGATTCTGAGCTCCACCTGCTTCTCGATTAGTACATTCCCTCTTGAAATGTCCTTTTTCCCTGCATCGAAAACAAGTAACTTTAGATTTATCAAAACCTAAAGTAGAAACATTAGCATCACGAAAGTCATCTCTTCCCGTAATCTGCTTAAATTTCTCAGCTCTCCTCAACACACTCGCTAAACACCACTTAATATCCATCAGCTCCATCTCCTCAGCATCAATCTGATCATAATCCTCTTTCGTCAACATAGGATTTCCGATCCTTCCCGCAACCAAGCTCTCATATGATTCCAACACGGTAACAAGTAATGCCATATGACCTTTAGCGACTTCTTTAGAAAAATTCTGACCATTCTTAAGATGCAACGCGGTGTTGCATTGTAGCACATGACCATTGCCATTGTTTGAGTTTTGAACACTTGGATTAACACTCTGATATGAATAAAATCCACTGGAATTGAATGAACTTTGATTGATTGATCCGGATGAGTTTTCTGCGCTGAAAGCAGTTTGGATCTTTGGACTAGCTTCAAAATTTTGAACATTACCTTTGTAGTACATCTTGATGTCTTGTTGACCGCTTGAATTGTTCATTCTAGCAATCTTTTGTTGTTCAAGATCTTGTCCCTCAAGTTTCTCAATGAATTGTGCAATCGACAATCTACTATATTCACCGGTATTCTTCAAAATCATGAGATATGTACCCCCATTCTTTTTGAGGTAAAGCATCAGCTAATTTCTCAACCCATTCCTCTGGAGTTTTAGTAATCTCCAATCGAGACATTGATCGCACTAGATGACAATATCTCTCAATGAGAGTCTTTGTAGTTTCACCTGACACACTTGAAAACAACTCAAATTCAATCTTCAATAATGATTTTTTACTGTTGATCATTTCTGCACTTCCTTCTAATTTTGTGCGAAGTGCATCCCAAATTGAACGTGCACTACCATCATGTTGGAGTAATATGAAAATGTCTTCTTTCACAGCTTGTTGAAGCAAACTGGCCATCATTTTTTCTGCCTTGTACATTGTAACACCTCGTAAAAATCACGTCCAAAGATTTATCGACACTTGTCATGAGCTTTAAACATGTAAAAGATTACTTTAGAAGGACTAAAGTTGACAAACAAAGAAAGTATGTGAATAAAAGGATTCAAAATGTCAACAACGGATAAATATGCCTTACAATAACCCTACACGATGTTTATACCCTTAAACGAATAAATTATGGATCATACGAAGCTAATTGTGGAAGAAAGTGAGATTTCAAACTACAGGGGTTAAAGGTGTCAACATGTTTAAAGTAAACCTCTGAGTGACCTTTTAGCAAACCCGAAGCTTTGTAACGATTAATTATGCTCACGAGAATAAGTGATAAAAATTTCACAAGGTTTCGATAAAGTATGAGAAAGTTATGATAATATTCGTGTACGAGGGGTTAAAAGCGTCAATGAGGCAAAACTTGTGTTTTCGGTTATCATTTAATGAAACCGGACCTATTGATGATTGGTTTTATCTCATGGATCATAGAAATATAAAATTTAAGGGTTAAAAGTGCCTAAAATGGAAGAAACTACGCATTAGAAAGTCCAGGGGGTGAAAGTGTCACTTTTTGAAACTTTTGGCTGGTCCCCCCACCTGCTGGCGTAGCGCCAGCACTGAAGCCCTTCCCCGTGGCGCCGCACCACGGACTACCAGATCAGCAAACTCTTCCTTAACGTGGCAGCTTGCATGTGTGCTCGAATCCGCGAGTTTGCCACCCTCTAGCTCCTTGAAACACGTCCCATAACACTTGTATTCATCCCTGGAGATGCCCTAACACTTGTATCCATCTCCTTGACCCTCCATGGCTATATATAGGACCAATTGTTGCAACTTGTGGACTCACACTTTGAGCAATTCACTTGGAAAGCTTCCAAACTCTTGTTCTGAATATTTCTGGAGCTTAAGGGCCTTCCCAAGCATTCTTAGTCGTGCATAGGACTTCAGTAAGTGTCCTTAACCTTCTCTAATTCAGTTTTGCTTAGTTAATTAGCCTAAAGTCAAACCGTCATAATTAAGATTTGACTTCGTCATTAATCTTAATTTGTCCAGTCAAATTTCAAATTGAAAGTACCTATGAGTTGGTAATTATGTGGGCAATAAAACCCTTAAAAGGGTACCCTCTGATTCCCACTCTAACTAGGTCAATTGTCGGGTCAAAGTTAATTTTAAAAAGTCAACAGAAAGCTAATTTTTGCATAAACACATAATTAACGATGTAGAAGCTATGAAACTTGTTTTATCACTCATATAACTTGGTAATCAATGTAAGAACATGTCTAAACATGTTCAACCCGACAATTTTCAGTTTAAGCTCGGTTCGGAACCGAAAGTCGCAAAAGTAGACTTTTGCTTTGACTTTCAGTTCTGACCCATTAGAGCATGTTTTAGAAATGCCTTAGAGCTCTTTTAGGACCATGTTATTGATTAGTGTAACCCTCTGAGGTTATATAATTTGGTTCATTTGTTATCCGATTCATATGCAAGTTTCCATTATATGCCTAAATGTTGACCAATATGCCCTTTTAACCTTAAAACGAATTTTTTGAAAATGTGAGAGGATAGAAACCTTCATTACTGATTTATAAACTTGTCCCTAAAATTTGACATCAGTTTGATGTCTAGATTAGGAGTTATGCTCATTAGTGTAAATGAAAAGCTTTTTATTAATTAAACGGCGTAATTAGCATATCGCCCATCTAAACCCAAATTTTGATACCAAACGTTTTACCTAATGATATAAAATAATATTTTGGGATTTTTGGAGATTTTTATTTATTTTTAGGTTGAGCATAACATAGAGTTCTAAGCTTGATTCGGTAATTGTCGGTTTTGCCCTTTTGGGCTATAAAATGAGTTCTGCAAATAATTTTGATACCAAACCTTTTTCCTACTGATCTATTATGATAAATAGAATATTTTGAACCTTCTGGAATAATAAAAATATCATCTATTTTTATAAAACCCGAAAATCGCTTAAAACCGTCTTTTTACGCGTTTTAAGCGCATAGTATGTATTAAAACTATTTTAAATATATAAGACTTGATACCTACTGATATTTTAAGTAAATTATTATACTTTAGCAGTAAGCAAAAGTTTTAAACTCAGATTTCCATATTTGACCTTTAAACCTTAGGTGAAATTACCAAAATGCCCCTTCGGTGCATAGTTTGGTTATAAATGGTAAATTTCACATATATGTAATACCCTACTGATATAACCTATTAAATTAAGTATATTTACTGATTATATCAGACCTAAAACTCAGATTTATATTAAATCTCTTTTATAAACTTTTAAATGACCAAAATACCCCTATGGGGCATAATTTGAGTTAAAATTCGTTTTGGGCATAATAGAAGATATCTTTCTGATATCACAACATATTTAAGGCATATTAATTTAAGAAACTTGTATATGACTCTTATGGTTACCCGTTACGCACTTTTCGCGTTCGGATCGGTTTATGTAACTAGTTTGCACAAATTAGCCGAAAAGGGTCAAACCTTATCATTTTTGTCTCAAAATCCAGAATGTGTTTAGTTTACCCATATTACACAAGTCTCCAAACTTGTCGGGTCTAAATCACATTCTATTCCGGTTTTCGCTTAATCGTGCGTTTGAACCGTATCTTCCTTTAAAACTAACCGGTCTAAGTTTAGGCTTAATTAAAGACCCGTTAGGAATCTAATAGGTTATTAAAAACCTTCGTTCCAGATTTAGGAGCCCAGTAAAAGCTATATGTACTTGCTTGGTGGTATACGGCTGGGATAAATTGTATAAATTTGCTCAGGTAAATACTTTTAACTTATTTTCCCTATACAGGCTTGGGGTACTGTGTATAAAATACCGCTTGGTCGGGCATTGAATTTTTAATTGTATGAAGATTAATTTATTGAAATGTCCCATTTAAACTGTTTTGTTTGCTTAAAGCCTTTGGGGGTTAATGACCATGTCCCGGATATCCTTGGCATCATTTTAAGAAATGGCCATGACCTAAGCACGGGGTGTAGGCGTACACCCGATAGTGCATAAATAAATAATAAGGTATAACCGCCGGTTTCGGGAATAACCCGCCGCGGGACTATATCATGTGGTGTGTCTATTAATCTTTAACCCGGTGTCAATCCGGGCTATTGAACGTATAACGAACATGTAATTCTTTTGCAAGTTTATATATAAATAATTATCCCAAGTTATAAAATGTTTTATGCCTTGTGCATTCAAATCAATTTTCTAAACCTTTTCAAAATGAGTCAGTTAATTGTATTTACCAGTGTAAACTGACGTATTTTCCCAAAAAGATTAAGTGCAGGTACTAATCGAAATAGGCTGGCCTCTCCTTAGCATCAATAAGAGTCTCGCAAGCTTGGATGCATTTAAAGTCTGATGAACTATGTTTCCTTTTTATTTGATCCGCCTGTGGATCTGTTTCAACTATTTTGTGATACTTAATATTACAATTTATTCGGTTGAAATAAATCTATCTTTTGCTTCCGCTGTGCATTTAAAATTGTGTTATTTGACTATGATGATATCAACAACGTCACGATACTCCCCACCGGGCCCACCGGTAATACGTGGAAATATCAGGGTGTGACAGGTTGGTATCAGAGCCAACATTGAGTGAATTAAACACTAGTCAATTGTGTTTAATCTTAATGACACAGTAGCACATTCCTTGACCTTCTGAGTCTAGACTTAACAATAGGAATACTCTCATCTCTATTCGGAGAATTATTGCCTTCAATTCTATATTTTAATTTGTCGCAAAGGAAAGAAGCCATAATGGAAATTCTCCCCATTTGAAGCCTAGGGAAGGCCGAGTTTCGTACTGCGACTAGGATTAACGTGCAACCAAGGAGAAAGCATTCAGAAATAAAATGAAGAAGAAACTCCTTTTGCTGAAACTCTTTTCCTTAGTAAGTCCTTATAAGGGCATATTTATCTTTCAGTCCCTTCATGGACAACATTATTCCTTTCAAGTCCCGTTCAGGGCAATTCTGTACCTCCTTTGGAATCATTGGAATGTTTTATCAAAATTTTACTTATATCATTATATATGAACATAATAATAACATTCATTTTCTGAGATCTACCATTATAATAAAATGGCGAAATCTAAAAAGGGCAAGACCTAGCCCATGCGTCATTTTAAGAACAGGGCCAAGATGGTAGTTCCTCAATTAGATTTAGATCCTTATTAACATCTCAATTTAGGATTGCTCTGCGTTAAATATTAAAAGAATCTTAAAGGTAAACCTAGCCTATATGTCATTTCAGACAAGGCCAAGATGGTAGAACCTATTCAAAAGATTCAAATCCCTGTTAACATCTGTAAACATGTTAACATTCCTGGCAGATGTGATTCGACAGAATCGCATAAATCATCCTTATACTGGATTCTCCCAAAATCCTTTCTTATTTTGTGAATTTAGCATCCATCAAGGATATAATGCTTACGGGCCATATTCATTGTCATATAAGACAAACGACAGTCATAACCTACAACTCCCTGTCAAGAAAAGGCAATGAAGAACGTTCATGCCTAAATACCTTGATTCTACAAAATCATGGTTTATAATTTAAAGTTGCCCTTGTGACTTGGCCTTTTTGTGCCATAGTTATATTTTAATTAAATATAGGATAATTATAATGAAAATCCTGAATAAAATAAATATCATTCCTTTTCTGCCAGTATACATAAAAATCTTAAAAGGTATAACCTAGCTTGAATGTCATTAAAGACCTAGCTAAGATGGTAAAACCTGTTTAAAAAGAGATTCAGGTCCTTGTTAACATCTGAAAACATGTTAACATTCCCGACAACAGTGATGCGATAAAATCACACTTGTCATCTTCATATTAGGATTTCTCCAGACCCCTTATTTAGCTTAATGATCAATAGGAATCATGGCTAATAAACGTCGAACATGATGTACACATCAAAACATCCATTGGGATGAATACCTTCGGGCAAAGATGTATACATGAAAAAGATAGTTTTAGTTCATAACTTCTTGTCAAGACAATGAACTATGAAATTTTCTGATCCAAAGGAATCATCGATTATGTTTTAAAATTTCCCTAGTGACAAGGCATCTATGCCATCAAAAAGTCCTTTGGAACAAGCCCTTGTGCTATATATAAAATGTCAGTACGACATTGACAGTCGTGACTTATGTCCCTTGTCTAATAAATATGAAGGATTATATTCCATTTAAACGCCAAAGATGGTTTATTTATGTAGGATCGTGAAACGACCTAACGAGTCGATCAGAAGAGTGCTCAGACAGAATCAGAGGCGGAATTCATTGATTCTGTCTTTGTTTAGCTTGTATTCACTATTAATTGTCTTGTTTATTGATCTTGAAATGATTTACAGCACGTAGACACTTCGACAGCACCTCGGCGTTGGAATCAAGAAGGTTACAAATGAACTAGACATGAGGAGTATTTATAGTGAGGCTAATTTCGTTTGAATGTGGCATTGCCCATTTCAAACGAAATTAAACATTCTAATTTCGTTTGAAAGTGGCAATGTCATTTTCAAACGAAATTACCTCTTTAACACACAAAATACCCTATAATCTCGTATAATGCGCCATGATCTAACACTTCTAATGTAAGACTCAATACAAGACGAAGTCAACAGACGTATGCACTAACAGACTCCCCCTCGGATGTTGACGAGTCTGAAGTATCAAGTCTTCTCATTCTTCAGTCTTTACCAGTCTTCGGGCTCTTTCACAATCTGAGACTCGAACGGAGATGAAGTCAACAGACAACTACACCAACAATTTAAAAACCTAGGCAAAACATAATCAAATAAATTTAATACTATCTATTCGCCTATATGGTTTATTTGCACCATGGCTATTTAATCATCAAATTCGACAATTCACTATAATTAAACCAATTATTACTACTTGATTTGTAGCCTTCAAAGCTTCACCATGGCCGACTCATCTGAAGCTCACAATCATCCAGCTGATCAGAATAATGATGCAAGACTGAACTTAACGGGCGCCGAGTTACAAGCTATGTTAGATACAGCCGTAAACAAGGCCGTGGACCGAGCGTTAAAGGATCATAAGCGAAAGTGCGATAATACCCCGAATAAGGGATTCAAAAAGGGTAAGACCGGTTCAAGCTATAACCAGTCCAAGCCAAAGGAGGCAAAACCCGAATGTAAAACCTGCGGGAAGAAGCACTTCGGAAAATGTTTCTATGATCAGACCACGGGATGTGTCATCTGTAAAGAGATGGATCATAAGACCCATGAATGCAAGGACTTGAAGGACAACCAGCAGTCAGGTGAAAAGACCAGATGCAAAACCTGTGGGAAATACCACCTCGGGAAATGCAGATTTGAACCTCAGCCTCTACCCTGTGGAATCTGTAAGTCCAAGGAACATAAGACCTTGGATTGCAAGAAGTTAGAAGATTCAACCTGCTATGGTTGCAATTAAAAAGGGCACATCAAGACAAATTGCCCAAACAAAACCAAGAAGCCTGGGGAGGCTAAGAAGACCAAAGCTGGAGACTCTCAAATGAATGCTCAAGAGGCCGTTCAGGATGACAATGCCACAACAGGTACTTTCCTTGTTAGTGACGTTCATGCTAGAGTATTATTTAATTCAGGGTCAGATAAGTCTTTCGTAGACAATAAATTCTGTAAATTATTAAATCTGCCTGTTAAAACTCTAAGCGTTAAGTATGAAGTAGAATTGGCCGATAGAACCTCAGAGACTGCTTCAGCAATATTAGATGGATGTTTTATATCCATTAGGAATTATTCTTTTCCGCTGTCCTTGTTTACGTTAAAATAGAGGGACTCGATAAAGTGATAGGAACGGATTGGTCATTTTGTAACCAAGCCCATAATGTGTGTGATAAGGAGCAAGTAGTTATCAAAACTCCTTATGGTGAGCCTTTGACAATTCAAGGAGACACATGGTACGGATTGCCTAAGCACTTGTTGAATTTGGTATTTAATACCAAAGCTTCGAGTATGGAAAACTCAGAAGAGACAAACAACAGTCGTGATGCTAGGGATGCGACAATTATTAATGGTGCATCAAATGTGAACCTCAATATTAATAAGAGTTAATCTCCAGAACTAAAATTAACGCAGTTGTTAGAAAGGCTATGAGAAAAGTCATGAAAGGGTTCAAGAAGCCGAATGCTGCTTGCTCTAAAACACATGTCGTTGCTCATGAGAAGAGCTATATTTACACTTCAAATGCGAAGAATAAACCCAACAAAAGTATATTTGACAAGGAGCCCCATTCTTTTTAGGATGTACTTAAAAGTACTTCGTCTCTTGGAAGTCAAGAGACTTCAATAGTAAAAAGGGGCCATCGATTGCAGGAAATTGTTGGATGAAGTAAAACCATTAGGTGTATCAGCATTTATGCTAGAAAGGACGCGGTGAGGTATGCATCACAGTCGTTCGATGGCAATACCCTTAATTAGTAAGGACATTAATGGAGTCCACAAGAAAGGTCCTCTTATACATTATGGGATGGTCCAAGTTTTAAAGACCTTATTAGAGAAACCTATTATCCGCATCACGAAATGGAAAAAGATGGAATAGGAAATTTCCGACTCTCACCATAAAAGTTCTAGACTGTAGACAGTAAGTTACAAATTTTAATTCACTGGCTGAGATATTGCCCTATTCAATTTACCCAAAAATCTAAGCTTAATGCAACAATTATTGGTAGTTAGCAACGGCAATAAGAGGGCACATTAAGGTTCCAAAGCCTGCTCATTATAAATCCACTATGGATCTACCTCAGCTACTCACGTTTTATAGATTAAGAAATAACCAGTCAAAGCTGAGTCTGCCCTAAAAATTTGTCAAAGATTTTACAACTAAATTTAAAGGGATTAAGAATGGAGGCATTCCACCCTCCTGGTGTATGATTAAAGGCAGCTCACATTAATAATAACACAAGATAAATCCCTTATTGTGACTTTATTGCCAGGAGTTACGTTTGGGTTCAGGTGCTGCTAAGTCTCTAATAAGACCATAAGCTTAGCAAACTTTTAGAATTTTTCCCGTAAGAACCCCAGAAATTAAGTGTAAGGTAAAACTTACAGGTAAAATCATAAGAACCATATCTCCTGCTCCTATCAGAAATCTTCAGACGTAGAATTTTAGAAGTATCCTCTCTCTAGAGGAAGTGCATCATGCATATATAGTTGATATCTCTTTAATCTCTATCGATTGTGAATACCAGATGGTACGATAAAAACGCCATATGAGAATTGGTGTATCTTAATATGTTCCATAGATTGCTTCCATGCCTGATCAGTATGAAGGTTTAATGCATGGGACCACAAAGATATTCCGATGGTCATATGGTATTAAAGTCAGCCAATGGTATACAAAGAGGATATCCAGAATGGATTTGTCCAAGTAAATGCCTCCGATTAAGGAATTCGTGGACTCGTAACATAAATGTGTCACTCATTTGACACAAGCAAGGATGGATGAACTGGAGCCTGAGATTTGGAAAATCTCTGTAACCTCCTTGTATCTTGATTATCTTCTCCTAAGATTACCCTGTTTCCTCCTGAGAGGCAAATAGAGTTAAGATTTATATTCCATTTAGGGCTGTATTATTATGAAACCTCCAAGACGGCTAGTACCATCATTGGAAGAATCGAAACCCTGATTAAGTTAGTTTTAAAATAGAGGTTCATATAGCCTAACTCAATATCCTGAGAATTCGGTATAGTTAATTATGAAAGACGGTTCATTTTGCTTATGCATTGATTACCGTAACCCTAATTAGGAAACAATTAAGAATTGCCATCAGCTGCCTAGGATCGTCGATTTGTTCGACTAACGGCAAGGATTAGCTATTCCTTAAGATTAGTTTCAAGCAGTGGTTGGAATAACCATCTCACCTTAAAATAAGCTTTTCTATATACCTTGTATAGATGAAATGTTAAACATTTATTGTTGGATAAAAGATTGGTAAGTCCAATTATCAAGATCTGAAAGTTGCCTTGGAAACAACGAATAAGACCATACAAATCCATAATCATCTGTAAGTTGCCAGTATTCGGCAGAAAATCAAGGATTGATGAAAGTAGCAACCCTCCTAAGTTCTTGTTAAGAAATAAGGTTCAACAAAAGATATCACCCTGGAATGGTGTGCCAATTTGTTAATTATCAGGCTAGTTAAGCTCTGAATATATAGAATCATTCGAAGGAAATCAAATGTATCAAGTTCACATAGCTTATAAACTATAACCTATTTAAGGAGCTTAGCGGAGCTCGCAATGCATTACACACTAATGATTTAAGGATGTGTTTCGCCAATCAGTCGAGAAGCATTATCACATAATGATATGCAGATTTATGATATGATGAGCAACCTGTACCGATAAAAGATCGACAGGTTAAGAAGCTCCAAAAGGATACATGTACCTAATATAAAGGTCACTTTGGGAGCTTGGAGAGACTCCAGATAGGCTATAGAAGTTAAGTCCATTATGCGACAAAAAGAACTTCCAGCATTTTAGCATATCTCGAGGTCGAGATTTCTTTTAAGGGGGTGACGATGTAACACCTTGTAAAAATCACGTCCAATAATGTATCGACACTTGTCATGAGCTTTAAACGTGTAAAAGATTACTTTAGAAGGACTAAAGTTGACAAAAAAAAAGAAAGTATGTGAATAAAAGGATTTAAAATGTCAACAATGGATAAATATGCCTTACAATAACCCTACACGATGTTTATACCCTTAAACGAATAAATTATGGATCAGACGAAGCTAATTGTGGAAGAAAGTGAGAGATTTCAAACTACAGGGGTTAAACGTGTCAACATGTTTAAAGTATACCTCTGAGTGACCTTTTAGCAAACCCGAAGCTTTGTAACGATTAATTATGCTCACGAGAATAAGTGATAAAAATTTCACAAGGTTTCGATAAAGTATGAGAAAGTTATGATAATATTCGTGTACGAGGGGTTAAAAGCGTCAACGAGGCAAAACTTGTGTTTTCGGTTATCTTTTAACGAAACTGGACCAACTGATGATTGGTTTTATCTCATGGATCATAGAAATATAAAATTCAAGGGTTAAAAGTGCCTAAAATGGAAGAAACTACGCATTAGAAAGTCCAGGGGGTGAAAGTGTCACTTTTTGAAACTTTTGGCTGGTCCCCCCACCTGCTGGCGTAGTGCCAGCACTGAAGCCCTTCCCCGTGGCACTACGCCACGGACTACCAAATCAGCAAACTCTTCCTTAACGTGGCAGCTTGCATGTGTGCTCGAATCCGCGAGTTTGCCACCCTCTAGCTCCTTGAAACACGTCCCATAACACTTGTATTCATCCCTGGAGATGCCCTAACACTTGTATCCATCTCCTTGACCCTCCATGGCTATATATAGGACCAATTGTTGCAACTTGTGGACTCACACTTTGAGCAATTCACTTGGAAAGCTTCCAAACTCTTGTTCTGAATATTTCTGGAGCTTAAGGGCCTTCCCAAGCATTCTTAGTCGTGCATAGGACTTCAGTAAGTGTCCTTAACCTTCTCTAATTCAGTTTTGCTTAGTTAATTAGCCTAAAGTCAAACCGTCGTAATTAAGATTTGACTTCGTCATTAATCTTAATTTGTCCATTCAAATTTCAAATTGAAAGTACCTATGAGTTGGTAATTATGTGGGCAATAAACCCTTAAAAGGGCACCCTCTGATTCCCACTCTAACTAGGCCAATTGTCGGGTCAAAGTTAATTTCAAAAAGTCAACAGAAAGCTAATTTTTGCATAAACACATAATTAACGATGTAGAATCTATGAAACCTGTTTTATCACTCATATAACTTGGTAATCAATGTAAGAACATGTCTAAACATGTTCAACCCGACAATTTTCAGTTTAAGCTCGGTTCGGAACCGAAAGTCGCAAAAGTAGACTTTTGATTTGACTTTCAGTTCTGACCCATTAGAGCATGTTTTAGAAATGCCTTAGAGCTCTATTAGGACCAGGTTATTGATTAGTGTAACCCTTTGAGCTTATACAATTTGGTTCATTAGTTATCCGATTCATATGCAAGTTTCCGTTATATGCCTAAATGTTGACCAATATGCCCTTTTAACCTTAAAACGGAATTTTTGAAAATGTGAGAGGATAGAAACCTTCATTACTGATTTATAAACTTGTCCCTAAAAATTGACATCAGTTTGAGGTCTAGATTAGGAGTTATGCTCATTAGCGTAAATGAAAAGCTTTTATTAATTAAACGGCGTAATTAGTCTATAGCCCATCTAAACCCAAATTTTGATACCAAACTTTTTACCTACTGATATAAAATAATATTTTGGGATTTTTGGAGATTTTTATTTATTTTTAGGCTGAGCATAACATAGAGTTCTAAGCTTGATTCTGTAATTGTCGGTTTTGCCCTTTTGGGCTATAAAATGAGTTTTGCAAATCATTTTGATACCAAAACTTTTTCCTACTGATATAATATGATAAATATAATATTTTGAACCTTCTGGAATAATAAAAATATCAGCTTTTCTTATAAAACCCGAAAATCGCTTAAAACCGTCTTTTTACGCGTTTTAAGCGCATAGTATGTATTAAAACTATTTTAAATATATAAGACTTGATACCTACTGATATTTTAGGTAAATTATTATACTTTAGCAGTAAGAAAAAGTTTTAAACTCAGATTTCCAGATTTGACCTTTAAACCTTAGTTGGAATTACCAAAATGCCCCTTCGGTGCATAGTTTGGTTATAAATGGTAAATTTCACATATATGTAATACCCTACTGATATAACCTATTAAATTAAGTATATTTATTGATTATATCAGACCTAAAACTCAGATTTATATTAAATCTCTTTTATAAACTTTTAAATGACCAAAATACCCCTATGGGGCATAATTTGAGTTAAAATTCGTTTTGGGCATAATAGAAGATATCTTATTGATATCACAACATATTTAAGGCATATTAACTTAAGAAACTTTTATATGACTCTTATGGTTACCCGTTACGCACTTTTCGCGTTCGGATCGGTTTATGTAACTAGTTTGCACAAATTAGCCGAAACGGGTCAAACCTTATCATTTTTGTCTCAAAATCCAGAATGTGGTTAGTTTACCCATATTACATAAGTCTCCAAACTTGTTGGGTCTAAATCACATTCTATTCCGGTCTTCGCTTAATCGTGCGTTTGAACCGTATCTTCCTTTAAAACTAACCGGTCTAAGTTTAGGCTTAATTAAAGACCCGTTAGGAATCTAATAGGTTATTAAAAACCTTCGTTCCAGATTTAGGAGCCCTGTAAAAGCTATCTGTACTTGCTTGGTGGTATACGGCTGGGATAAATTGTATAAATTTGCTCAGGTAAATAATTTTAACTTATTTTCCATATATGGGCTTGGGGTACGGTATATAAATACCGCTTGGTCGGGCAATGAATTTTTAATTGTATGAAGATTAATTTATTGAAATGTCCCGTCTAAACTATTTTGTTTGCTTAAAGCCTTTGGGGGTTAATGACCATGTCCCGGATATCCTTGACATCATTTTAAGAAATGGTCACGACCTAAGCACGGGGTGTAGGCGTACACCCGACAGTGCATAAATAAATAATAAGGTATAACCGCCGGTTTCGGGAATAACCCGCCGCGGGACTATATCATGTGGTGTGTCTGTTAATCTTTAACCCGGTGTCAATCCGGGCTACTGAACGTATAACGAACATGTAATTGTTTTACAAGTTTATATATAAATAATTATCCCAAGTTATAAAATGTTTTGTGCCTTGTGCATTCAAATAAATTTTCTAAACCTTTTCAAAACGAGTCAGTTAATTGTATTTACCAGTGTAAACTGACGTATTTTCCCAAAAAGATTAAGTGCAGGTACTAATCGAAATAGGATGGCATCTCCTTAGCATCAATAAGAGTCTCGCAAGCTTGGATGTATTTAAAGTCTGATGAACTATGTTTCCTTTTTATTTGATCCGCCTGTGGATCTGTTTCAACTATTTTGTGATACTTAATATTACAATTTATTCGGTTGAAATAAATCTATCTTTTGCTTCCGTTGTGCATTTAAAATTGTGTTGTTTGACTATGATGATATCAACTACGTCACGATACTCCCCACCGGGCCCACCAGTAATACGTGGAAATATCGGGGTGTGACATACATATCTCTCTCTTGATCTGAAAATTCTGAGATAATCTTTGCAACTCCCAAACTAGAAAGTGGTCTATTATACTTTGTTTCAATACATTCCCAAGACCTTAGATGATTTGCTTGAACCCAATTCTCGAAACGTTCTTTCCAACTATGATATTCTTCAATGCCCATCAGTTTTGGAGGTTTTTGTAACGTTCCGGTTTCATTTTCCATGGTTACACTCTGAGCAATAGTAACAGGAGTACCCGGGGCCGTAGCAAACACATTATAGAATCCAGAATCCATGTTTTGGTATGAACTATCAAACAAACTGATTAATTTTCAAACAATCTAGAACAGGTTCAATCCGTGTGACTTGATATTTGCACCTTGTAAATCACCTGGAGATACAAAAACAAATGATCAGTTTTAACGAACTGAATATGTGAACGTGTGTGACAGTTGAATCGATCTATGACTTGTGTCGAAGATTAGCGAACTCGTTCAATGTATTTATGGTATAATCACTGAATTGTGCCGGTAAAAAAGAAATGGATTCAATTGGGCCAAACTCAAACTTTAGCTATTATAGAAAACAAATGGGCCGAACAATTGATTTAACTGGACCTCAAAGTTGGACAATTATCTCAATCAAATGGGCCGACACTCTATAGAACCGACATCACTTTTGTGATTGGGCCGATAATATGAATCACATGGGCTAACACTATAAATCACATGCATCCATTTAATGACTTTTTAACTTTTGACAATGGCCGACACCTTTATGACTCACTTGGACCAATATTCAAGTTATGATTAGCTGACAACAAACAATGGGCTGCTCTGATTTACTTTTAAACAAATGTACATGGGCCGAACACACTATTTAATCTGATTGGACCTCCAATTTTAGATCAGATCAACATTTAAATGTCCGACAATTGATTGTGATATAAAAACTGTGATTGGACCGATTGAAATGAATATGAATATTGGTTGGGCCGTTATCACATGCAAACTGATATCCAAGAACAGTTGACTCTTTCTCAAATTTCCACGCGACCTGATGAATAATACAAACAATCTGACCAACTGAATCAGTGGACTTTAATGTGCATGAATTAATCAAAATTCAATGTTATCGAAACTCATAAAATCACATGCAATCATAAATGGTTCTGATCACATAAAGCATTGATTGGGACATTAGATATTTATTCAGTCAATGAACCTGATTTTCAAACGAATTGGACACTTATAACCAATCTGTGCGAATTGAGTGTTTGTTTCACGCGAATTGGGTTAATTTCAAGCGAAATGGTCAATATTCAAACGAAATGGATCCAATTCGTATGACCTGGTGTGAAATGGGGTCAAATCTTGCCAATCTGTGCGAAATGGATTGTCTAATTCAAACGAAATGACACATCTTCGAACGATCTGGAGAGTTTTTGTTAAAATTGATCACGTTTTAGGTCGATTTTAGATCTGATTCTTTCAAGGATTTGTTAAAACAGTGTTTCGCACGATATATGTGAAAATCAAGCCATTTTGTCTGTAAAATCTTAGTTAATTTTGAAAAAATATGAAGAAAATGAGTAGAAGTGAGATTTTCAGATGAAATCAAGCTGAATCGGTAAGAACACTTCCTCCTGAGCTCTGATACCACTTGTAGGAGCGTTGTGACGACCAAATGAGTCGATCAGAAGAGTTTTTGATCAAAACGAGAGGCGGAAACAGACGTTTTGATGTTGAATCAACTTGATTTGCATGTAGAAGTAGTTTAAATGTCTTCTATATTGATTTGACAAGTTTACAGACCGTTTGACACCTCGGCAGAGCTTCGCTACCGGAATTGCAAATGTTACAAACGAAATGTCAAGTTCACTATATATAGACATGCCCATTTCGTGTGGAATGGACTCACACGACTTGGCCAGAGTCATTTCGTGCGAAATGGACCTGTTCTATTTCGTGCGAAATGGCTACAACATACCTATTTCAAGTTTTTCTCGTACTACGTGCACTGATCTATCTAATCTATCACAAGACTCGATACAAGACGAAGTCGACACACATATGCACCAACACAAATTACACTCATTATGTTATATTTAGAGGTACAAAAATTGGTATTTTTAATAAATGGGAAACAGTTGTAAAGTACATAAATTGTCAAGGAGGATCATTTTGGAAAGGTTATACAAGTTTTGCTGAAGCTCTTCAAGTAGCAAGGGATAGTTTTGGTATACAAATTTTTTACATAGAACCTGAAGAGGTTAAAAGTTTTTCTGATATAGCCAAAACAGATCCTGAAGAGTATATAAAGGCTCAGCAAGAGCTTATTTTAACATTAAAAACACAGCTTGAGGACAAGACGAAAGATACACAAGGTATATAGATAAAAATAGAGAATAATATGCTAAAACAAAAAATAGCAATGCTCGAAGCAAAAAAATACACAGTTATTACAAAGGCTCGAGAAAAATGAAGACAAAACAGTTGTATACAGAACTTTTGAATCCTTTAGGACAAGGATTTTAGACACACCCTAGTGGCAGTGTTTAAAACCAGTTACAGAAAGATTCCCAGAATTTGAGAATCTTGTTTCACAAAAAGTTTGTGCAGAATTTCCTCTAATTCTATACAACTTGCAACAACAGTTGGTAGATATGGCATTTAGGTTTGACAGTGAACAACAAGGATTCACAGTGGTGGAAAGAACAGATGGAGCAGGAGATGGAATTGGTCTTCTGTTACTCCAAGTACACCATCCTACAAAATTGACAGATGAACAAATAATTCAATTCTACAATCATGGTATGATTGACTATTTGGAAATCAATCTAAACAGAAGAACAGAAGATCTCCTCAACAAGCTTGGAGAAAAAATTATTTTAGAGGCAAGAAATATTGCAACAAGATCGATAACCTCGATTATTGGTTGCAAAATAATTTCCTCATTTCCTTTTACAGATTCATATACATACAGACCAGCTAGAAAGAGAATCTTCATCGAACACAATAAACACAAAAATACAAGCAACTATCTACAAACAGCAATGACAAAAACCAACATAGAGTTCGCAACTTTACCTTGGTTGAGTCATATAGACCACACAACCGAAAAGATTCCAGACAGTTTTACACAGTTTATTAAAAAACATCAGGAAACTCCAGAAATTCATGACTATTTTCCTTGGAGAAACTACAAATTAATAGGCGAAGGACACTACATACAAGTCTATGCAGAAACAAATTGGAGTATGCTTCTACCTTTTGCAGGGGAAGGAGACACTCTACAGTTACAACATATCATAAATCTAGAAGACGAAGATGATGAACACGAAGACTGTTCAAGCCCACAGTCGATAGACAGCACACACAGAGACTTCTAGAAAAGATGATGTAAGCAATGACGACAGAAGAAAAAAGCCAAAAAACATGACATATGCCATGACGATATAAAAAATAATTCACTAGCACAGTTGTTAACAGATGGCATTAGATTAGATTGATTCTCTTTTGTTTATAGCTGTAGATTAGTTTTGCTTTGTTCTCTTTTTTTTGCCTATAAAAGAGGCAGTTGTATTCCATTGTAAAAAAACGAACAACCATTACAAGTAATAAAATTACTACTTTAATGGCACACTAAAGTTCTCTCCACATCTCTTTAGCTTTATTCCCTTACCATCCCAAGTTTTCTCCAGTTCTTCATATTATATTCCAACACACACATAAAAAAAACCCTCTCTGCAACCTTCTACTCTACTGTGCATACTCTCATCCATCATCATCCGCTGTACATATTTCCATCCAAGTAAGTATTAGCTTTCTTTTTATTTTCATCCACTCCACCACCCTCTCTGATATATAATAACCTTGATTATTGGTTGCAAAATAATTTCCTCATTTCCTTTTACAGATTCATATACATACAGACCAGCTAGAAAGAGAATCTTCATCGAACACAATAAACATAAAAATACAAGCAACTATCTACAAACAGCAATGACAAAAACCATGTTTCTACCTTTTGCAGGGGAAGGAGACACTCTACAGTTACAACATATCATAAATCTAGAAGACGAAGATGATGAACACGAAGACTGTTCAATCTCTGATGCCAATATATCAGAGAGGGTGGTGGTGTGGATGATGCTGAAAATAAAAAGAAAATTAAAACTTACTTGGACGGAGATATGCACAGCGGATGATGATGGATGAGAGTATGCACAGCAGAGTAGAAGGTTGCAGAGAGGGTTTTTTTTTATTTATGTGTGTGTTGGAATATAATATGAAGAACTGGAGAAAACTTGGGATGCTAAGGGTGTAAAGCTAAAAAGATATGGAAAGAGTTTTAGTGTGCCATTAAAGTAGTAATTTTATTACTTGTAATGGTTGTTCATTTTTTTACAATGGAATACAACTGCCTCTTTTAAAGGCAAAAAAGAGAATAAAGCAAAACTAATCTACGACTATAAACAAAAGAGAATCAGTCTAATCTAATGCCATCTGTCAACAACCGTGCTAGCGAATTATTTTTTATATCGTCATGGCATATGTCATGTTTTTTGGTTTTTTTCTTCTGTCGTCATTGCTTACATCATCTTTTCTAGAAGTCTCTGTGTGTGCTGTCTATCGACTGTGGGCTTGAACAGTCTTCGTGTTCATCATCTTCGTCTTCTAGATTTATGATATGTTGTAACTGTAGAGTGTCTCCTTCCCCTGCAAAAGGTAGAAGCATACTCCAATTTGTTTCTGCATAGACTTGTATGTAGTGTCCTTCGCCTATTAATTTGTAGTTTCTCCAAGGAAAATAGTCAGGAATTTCTGGAGTTTCCTGATGTTTTTTAATAAACTGTGTAAAACTGTCTGGAATCTTTTCGGTTGTGTTATGACTCAACCAAGGTAAAGTTGCGAACTCTATATTGGTTTTTGTTATTGTTGTTTGTAGATAGTTGCTTGTATTTTTGTGTTTATTGTGTTCGATGAAGATTCTCTTTCTAGGTGGTCTGTATGTATATGAATCTTTTAAAGGAAATGAGTAAATTATTTTGCAACCAATAATCGAGGTTATCGATCTTGTTGCAATATTTCCTGCAGCTAAAATATTTTTTTCTCCAAGCTTGTTGAGGAGATCTTCTGTTCTTCTGTTTAGATTGATTTCCAAATAGTCAATCATACCATGATGGTAGAATTGAATTATTTGTTCATCTGCCAATTTTGTAAGATGGTGTACTTGGAGTAACAGAAGACCAATTCCATCTCCTGCTCCATCTGTTCTTTCCACCACTGTGAATCCTTGTTGTTCACTGTCAAACCTAAATGCCATATCTACGAACTGTTGTTGCAAGTTGTATAGAATTAGAGGAAATTCTGCACATACTTTTTGTGAAACAAGATTCTCAAATTCTGTGAATCTTTCTGTAACTGGTTTTAAACACTGCCACCAGGGTGTGTCTAAACTTCTTGTCCTAAAGGATTCAAAAGTTCTGTATACAACTGTTTTGTCTTCATTTTTCTCGAGCCTTTGTAATAACTGTGTATTTTTTGCTTCAAGCATTGCTATTTTTTGTTTTAGCATATTATTCTCTATTTTTATCTGTATACCCTGTGTAGCCTTGTCCTCAATCTGTGTTTTTAATGTTAAAATAAGCTCTTGCTAAGCCTTTATATACTGTTCAGGATCCATTTTGGCTATATCAGAAAAACTTTTAACCTCTTCAGGTTCTATGTAAAAATTTTGTATACCAAAACTATCCCTTGCTACTTGAAAAGCTTCAGCAAAACTTGTATAACCTTTCCAAAATGACCCTCCTTGACAATTTATGTACTTTACAAATGTTTCCCATTTATTAAAAATACCAATTTTTGTACCTCTAAATATAACATAATGAGTGTAATTTGGTTTTGTTTTGAATTGTCTTTCAGGTGTTTTTAAACTTTGTTCCTGAAAGTAAATGCTTAAAGCATTTAAAACCCGTACTTTAAATGTTGAAGCTTGTGGCATGGTTTGGATATGCCATAAGTTATCTAGTAAACATTGCTGTTTATCTGTAAGCTTCATCCCCATAATAGGATGAAACTTTTTATCAACTTCATTGCATATCTGTAAGGCATATGTTCCAAATTCAATCACCGGCTTAGGTGAAAAACTGGTGTGCAAAGGGCGTTTGCCAACTGCCTTTGGTTGTTGTTGTTTATAAAACTGTCCCATCATTATTTGTGGTAATGAGGTGTGAGGAGAACTGTATATCCTTTCTGTTGACTGTAGATATGACTGTTGAATTTTTTCTTCATCTGAAGAAGAATTCCCTTGTTTTGGATGTATAAGCTTAGCTTTTTCTTTATCTTGTGTCCTGTTCATCTGAAACAAACCATTTGTTTATATTTCGAGATAACATATCGGCTATCCCATTATTTTTTCCCTTAATGTGTTCAAAATTTATAAAATACTCATTTCCTTGTATAATATTTTGTAAATTAACCCATCTAGTTCTATTTACCTTTTTACTTTGGTCATTTTTTACAAATTTAACTATAGCTTCACAATCAGTTCTTACTGTAAATTCTTTATTAAGAAAATTTTTAAAGAGTTAATTACATAGTTAGTCCCTGTGGTTTGCATAAAATAACATACTTAGGTATTAATAGTTTCAAATCACATTCTAGGGTATTAACTTTTCATTTTTTAACATTTTGAGGTATTAAGCTTATTTGTAGGTTTAAAATCGCATTCCATTAGTACCTAAGTATGTTATATTGTGCAAACCACAGGGACTAATAATGTTAATACCCTAGAAGTTAACACCTTCAAACGTTACAAAATGAAAAGTTAATACCTTAGAAGGTGATTTTAAACTATTAGTACCTAAGTATGTTATTTTGTGCAAACCACGGGGACTAACTATGTAATTAACTCATTTTTAAATTTTTCTAATGCATATATTAGTGTCTGTATCTCAGAATCAATTGTAGTCCAATTTGTTTTATTTTGAAAATTAACACTTGCATAACCGCAAATTTTCTCTTCTTCCTTGAGACTGTATTTGTTTGGTTTACATAGAAGGACTGCTCCCCATCCTTCTTTGTATCCATCTGTTTCAATAATTATATAATCTGTAACTAATGGTAACTCTAATGGTTTAATGTTTTTGACTCCCTTTTTAATTTCTTTAACTAGTTTAATATCTTCTTGATTAAAATACCTTTGACCATTTTTAGTGGTTTTACCATATAAAGGTCCAACTAGTTTTGACAAGTTTGGAATAAATTTTCTAGCATAGTTTACTAGACCCAAAAAAGCTTGTATCTGTTTTAAGTTTTCAAATTTTCCTGGAAAACTTAGAATTTTTGTAGAAATATGTGGCTGCAATTCTATTTTTCCATTTCCAATTTCTAATCCTAAAAAAGAAAATTTTCTTTTAAAAAGTTCTATTTTTCTTTTTGAAACAACTATACCATTTTTCTTAATTTCTCCAAAGACATGTTGTAGGTGTTTCTCATGTTCCTGCACTGTATTGCTTGCAACTAAGATATCATCAATATATACTAAGCAAAAATCAAATTTTAAAAATATACTGTCCATAAATCTTTGAAAAATTGAAGATGCATTTTTTAGTCCAAAACTAAAGACATTCCATTCAAATTGCCCTTCAGAGCATGTATAAGCTGTCCATGGTTTAAAGTTTTCTTCTAGTTTTAACTGGTTATATCCTGATTTTAAATCAAATTTTGAAAATACTTTTTTATTTTGTATAAGATTTAGCAAACTATCTTTATTAGGAATATTATACCCATCATCTATTGTATTATCATTTAATCTTTTATAGTTATAGACTATCCTAGCTTTTCCTCTTTTTATTTCACTATGGTTTCTTACTAAAAAAGTTGTAGATCTATGAGTACTTTCTGATTTTCTAATTAATCCTTGATTTACCATTTCAGGGATTTGTTTTTTGAATTCCTCTTTATCTAATGGGCTGTATTCTATATTAGTTGTTCTGATTATTATGTCAGGATTTTTTAATTTGAATTTACAAATATAACTTACATTTGATTTTGTTATTTCTTCTCCAATATATCCTCTTTTTTGTAAATGTAATATCATAGGATGGTTCACACTTTTTGTAATATCTTGCCCTTTTTCTATTTCATGACTTAAAAAGTCTGTTAAAAGTTTTAATGACTCATTTTCTATAAATTTTTTTCTGTTCTGTGTTTTTAAAAAATCTAAATTCCCTTTATCCCCTCTTTTTTGAACAATTTGTGTTGCATTCACATATCTAAGGGTTGGTATTGTATATAATTATTTACTTAGTGTTATAATTTTTTTTGTGATTGCTACTGCACCATTTAATCCTAATATAAAATTTAATCCTATTACAAAATCTTTTGATTATATATTTGGTGGATTAATATTTATTTGTGACATCTCATATTTTATACTATATATATATATATAATGTATCGAAAACAATTTAATAAATGATAATTTTACCCTTATTTTTCTAAAACTGGGATCTCATATATAACCTTTATCTTTAAATATTATATTTTCTAGCTTAATTTATGTAGCTTAAATATTATATATGAAGAATACTATTGTTTATGAAAAAAGTAGAAAAAATGAGTAAAAATAAATTTAAACTTAAAATGTTTTATACAAAAATATGAAGTTAAAAAATAAGCATATATGAAAAGTTGAAGTTCAAAAATAAGGGCAAAATGGTTATTAATTAGATTGTTTTTAACAAATTAGGTATGTTTGATATTTAACTATTTTATAAGGGTATATATAATAACTTTAAATTTGGTCAGGGATATATGAAAATTTTCAAGTTTGTAAGAGTATAATATAAAATTAATCCTAATAATTTTGCTTTTACTTTTCTAACAGCAAGATAACCTCGTTAAGAAAAATTACCAGCGAAGAGATGGACACAGACAAGAAAAATAGCCCAAACCAAAGAAAAGACCTACAGGCTACAGGTTAAAATTCATTTTTTCACAATTTTCCTCTCTTGTATCTGCGTTGTTTGTTGTATATGGTGAAAAGAAAATTCAAGTGTGACACTTTTGTAAATATTTTAGAAATGGAGGCTTCTTTGGCTAATGTAGCCAAAAAGAACTACCCAAATGGTTTATTGTATACTAACTAGTTGATGTCCCGTTTGCGTTGTGAGGAATAGGCCGAATATTTCTTAAACAATTAAAAAAACATTACCATAGTTTTGTTAGAAAAAAAACTAAACCAATGGTAAGACCGTAATTTTGAGTTCGGGGCAAAACTGTAATTTGTCAGGACTAATGAGCGAGTGTTAGGCAGCTCTTTGACACGAAAAAAAAAATCGAGTCAACTAACTAAAACAAAACCATTCTATAGTTTTGCTAAAAAAAAACTAAAACGGTGGCAATACTGTGATTTTGAACTGATGGCAAAATTGTATTTTTTAACAGAAAGTAAAATCATACTTTAGCAAATGCTAAAGTGATAGCAATATTGTAATTTTGAACCAAGGGCAAAACCGTAACATACCCGGGCTAATGGGGGAATGTCATGCAGCAGCCTGACACTTTCCCTCACACACCTTTAAAAAAAAGTAAAACGATTGCGATACTATAATTTTTAACTAAGGGCAAAATTGTAATTTTGAATGGGGTAAAATCGTTATTTGTCAAAACCTAAAGCGATGGCAATACCGTAATTTTTAAGCAGCGCAAAATCGTAACTTTAAACATGAGGTAAATTCGTAATTTTGAACTACGGTAAAATAATAAACACCCGAACCAATAGAAAAATGCGAGGCTGCTTAACACTATTCCTCACATTTGTGATGCCATTGATGACCGCCCGTCTCATCCAATTAAAAAGAGGAACTATTCCCCCTCATAGGAATGTAAATATGGAAATATAGGAACTAGTTGATGCCTCGTCTGTGTTGTGGGGCGATGGCCGAATGATTCTCAACCAATTAAAAGAATACTACTATAAAGCTAAAACGATGATAAGATCGTATTTTTCGGCTCAGGGCAAAACTGTAATTTTTCAGGACTAATGAGCGAGTGTTAGGCAGCTCCTTGACACGGAAAAAATTAAATCGAGTCAACCAATTAAAAAAAGACTTTTATACTTTTGCAAAAAAAAAACTAAAATGATGGGAAAAACGTAATTTTGAAATGAGGGCGAAATCATAATTTTTTTTCAGGGATAAAATCGTAAATTAAACCAATGGGGGAGTGCCAGGAAGCTGCCGGCATGACTGTAATTTTACACTGGGGGCAAAATTGTAATTTAACCAGGAAAACAAACAAAAACGATGGAGAAAATGTTAATTTAATTTGAGGGCAAAATAGTAACTTGGTTGTGAGAAAAAAAAAACTAATGGTAAAACTGTAAATTTAAACCGGAAAAAATCGTAATTTTGAACCAAGGGAAAAATTGAAATTTTTAGCTGGGAGCAAAAGCATAAATTTATTTTTGAATCGGGGTAAAAGAATAACTTTGAAGTGATGGCAAAATCCTAATTATAATGGGAAAAAAACTAATGGTAAAACTGTAAATTTAAACGGGGCAAAGACGTAATTTTGAACCCAGGGCAAAATTGAAATTTTTAGCTGGGAGCAAAAGCGTAAATATGTTTTTAAGTGGGGGTAAAAACATAATTTTAGGGGTAAAAACATAATTTTAAACTGATGGCAAAATCGTAGTTTTAAAGCGGGATAAAAGCGTAAATTTATTGGGCCAATGAAGGAGTGTCATGCAGCTGTCTGGAAGTGTTTCCTTGCCGCCCATGTCATCCAATAAAGGCCAAGAACTATTCCTGCCGACACTCTTCTTTGTAGCTGTTGAAAACTAGTTAGATGCCCGCCCGCGTTGCGGGGCGGTGGACGAATAATGAGCGAGTGTTAGGCAGCAGCTCATTGAGACGAAAAACAACTAAATCGAGTCAACCAATAAAAAAAAACACTTTTATATTTTTGATAAAAAAAAACTAAAACAATGGCAACATTGTAATTTTTAACTGAGGGAAAAGTTGTATTTTTTGACTGGGGTAAAATCGTAAATTGCCAAAACCTAAAGTCATGGCAGTACTGTAAATTTGAGGGGGGGGGGGTGGATTTGAAATTTTAATAGGGACAAATTCGTAATTTTGCACCTAGGGTAACAGCGTAATATAAATTTGAACTACGGGCACAATCGTAATTTTAAGCTGGAGGAAAAAGCACAATTGTATTTTGAACCGAGGGCAAAATCGTAATTTTGACTTTGGGACAAAAGCGTCATTTTATTTTGAAGGGGGGAGAAACGTAATTTTCAGCTGAGGGCGAAATCGTAATTTTTTTAACGGGGAAAAATAACATTTTTTTACTGAGGGCAAAATCGTAATTTTTAGCTGGGGAAAAAAACGTAATTTTATTTGGGACAAAAGCGTAATATTATTTTGAGCGGGGGGGGGGGGGGGGGGGCAAAACCGTAATTTTAAAATGGATAAAAAATAATAAACTGGTTGGTCCAATGGGAGAGTGGCAGACGAAATCGTAATTTTGACTTGAAGGCAAAATCGTAATTTTTAGCTGGAGACAAAAGCGTAATTTTAGTTTGAGCTAGGGGTAAAACGGAAAAAAAAAAAAAAACAAAAATGTTATTAAAATGAGCCGCCCATTTTGGCCAATGGGAGGCACCAACCGACATTGTACTTTGTAGTATTGTATAATATGGATTCGAGTCCATTTTGGGTATATATGTTATAACAAGTTTTAATACTGATTTTTGGTATATATGTTTCACTTTAATTTACACATTATTACACAGTTAACATATAACACTGCTTGCTACTCATGTACTGCATAAATCATTAATACAACTTAGCTAAACATAGAAATATAACCTGGCAAAAAATCTTGGCCTATTATCAGAAGATTGTTAGGGAAATTATATAACGAGGTTTAAGGAAAGAACAGAATTCGAATAAAACAAACAATTGAGATATATTTTACACATACGCATAAACGTGCACACATGTATAGGTCGAGGATGAAGTAAAAATAGTAAAAATCCTAAAAAGCGTAAGAAACAACAAGAAGACGTCACCTATACCAAAGATGAGGGGTATACATGTCCAACATTCCCATGAAAAACATAAAAATCTAGATAGATATTGACTCACCACTGTAAATCTGAATGCTCCTTTATAAATATCTAGACGCACCATTATAAAAAAGTTTGGACACGACGTTGATTTGCACCTAGTTCCCACATGAATATGTCATTTTGTTTTACTGTACTAATATTATATTTAAATTACAGAAAAGAATTACTCGATTTTGTGGTACATTTAAAAAAAATGAGTAAATTATAAGTTTTGTCCTTTATGTTTGTCCCAAATTTCAGGCGTTGTCATTTATCTTTAAAATTGATGAGTTTTGTTCTTAATGTTTCCGAATTTTGCACGTTATGTCCTTTAAGGCAAACCCAGTTAATTTTTTTTGTTAATTCTGCTCACCAAAGGGTATTTTTGTCTTTTTACCTATATATTTAATTATTATTATTTTAAAAACTAAAACAAAATATTAAAAAAAGTATTAATGTTATTACTATCTATATATATAATATATGAATAAAATGTGGGACACGTGTCAAGTGGTGGTGCAACCACAATGGATTTTTGGCGGGAAAAATGTGAGAAAGCTTATGTTTTCACACGGGATCCGAATGGCAACAACCATACCCGGTTTTTTGACCCGGGTATATATACTCCTTAATTAACCTAATTTTCTAGATCTCTCATTCCTTTCATTCAACACCTCCTCTTCCTACGCCTCTATCACAAACCCTACTGGCGAAAATCCAACACCTCCATCACAAATCAGTTTTCTTCGTTGCGATTCCTACACTTCCATCACAAATCAGATTTCTTCATTGCGATTTGTGGAAACGCTCAAGATTTCCAACGATTCGGCTTAGTATTGTTTGTTCGGTCACAATCTAGACCAGAAACCCTAATTTCATGGCGATGCGGTTTACGAACAAACAGGTAAAACCTTGCAATTTTGAAATCAATAGTTTTTAAAAATTCATCATAATCTTCGTCTGTTCATCTTCGTTTTTTGTTCTTGGTGTGTTTTTTTTTGTTACAGATATGTGAATAGAATGCCCTAGCTGCCGCCTCCAGCAGTGAAGGCCATGGTTCCGACAAGTTGATCCTGAGCAAGTCCAATTTTAATGGTAAGTTTTGGAGTTTTATTTTGCTTATTGTGTTTGATTTTAATAAAACCTTTTGTATGATGAATTTGTTCAGATCTGTGTTGAAGGATGTGCGAACAGAGATATAGGGTTAGATCTGGCAAAAGCTTTGGATGATTTTGGATCTCTTATTGTGTTAGGAGACAGGTTGGCTTTTATTTTAACCCTAATTTCATTAATTTTTCATAAATTTTAATTGTTAAATTGTAGAAATTGTTTTTTCTTTGTTTATATTATTTAGTTGTTTTACATAATTGAATTGCCGCTTTATTCACATGTAACCCTAATTTTGAGGTTTTAGGGTTTGATGTTATACGGTTTTGTTGATTTTTTGGATAAGGCCTAAATCTGATGTTTTTTTTTTGTGTTATTCAGTGATGCTGAGCAGGCTCATTCTTGTCCGCCGATTCTTTCATCCACGTTAATGGTTCTCTCTTGTGATTATTCTTATGATGTTTGACATTGATGTTTTTCGTGTTTTTTTTTTCAGAATCATGTTAAGCGATTATTTGAATTTTATTCTTCTTTGGATTTAGTGTTGTTGTAGCTGCTGTCCAACAGATGGAATGGTGTGTTTGTAGTGTCCTGAGCAAGTATTCAACTTTTTACAACACACTTCAGAAAATATATAGTGGTCATTTATCGGTTTTAAACCGAGTTTTTGGTTGGAATCGAATTGGGTATTCGGTTTTTAGCGTTTTTAGCCCAGATTAGAAAGGTTATATAAATTTGTTATTGTTTGCTTAAATGTGTAGTTGATGATGCTAATATTGCTGATCCGCCAAGCATTGCTGGTTACTATAGACCTGGGGATGCATGCAGAATCATCATAATTTTGTAATGTAAGTTTATAATTTTGGTTGATTTATAATATGCAATCATTGACTTTCTTAGATTGACTTGATTCAATGCATTTTACACATGAATTGTTCAGATCTGTTTATGTTCTTAGCTCTTGTCCATATATCATAATCTACGTGTTTTGACTTTTGATCATCATTATTAGATCTGCATTGCTGATCACTACGCCCTTTTTTTTTCAAAACACAAAAGAGAGATAGAGAGAGTTTGGAGCTAGAGAGAGAAAAGAGGAGTGACAAGGGGGATAGAGATATCGGTGAAGGTGGAACTTTGAACATCAACAGTGACGACCACCTTTAACATTTTTTATCGCCATAGTAAGGTTAAAACTTGTCATTCTCTATGTTTTTCTTGGTAAATCTTGTTATTATGTTAATGTTTATTTCTGTTGTTATTAAAATTTTGATAAATTTATGATGCCGGTGTGTTTAGGAGAGCAAATTCTTGAAGTTTTTAGGGTTTATGTGGAACCCATTATCATGGGTTATGCAAGCTGCTACTATCATAGTGATTGCCCTTCCAAACTGAGGAGTAAGAACTAAAAACCCTAATTGAATACATGATTTTCTTGAAATTACCATTTTTTCCTCTGTAAAACTCTGATTGAATTCAAAATATTGTAGGGAAAGCCTCTTGTATGGCAACTCCACAATTTTGTGGGTTTTATATTGTGGGTAATGCAACAACTCTCAAGGTCTGTTTTGCCCCAAAAGCAAAGGTATCATATCATTTGCTTTTCATAATTTGACAATTTGCAAACATGGTGAAATTAAGGCGCTTGTGATTGCCAGTGGGGTTCACACGTTCTTGAGGAGATTCAACAGAACATCAACTATTCGTCTTTTTGGTAATAGAGATCATGTGGTTTGTTCGAAGCCTAGGAACTCAACCTCTTCGGTTCCACCTTGAACAAGCCTGCTATGAATTTAAGATGGCAGATGTGGTATGTGTTCTTTGATTTATGGTTTTATTTTTCTGAAGAAGTTTGTATCTTTAAACTGAAGTTGATTATTGTGTTTATCTTGCAGCTATCAGCTGGAGTTTTACTAACTCAAATCAGGCCCGGATTGAGTTTAGGTAACCTAATTTACTGTGATGTAGCAATACCGTGATGCACTTATGATTTGGTGTTTTGTTTTAGGTGTATAGGGTTCTTGTATATGGTTAAAGGCTGGTTTTATCTTTTTTTAACCTTTTGATTGTTCATGCAGGTCCTTCTATGATAATGACTCTTTTGTAAGTCTGCTTTCATCTGATTAGCTATTGAGGATTTCTGTTGTCAAGTTAATTGTGCTACAACTGAATTTTCATTTATTATGTTTCCAAATTCTTTAGCTATCAACATCTTTAATTATTTTAGATGTTATGCCTTACTGATCCTGATAACTAATTATCTTGGTTCATGTCATTTTTTGCATTTTAGTTTTGAGATGAAACAAATTTTCTTTGGTTTGATAGTTGATTTTAGTTCTTTGAATTTTATAAAAGAGTAATGTAGAGAATTAACTCAAAAAGTTATACCTCCCGGAAAAAGAAATATGGGCCTGCCAAGATAAAGTAGAAATTTGAAATGGAATTCATCCCTAGGGTGTGTTTGTTGTTTTCTTCGCCCATTGCAAACCGTAGTTATTTACAGGAGACATCTGGAAGTTTTAGGTTTGGTCTGTGTGTTGGGGATCAACACTTACCTGGGAGACATAAGGCAGGACTGGTTTGGGTGGTTGTCGTTTCGTTGGTTACCTTATTTGCACCTTACTCCCAAACCAAAACCCCTAGGATTTAGAAACCGGTTGTGTCCTATTAACTGGTGGTTTTTGTGTTCTTATGGGGATCTGGCTGTTGAGGGTTGGGACAATTTTTACAGGTTGACATCTCTAATTGGGCAAATCCTTATGTTATGGTTGTCTCCTCTGTTCTGTATGATAGAAATGAGGTTACTGGATCTTGGTTTATCGTTCGGTTCTAAGGCTTTGACTGCTAAGAGCTGGGTTCATCAACTGTGGAAGCAGGGCAGCTATAAAGACCATTATGCCCACCACTGGCTAAGTAAATGGGTTGTGTATGTTTATAAAAGTGAAGACAGGAAGAATGGTTTACTGTCCCATGTGCGTGTGACTGGTAACTGTCTCAAGCCTCTTGGGGTGCTGTTTCAGAAGTTGGAATGTTCGAATCTGGATATTGGCAACCTGGTTCTTAAATGCTATAATGGGATTTGGATAAATTCGCTGATGTCGCCTCTCGATCATATATGGCTGCTGCTGTTAGCTGGTTGTATTGGGATGATCAGTCGGTTTTCAGCCCCTAAGCGAGGAACTTTTGAGTGCGGGACCTGCGGGTGGCATCATACAGTGCAGTTGGACTGGGTAGACAAAAACAGTAGGCTTAGCTACAACATCAGGGGTATTGCGGTCTTTTTGCAGCTGTCTGTTGCTATTACCGTTGTATGGCTGATGACACAGCTGTTGAAGACCAAACACAGGACTTTTGTGCCTACTAATTGGGCCAGGGGTAATTCAGTCATTTGTGGTTGGGTGGGCTTGCAGCAGGTTTTGAGAATTAAATACATGGTGCACCGAATTAAATACCGGTACCGGGTACCATTTGCTCATCCCTACAAAATACCCTTTGAGCTTAAGATATGGCACTAATATATATTTTTTAAGAAGTTAAGAAAAATAAACGGGTTAGGTGGGTCAACTCGCTTGGTCGGCTTGGTCCGAAGACAGCCCGTTCAGCTAAGCATGCTTCAATGTATAAGGTACTTAATTTGTGTGTTTAGCTTATGAATATGTAAAGGCTACAATCATGTATATTGTATTAGACCTGATAACACTTTATTATTAGAACTCAGCTATCTTCCAGGAAGCATGGCATTGTGAACTCGAGGAAGTTGAACCCGTTGAGTCGTTTAGGGTAATAAAAAATATGCTAATTGGTATAAGTGGTTTGAGTTATAAATGTAGTGCTTATTGAATTGATGTTTCAGTTACTGGTTTGATTGAATGAATTATGATGTTTGAGTCAGTGTACAAATGCATGATTATGTAACATTTACTATGTGCTTTAGGTTTGATTTGTATTTTCGCAAGAATCCGTTTAGTGGTGAGTACACTGTTTTTGCTGGACTTGAAGAGTGCATAAGGTTCATCGCAAATTTTAAATGCTCAAAGGAAGAAATTACGTTTCTTCGAGAGACTTTATCTCCTACATGTGAGGTAATCATCAAACCAGATGAGTTAAAAGAACTAAAATAGTCTATGACTGTATTCACATTAAATACATATCGAAGTTAGATTTATTGCTCTACTATGGTGTTATGATCTAGACATAAGTTATGGTTAAATGTTCTCTAACGAATACTATTGTGATGAAATAGGATGGCTTCTTTGATTATCTTCAAGGGATTGATTTTTCGGATGTTGAAGTATACGCTATTCCCGAAGGGTCGGTTGTTTTTCCCAAAGTACCCTTGATGAGGCTTGAAGGCCCTGTGGCTGTGAGTCATAACAACTGCTTCGTTCTTCAACCTATTATTCAAAACATTTTGAAATAAAGGTTATAACTCTAAGTATTTTGATTCTCTTTTATTACAGGTGGTTTAGTTACTGGAAACGCCTTTTGTAAATCTTATTAATTATGCATCACTGGTCACTACAAATGCAGCAAGGCATCGTTTTGTTGCTGGAAAAGCGAAACTTCTTGAATTTGGGCTACGGCGGGCACAGGTTCTTATAACATTTCTGCTTTCGTATATCATGATTATCATCAGTAGATTCAGTGTTTATCGGTGTAACTATTTTTTTTAATTTCAAGCTTAGGGCCCAGATGGTGGCATAAGTGCATCACGGTATTGCTACATGGGAGGATTTGATGCAACAAGGTGACATTATTGACCACGTATATTCTGCCTAATATGGAGAAACATGGGTTTTATATAATTTTTCATCTTATACGCAACAATAAGTAGTCAAAATATCATTCTATACTATAGCCAGCTCATATTCTTTAATTTGTTGTGTGTTGACAGCAATTGTGCAGCGGGAAAAATGTTTGGAATTCCGCTTCGTGGAACACATTCTCATGCTTTTGTTAGCTCATTCACACCTAGCAATCATGATCCGTTATTCAAGAAATGGGTTGTAGAATGCCCTTAACAAGTTTGTACAATGAGCTGGTGAAGTTGTTAAATGAGTTTCTACATAGATTACTTGTACCTTTTGCATAGACTACTTGTACATTTAAGAGTAAGGCTTATTTTGGTTATATTGAACTTCTTCCATGGTACTAGAGCTATTTTGTTGTATTTATTTATTTATTTATTTATTTATTTATTTCAATCTCTAAATTTTTAGTGTTTAAAGTTAACAAGTTAACATATTATCGGTAAATATTTTTTATATAACAAACGCCTCGCATACGTGATGCGAGCTCATCACGCATCGGCTTTTGGAATCACAAAACGCATCGGAGCGTATTGCGCATTTTAAAACCAAGACATTAACATTTAAAAAGACAAAAATACAAAACTATAGACTATATATATTTATTTCTAATCATGGGTTTCTTCATGTGTGTGCAGGTCATGTTCAAAACTTCTCAGCATCAGTTCGAGATGTTACACGAATCAGAAAGAAACCATGGGTATATTATAAAACAAAAAACAGAATGGCAAGCGACGAGAGAAAGTATTGAATAATCTTTAAAACATTAAAAAAACACATGAGACGTTAGATATACAAAATATAAAACAGTTAATCACATGTTAGATATTCTGCATCACATGACTGGAAGTGATTGTTGCATTCATCACGTCATAATGCCCGGCCCAATGGGCTTCTAAGACTAGCCATGGGACTAGGGTCTCCAAATTCTTAGAAAGTTTTCATATGCAGTATGTGGATTAGGCCCAAAAAATGAAAAAATTAAACCAGTTTTTAAATAAAGGCCCCAATTATTTATAAGAAAGGCCCAAAGCCCAATTGTTCCAATTATGTGATCAGTTGATTTGACAATAGGGTTAGCGACATAGCAGTAGCGATCATCACCGTTCCATCGTTTTTTTGAAAATGTGCCCTTCCAATTTGATTAATCTTGATTAATCGCTAATCGGTACCCCACTGGTCGCTTAGCGCTAATGATTTTTATAACCATGCTTATGGTTCTCATGCTTTTGTTTGCTCATTTATGGTCGGTGTAATTTGTAAGTCTGTTACTAATATTTTTAGTTACTAACAATATGTTGATCTGTAGGGACCTGATGAGATTATAGAAAAATCTCTCAAAAGTCAAAACGGCTCTCGAATATGTGAGGATTTCATTAGTGTTGTGCAGACATGGTTAAGCAAACTAAAGGTTTGCTTATGTTGTATATGTAATTTATATGTTTATATATTATCTATTTTATATAGATCTATGATATCCATATATATTATTTATTTGATTCCTCTACGTGTTTCAGAGACCAAGTATATTAGACCTAACGTACTGGGGCGCGAAGATGGTGATTTTTAAGGCATGGCGTCCCATAGCGCCCGGCAACACCAATACTGCCAGCGCTATGGGGGTGATTTTGGATGTGGGCGGTATGTACATAGCGGCGTGAAGGAGGAGAGGGGTATGGAATGTTGCTGCCATTTATGGAGAGGAGGGGTGTGAAATGAAAATAATTAATAGAAAAGGTAATGATGAGTAGTAGGGCTGTTCATGAGCCGAGCCGAGCAAGAGCAAGCTCGGGCTCGACTCGATTATAAACCGAGCTGGCTCAGCTCAGCTCGGATTTGAAACCGAGCTGAAAATCTAAGCTCGAGCTCGGCTTGGTTTTAAACCGAGCTGGCTCGGCTCGGCTTGGTTTGGCTCGATTTTAAAAATAAAAATTAATACATAGCTCTCATAATTCAGTAATTTAAGTAATGCTTATGGGGACTCAAATGGTTAAAGAATAATTCTAACAGTGTTAAAAATTAATTCTAACAGTGTTAAAAATTAATACATAGCTCTCATGGTTTTTTTTAAGTACAAGGGTAATTTGGTCATTTAACAAAAGTTAACAGAATAATTCTAAGAGTGTTAAAAATTTGGACTCAAATGGTTAAAGAAAATGCTTATGGGGACTCAGGTCGTTAAACTTTTTGCTTTTGGACTCAAGTGGTTAAAACCAATAAAACACAGGGACTCAAAAAGTAATTTACCCTATTAAGTATAAAATAACAGATAAAGTGATACAATAAGAATAAATAGTTTATTAGGCTTTTTTAAATGGTGTTTGGGTTATTTAGGTAAACTTGAATCCAAGCAACAAGATTTGATTACCAAATTGAAGATGTCTATTCGGGTTCGGGTATTAATAACAACTAGGTCCGGGTTCCCCGGATTCTTTCTTTTCAGGATAGATTTGATTACCAAACTGAAGATGGGTATTCGAGTTTAGGTATTAATTATAACTGGGTTCGGGTTCCTCGGGTTCTTTCTTTTTAGGAAAGATTTGATTAAATTCCAACTATGGGTATTCGGGTACGGGTATTAATAGTAACTGGGTCTGGGTTCCTCGGGTTCTTTCTTTTCAAAAAATATTTTATTAGCAAACTGAAGATAGGTATTCGGGTTCGAGTATTAGTCACTTACTTTTCACATTTGTCGCAGCGAAACATTCATGAAGATGTCAAAAGTCAAACTCCTATCCCAAGCCCTAACAATGATGATGCTAATACCAGTTGTGATAACAATAAAATAAACAAGCGTAAACTGGTTGACGTCTACAACTCTTCAACTCCATGTAACGTCAAGGATTCAGAGAAAGTTAGCAAGAAATAGACTGAGCTTCCTATCTCTAAGAATTGAAATTTGTTTTTATGTTCTTTACGTCTTAAACATTGTTATTTTTAATATTTCTGTTTGTTGACGTGATTGTTTGATCTTTATCTGCTTTTTTATTTTTATATATATGAATAAATCTATCATTTTTAACCAATATTTTTTTTCCTTTCAACTTAATCAACTTATCATTTGTCATGTAAGGATTTCATCACAATGATCAGAGTATAAACTTTGACATTAATCGATGAGTCTTAATAAAAGAAAAAAAAAACAAAATACATATAATTTCCTAAAACACGTTGTTTATAATATGTTTATGAATTTTATTAGTTGAAAATTCAACTAAAAGAACAATATAATATAATTTAAAAACAAACAATATAACATTTTGTATGGGTTTACGAATTTTTTTTAACTGAGATCTCAAGAAAAATTAAAAGGTTATTAGCTTTACACGAAACCTATGAATACACATGGAGACAAAGTTAGGATACTAATGAAACTGAACAAATAAATTATTGTGGGTAGGGAAAGAAGATACTAATGAGTTTGAAAATGTCGTTTATATGTACTTTTTATTATTGAAAACTATATTTTCCTAACCCGGGATGTTCCCGGGTGATAGCCTAGTTATTTATATATGTAAAATTATGATCTGATTCTCTACTCTCTCTCTCTATCTAAACTCTCTCTCTCTATCTAACTCTCTAATACTCCATGTCTCTCTCGCACCATCCACCACCCACAACCTTCACCAACACCACCCACCCCACCCCACCCCACCTCAGCCTTCACCGCCACCACCACCACCCCACACTTACCGACCATTACCAATTCCACCACACCACCCCACCCACCGCCACCACCACCACCACCACCCCACACTTACCGACCATTACCAATTCCACCACACCACCCCACCTATCGACCACCGCTGCACCCACCATCACCACCGCACCCAAATCACCACAACCACTCTCTCTCTCTCTCTCTCTCTACCAGACTACCACCACCATCAAACCGCCACCGTCTCCTGCATCACCACCCCCACCGGAACCCTAACCCCAATCTGGAGATTATTTTCCTTAGGGAGGCATATCATCAAATGGAGCTGATGAATTCTCAGACCTGATTGCACTAATTGGTAATTGATTTGTTTCTAAAAATGTTCTTCAATACTTTCTTCATGATTTGTAAGTTAGGGCTTGAATTGGGTATTAGGGTCTTCAATATCTAAATGTGATGTCGAACCCAGCTCTCTTTCAGTCACAGAAAATGACCCACTGGCCCAATTTGTTGTAAACACATGAGAAATTGGGTCCCAGATCCACTCCTTAACTTCGTCAAATACCACATACCTGGCAATCACTATCTTGTTTGATTTAGGATTCAACAAACGATAAGCCTTACTTCCTTGTTCAACTCCTAAATGAACCATTGTTTCACTTTGGTCACTGAGTTTGGTTATATCATTCAGCTTCTTGACATATGTAACACATCGGACATGCTCCATGGTGATTGATGAACTACGATCTGGATGCAGAGAAACAGAATATGGAGATGAAGTTTGGAGAGAGATAGGGGGGGGGGGGGGGGGGGATAAAATGATATTGTTACACAATAGCCCTTACATATAACTTATTAGCACAATAGTTCCTGAAAAGATGAAAAGACAAAAATGCCCTCATGTGCGAAGCACATGACCATAATTAATGAAAAAATCTAACTAGGTTTGGCCTAAAGGACATAACGTGCAAGATTTGGAAACATTAAGGACAAAAATCATCAATTTTAAAGATAAAGGACATCGCCTGAAATTTGGGACAAACATAAAGGACAAAACTTGTAATTTACTCTAAAAAAATGTATAAAAAGCTTCTATTTGTAGTGGAATACACTCATTCCATTGGTTCCTCTCTAATTAAAAACATTAAAAGGAGGAGCGGTGAAGAGTTTCCTTACAACATGCGTAGTGGAGCGTTGTTTTTTTTTTTTTTTTTTTCTAATTTTCCCTCAATAACGCCCAATATTGCCCCAGCCCCACCCCCTAGGCGTGATTGGGTGTGATTTTGCAAAAAAAAAAAAAAAAAAAAAAAAGCCCCTCAGCGTGTTTTAAATCACGCCTAATGGGGGAATAACTTGACCAATTACATTCAACTTCATTTGTTTTGTCCAATAAGATTTTTTAAATGTTTTTTTATTTTATTTTATTACAAACATAATGCCCCACCATCCCCACATCCCCACTACACCCCTTTTGTAAAAACGCCCAATAATGCCCCATTGCTGACTCGGCTGCCACATGATGTAAAACGTCATAGGGTGGGACATTATTCAGCCCAACGACTACGCATGGTCTTAGAGGAGAACTTTAGGGCTACTATACATAAACTAAGATGACTAGGTTATTAATTTAAAAGCTTCTATAAGGTGCTAGTTTATGTTTTTATAACTTCAGAATAAATACATAAACTAAGATGACTAGGTTATTAATTTAAAAGGTATACTTCAGATCCTTAAGGTGCCTAGTTTATGTGTGTATCATTTTCTAATCCATGCAACCATCTACTCTGATCGGTTTGAGGTTGTATTTGATGCACCCCATTGTTTATTTAATGTTCTCATACACAAGATTTAATGGATCTCACTTGAGTTTATATGAACAGGTTTCGATAATATGATATTTCATCGTCTTTGTTCTTGTCTTTTAGTGTTGCTAGAACATGCTATGAAACCCCAAGAAATGAGAGGAGTTAAGTACATGAAGCACCCTGTTAGTCCTCAATCAATGGTAATTGGTAAAGTTTATGAAAGTTCTTACAACAACGTATGAACCGCTAACCTCGTTATAAATGATCTAGAATTTACAAGGGTAGTTTAAGTGTATTTTGGAAATGAACTGATCAATAATGTATTGCAACTTGAAGTTGAAATGGCGCATAGGTTATGACTATTTTTTAGGGGTTAATAAAGACAATCTTTATTAATTAAAACTGGTATCTAACTGTAATACAAACCAAATGTTTACCTCTTCTAATCTGATCTCAAAATTTTCATTTCAGTCATTTGTAATTGTAACTATTTTTATATATTTGTTTAGAATATTTTCTTATCAAACAAACATGACTAAAACTAAATACATGATTATATAACATGTTTAATTAGAGCTAAATATTTAGTTCATGTTATATTATTGTATACAGTAATTTCAAATTGGAAGTTGGATTTTATCCTTATACTTTGAATTATATAAGCCTCATTGATTGCATTCCCAAGGATGGTCAAAGTTATATGGAAGAAGGTTCTACTTCTATCCTCTTTTACGAGTTTATGAAGGAATCCTTGATTTATGCACATGGCACCCATCTCCATGTGGATGCATTCAAATAAATGTGTTTTATATATGTTTATCAACATATTCTATTGGGTTTTCTTCTGAATTGGTGTATAGGCATATTATGCCTAGTGGAGATGGATATGATCGGATGGTTCCGCTGATGACACGATGATACTCCAGTGGTTCGTCAGTGATCCAAATTTACCGTTCAAAAAAAAAAAAAAAACATATTAGCAAAAAACTACTATCGTATAGTAAATTAGTTAATTAAATCTCTAATGTTTCCTTTGTATCATTTTTATGCATATTTTAACTCTTGTCACCGTTCTTTTAAGTTACCAAAAATTTGAATTGTTTTACTTCTGAACTATCATCATCCTTAATAGTTAGATAATCCTAATTTTTCATCGACATTAATTCGTTGCCCTCGACCGATTGACTTTGACTTGAAGACTTGCACTTTTTGAAACCAAGGCCGACTGCAAACTTTGCAGGATCTAGAGGTACAGTCAGTTCAAAATGCAGCACGTCCTCATCGTCGGGCAACTTGGTATAATTGTGTCTCATCGGTGGAGGACAAGACTGATATCTGATACACTTCACGTTTCCTTTCTTTTTCTGTGTATCTATGATATGATCCAACACATAGCTTGAGTTGTAACACTGTCCAACTTTCGTTTGATTGTCTTATTTCGCATTGTGCAAAGGTTAACGCTTTCTTTGTTCCCTCAATGATATTAATGTAGTTATTAATACCTATTTGTTTGTTTGTTTAAACCGTTTTCTTTAGTTCTCAAACGTCTTTTCTTAAAGTTTCGATTGTGGTTTTAAACTCTTTCTCATTTTTCTTTAAAACCATGTTAGCCTTTGTACACTTTGCAAGATCACCAATCAAACTCTTACTGTGACACTTCATGAGTTCATACTTATCTTCTAGCTCTGAGCATTTTTCACATTTAACAGGTTTAGATTTATCTACACATACCTGACTGGATTGTCCATCCAAATGAGCCATAAACGCATGATGACAAGTGAAAGATCCATCCTCGGAGAAGAACTTTGAGAATTCCTTAGATGAGCCATCAGCTTTCTTTACCAACATCACCCGTTGACTCTTCAGGAATTCTGCTTTAGCCAGCAATTCTTCAACCTCAACATCAATCGCCACATTCAATAAACCCTCAGAACCATCATTACCCGAATTGGAACCCTCTTCATCCGAGCTTCCACTATACCCTGAATTATCTTCATCTCAGGAAGAATCACCAACACTAACACTCTTAACAATAACAACATAGCATATAGTTCCCCCTTGACAATCATCTCCCAATTAAATAGACAAGTCATAACTCTCATCAGATTGAATTATCAGTGCTCTATTTGAATTAGTGTTGGAAGGTACAACTTGATTTAAGTTTCCTACAAGAACCATTTCTCTTTCAGTGTTGTTAGTTGCGTTGGTGTTCTGGTTGGGCTGTCGTTGTTGGTTTCGGTTGAACGAATACTGATTTCCCTGTCTTGGAGGTTTGGTACATTCTGTCTTGAAGTGATCCTTCTCCCGACACTTAAAACATGTCACTATACTCTTATCAAACCCGTACTTCGAATCATTCTTGCTCTCTAAACCTGATCTCCCGGTCCTTTCCACGAAATCCTTTGCTCTTCTCACTACACTAGCAAAGACCCACTAAATGTCCATCATCTCCATTTATTCTTTCTCTATTTGGGCATAGTATTCATTTGTCAAATTGACATTTACAATCTGACCAGCTAGCAATCCACAGTACGAACTCACTAAAGTGTTTAGAAGTTCCATGTGCTCCTTTGAAACTTCTACACTTACTTTAGTAAAGTTTGATGTATCTAGAGGAATAGTGTTTGGATTAGATGTTGGGCTAATGTTGACGGTTGAAGAGTTGTTACCATAGCAAGCCTGTTGTGTCTGGTTGTCCGGGTCAAGGAAAGGAAAGGAAAGGTGGAGGTATAAAGGTTCAAGTATGGGTTGCACAAGATATGGGTGGAGGTTGTGGATGAAGGAAAGGACTGGCATTGGAAATGAATGTGGTTTGAAGCTTTGCATGTTATGCGAGTTGACTTATACTACTACCCCTACTGCCAATCCCATAATATATATTAGGGTTTTTTTCATCGTTGTACAAAAGTTAAATTGATGAATGATGTCTTTTGTCAAAGCCTGTGAGAGAATTGCAAACGCTTTCTTTTCAAGACCGTGCTTTCTTACTGGTTTCCGAAAGCTGAGCAAGTGTAATAGGATTTGATCTAGCTTCTTCGAGTGCTTGGGTAAACGAAGTAATAAAGCAAGTCCATAAGTTGGTATTCACTCCAAGAACATGTGTTTTGAATCTACCAGTCCATCACGAATAATCATCCAAATGGAGAAGCTTAGGATGACGGTTGTTGCTTCCTGTCTTATTCTCACTTATCAATAGGTTTTGAATAGTCTGGTTTTGATTTCAACAAATGCCTACTTGTCACACCCCAACCGATGGCGGAATCATCGGGATGTGGCATGATGCGAATAGGTTGCTCGAGAGAATCCATAACGACAAATTGTGACAATATTTAATAAGGTTCAATATCCCATACTATTAAAAAAACATCCTCACAAAAGTCACAACGAACTCAGTGGTTGTTTTTGCGTTCGGATCTGTGTTTTCGCCTGAATCGGATGTGTTTTAAAGTCCATTTCATGACGGTTTCAACATCACTTCGTCCCGCTATCCAGTGAACGAAATATATGTCGCTTTTGGTCCGTTTTGTGTAAAAATCGAGTTTAAAATAGTTTTTCTTTGGATTAAACACTTGGTGATTGCGAGATATTCAGATCTACATCTTTGGAAGCCAAAGCTTAGCCCAATACACTTGTTTAAGTGTAAATTCGTGGTAAAATCAGAAGTTTTGATGAAAAAGATGAAGGTTTTCATACAAATAAAGAAGTTTAGATGAAAAGATGAAGTTTAGATGAAAATAGAGAAGTTTGGATGAAATATAAACTCGTGAAAAATCATGCTAGAAATCGTTGTGAAATATGTAAAAATAGTAGATCTTACTTGAAAAATCGGGAGACAGCAGGTTGGGCAAGTTTTTGAGAGAAATGGCAGGACGTGGTGAAAGAATGAGTAAGCTAGGTATTTATAGAGGAGTGGGTTGCGCGCAGGTTGCCTTCATACGAAGCAAGGTGCCTTCGTACGAAGCCTCTGCCTTCGTACGAAGTCGCTTGTTTCGCACATGTGGCTTTCGTTTCGCGTGTAAGATGTTCGTTTGGTTGCGTTAGTTAGTTCGTGTACTTAAAGTACTTTAACGAGGTAATTAAGTGTTGCGTTGCATTGTGTTTCAGTGTGATAAATCGAGTTGTGCGGGTGAGCGTTTGAACGTTTTAAGCGAGTAACCAATGCATATAACACATCTAACATTTAAACACACAATTAATACAAATAATATAAATAAATCCGTGTTTTGAGTTTGCGTTGTGATGAGTGTTTAAATAAGTGTATAATGCATTAAATAAGTGAGATAAAATGCGTTTAAAAGATAGTTAACGTGTAGATTACCATGGGTTAATCGTCGAATCTCAGAGTACAAGCGTTTACAAATGAAATACGATAAGCATAGGAACAACCAAAAGTTCGGGTTGTTACACCACGAGCTTGCTTAAATCATTGTGGATTGTGAAGGTATATGTGATTAAACACATGATGTGTTGGATAGTTTCAGTAGTGGTTAAAGTTTGTTTGAAGGTATAAGTGACTGTAAATAAGCCATGACAGACGGATTTGTTTGTTGTGGAGGATTACTTTGATTATTACAGCCTCCTGGTATTAAGCTTGGGTTCCTAATAATCACACAATGCAACATGTATTAGTGTATTAACCCAATTCAAACTTTAAGGGTAATCACGAGATCAAAACCCAAGGTAGTTAACAAAGTATAACCTTTTCCATGCAGCACTTTGACATCCGTTGATGGATTTCAGATCAATCGGACAGGGTATCGTACCAGTGATCCGGGTTAACACGCTGATTACGAAGCAGAGTTTTAGGTCTTTGGGTATTTGGTATTAGGACAGTAATTGTAACACCTCGTAAAATCACGTCCAATGATGTATTGACACGTGTAATAAACCCTAATGAAGTCAAATAGTAAATTTAAGGGACTAATTTTTCGAAAAATCGAAAACCTTGATTATGAAAGGACTGGAAGTATTAGTATACCTAAAATAAGTTTCTGAATAACCTCATACGATATTTATATTCACAAATGAGCCGCTTGTTGATCGAGAGTAGTCGTTCGCGTAATTAATTGAAAGTTTGCGCAATGAAGGGTTAAAAGCGTCAACATGTTAATTCTTACCTCTGAGTGACCTTTTAACAAACCGAGAGCTTCATGATATTTAATTATACTCTCGGGAATGCCAAACATTGGTCGTCTAAGGTTTTTATGCCTATAAGTAAAGTTACGCGCAACTTTGCAAGTTAGAGGGACTAAAAGTGTCAATATGTTTAATTATACCCCTGAATGACCTTTTAGCGAACCCGAAGCATCGTGATGTTTAATAATACTCTCAAGAATTCCTAATATGGATTAGATAAGGCTTCGACGCTATTAAACGATGAAATGCGCAAGTTTGCGCATTATAGGGACCTAAAGCGCCAACTTTTGAATCTACGCCTTTTGGTGACCATTTAAGCAATCGAGAGCGTAGAAATAATTAAACTCATGCTTAGGAATACCCATTATGGGCCAAGGAAGGCTTGGATATCATTAAATGACAGTTCGCGCTACTTTGTGCGATTAGAGGACTATTTGCGTCAAACTACAAAAGTATGTCGATTCGTAGGGTATCGGACCTTCCGGAATATGACCATGAGTTAAACATACCCTAATTATCTTTTATATATCTTAGATATAGGTTTGGAGGTGTTTAGTGCGCAAAAATAAACTTTTAAGTCAAGCAGGGACTAAAAGTGTCAAAAAGTGCACAAGTTTGCATTTTTGCGCATATCTTGCATTCTGGATATATCCGGACACCCAAAAATTTATGTAAGCACTAAAATATTTTATTTTAGTGTTCGGCATGATAAAATTCCATTCGTCGCGTAGTTTGGATCGTTTTTAGCGTCCGTTTGCGTTTCGTCGTAATTCGTCGAACAACGTGACCGTACGGCCAAACGAACCGACATCCGACATGTTTTGGAACATGTTTCATGTTCCACATGTTTAAACATCATGTTGGAGCCTTGAAATGAGGTTAACGGGCCTTATACGCATCAGAAATGACCTTTAAGCAAGTACAGGGACTGAAACTGCAATTCTGAAACTTAGGTGCTGAACTGAGCAGCCCAGGCGGGCCGCGTAGACCCTCCTTGGGTCTTACGCGGGGCGTGTGAACCTGTCAGACCTGCAGAATCTGTTTTACAGCCAGTTACAGCCTGTTCCAGCTTGATCCAGTACTTGCAAATGGTATTTCTTCAATCCTTGGGCACCCATAGTATTAGAAATCAGGGGGTAAGATGTGTACGGTCCAGATTAAGGCTCGTTTATCAAGAAACGATCCTAACGGTTCTCAAAAACCTATATATACCTCTTGGCCTTGGCTTTCATTCACACCTCATTCCATTTTCTGCTCTTGTCTCTGAATTAGGAGGATCTTGAACCCTTTGAGAACCTCCCTCAGTCCTTTGGACCTCTTGTAAGTATCCTTTCGTGCTTAGTTTAATTGTTTAGCGATTAAAAACTTAAAAGTCAAGCGTTTGCGACAAACGCTTTGACTTTCAAACGGTCGAGCCATTGTTCGCAATGAACATGGCTACGTGATCGTAATTAGGTTGGTATTAAACCCTCAAAAGGGCACCTCCTAATTACCACGTTTACTTAGTTAAATTGTCGGGTCAAATAAAAGTCAAATGGGTTAGTTTTAAATAAAAGAGTAAATTTCAAAGTTCGTCCTTTATGTATGTCTAAAATATCAAAGTATGTCCTTTATCTTTAATAACCTCAGAAAACATCCTTAATGTTTGAAAAACCAATCAGGTTATGTCCTTTAGTCATAACACAATTAGTTTTCATGGTTAAAGTTGACTAAGTCAATCCCACATAAGGGTATTTTAGTCATTTTATCCTAAATATTATACTAAATAATCATAAAACCAATAAATAAAACAATTTTAGAATTATATATGTGTATATAGTTATAAATATATACAGATAATGTCTTCTCCCTCTCTCTCTCTTTCTAATTATCCTACCCCCACAACCCACCTGCCACCGCCACCGCCACCACCACCGCCACCGATCTGCCACCACCACCACTTCACCTGCAAGTTTACTCTGCTCCAAACCAGTTTTAGATCTGGATTTGTGGAAGGAATTCAGGAGAAAAACCCAAATTAAAGAAGCATTTCCGTGTTCCTTTGAAGCCCTCCCGCCAAACCTTATCAGCTTATCCACTAACCATAAACCACTCTCTCCCCCCTCTCTCTCTCTCTTTCTCTCACACACACACACATCACACAACCAATGTCTTCAATATCTCTTTCGATCTTCATCAGTTCTGTTGCTCGATCCACACACTCCAGCTCTAGAAACTGGAGAATCAGATCCTCCTCAGCCGCACCGCCCTTCACCTCTCTCCAATCCGCCATTGATAAGGTATATTTCAGGTTCTAGAAGCACTTAATTCAGTTTCTAGATCTGGATTTGTGGAACGACGATGGTGGATCTAAATCTAGGGTTTCGAAGACGGCGGGCTGTTATGGTGCAATGGCATCAGATAATCGACGGTAGGTAACCCACCATCATTCAGATCTGACCTCACCATACAAGATTTGAGCCAGATGTGGTCGGCGAAGAAACCGTTACCGGAGAAGAAAGATTGGTGGTGGTGTTACCGGAGAAGAAAGATTGGTGGTAGTGGTGGCAGGTGGATGGTGGTGACGGTGGTTGTGGTGGGGGAGGTGGTGGGAGACGGTGGTGATGGTAGGGAAGTTAGAAAGAGAGAGATAGAAGTATGATAGAGAGACAGAGAAATTATATCTGTATGTATGTATGTGTAATTTTTTTAAACATCATTAATGTATGATTATTTTTTATAATATTTAGGATAAAATGACTAAAATACCCTTGTGTGGGATTGACTTAGTCAACTTTAACCATGAAAACTAATTGTGTTATGACTAAAGGACATAACCTGATTGGTTTTTCAAACATTAAGGATGTTTTCTGAGGTTATTAAAGATAAAGGACATACTTTGATATTTTAGACATACATAAAGGACGAACTTTGAAATTTACTCTAAATAAAATTCATAACTATTAATATAAAAGTCATAAAATCGGTTTTCCCACTTTAATAACTTGGTAAATATTAGTTGAACATGCCTAAGCATGATTCAACCCGACAATTCTAAGTATAGGCTCGGTTCGGAACCGAAAGTCGCAAAAGTTGACTTTTGCTTTGACTTTCAGTTCTGACCCAATTTAGCTTAGTTTAGATATGCCTTAGGATTCCTTTAGGACCATGTTATAGGTTAGTATAACCCTCTGAGGTTATACAACTTGGATCCTTAGTTATCCTATTCATTTGCATGTTTCCATTATATGCCTAATTGTTGACCATTATGCCCTTTTTACCTTAAAACGAAATTTTTGAAAATGTGAGAGGATAGAAACCTTCATTACTGATTTATAAACTTGTCCCTAAAATTTGACATCAGTTTGAGGTTTAGATTAGGAGTTATGCTCATTAGCGTAAATGAAAGGCTTTTTATTAATTAAACGGCATAATTGGCGTAAAGCCTATCTAAACCCAATTAATGATACCAAACTTTTTACCCACTGATGTAATATAATATTTTGGGATTTTTGAAGAATTTTATTTATTTTTAGGCTGAGCATAACATAGGGTTCTAAGTTTAATTCGGTAATTGTCGGTTTTGCCCTTTTGGCATATAAAATGAGTTTTACAAATCCTTTTGACACCAAACCTTTTTCTACTGATCCTATATCATAAATAAAATATTTTGAACTTTATAAACTGATCAAAAACTCAGATTTCCTATTTAAACCCGAAAATCGCTTAAAACCGACTTTTACGCGTTTTAAGCGCATATTATGAGTTAAAACTATTTTTGGCATATGAAACTTAATACCTACTGATGTTTTAAGTAAATTATATATTTTAACAGTAAAGAATAGTTTTAAACTCAGATTCTCTAATTTTGACATTTGAAGTTTATGTGAAATTACCAAAATGCCCCTACGGTGCATAGTTTGGTTATAAATAGTAAATTTCACATATATGCTATACAGTACTGATATAACTTATTAAAGTAAGTATTTTTATTGATTATATCAGATCTGAAACTCAGATTAATATTTAAACTCTCTTATAACCTTTAAAATGACCAAAATACCCCTACGGGGCATAAATTGGTTTTAAATTCATTTTGGGCATAATGGAAGGTATCCTACTGATATCACAACATATTTAAGGCATATTAACTTAGGAAACCTGTTCATGACTCTTTTGGTTAACCGTTACGCACTTTTCGCGTTCAGATCGGCTTATGTAACTAGTTTGCATAAATTAGCCGAAACTGGTCAAACCTTATCATTTTTATCTCAAAATCCAGAATGTGTTTAGTTTACCCTTGTTACACAAGTATACAAGCTTGTCGGGTCTAAACCACATTCTAGTCCGGTTCTCGCTTAATCAAGCGTTTTGAACCGTATCCTCTTTTAAAACTAACCGGTCTAAGCATAGGCTTAATTAAGACCCGTTAGGAATCTAATAGGTTATTAAAAACGTTCGTTCCAGATTTAGGAGCCCAGTAAAAGCTATATGTACTTGCTTGGTGGTATACGGCTGGGATAAATTGTATAAATTTGCTCAGGTAAATACTTTTAACTTATTTTCCCTATACGGGCTTGGGGTACGGTATATAAAATACCGCTTGGTCGGGCATTGAATTTTTAATTGTATGAAGATTAATTTATTGAAATGTCCCGTTTAAATTGTTTTGTTTGCTTAAAGCCTTTGGGGGGTTAATGACCATGTCCCGGATATATCCTTGGCATCATTTACAAAATGGCCACGACCTAAGCACGGGGTGTAGGCGTACACCCGACAGTGCATAAATAAATAATAAGGTATAACCGCCGGTTTCGGGAATAACCCGCCGCGGGACTATATCATGTGGTGTGTCTATTAAACTTTAACCCTGTGTCAATCTGGGCTACTGAACATATAACGAACATGTAATTCTTTTACAAGTTTATATATAAATAATTATCCCAAGTTATAAAATATTTTGTGCCATGTGCATTCAAATCAATTTTTCTAAACATTTTCAAAATGAGTCAGTTAATTGTATTTACCAGTGTAAACTGACGTATTTTCCCAAAAAGATTAAGTGCAGGTACTAATCGAAATAGGCTGGCTGACGGGTGGTCCGTAGGACAACCCTTAAATGCTTTAAATAGAATAAAATTCCATACTTTGCCTGGTTAAGTGCTCGAACTTGGTAACCACTCTACATTTGATGTTGCAGGTATTAAAGTGCTTAATAAGTGGTTTTTATGAAGTTGGATGGGAATTGCATGATGCATGAGATCAAATGGAGCATGGGGGATTTTACAAGGAAACAAGAAGAAAAAAACATCACTGATCGCCGTAACCTACGGCTCCCAGCCGTAGGTTACGGCCCCTATGTTGGTTTGGAAGCATTACCGTAAAACAGGGGAGACTGGCCGTAAAGTTCAGATGATAGCCGTAAGTTACGGCACAGAGCCGTAGCTTACGGCTCTGGGTTGACTTCCTGGGTGTGTTGACTGCCGTAACCTACGGCTGGGAGCCGTAGGTTACGGCTCCGACTGATCCATAATGTGTAACTCCTCATTTAATGGCGAATTTGATGGATTTTAAGGAGGCTTTTCACTTGTTTTCGGTTATGAATCATTGTGGACGAATTTGTGAGCTATCTTGGAGACTTTTTGGCAACAACAACACTGGGGAATCATTAGGTTTATTGTTTTTGATCTTGATGAACATTGAAACTTTTGTTAAGATGTTGTTTGAAGCTATGCGTGGCTAAGTACTCTATGATCATCCTAGGTTGAAGGTTTGTTTAAGACGGTTGTGTTTTGATTCCATATTTCTAGAATGATAAACTTTATCTATGTTTTGTTTATTGTGGTGTGTGATTGCTTAGTTGTAAATTGTTAATTCTTATGATTTTTTTTCTAGTTTGAAACCATACGTTCTTGGTGCCGTTGGCAATCGAGATATCATGGGTAAAATTAGGATTGGGTAAGGGTTGATTGGTCATCGGGTAACAACCTCACGTTCTCGGAATCTGAGTACTTCGTTCCCTTTTATCACAATAAGTAGTTACACACGAACTATGTCTATGTAGTTCTTTCTAGTGGATGATAACACAATTGTTGAAACAAACCGGAAACTTAGGATGGTCATTCGTCTCCAAATTGTTTACAATCTCAACTCTCATCTTGCAAATTAATTAGTATTTTTAGTTTTTTAAACCAATCCAATTCAACCAACTCTTGAATTTTACTTTTCTTGCAATTAGTCTAATTTAGTTAATCTAGATAAGTTCTCAAATAACACATTTTCCGGTTTATGCTGGGTGTGTTAGTGTGCAGGTATTGACAGGTGCATGCGTACTAGGAGCTCTCACAAGCTATCACCTTTGGCATTTGATCCGGAAATTGAGCGAACATTAAGAGGAAACAGAATTTTGCTAAGAGAGAATAGAATCAGTGGTTCACCAACAACACCAACTACACCAATCACACCAATTCGATACATGGATCCACCACAACCACCACCCACTACGGGTGAACCTACTTCACCATTTATACCAACATCCACTCAACCTTCACCAAATACCACCATGCCCAGTTCTACTACCGAATTTACTTCACCATTTGATATCCCATCACCCAACACTACATTACCTATCAATACTCAAACTGAACCTACCATTACTTTTAGCCCTGCGTCTACAATTCCACCACTTACCCATTTCTTCCCAGCTTCAGGGCAATCATCATCCACCTATACATTACCACAAGGCTCAACTGTTGTTCATGCTACTTCATCATTTGGAGTACCAAACCAGTCCGGTTTTCAATACTCATCTATTCCATTTGGGCCATCATCGGGGGGTATAGAAGGAGATGGATATGAAGAAGGATATGAAGATTTCGAGGGTTATGAGGAAGAGGGTTATGCTTATGTGGGTAGTGGAGATCAAGGAGAGTTGACTTATGTGCCTGGTCAAACTCAAAGAATGTCAAGTGTTGGTGGGATTCCACAACAACAACTCATACCACAACACATTCGGCCGAGGCCACAAGGGCCACCAACGCAACGCCCTATCCCTTTGCAACACATTCGGCCACAAAATGTACAACCGCAATTTCAAAGGCCGATTCAATACCCACCGATGCCCCAACAACAATTTCAACAACCAATCGCACCACAAGGGCATATACCAAGACCTATGGGTCCTATTCGTCCAAGGGGTCGAGTGGGTGTTCCAAGAAGGCATCTTAGGGAACAAGCACGGGGGATAGAAGCACATTTCAGGCCAATCATTACTCAAAATCCTTCACCGGTGGTTATCCCTCACAATAACCAAGGGAGAACTTTTGAAGTAAGAACAAATTCGTTGCAAAGTCTACCGAAGTACAAAGGGCTAGCAACGGAAGAGCCGTATTTCCATCTAGAGGCCTATGACTCAATTTGCAACACTTTTGGGAGCCAAGGTTTTTCGGCTGATGATGTCAAGTTGGTCTTATTTCAGTTCTCTTTGGAGGATAAGGCAAAGAAGTGGTTTTACACTTTGCCTTCAGCATCTATTTACACATGGGGAGAGATGCAACAAACTTTCCTCGATGAATTTTATACCGCCCAAAAGACAAACGATGCTAGAAAGGGATTGAGAAGCTTCCAACAACAACATGGTGAGATGTTCCATGAGGCATTTGAACGTTTCAACATGATGATTAAAAATTGCCCTCACCATGGAATTGAATTGTGGGAATTAATGAATGCTTTTCACGAGGGGTTGAGTGCTGAAGATGCTCGTGATCTCATGTCTATTACCAGTGGGACTTTCGGTACAAACTACGAAAATGATGATTGGGTGTTTTTGGAGAGCATGGCCACTACGTCAAAAAGAAAAGCTCAAGCATCTAGGAGAGCCCGACCGACCATTGCCCGACCTCAAGTGCACGCCATAGATGATGGTAATGTTCAAACTACTAACCAAATTTATGATGTTTGTGCTTTGTGTAATGAAATAGGTCATGCGGCTGAAAATTGCCAAGGGTTGATGGAAGGGCAATATGAAGAGGTGCATGCAGTCCAAGGTCAAGGTCAAGGAGGGGGTGGTAGAAATTACAACAACATGAATTCTAACACTTACCACCCCGGGTTGAGGAACCATCCGAATTTTCGTTATGGGAACCCTTCGAATCAATCAAACCCGAACTTTCAAGGTAGCCAAGGAAACTATGGTTCGCGCCAACCTTATAACAATCAAGGTGGATATAGAAGTGGGAATAACCAAGGGTACCAAAGGCAAACGGGTCAAGAACAAGGGGGGTCTTCGGGTGGAAATGAGATGATGGATATGTTGAAGAGCATGCAAGCGGAGATGCAAAAGAGAAACCAAATGGATGATGCTCGTATACAAAAGGATGAGGCTCGAGATAAGGCAATTCAAACTTTGACCACCCAAATGGGTCAACTTGCAACCGAAGTGTCAGAATTGAAGAAAAATAAAGGTCAATTACCAAGCGACACTAAGTTAAACCCATCTCATGGTACTTCTAGAGGTAATCATGTTCCCATTCACCATGTAAGTGTTTTGAGAAGTGGGAAAGAGTATAAAACCAATCCTTCACCGGATTTGGTTGATGGGGTGGTTGAAGATATCACGGGTCAAGATAGTGAGGAAGAAAATGAACCACTTATTATTTCTTCTAAAAAAACCAATTTTGAAAAACCCGAAATTAATAAAGAAAACGAACAGAAAAATGAGGGTGAGGGATCTAGTCAAGTACCATTTCCCTCAGCTTTATTAGATCCGGGTAAGAAAAATTTCATTTCAAAACGGGGGCCTCAAAAAGAGGAAATGTGGGAGGTTTTTAAACAGGTTAAAATCAATCTTCCGTTACTTGAAGCTATCAAACAGGTACCCGCTTACGCCAAGTTTTTAAAAGAATTGTGTACCCAAAAGAGGCAACAAAAAGTGCCTAAATTGGTTGATTTGAAGGAGCGGGTAAGCGCGGTTTTGAAAGGAGATCTTCCTCCTAAGCTACAAGATCCGGGAACGCCTCTTATAAATATTCAAGTTGGAAATTTTCAAACTGCAAGGGCGTTATTGGATCTTGGAGCCGGAGTAAGTATCTTACCGGGGGGGTTATACGACCAATATGATTTTGGTCCATTGAAACGGGTTGAGACAACGGTGGTATTAGCCGATTTGTCTCATAAACTTCCTCGGGGTATTGTACGGGATGTAATAGTTAAGGTTGATGAGTTTTATTATCCCGTGGACTTTCTTGTGTTAGACTACTCATCCGCGGACCCAATTCAACAACAAAATATTATTTTGGGTCGGCCGTTTTTAAACACCGTACATGCCGTTATTGATTGTCGATATGGTACGGTTGACATGACATTCGGTAATAGAAAGATGAGATTGAACGTTTTTACTAATGGTACTAATGTTTATGATGAGTGTTTTGTAGCAAACTTCATAGATGAATATGACCCAAAGGAGTTCGAGGAAGAGATTTTGGGTTCTTGTGTTCGTGGTGTGTCTTTGCAGGTGCACGCATGTGATTTGGAAAAAGAAGAGAAAGAGCAAGAGGCTCTTGCGGTAAAAGAAGGAAGACCGCCATGGACTCACCAAACGGATACTCTACCGGTGGAAATTGATTCGGGTACAAAGCCTTCCTTGGAATGTCCACCAAGTGTGGAATTGAAAGAGCTACCAAAGCACCTAAAATATGTATTTTTGGGGGAGAATGACACTTTACCGGTGATCATTGCTTCCAATTTGGAGGTAGCTCAAGAGGAGGAGTTGATACGGGTGTTGAAGGCTCACAAGGCGGCAATCGGGTGGACAATAGCCGACCTAAAGGGTATTAGTCCTTCCATCGTAATGCATAAAATTATTACAAGTGAGGATGCAAAGCCGACCCGTGAGGCACAAAGAAGGTTAAACCCGAATCTAAGAGAGGTGGTCAAGAAAGAAGTTATCAAGTGGTTAGATGCGGGGATCATTTATCCCATTTCGGACAGTGCGTGGGTAAGTCCGACTCAGGTAGTGCCTAAAAAGTCGGGCATTCAGGTAATTAAAGATGAGCAAGGTGAGCAAATCGCCACCCGCCCGGTAACCGGGTGGCGAGTTTGTATCGATTATAGAAAATTAAACGCCGCTACCTCCAAAGACCATTTCCCGTTACCCTTCATTGAACAACTTTCTGGTCAAAAATACTATTGTTTTTTGGATGGGTATTCGGGATATAACCAAATTGCTATTCACCCGGACGACCAACACAAAACCACGTTTACATGTCCATATGGAACATTTGCTTTTCGGCGGATGCCATTTGGACTATGTAACGCCCCTGCCACATTCCAAAGATGTATGATGAGTATATTTTCGGATATGGTGGGGGAGTCTCTTGAAGTGTTTATGGATGATTTTTCCATTTTTGGGCCAAGTTTTGACTCTTGTCTTGATGAGTTAGAAAAAGTTTTGAAAAGGTGTGTGGAGACAAACTTGGTCCTAAGTTGGGAAAAGAGCCATTTTATGGTTCAATAGGGTATTGTGTTGGGGCATGTGATTTCGGACCGGGGAATGGAGGTAGATAAAGCAAAAATTCGGGTAATTTCATCTCTACCCCCACCAAAGAATGTTAAGGGGGTGAGATCATTTTTGGGACATGCGGGGTTTTATAGAAGGTTTATTAAAGGCTTTAGTGTAATTACAAAACCTTTATGTAACTTATTATTAAAAGATGTTCCTTTTGATTTTACTGACGAATGTTTGCAAGCGTTTCATGTGTTGAAGGAACAGTTGGTGAAGGCTCCTATCTTGCAACCACCGGATTGGTCAAAGTCGTTCGAGATTATGTGTGATGCTAGTGACACGACCATTGGAGCGGTTTTGGGTCAAAGGGTTGATAAGAAACCGGTGGTGATCTATTATGCAAGCAAAACTTTGTCCGAGGCGCAACTGAATTACACCACGACCGAGAAAGAATTATTAGCGGTGGTGTATGCCTTGGACAAGTTTAGAGCTTACATTTGGGGGAGCAAGGTGATTGTTTATTCGGATCATAGCGCGGTCCGATATCTAATGGAAAAGAAGGATGCAAAGCCCCGGTTGATTCGTTGGGTGCTTTTGTTGCAAGAGTTCGATCTAGAAATCCGGGACAAAAAGGGGTGTGAAAATGTTGTTGCGGATCATTTGTCCCGAATTCCATTGGAAGGTGTTGACGACCCGAGTGAGATTAATGAACGGTTTCCCGATGAACAATTGTTAGTTGTTTCTACTTTTGTTGCACCTTGGTACGCCCATTATGTGAACTATTTGGCCAAGGGTGCAATTCCGAATCATTGGACGAAGAAGAGACGACAACAATTCTTGAGTCAAGTTAAACAATACATTTGGGATGAACCGGATTTGTTCAAGATTGGACCCGATCAAGTGATAAGGAGGTGTGTTCCCGAAACTGAAGTTTTAGAAATTTTGACCCATGCTCATTCATCGGCATGTGGTGGGCATTTTAGTGGGAACAAGACGGGTTACCGGGTGCTATCATGTGGGTTTTACTGGCCCACAATTTTCAAAGATTCTTGTGAGTTTGCCCGGAATTGCTTAAATTGTCAAAAGGTTGGAAGTATATCGAAGCGGGATGAAATGCCTTTACAACCGATTTTGGTGGTGGAGGTGTTTGATGTATGGGGGATAGATTTTATGGGTCCGTTTCCTAATTCGAATGGGTTCTTGTATATATTGGTTGCGGTAGATTATGTGACAAAGTGGATAGAAGCCATTGCTACAAGGACCAATGATCATTCTGTGGTGTGTAAGTTTGTGCAATCCAATATATTCGCTCGTTTCGGTGTGCCAAGGGTGATAATAAGTGATGGCGGTTCACATTTTAAAAATTTTAATTTGGCAAAATTGCTTAAAAGATATAATGTGAACCATCGTGTGGCGACACCGTACCATCCGCAAACAAGTGGACAAGTTGAAGTGTCCAACCGTCAAATTAAGGAGATTCTCATGAAGACGGTAAGAACGGATCGAAAAGATTGGTCAAGTAAACTTGATGATGCGTTGTGGGCATATCGAACGGCTTACAAAACTCCAATCGGAACCACCCCTTATCGGATGGTGTATGGGAAGGGGTGTCATTTACCAATGGAGTTAGCACATCGAGCGCATTGGGCCATTAAAACCGTTAATGCAGATTATGACGAAGCGGGTCGAAAAAGGAAGTTGCAATTGAATGAGATCGAGGAGATAAGAGATGAAGCCTATGAATGTGCTTCCGCATACAAAGACAAACTGAAGAAAGTTCATGATGCAAAGATAAGGAAAAAGAACTTTGAAGTGGGTCAAAAGGTGTGGTTGTACAATTCAAGGTTGAAGATGTTTGCGGGAAAACTCAAGAGCAAGTGGATGGGTCCTTACATCATCCGAAGAGTGGGAAAATTTGGTGATGTTGATATAGAAGACGAACAATCCAATAGGCAACAAACGGTGAACGGGCATCGACTCAAACCGTACTTGGAAGGTAACGACATTAACCATATTGATCTCGACAAAGTGGGTTTCATTTTACGCCCATTGGATGATGAGGAAACTTGAAAGAGGCCCAGGTTTGGTATTTTGTACATATTGTAGTGTAGTTTTGTGTTTTGAATAAAGTCCCGTTTAGAACCGGTGTTTGAAACAAGTGTGGGGAAATCCTGGCGAATTTCCCGAGCATAGTGTTGAGGACAACACGGGTTTTTAACGGGGTGTAGGGTTAAATTTTCATGTTTTCAAAAATATTAAAAAACCAAAAAAAAAAAAAATTTTTTTTTTTGACACTTCAATAAAAAATGTCAGCTCATATGTGCCCAGCGAGAGCCGTAACTTACGGCTACCTGCCGTAGGTTACGGCTAGTATCAAGAACAAAAGAGTCTTACGCCGGATGGTCCCTGTTTTACGGCAACTCACAATTCTTCCAGGTATAGCCGTAACCTACGGCTCCCTGCCGTAGGTTACGGCTCGCAGTCAAAATCGGGGGTCCCTTTGGTTGTCGGCATTTACATTATAGAAAAAAAAAATAATAATAAAACCGAAAATAATATAATAATAATAATAATAATACTTTTACTAAAACAACAATACTCCCCAACCACACATTCTCATTAACTCCCAACCACAACTTTCATCTTCTTCACTTTCATCTTTCAAGAACCCTAGTTCTACCATCTTCAAATCTTCACAACTCTCTCAAAACAAGTCCGATTTCAGTGATTTTTGGGTCTATTTTGGGTGAAATTTCACAAGGAATTCAAATTTACTCTTGTATCTTGAAGATTCCTTTGTTTTGGGGGTCGGATTTGAGCCTAGGGGTGCCGAAAATTTGGGACTTTTTGTGGATTTTTGTGTGAACTTCAAGTTTTTGTGATTCTCATCTCCTACAACACCAAGGTATGCAATTTCTTGTCATTATTTGATGTACATTAAGGTTTGTAAGTTTTCATTATAGTTTTTGCTTACACACTTGCTTGTATGAGATAGATGATAGGATTTTTGTAAGCCATTGAATGTTTGGGTGTAAATGTGTTTGATGTCTAGTGAAAAAATTTTAGAAAAATTCTGATTTATAGGGACATCATGCCAAAATTTTGTTTGAAAGAATGAAGCTTTGATTTTTGCACATCTACACCCATAACATGAAGCAAGTGTGGGGAAGATTTGGGAAAAATACTAACTTGAGTTGTTTGTGTGGTTTTGGATGTGTGTAGGCATGGTGATGAAAAAAGGGAAAGGAATTGCAAGTTCTTCTAATGCACCTCAAGAGGAGCAACAAAAGAGGAGGAGATTGACTCGGGTTGGTGACCCGGACTCGGAGGAGGATGCACCTCCAAGGGGTCCGAAGCCGGATTGGACAACCGGTTCATTGCTAGACCAGCCTGAGGAATGGAGAGAGGATCTGTTTCATGAACAAATGAACAACTTAAAACAAAGGGGTGAAGCGTTTATCTGTGAGAAGGAGATCAAAGAGGTTGATTTCGGGTCGTTCGGGATAACGGACAAGTTCAAAGCATTGGGTTGGGGTGCAGCTTTGAAATGTTATGACGGGGAAGTGAAGAAGATGTACGACAAGCAGATTCAAGAATGGGTGGCTTCACTTGAATGTCCCCCGTATAAGTCCCCAAGCAAGATGAGGCTCGTTGGACGGTGTAATGGGGTGAAAGTAGAAATGTGTTATGACTCTTTGCGCAAAATAGCAAAGTTTGACGACATACCCGCAAATGAGTACATTAACCCGAGTCTCAAAGATCTCTACCACGAGCCCAACAAGCATCCGCAATGGCAAAATATGCTTGACTACCTTTTCCTTCCGGGCACAACACATGGGAAGTTATATAGGAGCAATTTGAGAATGGAAGCGAAATTGTTGTTGACATTGTGCATATATAATGTGGTTCCAAGGCGGTGTGACAAGATGGAAGTGCGGCATCAAGAAGTACCGATTCTATATATGATGATGCATGGATCTCCCAAGGTCCCTTTCCGATTTCTTGTGTTGCATAATATCTGGTTGAGCAAAATTAGTGGAGAAAGAAAGATTATACCTCATTGCCGGTTGATTACGGCATTGTTAAAAAAATATGGGGCAATTAAAGGTGATGAGAAAGGTTCTTACAAGAGGTTTAGACCATTCGACCTTAAGAGACTTGGGTCAGATTGGATTTACACAGAAACGGAGAGGTATCATAGGTTGAAAACAGATGGGAGAAGGTGGAGAGCGTTGAAGGTGGACGCGAGGCCGTTACGACCGGATGAGGCTGAGGAGCCGGAGGTAAGTGGAGATGAAGAGGTAAGTGGAGATGAGGATTACCGCGAAGATGCCTTTATGGTTGATGCTCCAGCTCAAGGGGTCGGTGTGCAAGCTGGTTATGTGGGGGGTGCATTTGATTATGCACAGCAAGCCTATGATCCTTATTGGGCCCACGCAGGAGATATGGGTCAAATTATTGAACAAAGGCGGCCTCCCACTTTTGGAGGATGGAGTGAACCAAACCAAGTGCTTTTTGATCAACAAACTTTCATGGGGGCAAGTATAGAAAGGGCTTTGAAGTGGAGCTATGATAGGAGTGAGCATTGGAACCGTGCTCATATGTATGTCCATGAAGAGGAAGTGAACAACCGCTATTTAGATGATCGTCAGAGACGCATGCATGAACAATATCAAGCAGGTCAGCCAATTGTAGGAGATCCGCCTGTTGTGGACTACACCACACTGCCACCAAATGATGGTAGTGTGTTATATCCCACCCCACCATTGCATCATTCTCAGTGGGTGGATCCACACGCTATGAGTTATCAGCAGGCGAATCCAAGTGGTGATCAAGGTAGTAGCAGTGGTGGCGGAGCATTTGGCTTTGGCGAGTGGAAAGATATGATGACATCCATCTTCGGGCCCCCTCAGCCAAAATATTACTAGCCAGGTCGTATCTTACTCCTTTGTACATTTGTGTATATTCGTTTATGTCGTTTGTTATGTTTATGGTTGGGAGGTAGGGTGGTGTTTTGATGTTGATGTGTTTGTTGGGGTGTGAAAGTTGGTGGTGTCTTTAATAATAATATAAAAAAAAATACAAAAAGAAACTTGGGGTTTGAGAGTATAAGCAAAGGTTGATGTTGTGGTAAAAGCGATCCTTCCCTCAAAGCCATACATTGGGACAATGTATCCCAAGTGTGGGGATGGGGGAAATTTTTGAGAGTTGTAAAATTTTGTAAACCCAAGCGAAAAATTGTCAAAATTTGAAAACTTGATATTATGCCATTTGACACACCGACACCCATTCCTAGTCTCTTCTTGGTGAGAATTTGAGCCACATATGTTTGTTATTGATAATTCTTTGTTTGAGTGGCGGTGTGTGTCGTGTGTTAATAGAACTTGTGTGTGAATACTTGTTAAATCCTAGAGTTAGCATGCTTTTGGAAATGATAGGGGACTTGTAGGTGGCCTCGTCTAGATGTGTGAGAGTGTGGGAATTGGTGGGTTGGACCTCATACTTTACATATATGAGCTTGGTATTGTGAGGGGTGGGGGTTTGGTCTTTAGATTGCCACGTTTGAGCCTTAAACTGTTCGGTTGTGACCCAAGCCTACTTCCTACAAAATTTTACCGATTGAGATGGCCCGGTTTAGGAATTTAGTTTGTAGTGTTGATGTTCTTGTATTTATTCTTGAAGTTTATTGTTAAAAAAAAAAAAAAGAGAAAAACATGAAAAAAAGAATGCAAAAAGAAGTATTTAGTTGCAATGGTAATTGAGAAGTTGAAGATATCTTGTATATAGTTGATGGTTGTTTTGCTTAGTAGTGAAAATAAAAACCGGGTCAAATCAAATTAGCTCTTATATATATGTTCTACCATTTTCCTACCTTTTGCACCTAGCCCCGTTACAACCCGTAAGTTTCCCTTGATTCATAAGCATGCTAGATATTTGTTAGGAGGAAACTTGATTCTTATACAAGCTTATTGTCGCACACACACATACACGTATTGCGTGGTTTTGCATTACATGTTAGTCATTCTTGTCACCGAGAGTTTGGTGAGGGGTGTGTCGTATGGTATGGTTGAAGGTTAGTAAAAGGATGGCACATTTTAGATTGGTTTGCATAATTGATCACTTGTGTTTGCTGAATAGTTTTGAATGGGTTGCTTGGGACAAGCAACGGGTAAGTGTGGGGATGTGACGGGTGGTCCGTAGGACAACCCTTAAATGCTTTAAATAGAATAAAATTCCATACTTTGCCCGGTTAAGTGCTCGAACTTGGTAACCACTCTACATTTGATGTTGCAGGTATTAAAGTGCTTAATAAGTGGTTTTTATGAAGTTGGATGGGAATTGCATGATGCATGAGATCAAATGGAGCATGGGGGATTTTACAAGGAAACAAGAAGAAAAAAACATCACTGATCGCCGTAACCTACGGCTCCCAGCCGTAGGTTACGGCCCCTATGTTGGTTTGGAAGCATTACCGTAAAACAGGGGAGACTGGCCGTAAAGTTCAGATGATAGCCGTAAGTTACGGCACAGAGCCGTAGCTTACGGCTCTGGGTTGACTTCCTGGGTGTGTTGACTCGGCTCCGACTGATCCATAATGTGTAACTCCTCATTTAATGGCGAATTTGATGGATTTTAAGGAGGCTTTTCATTTGTTTTCGGTTATGAATCATTGTGGACGAATTTGTGAGCTATCTTGGAGACTTTTTGGCAACAACAACACTGGGGAATCATTAGGTTTATTGTTTTTGATCTTGATGAACATTGAAACTTTTGTTAAGATGTTGTTTGAAGCTATGCGTGGCTAAGTACTCTATGATCATCCTAGGTTGAAGGTTTGTTTAAGACGGTTGTGTTTTGATTCCATATTTCTAGAATGATAAACTTTATCTATGTTTTGTTTATCATGGTTTGTGATTGCTTAGTTGTAAATTGTTAATTCTTATGATTTTTTTCTAGTTTGAAACCATACGTTCTTGGTGCCGTTGGCAATCGAGATATCATGGGTAAAATTAGGATTGGGTAAGGGTTGATTGGTCATCGGGTAACAACCTCACGTTCTCGGAATCTGAGTACTTCGTTCCCTTTTATCACAATAAGTAGTTACACACGAACTATGTCTATGTAGTTCTTTCTAGTGGATGATAACACAATTGTTGAAACAAACCGGAAACTTAGGATGGTCATTCGTCTCCAAATTGTTTACAATCTCAACTCTCATCTTGCAAATTAATTAGTATTTTTAGTTTTTTAAACCAATCCAATTCAACCAACTCTTGAATTTTACTTTTCTTGCAATTAGTCTAATTTAGTTAATCTAGATAAGTTCTCAAATAACACATTTTCCACAAACTCCCTGTGTTCGATACCCACTTACCGCTATCTATTTAGTAGTAATTGGATTAAGTTTGATTGTGACCACGACATCACGTCACTGGCCTCTCCTTAGCATCAATATGAGTCTCGCAAGCTTGGATGCATTTTAAGTCTGATGAACTATGTTTCCTGTGATACCTAATATTACAATTTATTCAGTTGAAATGAATCTATCTTTTGCTTCCGCTGTGCATTTGAAATTGTGTTGTTTGACTATGATGATATCAACTACGTCACGATACTCCCCACCGGGCCCACCGGTAATACGTGAAAATATCGGGGTGTGACAGTAATAGAATGAAAGAGCGAAAGAAAGAAAGTTTGAACGAGTTGAAAGCTTCAATTCACATCCAATTTATAGCTGTGGAACAACCACGTCACGTCACGCGACCATATTCGTCCATCACCGTCGCGTCGCGCGACTATGTGAGCTAGGGCTTAGGTGTAAAAAGTCACCATGTAGGCATGTCACGTGGCTGCCAAGTGTTTTCTGGCTATCAGGTAGGTGTCGCGTCACGCGACCACACACCACTATCTCCGTCGAGTAGTGCGACGAGGCCTAAACTTGGGTTCCTTTGTTTATCATGCTGGTTCCCGTTGTACGCGTTTGGAGTCTCGGTTATGATTCGTTATGGCCTTTTCAAGGGTTGTTACAAATAAGAAAGGTAAAATGGCCATTTCGCATGACCACTAACAGAACTGGTAAGTCATTTAATAGCAAGGGGTCAGATTGAGGCAATTGGGATTCGTCCGGGGGTAGGACAACATGATTTTGGTTTTATAGGGTAAGAGTGTCGGCGGGGTGTAAAGCCAGGAGGTAAAATTGTATTTTACTCAATAAAGAAAAATCACGGACATTCACTTTTTCAGTTTATGAAAATAAACATTGATTACATCTACGGTAGACGATAACACTGAAAATCATGGTATTTTTGTGTCTATCATAGGCTCATGAATCCTAGTGAGTAAGAAATCAACACGTGGATCTAAAAATGAGTTTGCGTCTACATATTGCCTCTAAAATGAGTTTGCATGTAAGATTCAAAGGTTGAGTCTAAGATTGTACTATGGGTTTCTTCGCCTACTTTTTTTATCTACCACGATTTTTAAATAAGCATAACTTTTCATATGATAGTATTTTTTTTATAAAAAATACACCAACTTAAAGATAACTTTTATTGCAAAATATTATTGTATGAAAAAATTCTACTCGTTTAACAATCGTGGTGGAAAAGTTAAAAAAAAAACTTAGGATGCTGACACGTGTCAACTTCTTATCTACTAAGATTCATGAGTCTATGCCTCAATAATAGACGCAATAGTACCACTGGTTTGGTTTCTGGGATCCTGTCTACCATAGACGCAAATCATGTTCATTTTCGTAAATCTAACTAGTCAAAGTTCAATTTTTCATGTTTTTCCTTTTAAATAATGTTACATGATGGATTACTTATTTCAAATAGCTATAGTAGATTACAAAACTACCCTTGTAAAATGCATTGCATTTGTGTTAACTAACTTATCTAACACTCTGGTTAGGCGGAGAAAAGTTAAGGGTCGTGGATTGTTTAAAAAGGGAAAATATTGTAAACCTTTCCTTTTACATTAATTCACACCTTTTCCTCTATGCGTAAATTTGAGGCAAAGAAACTTAATGCCATCACCGGCAAGCAAGCAAGTTACACCCATATATGCATACGTGGCTTAAAAGTTGCATAGAGAGTTGGTGCAAGCCCGTAAAATACAAAATAATATTTTTTATAAGCAACTTTTGTTGTTATATTTGAATTGCACCTAGCTAGACATATTTAGTTAATAGGCAATAATCTTATTATAAAAAAATAAAAATTGCTTTATATAATATTCAATAAAATGGAGTGACGTTTATATCTTAGTAGTTGATTATTCTTTTAGGTATATACAATGTAAGTTGAGATGTGATTGTTACATAAATGTTCAGTTAGCTTAGTTATAAAGTTTTGATTTGTATCTAGAGATGACATTAAAAAAAACCATATATCTAATTGCAAACCCAATTCATTTAGAATTTGTGGACGTTCTGGTATGAAACCTAGTATTCTAATAATTATAATTTTTTTTCTGCTGGTATGGTACGAGTATAGTTTTTGGTGATATTCATTCAATTAGGGTTGTTCATAATCCAGTTTTTACGGTTTTTGGATCAAACCGTGAACCAAACCGTTAGTAATGGTTTTTTATTCTTGTAAACCAAAACCAAACGGTAAAACTTCTAAACCGAACCAAATCAAACCGTTTGTTCCACGGTTTGGGCTCGTTGAGCCTTCATACAAGAGTTCCTAAATAATATGTGTTTGTAATGTAATTAAAATTGTTTTGTATTTATAGAATTCAACAATTGTTTAAGTCGGGGAATGAGAGCAATTTGGTTTTAAAACGTTTTGTTTTTAACATCTAATTAGTTTTTTTGGGTTGGTGCTTGAATATAGAAAACGCGAAGAAAGGGGTCCGCTTAGTTTGTTGAAATTTGAGAATGTGAAAATTGATTTTAGTCCATTTTTCATTTACTTTAATTTAAGTTGAGTTAAACCAATAATAAATTTAATTATGTTTAATAAATATTGAAACCGACCGATCACAAGTTAAATAGAAAAATTGACCGTGAAATTAAATCGATAACCAGTTTGATCGTTTTACAATTTGAAACTGAATCGTGAACACCCCTACACTCGATTACCGAAAACAATAATGTACGTCTAGAGTGTAAAGGGTGTCATCCCCAAGGTTTTATCGAATACGTCGCTAAGTCATGACATGTTATTTCCTCAAAACAGTGAGGTTACAGTCCATAGCTAGAAAGCAATTACATAGTAAAATAGTTGACTAAGCGTTACTGTTATCATCCGCATTACTAGATGGGAGAGTGATAACTTCTGTAATGTTGTTGCAAAGAATATGATTTCTGACACTTATATTACATGTAAAGGTAAAGGATTAAATAAAAATAATATTAACGTATGAAACGTACAAATTGAGGGAAAAAGCAAAAACTGGCGGTGGCAATCTGGCGGTGACATTTTTTTAGGTTTTTTTTTTTTTGGGGGGGGGGGGGGTTAGTGTGATTTTGATAATTACCCTACACGACCAAAATTACTCTACATGAACTTTTACAAACTCAAAATTACTCTACTAGAGTATTTTTGAAGTTTCTGATAATTACCAAAATGTCACCGCCACTTTTTTTACTTTTCTTTCAATTCGTACGTTTCGTACGTTTATTTTATTTTTACGGGAACTTTAACTCTACATGTAAGTATAACAATATATGAGAACCATACAATTACATGTTATATATTTCACTAATTAAGCCTATTCGTGCATAAATTGTGTACGGAAATGAAAGCTATAAAGAAAACAACATAACGTGAGTTTGTATATGCGCCTACTCTTTAACATGGGAATATCCTCGACCATTCACATACATGTGAACACATGATCAAATGATCGAGGACGCATTTTGTGGTTTTTATGTGCTGTTTTCATGTAATCATTCACCAATATTTACATATGAACGAATTTAGTCGCATTTTGTGGTTTTGATATTTCAACATATTCTCATTTGAATCTTATGTAAGTTTTTCTTTTTCATATCAATAGTAAATATTGGAGTTGAGTAAATTTCCTTATGTTTTACTAGTTTTAACTACTTTAGTTCAAAATCAAAAAATTTGACGCCTTGAGTCCCTTATAACATTTGAGACCATGTGTTTTTTGTGGTTTTAAACACTTGAGTCCAAAATCAAAGTATAAGCGTTAAAAAGTTGAACTCAATGATGCAGGAGCATGCATATCTTTTATTTATTTAAAATTCAAATTTCCTATTTTTATCTTTTTATTTCCTAGTCTATAAATTAGGGTCTAGAGTTTATTGTTAGGAGTTTTTTTGATTTGATTATTATAAAAAAGAACTTTGTTCTTGGAACCTTTGGTTCAATTTATCGTCATTGATTACTAGTTGTTCTTGAGCCATTTGAATACGCTTCCGATCCGTATCACTCAACATGTTATCAAATGAGTGGTTAGAGACTCAAAACGTTAAACCTTTTGATTCTGGATTCAAGTGATTAAAACCACTAAATCACATAGATTCAAAAAGTAATTTACTCTAAATAGTGTAAGGTGGTTTTTTTAACGGCAATGAACGACGTGACAACCAACGTGACACCGGGCGCTATGGCCAAGGTCGACTACTTGACCACCGCCAACCCCTTGGCCCTCCCCAGATGCGGGGAAACCCGACCTCCACCTGCCCAAAGACACGAGAGTAGAATAATTGGTTAAATCTCGTCTTCCATGCAAGTCGAACCGACGCCACTCTCGCTTTTCATCTAGATGTCGTAGAAAATAATCGATCCTGGGTCACAAAAAAACTCGATTTTTTCCCTAACTACTCCATCACTACCTCGTTGCCTATTGTAAAAGAAATTAGTGGTTTAAATTTGATGAATTGTACTTGTGGCTTTATTAGCCTTTATAAGTTCTTTTCCATCAGAAAGTCTTTTATTTCTAGTTTTGGTTTTTAGCTGTTTAATAATATCCACTGTTTAAAAGAAAAAAGTTACTTGTAGTATCACCTATAAAATCAAGTAGTCAACTCTTTACATGTTTAAACAATATATATATATATATATATATATATATATATATTTAAACATATGCAATGGTTAAAATTAAAACAATTAAATATATATGAAAAAAATTATTATGTATTAGTAGAACTATTAAGTTCTATATTTATTAACATGTATTAATGATAAATAATACAATTTTTTATGTTAACATATATAAATATACATTTTTTTTTTGAAAATTAAACTTCATTAAAACAGCCTCCCACATATTACTTCTATAACACTTCTTGGCTTTTAACAAACTGAATTGATATAAGAATTGGTGAGTGAGTTGGAAAAGATTAAAAAAACCAAAAAAGAATCATTCATATTTATGACAAATATAGAGAGGTGGATGGAGGTATGCTTAAATATTAATGGTGGGTAGGTTGAGTTTAAAGACACACAATTAATTCTTTCTTCTTTTCTATTTCTTTTATAATTGATTTGCATGCCATTAATTTCTTTTTCATTCAAAGAATCATTATAATGACAATTACATTAATTCACACACACTCAAACACACACACAGATACAGGTTTTATGGAGTTTTCAGGAGTACAATCATGATATTAAGTGTTTGAGCTGTGTGCTCATCTGCACCAAACCAACCCTTCTTCCTATGCATTTATACACTTCATATACTGTCATTTTCAACATTTCTTTCTTCTTCAATCTTATATAATTGAAAGGTTCTGGGCTCTGAATTTTTTTGTGATTTTTGTTAGTAAATGTTGTTCTTGTTCTAGAGAGAGAAAAATAAAAATAGGGTTCTTCTTCTTGCTTTCTGGGCATGCATTGAGTTTATGAAAAATGGTCAATCTGCTTCCAAGACTTGTACTTTTGCATCTTTTGGTTGTCCTTTTGCATCAATCTGTTTGGTGTTTGAATTACACAAAGTTTAGACAAGTAGGAGACTTGAGACTTGCAAGAATTCAGAAACATTTGGATACCCTCAACAAGCCTCCTGTTTTCTCCATTCAGGTAATTAAATAAATTTCATCTTTCCCATTATGCATGAACTATCTTATATGTACATACTAACTCACCTATGTGTTATATCATTTAACTTTCTTAGAGTCCGGATGGTGATATTATAGATTGTGTTCACAAACGAAAGCAACCGGCTTTAGATCATCCCCTTCTCAAAAACCACAAGATTCAGGTAAACACAATAAAAAAAAAAAAAAAAAAAAACTATACATTTGCTTCGATTACACGATTTTCGATCATTTTCATCTTTGTTTAAAAACGAATATTTACATGGTTGTATATGTTCAAATCTTACACATTTCTAAAACATTATGTTGTTGCTTTTATTAACTTTTATTATCTTTTTAGGTGTCAACTTTCAACTACCAACAACCTTTTATTTCGGATTCATATAACATAAATATTTCCTTTTATTTATTTATTTATTTTCTATTTTTAATTTTAATTTATTCAGAGGGTACCGCCAGAAATGCCAAAAATGAGATCAACAATGGAGACACAAGAAGAAGATGAAGGTGGCAAATCGGCAAATATAAGTCAAAGTGATGGGTACATAAGAAGAGGTGCGTGGCAAATGTGGCACCGGAACGGTGAACGGTGTCCCAAAGGGACGGTTCCGGTGCGGCGGAGCACCGTGCATGATGTTTTGAGAGCCAATTCTTTGTATGACTTTGGAAAGAAACGACGTAGTATGGCCCCCCTTGCTCGCCGGGCCGATGCACCGGATGTCGTTAGTGGCAATGGCCACGAGGTACCTTATTTTCTGGTTGCATCACACATATATTATTATTATTATTATGATAATATAATAATAGTAATAATGAAAAATAATGTATCCTTGATGTTTGAATAGATTATTTAACGAATAGAATATTTTAAATATGTATAATTAATAAATCTATTGATCAAATGGGATATATTAATTAGAAGTAATTAACTTCAAAGGTTGACCAATATAAAGATTAGAAACTTGCACGTAAGTGCAAATAATATATATTCCTACAAAAAAACAAAAATAGACTTTGTATAAACTACTAAATTATAGACTTTCTTATTATTCAAAGTAGTTGACTTTCTAACTACTTCACATTAAAAACACAAATAGAATACTGTTAAATGTATTTTAGAAAGGCTTAAAAGTGTTTTCATAATTTTCTTTTATTTTTAAGATTAAAATTGGCTATGAAATAACAATAGGGAAATCACAATAGAAAAGGATCATGATTTTTAAATTATTATATTAACAAACTTATCCTAGTTGCTAGTAGGGTTATTCACGAGTCGAGCTAGGGTAAGCTCGAAATCGACTCTGCTAGGATTTGAAACCGAGCAAGAAATTTGAGCTTGAACTTCACTTTGTTAGGGTTTTTAAAATGAAATTTTAATAAACACATTTTAATTTCAATAGTTAAAATTACCATTCAATCATTAGGAAACATATACAAATCAAGTTCAACATAATACATATCAAGTTCAACCAACTAAAAATAAGTTTATTAGCAACTAAAATATTAAAATAATAAAATATATGTAGAAATGGTATGTTTGTATATGTGTGTTAATATATAAGTAAAACTAAAATAATTCGAGTCAAAACGAGCTAAGCTATCTTTGGCTCAGGCTCAGCTCGACTCGGCTCGGCTTAGATTCAAATCAATTATTGAAGAAAAACCTATCAAGAAATTATTTTTTATAGGCAACAAGAATATAATCAAAATAATAATGTAAAAAACAGTTGGGAATATTAACATGATTGTGGGTTTTGATAGCATGCGATCGCGTACACGGGAACATCGAGTGAGTTATACGGGGCAAAAGCGACAATAAACGTGTGGGACCCAAAGATAGAAGTCGTAAATGAGTTCAGTCTTTCCCAGATTTGGGTTCTTTCAGGGTCCTTCGACGGCTCCGATCTCAATAGCATCGAAGCTGGCTGGCAGGTACTGTTACTCTTTTCTATACTTTTATTTATTTTTCGGGGAAGATATGCTTTAATATAATTAAAAAAAAAAATTCTTCGTCTTCAAGTTTTTATTTTCTGTTTTTAATTCTTCTTTCATAAACCCGTCAACTATGTATTTAATTCTGATTTAATTTAATTAAAGTTTGTTTAAAAAATATTTAGTTTTAGCTCTAGTATTATTTTTTCTTAATATTATGTCCAGTTCATCATGTTAACAAAGAGTAAATGATTATATTTTATCTGAATTATGAGGTTTTGATAATCACAATGTTCTTTCCTTAACTTTTTTTAAAGCAAGTCGTGGCAAAAAATACGATATAAACAAATATAATATAATACAAGTTAACTTTTGATAAATAAAAAAAAAAAGACATTAGGGTGTTATTTTATAAGTTTAAATTCATCAACATTATAAGACATCAGGGTGTTATTTTATAAGTTTAAAGTCATCAACATTATATATGACACTTAACAAGTTATTAATAAATAGGATCACACCATACATAATTATTAATATGTATTAGTTTTCTTTTTAAAGACAAGTAAAGGATGGGCTTAGTAAATTGTTATTTTCCATGCTTATGTTATGTCTTCTCTTAATATTACAAGTTAATTATTTAACATTATAATTGTCTAGATGTTTGAAGTGATGACTTTTTGAAAAATAAGAATTGAAGTGAAAGACTTTTATAACTTCATAGAAGTTTGGGCTTACTCACACCGAGATTTAATATTTGGATATTACTAAAATCTTGAAATTGCTAACATATTTTCATAGTAAGTATAAATATTAATATTTATAAGAACATTAGATTCTTCTACTAGTCAAGTCAATTGCCTTTCCTCTAGTTAGAGGTGCAAAGTTTGAATCCAAAAACTCTAAGGGCCTGTTTGGTAGCCTCTTAATGACCATTCACATGCTACCTCTTAATGGTTTAAAACCTCTGAATGAATAAGAGGTAACCTCAAGTCTGAATGGTTAAGAGGTAACCTCTGAATGGTAAATCATCACATGTCACATTCTTCTACTTTCTCATTGGTAAAATTCTTAATGGTTCCATTAAGAGGTAGCCTCTTAATGACCATTCATAGGCTACCAAACAGTCCCTAAGAGTTAGTTAAGAACAATGACATCTCATGGGAGATGTGATGCAAATTCTCTCTGATGTAATCTGCTGATTTTTGGTTTGTTGTAGCTGCCTTTTGGGGTTTGCTGTGTGTATAACATTAACTTATCAAAAAGAAATGTATATATGGTTAATATAAGTAGCTTAAAACTATGAGCCATTTTAACAGAAATATGAAAAGATTAGAAAGGTTTGTTAATATTTAATAACATGATCCCTATATGTTAATAAATACATGTTACCACTGAATTTCAGATTTAATACTAACATGAAATATCTAAAGCTTTGATTCTTCTACTAGTCAGGTCAGTCCGGAGCTTTATGGTGACAGCAGACCCCGACTGTTTACGTATTGGACGGTAAGAACTCTCTTTCTCCAAAAAAGTTTATTAATATTGCATATTTGAGTGTTGTATATATAAGGGTGGGGTTCGACTACATAGTCTAAATTTCTTAAAAAGTGTAAAAAGTCATAAACGATACGATTTCGGCCATAAAACACATCTAAAACCTACAAATAAGAGAGTGAAGATAAGTAAAACACCATATTCAAACCCTAATAGTCCATAAAAACTTCAAACATACAATCGTAGAACTATGGATATAAAACATAACATGCTAATCAACATAATACACAATAATATTTTTCATTCCATAATCAGAGCCTTATCATCGAAAACACAACACAAAACCTACGTATATGATGTTTTAGTAATTTTCATTGTGTTATTTGTGGGTTTTTGGTGTGTTTTATGATTGATATTATGGCGTTTTATGACTTTTTACACTTTTTAGTAAATTTGGACTTTGTAGGCAACTCCTTGCCGTATATACAATATACGATATATGTATATGTATATATTTATATATATATGTATTTATTATTTAATGTATTTAGAACTTGTTACATAAATGCATCGAGATGCACAAATATATAATATCAATTCTCAAATTCAATGCGTAAATTAAGTTTTGGTAAATACTATAATAACGGGCATATAAAATTATGAATTTCAACAATTAAATAATGTGAATCCATATTTTTTGTTACGGTACTGATTATATACATACGTATAATATACATATATTTGTGTGAGTGAGAGCACATGCACTTAGCCCAACCATGCACAAAAAGTATCAATTCAATTACTTTTGATTATTTTCTTTAACTATGTAAACATATAATTAACAAAAGAAAAGGATGTAATGTTAGCCAAAAATGGCAAATCAGATGGTCAAGACCATGGGCCTCATGGTTCTCCATGTACTGCAACACATTTAAGAACATCATTTACAATTGAGAACAGTCCACGTTTTTCCCATAACAATTTTAGTGGTCCGAATATATTCATTTACAATGTCTACCCCAATTATAAATCATTAATTACGACAATGACACCCACATTCAATGTAGATTCCAATTTTTTTTTCTTCATTTTAGATCAAATGGTGTTAAATCCACATAATTAAGGATGGCTATAACATGTGTAAATGATGAATGTGACGACTAATAATTCTTTTGTTGAATGTTGTACAGAGTGACGCATATCAAGCAACGGGATGTTACAATCTGTTATGTTCAGGGTTTGTACAAACCAATAGCCGAATAGCTATCGGGGCAGCGATTTCCCCTTTATCCGAATTTCAAGGAAGTCAGTTTGACGTTACAATAGTCATTTGGAAGGTACATGTTCATAACTTTAAAAAACTCTCTTTTCTTTTTTCTAACTCTTGCTTCTTATGGACATAGGATCCAAAACTTGGAAATTGGTGGATGGGTTTTGGTGATAACACACTAGTTGGTTACTGGCCCGCCGAGCTATTCACACACTTGGCGGACCGAGCCACGATGGTGGAATGGGGTGGTGAGGTTGTCAATTCACGAGCAAACGGTAGACACACATCGACAGAAATGGGGTCGGGCCATTTCGCCGAAGACGGGTTCGGGAAAGCTAGTTATTTCCGAAACTTAGAGATCGTGGATTCTGATAATAGCTTAGTAAGTGCTCGTGACATATCAACTCTTGCTGAGAACACAAATTGCTACAACATTAAAAGCTCCAGCAACAACCAATGGGGCACTTACTTTTACTATGGTGGGCCCGGAAGAAATCCAGAGTGTCAGTGATCATGACACCACCTTTCTTTCTTTTTTTCAAAATGTTAAAAAGTGTTCAAATTTAATTGTTTCATGGGTAATGTTACGTATTCCTCTCGATTATTTTGAAATACATCTAACGAAAATTTAACATTCATATGATTTTGTCTAATGAAACATAAACATCATATGACTGTTAAATATTCTATTATATGAAACAAAAAAAAAAAAGCTGAGTAGAAATATATGAGATTACTCTAGTTTTATATATTATATTGTATTATATGTTATGGATGTGTTTGTTCTACTATTGTTATTTCATGTTGTTCTATTTATATTTTGTTAGTTTATTTGTTTTTAGAATGATTTGTATATAATAAAACTACGAGCCGGCAGCAACAAATTAAGTAGGAGATGGTTATTTTCTGATCAATTGTTATCCCGGTCGGGTCGGGTCTTTTTAAAAAGCAAAAGGAAAAAATAAACCTATAAATTTCAGCTTCAGATTCATTTATTGAACTGACCCGAAAAGAAAAAAAATCAGCAAATTTCTATAAAAGAAATAACGGGCCAGCAAGAAGCTGTAAAACACTCTATACCATACAGGAACCAATGGGCAATACAACCACAAAAGACTCACCAAAAAAAAGATTATTGAAAATATTGGTAAGCACAATACAAAGTTCAAGTTTATATTTTCTTATACGCATTAAAATCAGGGCCGTTTCCGAAAATGCTAAAAAGATTTTGGGCCCTGTGCGAGATAAAAAAAAACCAGGCCCGACCCAACCTTTTGCAGTAAATAAGGAAATAGCGAGAAACAAAGTAAGCCGACTAAACAAAAAAAATGGTAGCACGTACACTCGAACCCAACACCTGAACTTTAGAAGGCAAGTCGGCAACCGGTTCAACTATGGTTGGTGCCGACATAGCCTTTAATTCACACTTATCTGCTTTACAAATACGATCTTGCTTGAACTGTATAATTCTTTATTTGATCTAAAATTATCATTATTAATTAAAAAGCAATGATAAACAAAAAATAAGAAAATAAAAACATTGATACATGAGTTGACTAATCCAAAAACATAAACATATTGTTTATTTATTTAATTTAATTTGTTATAGTTAATTCCTAATAAGAATGCATAAGTGCAGTTTAATCTGTTATAATTAATTCCTAATAAGAAATGCATAAATGCAGGGTTATTTAAAACTCAACAAACTTAAAGGTTTAATTTGTAAGCCTATATTAGTTAAAGGGGGTTATTGACACTAAATTTTTAAGACTTCCCACCCTGCGCATTTACAGTTTCATTAAATATACCAAGTTCATTGGAACTTCCATGAACAAAATAGACATTAATGTTAAAAAAGAAATACACAAAAGAGACTCGAAGGGGACAACATGTGGTTGGAAACAAGGGGCCTTTCCACTAGACTATAATTATTTTTTGTAAGTAGTTTCATCTCCAATTATATTTATGGGTTCCCTCCAGATCTTTTATATTTATACTTCTAAAAAACGTACGGGCCCTTCTACGTTTTTGGCCCTGAGCCGGCGCCCACCTCGCACATGCTCAGAGCCGGCCCTGATTAAAATTCTTTTTTATTTGATTCTTTCAATTTTTCTAGAACTGCAGCATCAATATATTAAAAAGGGGCAAAACAATTCCAGCCAAAGACTGGATACATGGACAGGAAAAAAGCAAGAAACAGAAAGCAAAAAAACAAACAAAAAAATAAAAAACAAACAAAACACCAACATAAGCTATTACAAGGGTCAGTGATCCAACTTTCTCAGCAACACCCCATTCTCTTTGCTCTGTTTGACCCAGTTGAAGAGAGTTGAAACAATCTCTTCCATGATATAATCTCCACTTCGAGTCACGCCTTTAAAAATACAATCATTTCTAGCTTTCCAAAGACTCTACATACCCGTATAGATAATCCCCAAAAAATTAACTTGTGCGTCAGCGCCATTTCCGTATCCTCCACCTGTAATCGCGGTTGACCAGCATTCATCAACCCAATGACATCCCATTTCGCCCATACCGAAACCTTCCTCCAGACCTGCTTAGTTGTCTCGCAGTCAATGAAAACATGATCAGTTGTCTCTGGCACATACGGACAATGAGCACAGTCACCCAATGCAAGAAACACCCCCTCACCATAAGATTCACCGCCACAGGAATCCGGTTTTAAAAAGCACGCCACACAAAGCAATTTACTTTGATAGGAACCTAATTCAGACATTTACATACCTAAACATTCGACCCAAACAGATTGTTTTCCAGAAGGTTCCTCACGACTTTCACTCAAAAGAACTCTTCCTTACCACCTGCCCAACTCCATTTATCCCCAGCCGATCTGAACTGAAAAGAAGTAAACAGAGCCCTTAGATCAGCCATATCCATTTCATCTTCGTTGTGCAACTTTTTTCCTCCAGTTCCAAGATAAGTGCATCAGCTCCAAATCATCCCAAGACACCCTATCTCTAATGAGACACTTTTTAGCCTTTTCCAACTCATATAAATTTGGAAACATGAAGCATAAGGGAGTTCTGCCGAACCAAGTATCTTTCTAGAACGGCGTCTGATCTCCCGTCCCAACCAATCTCAGAATAAGCTTGTTAAGGTCCACACCCAAGTCCATAAAATCCCCTCCAACGTTGATGAACTCAAGACATCTTCAAATGTCAATTTAAGAACCTTGAGGGTGATTACAATTATAAACAACTCAAGAGATTTTTGGTCAATAATACAAATAGTTAATGGTAAGAAAGATATCACTATACAAACTCCATGATATTCAATATTTTAGTTGCATTTTGACAAATCCACTATACGCTGACTCATTGGCCTTTCACAAGGAGTTGTTCTTCACTATCGTCTCTCTAAGAATAGTAGAGATCTGCAAGGTACAAACGTCTATCTAAGATGCTAGATATCAGTAAAACATTTTCATATTTGCTCATAGGCATGGTTATCACTAACTTTTCACTATTCAAGAAAGTGGTCATCTTAATTAACCGATTGTGAAATAAGAATGATGGTTTTACAAGGTTTTATTTCTATCTCTTTCTTATAATACTAGAATCTTGAGAACGATCTTTGAAATTACAATGTGATTATCACTCACGAATATAATTAATGATTTGTGTTTTTCAAATGTAAATCTGAATAAACTTTACGGTTAGCTTCATGACTGTGATGTGGGCCATGAGGATTGTGTTGTTTTTCTTGCTTTACATCTTTTTCTTTTATAGTTTTAACTCTTTTTTAAGTTTTTCTTTCGCTATATCTGAAGTATCAATAAATAAAACAAGTTAAATATCCACAATAATATTTTTTTCTAGATGAATGTGATTAAGGGACTCTTTGGCAATATCTGAATGGTTAAGTGTTGAACCAGTAAGAGATCTGAACCATTAGGTGTTGAACTAGTAAGAGATCTGAACCATTAAGAGCCAGTATAATGCTTGATCGTTCAAAGGCAAATGTCTAACCAATTCAGATTAGAGGTCTTAACCATTCAGACTCTGTATAATGCTTAACCATTCAGAGACAAATGTCTGAACCACTTAGACATCTGCTCGCGAAACAAATAGTCTGAACCATTAAGTACTCAACTGTTAAAATATAATTCTCAGTTCAGTTTAATATTTTATAAAAATATAAATCTTAGTTTATTGTTAGTTTATAACTTAACTTGTTCTATTTTTTGGTTCATGTGGCTGCCGATAAACTGGACTAGACTCTTTAATCTGCCGATGGGCTTATTGGGCTTGGCTGGCTTGGCTGGACATTATTTGCTGCTGGGTTCGAGACATCTGGTGGGCCTAAATGAAGACCTGGACTGCTGATATAATAGAGTGGCTTCTCAAAGAAGCATTCATTCAGTTCGTTCACAAAAAAAACACATTATTGTTCTCTCACATTCACTCTTCAAAGGCGATTAGGGTTAATATTCATTCCAAGTGCATATTCAACTTGAATCTGTTGTCATAGGTGTTAATCTTGTAGTCTAGTCTTAGTTAGATTATCATATTGATAATCTGAGTGTTTGTTTCCAGTTGTGAGAGTTTGTATTGTGAGTTCATCAGAAATACTTGGGTAATAAAAGAAATCGGTTTGGGTATTTCTGCGGTTGTTTGTGTTCTTGATGATATACCTGTTAAACTTAACATGGTATCAGAGCATTGACTGCTATTGGGTTTTAGTTGGTGATATTTGAGTGTCGATCATCGCTCCGATCATCGTTCCGCTGTGTTTTTTTTGGTGGATCTGGGTAGGTGTCTTCTGGCCGTTCCGGATCTTGAAGATTTGTTGCCTTGGAATTTATGCCGATCAAGTTGCAGAAACCCTAAATCTAGGGTTTGTGGAGTGATATGGGTCTTGGTGAACTGTACTGTTTGCCGACATCAGAGCCGTGTGCTGTAGACTACTTGGAAAGGGTCATTGGAAGCTGCCGCTCTGTTTAGGGTTCAATCCTCGAAGATTGTAAAACCCTAATCAGATTTGGAGGAACCCTGACTTGGGTTCATCTTCTTGGTGAGATCTTTCCTTGTTTTATTCTGTTTTCCTTTCCTGCATTTAGGCATTATTGTTGCCGGGGTAGTTGGACCGGTTTGATTGATTGGGACACAGGAAGGGTACATCCTGTTGCATTCTTAGTTACCGTTGATTACTTCTTGTTGTTGTTTTGTTATATTCTATGGTTCTTGTTTATTCTGTTGATTACCACTTGTTGTTGTTTATCTCTGGTCTGTTAGATTGTGTCTAGGTCTAAAGGCTCCCTTGACAAGACTTGCAGAGGCACCTTTTGAGTGATGAACCTCTAATCTTGTCCCTGTCAAGGTTTCGCCGTTGTTTTCTGATTTTGTTGTGTGGTTGTTTTGTACTCTTGTTGATACTTTCTGTTTAAGTATTTCTTGTTTGTTCCTGATTGTGTGTTTACAATGGTTGATGGTCCTATTGTTACAACAGGTGGTGGTCCCTCTAGTCCACCACCTGAGACTCTTGTTAGTAAATTGGTTGCAAGTGATCCGTTGTACTTGCATCCTTCTGATTCAAGTAATCTTACCATAGTAACTGTAAAACTAAAGGGTTCAGAAAATTACACTGTGTGGTCAAATGCTATGCAATTGGCTTTACAAGTGAAGAATAAATGGGGTTTTATTAATAAAACTTGTGTTAAATCTGAAAATAACGAGGTGTTAGCTAGACAGTGGGATAGATGTAACTCAATTGTGCTTACTTGGATTTTAAATTCTGTTAGCGAGGATCTTTATATGGGTCATGTGTTTTCAAAGAATGTTTGTGATGTTTGGACTGATTTAAAAGAGACATATAATAAAATCGATGGTTCTGTGGTGTTTGATCTATATCATAAAATAAATTCTTTTGCCCAGAATGGTGCAACTATTTCCGAATACTATCATAAACTGAATATAATGTGGAAACAGTTGGATCAGATTTTGCAATTACCCTCTTGCTCTTGTGATGCCGCAAAAGGACTATAATGGTTTTAATGAAATGACAAAATTAATGCAGTTTCTTATGGGATTGTGATATTCGCTAATTTACACATATTTTAGTCCCCCATTTTATCCCCATTTTATGCGTTTTCGGCCGTAAAACCGTCATTCGGATACTTAATCATGTATACTTTTGTTTACAGGCCTAAAACAGCATACCAGACAAGATGATAGCGAAAACGAGGACTTTCCGGATGAAATGACAAAGCTGCGAACCTTCTGTTGGAATTCTGACCTGGGCAAGTGGAACGGTCGTGCGACCTAATGAACGACCGTGCATGTCCGACTAATGCAGTCCAGTCCGGCAATGAACGAGGGTGCGACTTGGCGTGCAAGGCAATCCCGGTGACGCACGGTCGTGCGTTTGGTTGCACCCCATGCGGATTCGATGACCAGCCAAACCCCGGAACTGAACGACCAGTGCAGCAGTCCGTGCAACAAGAACCCGGAAACGCACGATCGTGCGATCTGAAGAACGATCGTGCGAGACCAAAGACCGGTCAAGATCTGATGACGTCATGCTGTATGGTGCACCATACCTCCAATAATTCATAAAGTGAACGGTCGTGCGACAGGATGCACGACCGTGCGACATCGAAATTATATAAAAACTTGCAGAAACATTCTGCTCGGAAGGCTGGACATTTTGGAAGCGATTCTGGCGATTTTCAGGCTCCGGAGGCTTCTGCTTTCACCCGGATTCAAGCCACATTATGCCGATTAGCTTCGTTATCTTCCAGATTCTTAATCTTATGCTTATTTATGGTTTGGTTTTCTAATCTTTCCATGATTTTGTTAATCTTTCAAGCATTTAGATTAATGTTTATGTATTATTATAGCATTTGGGCAAAAACACAACAATCCCTTGCTTGATTATAACCATTAGTATGTTAATCTTTGTTTGTAATGACACTTGGAAGTATTTTCTATGTTAATCTTTGATGATTAGTTTGCAACCTTGTTATTGATATTGATTTCTTGATTATAAGTAATTTTGTTGGATGATTGGTATTTGGTTAGTTAAGATAGTTGAAAAATGAAGCTTAATTAATCTTGTATTAGTAAACTTTAAACTTGGTTAACTAGTTTAGCTTGGTTAAAATGTGTGCACCATGATACTAGAAATGGTTAGTGGTTTAATAAAATGTAATTATTGTTAATCAAGAAAGCTTGCCGTCACGTAAGGACCTTAACGGGTTAAATGGTGTCGTTATAAATTCTTGCTATGATTTGTTAGCTTAGTTAGTAGTTTAGGCCAAAATTGCTATCTTGGTGAATTTATGTGCAAGATTTGTAAAATGAACTCGGTTGTGATTTAATCTAGTTTATGCTTGTCTCGGTGGTTGCATTGTGTTTATCGGTGTCGCTTTCCTTGTTTAAGTGAGGTTAGAAAACTCCTAAAGGATGACTAACTTATTTTTAAGAGATTTTCATAGACATTTATCAATTGCACGTTAAAGAACAATTTTAGGTGGTTAAAGTGTGTTTATCGTTTTAACTTTCCGAATGATTGTCATGTTAGGATTCCCGAAAGGGATACTAATTGTCTTGAAAATAAAGAATTGATCGAATGCTTCTAGTGCCAAAACCGACTTAGTTGACATGCTTTGGTTGTGTATTAAGCAAGGCTTTTTATCTATTTTCATATTTGAAATCTATTATGTTTTTATAAGTAGTTGTTTATGCTTACTTTAGTTTATTAAAAATCAAACAACTTATGTTTTTACCGGTAGTTTAGTGACAAAGGTCTAGTATTATTCCTCCGCCCATTTCCTTGGATCGATACTTGGTCCTTACCGATACTTTACTACATATATGACGGGGTACACTTGCCTCTTTCGTGTGTGTTTTGATGTTAAAGTAATAATCACTTTTATAAATTTAAAACCGATTCGTGTGTAATTTCATTGCAAAATTATGTATATATACGCACACGTCAAGTTTTTGGCGCCGTTGCCGGGGAAATGGCGAGCTTTAGGAACGACCCATGTCATTGTTTTATCGGTGTATATACTTGTTAATATTTGTGAATATTTTCATGATTATTTATTTGTTTATTTATTTGTTAATATTTCGTGCTTTTATTTCATTTATTCGTTTTCCAAGTCATTTTTGTACACTTGTAAATTTTTGCTCCATTTATTTATTTAATCCGGATTTATTTATTCTTTTAGTTTTCGGCTCCTAAATATAATTTTTATACTAGCCGATTTTATTATTTTTATTGTGTTGATTTTTATAAAATTTCGGGCCCATTTTCGGATTTTTATAAAATTTTCAGCCATTTTTAAAATAATATTCTGTTTCTTTTCAGCAATATATATATATATATATATATATAGCATTATTATATTAATAAAATATTCACTGTGTCAATTTTTCGTTTGCAGGTTGATGTTCTCGACCCCCGCTCCAGAAGTTGTTGAACCGTCAGACGAGCCTGAACGTGATCTGAGGAGACGTCTTCGCGCGAGATCTCGTGCGGTTGGGCTACTGCTTGCAGGAGGCGAGCCGGAGCCGGTAGTAACCGCTGAAGCCGAGGGCTCAGGGGCAGCAGGGGACAGAACCATGGCAGACGATGAGCGACCTTTGAATGAGACGAATCAGCCCGGAAGGGCAGGCCTGGAATCTAGTATCATACGACCTACTATAGATGCACCTGTTTTTGAAATTAAATCTAGTATTATTAATATGGTGCAGAATTCGGTGCAGTTTGACGGGCGTGAGCATGAGGATCCCGGACGACATATAGCGGCTTTTCTCGAAGTTTGTTCCACATTCAAGATCAGAGATGTGTCGGGGGATGCAATTCGGTTGAGATTGTTTCCTTTCTCGTTGCGTGACAAAGCTAGAGCTTGGCTTATGTCACTTCCAGCCGGGTCAATCAGGACCTGGAATCAGTTGGCGGAGCAGTTTATGCAGAAATATTTTCCACCTGAGAAAACAAACAAGCTACAGAACCGGATTGTTTCCTTTCGCCAGGACGAGGGAGAGTCGTTGCATGCGGCCTGGGAGAGATTTAAAGATTTGTTGATAGATGTGCCACATCATGGCTTCTCCAAGAGACAGCTGGTCTTGACGTTTTATCAGGGGCTCAGTTACCACACGCAGGAGCGATTAGACGTGAACTCAGGAGGCGATCTAGGAACTAAGACGCCGACTGAAGCGTATGATATCATAGAAAAAGCGGCGTTGAAATCCAGCTCGCGTCGGGAAGGAGATAGAGGCCGGGCAGCATCATCATCATCATCAGCAGCAGCATCTCGCGCAGGAGTACACGCGGTGGATGACTACACGGCCATTACTGCACAAATCTCGGCTCTTGCAGCAAAATTCGATAAGTCCCAGATGATCGCACAAGCTGGTTCGGGATGTGACCAGTGTGGAGTGATGACTGTCGTAAGGGTCAATCAAAAACCTAATTAAACTACGTAGATAGCGTAAGTAGGGTATCGTATCCACGGGGAATTTGTGGTTAGCGTTAAAGAAATTAATTAAAACTAAATTATCTAAATTGGGGGTTTGTTTGTAGATTTAAAAGAAAACACAATTTGTCACGAAAAGTGTTATCAATATTAAGAAGAAGTAACCTCCACCCGGAATCCCGAATACCCGATTTAATATAAAATCCGTTTTCTGATTCAAAACACCACATCGACATGGCATCGGAATTAATGAATTTGATTAGTTAATAGGGATAGTTTTTAAGATTCACTATGCAACCTAATAACCCGTTTGATTGTATCAATTACCCACCAATTTACCAACCCGCTAACAACGCAAGAAAGTTGCCAATACGCTTAATAAATGACAAGTAATTCAAACACAAGAAACGTTTACCAATAATCCAACACAAGTGGTCAAGCTGTACCACTTACAAGAATCAGAAAAAACAGAAAATTATATTAAACTGTGTAAACGTTCATCCGGGCGGAAGTCACCGAAAGATTTAGCCGCTCATGGTGATCTTCACAGCTTCGGTTGTCATCCTGAGTTGATCCGACTTCTTTGATTGGCTTGAATAAGGTTGAATGATGATGAAAACTGTCTCTCTGTTCGATCTGTTCCTGTGCGACGGCTGCGACCTCCTCTTAAATAATGATGATGGATCTTTTATTAAAACAAAATAATGGACTCCTATGATAATGTCGGCCCACTTCTTAATAATCCCCCGAATAATGAAGATGTGATGCTACTGTTTGGTCACGTGAATCCCAAAAGAATCCCCTAAGTCAACGAGCCCAATTCCTTGTGATGATATTGTGTTTTTGTGGCGGCTCCCTTCAACTTGCGAACCAAGTAAAACAATATATCATTCTGCCGTAAAAAAATCATAAATTGCAAACTCTCCTTTTCCTTTTATTCCATGCATTCAACTCCACAGCCCATTAGACTAATGGGTATGGGGTCGGCTAGCCCCGGCTAGCTCCGGCGCCGAGCCCCCCACACCGCCCCCCTATGCTTCGGCCCGGCCCAAACGACTCACACGGGACGACTTGGACGAGGCCCCACATCAAAGAAACTAGCCGTTGAACGGCACTTTTAAAAAAAAAAAAAAAATCATTTTTCAATTTAAATACCCAATATCTCAACCATTTTTATACATTTCTATCCTTTCTACTCCCATTCTTCTCCAATTCTCTTCCTTTTTTATAAAAACACTCCATATTTTTATACCTTATTCTCTAAATCATGTATCCTTTCAACCCGAACAACCCCAACCCGAACAACCCCAACCCGAACGACTCCAACCCAAACAACCCCAACCCGAACCAACCTAACTTTTTTTCGACCCCCGCTTACACTCCGAGTATGGATCAATCGTGGGGGGCTCCGCCATTTCCTTTTTCGGGTTTCCAACAAACACCCAACGCATTCTCACAAGTGTCTCAACTCCAACAATACCAAGCGCTACAACAAATGATGCAACGCAACTCGTTTGAACAACTCCAATCGCAACCGCCAACTTCCCAACCGGTTCACCTTGACGATGATGATGATGATGATGAAGTCGTCCCCGAATCGCCACCGCAAGAGCTCAACCGAAAAAAAAACAAGGGGAAGGGGAAGAAGGTTGAAAACGTACCCGAAACCGCGTCAAAAAGCGGTTCGAGAAAACAGGGGAGACCGTGGACGAAAGTAGAGGAGGAGGCGCTAGCAATTGCGTTTACTAAGTCCTCTACTAACCCGATAGTCGGTATGAACGAAAGTTTAAATTTTTTATTGTAATTTTTTAAAAGTTTATATTTTTTATTTTTACTAATGCATTGTTTTTTAAAATGTAGGAAACAATCCAAAGGGTGAGAGTTTTTGGAGGAAGGCAACGGCTAGATTTCATGCGATTATGGAGCATAGCTCGGATCGTGATGTAGAAGCCGTCTCGGGCAAGTGGCGTAAAATGAACAAGACCATCAATAACTTTAACGCAATTTATAACCAAATTCGTATGAATCCTCCTAGCGGGAGTAACGAGACGGACTTTCTTAACCTTGCTATCGCTAAGTGGGACTCTCAAAATGCAAAGCCTTTCCCACACTTCCGAGCATGGAACGTAGTAAAGAATCAACAAAAATGGGCGCCGATTCCAAATGAGGTAGCAACCGCCAAACGGACTAAAACTTCCGAGTCCGGAAGTTATAGTGCGGGAGACTCCACCGGTCGTTGTCAAATCAACATAAACGACGACCCGGAATATGACGAGGACGTGTTGCCCATTCACGAGGCGGAACGTCCCCCCGGGAGGGACAAAGCAAAAAAATGGACGACTTGATAAACGAATTCCGTGGGAAAGCGCAAAGGGGCCGGCTCGAGTGGAGGGGGCGGCTCAGGTGGAGGGGGCGGCTCGAAGGCATCGGAGAAAATGGACGACTTGATAAACGAATTCCGTGGGTTTAAACAGTTCGCGGCCGAAAAATACACTCACAAGAAAACCGTGTCGGCCGACCAAGCTCGAGCGGAAGATTTTAGGATTATGAGGTTGGATCTCGACTCGGTTCCGGAGGCGGAACGAGTGGTTTATTAGAAGATGAAGGAAGAAGTGATGAAAAAATGGTCGTCGTAGGTTGTTTTTTTATTTTTAGGAAATCTATTTTTTTTTTTTCGGTAATTTTTTTTTTTTTAGGAAATGTAATTTTTTTTTATGTTATGAAATGAAATTATTTATGTTGTTTTATGTTGTATTTTTTAATTTTTATAAAGTTTTTATTAACTTAATAAATTAAAACTTATAAAATTATAAAATAAGGAGGTGGGGCCCCATCCCCCACGAGCCTCCATCCCCCTCAAATATGATGGAGGCTCATCCCCCACGAGCCGCCTACGTGGCGCCTACGTGGCGGCTCAACCCATCCAAGCCTATCCTAACCATACCCATTAGTCTTAGTGAATTTCTATTGACCTTTATTTTTAGTTCATAAAGAGCCCAACTAATAACAATCCAAGAACCAATTGATTAATTATATCATGCTATCTATTCCTCCATATATTCCTTCTCAATCAATTCTCATCTTTTCCCTTCAAGGCTCGTACTCCCCTAGCAACAAACATAGAATTCATTAATTTATTAGTCATTAAAGACATTCAATAATCTCTTTCTATTTAATATTCACATGATGATTACTAGCTTCAAATTAATTTCACCACCACCATATCTTTTTCCTTGCTCAACGATAATTAACAATTCATTGTCTCACATACAACTTAATCGCAATACTTATTTTCGTTCACAACCTTATTAATATAAAAACCAATTAAAGTTATATCTTTTATAACAATATCGGTGCATTTAGATTATAAATAATATCAATTAAAGTTTGCCTAAATTGCACCGATCAAATCCCCACACTTATCTTTTTTCGTCCCCGAAAAAATTATTCGCAATGGAATCACAATCAAAACAAATGGCTTTCAATATATTCATTATTTTATTAGAACAAATCACATCACACGTTAACCAAGATTGTGAATATACGGTCCACTTAAACCCAACCGCCGGTTTCGAAGCCCTTATTTTCGATCTATTAAGTTCAAATAATATATAGTCATCTATGGATCCCACACTCAAAAGACTACGACTCCACCTATTCCCGTTTCAAGCTTATGAGATTAAAAGATTTATAATCTACCGCCTTATATAAAAAACTCTTATATTATTCCGATTAAACTTTATGATGGATAGATGGATGATATTGCGAGCTTACATGCTTTTGTATACGATCAGTTCAGCGGACATACGCCACATGAGTCACCATCCCCGTGGTTAATGCCATAAACTTCACGTATTTTTAGAACTCCACCTAGAGGGTATGTACCGCATGAGTCGCTATCCCCGCGGCAATGCCATAGGCTTTGTTTTCTTTTTTTTTTCTTTTTTTCTTCTTTTTACATGTGCTCAGATGAATTGATGGAATATTTTTTTTTGAGCGCCACACTGTTTCGGATTTGTTTTCACAAAAAGAAACAGGCGTGCCAATTTAATCGGAAAAACTTTTAAGTTTTTTACTTATGACGCACCTCTTATACTTTCCACAGTTTCAGATTTATCACAGCTTCTAACGCGAGAACCCACAAGATTCCTATTTTAGGTATATTATATCGATCCTAAGGAACCTATCAACCGGCTAGGCCTACCCACATATCCTAAGTTAGACGCATGACCGACTGTTATTATCTCTTATAGATAGTAATTAAATAGCCACTGATTCAATTACACCTATCATTTTCCATTTTGTGCGAAAACCTTTACGGGACATTTTCTAATTTTTATGGATTTTTGATTTTTTTTTTACGACACGACTGACACGAACTAAAACACGCTAAACGCTAGTTTCCCCTCCCCACACTTACTTCCTATATTGTCCTCAATGGAGCGAGAAACTATCTATATACTAAAAACATAACACCAAATACAGAAATAAATGGAACAGACTCCCCTGATTTGACGCGGTTGAATCCATGTGAGCCTTGTTCCACTGCAACCGTATAACATTTCATTCGCGGCTCCTCAGACTTCCCCACACTTGGGTAAACGCATCCGTGAAGATAATTAAAACCTGCAAGAACACACACGCAACACAAAACAAAACAAAAATACAACACTCTACATCCTCGGGCTGCCTCCCGAGAGCGCTAAGTTTTAGATCTTCAGCCAGATCGTACCTGATATGCGCTACGGTGGTTTCAATGCACATTTAACCCTTGTATTTCCAATGAATGCCCAGAATTTTACATGCCATCTCCATAAGCTCATCAGTATAATTGGCATGTTTAGAAAGCACCTGCGGGTTTGGCTGATCCACTTCACGAGATATACACCGATGTCTTGTAGCTTCGCCCTTTTCATCTTCTTCCTCAAACCCTCTTCCCCACACTTGTTAATTGGAATGATTGATATGGGAAGAGGTTCGGTACACACATTCATCTCATCAGACTGCTCTGCCTCATCATCCTCACACACCATCTGATCCACCAGTGACTCTTCATCAGATAAAGGATTCATTGGTGTGGTATTATCCTCCACAACCTCCTCCTCCAGGTGAGAATAATCTCTAATATCATCAGGTAATGGTGAAAGACGCTCTTCTATTTCTATCTTCATTTTTAGCTTTTGACACTTGGAAACTAGACAGCTGATTCGATCTTCATCGGAAAGGTTGGGTGCTGTTAAATACTGCTCGAGTTTGGACAAAGTCACTTCCAACATAGCAAGCTTTTTCTCCTCCTCGGTCTGATAAGCATAGACACCCTCGGGCTTAGAATATTCCTCGGGATGATACTGTCGGTATCCCTGATACGGTCTTAAGATGTACGCATCCATCATTTTTTCTTTCCAATACTCTGGATTTTCCAAATACACCGCGCACACATCATCATAATCATAAGTATGATTACGACCGCAACAGAAACATTGTCCATCCGTCCTTGGCTCATAATAAGCATCCTCGTCCCGATCCCATCCGTCAGAGTAATAACCATCCTCCACTGTTGTATCAGAATCATAGACATATGGTAGATAGGAAGGATTCTCAAAGCAAGGCATCGGTGGTTCTTCCAATTTCGCTTTTCCCTTCTGAATCGGGCCTCGTGGCAACCGATACATGGGTGAAGTGGTTCCCCGCATAACTTGCATGTAGAAGAGCCGCAAAATATAGTAAGATCTGTCATCCTGCACAAACACAGCTCAACTACCCACGTAAATCACGAACAAACTAGATAAAATAAAAAATATTTTTGGGTTTTTTGTTTTTTGATTGTTTTTTTTAGAAAGCAAGAACAACTAACTAATTAACTAACTAACACTAAGCGCACTAATTCCCCGGCAACGGCGCCATTTTGATGACAGTCGTAAGGGTCAATCAAAAACCTAATTAAATTACGTAGATAGCGTAAGTAGGGTATCGTATCCACGGGGAATTTGTGGTTAGCGTTAAAGAAATTAATTAAAACTAAATTATCTAAATTGGGGGTTTGTTTGTAGATTTAAAAGAAAACACAATTTGTCACGAAAAGTGTTATCAATATTAAGAAGAAGTAACCTCCACCCGGAATCCCGAATACCCGATTTAATATAAAATCCGTTTTCTGATTCAAAACACCACATCGACATGGCCTCGGAATTAATGAATTTGATTAGTTAATAGGGATAGTTTTTAAGATTCACTATGCAACCTAATAACCCGTTTGATTGTATCAATTACCCACCAATTTACCAACCCGCTAACAACGCAAGAAAGTTGCCAATACGCTTAATAAATGACAAGTAATTCAAACACAAGAAACGTTTACCAATAATCCAACACAAGTGGTCAAGCTGTACCAGTTACAAGAATCAGAAAAAACAGAAAATTATATCAAACTGTGTAAACGTTCATCCGGGCGGAAGTCACCGAAAGATTTAGCCGCTCATGGTGATCTTCACAGCTTCGGTTGTCATCCCGAGTTGATCCGACTTCATTGATTGGCTTGAATAAGGTTGAATGATGATAAAAACTGTCCCTCTGTTCGATCTGTTCCTATGCGATGGCTGCGACCTCCTCTTAAATAATGATGATGGATCTTTTATTAAAACAAAATAATGGACTCCTATGATAATGTCGGCCCACTTCTTAATAATCCCCCGAATAATGAAGATGTGATGCTACGGTTTGGTCACGTGAATCCCAAAAGAATCCCCTAAGTCAACGAGCCCAATTCCTTGTGATGAAATTGTGTTTTTGTGGCGGCTCCCTTCAACTTGCGAACCAAGTAAAACAATATATCATTCTGCCGTAAAAAAATCATAAATTGCAAACTCTCCTTTCCCTTTTATTCCATGCATTCAACTCCATAGCCCATTAGTGAATTTCTATAGACCTTTATTTTTAGTTCATAAAGAGCCCACCTAATAACAATCCAAGAACCAATTGATTAATTATATCATGCTATCTATTCCTCCATATATTCCTTCTCAATCAATTCTCATCTTTTCCCTTCAAGGCTCGTACTCCCCTAGCAACAAACATAGAATTCATTAATTTATTAGTCATTAAAGACATTCAATAATCTCTTTCTATTTAATATTCACATGATGATTACTAGCTTCAAATTAATTTCACCACCACCATATCTTTTTCCTTGCTCAACGATAATTAACAATTCATTGTCTCACATACAACTTGATCGCAATGTTTTAACTTATTTTCCTTCACAACCTTATTAATATAAAAACCAATTAAAGTTATATCTTTTATAACAATATCGGTGCATTTATATTATAAATAATATCAATTAAAGTTTGCCTAAATTGCACCGATCATGGAGTGTCACATGAGCCTGGTGCGTGCTTTTAGGGAGTCGTATATGAGGGCCACGAAGAAGTAGATTTTGTGAGTAATCAGGTGAGGCCGCAGAACAATCCCTACAGCAACACCTATAATCCCGGTTGGAGAAATCACCGAAATTTTGGGTGGCGAGCGAATACAGGTAAGCAGAACCCATTGGGGTTCACTCAGCATGCTCCAGTACCGCAGCAGGGTCAGGTTCAGCAGTTCCAGCAACACAACCAACCTTACCAACAGCGTCCATATTCGTATCAGAATCAGGGCACTAGGAGTAGCTCCCAGCAGCAGGCCCCTTAGTCTAGTTCCAAGCTGGAGGATATGATGGCTCAGCTTCTTACTAGCTCCTCGAGTGCGAATCAGTTGGCTGAAAAACGCTACCAACAGAGCGAGGATCGTTTTCTTTCCCACGAGGGAGAAATGAGGAGTCACAAAGCCTCGATTCAAAATATCGAGAATCAGGTTGGTCAGCTGGCACATATGATGTCTAAAAGGACCCCAGGTGGTCTTCCGGGCAATACAGAACCAAACCCGGGCGGACACAGGGATGTGAATGCTGTCATGACCAGGAGTGGAAAGACTACCGGACCCGTCATATCGGACTCATCACCGATCACTGAAGCGGTCCCGACTGACACACCGGACGAGGTGCAAGCCAGGCTACGCCCAGCAAGTACAGCACAAGTCCAGGAGCCGGTCAAAGATTACACTCCTCCAGTACCTTATCCAGGCAGGCTGAAGAAGCAGAAGAACGAAGAACAATACGGTAAGTTCCTTGAGTTGTTCAAGCAACTACACATTAATATACCGTTTGTTGAAGCCTTGGCCCAGATGCCAAAGTATGCCAAATTCCTTAAGGATATCCTCTCGAATAAACAGAAGCTCGAGGATATATCATGTGTGGTGATGAATGAAACTTGTTCTGCTGTTCTACAAAACCGCCTGCCCATGAAAATGGGAGATCCGGGTAGTTTTACGCTCCCGTGTTTGATTGGAAACATGTCTGTTAGCCATGCATTGGCTGACTTGGGAGCGAGTATCAACTTTATGCCATATAAGGTTTTTACTAAGCTGGATCTGGGTGAGCCGTCACCTACTAGAATGAGCATTCGGTTGGCAGACCGTTCAATCAAGTATCCACATGGATTTGTGGAAAACATGCTTATAAAAATCGATAAATTTGTTTTCCTCGTGGATTTTGTTATTCTTGACATGGACGAAGATTCACGAGTGCCTTTAATACTTGGACGCCCTTTCCTCAATACAGCGAGGATGATTATTGATGTGGCAGCTGGCCAAATCATGCTCCGAGTGAATGATGAGCACGTGACATTCGATATCAAAAGATCGATGCAGCATCCGCAAAGTCACGATGACATGCTTTATTATGTCGACATTGTCGATGCATGTGTGTGCTCTCATTTTCAAGGCACTGTTGACGAGATTGATTCGGACACACGTCTGTCGTGTGGGTACCTGATTGGCATTACGCAGGAGGGCCACGATTTCGAGCAGCCAGTCTATCAGATTGGTGACGATGGTTCCCAGAGTTCGGAGAGATTTCTTGAAATTGTCCATGTAGAAGAAGAGAAAGCAAAACCGTCGGTTGAAGATCCGCCGTCTTTGGAGTTGAAAGAACTCCCACCACATCTCGAGTATGCATTTCTGGACGAGGAGCGTCGCTTACCGGTTATAATTTCGGCATCATTGGAAAAAGATGAGAAAAATCGGCTTCTCGAGGTTCTGAGACTTCATAAGAGAGCTATCGCGTGGAAAATCATGGATATCAAGGGCATCAATCCTTCTTTCTGTACTCATAAGATTCTGATGGAAGACGAGTACAAACCATGTGCACAGCATCAGAGGCGTTTAAATTCGAATATGCAAGACGTGGTGAAGAAAGAAGTGATTAAGTTGTTAGATGCCGGGATGATTTATCCTATATCCGAATCTGTGTGGGTGAGTCCAGTGCAGGTTGTACCTAAGAAAGGTGGTATGACTATAGTTTCAAATGATAGGAATGAGCTAATTCCTACCCGTACCGTCACTGGGTGGCGAGTTTGCATTGATTACCGCAAACTCAACGATGCTACTCGTAAGGATCACTTCCCGCTTCCATTCATCGACCAGATGTTGGAACGTCTGTCGGGGAAGTTATATTACTGTTTCTTGGACGGGTTCTCTGGGTACTTCCAAATTCCTATCGCTCCTGAGGATCAGGAGAAGACTACCTTTACCTGCCCCTTCGGCACATTCGCTTACCGGCGGATGCCTTTTGGTTTGTGTAATGCACCAGCAACCTTCCAGAGATGCATGGTTGCTATTTTCCATGATATGATCGAGGATTCTATGGAGGTTTTCATGGATGACTTTTCGGTATTTGGGGATTCCTTCGTTCATTGTTTGGAAAATTTGAGAAAGATGTTGAAGAGGTGCGAGGAGACAAATCTGGTCCTAAACTGGGAGAAATGCCACTTCATGGTGAAGGAGGGCATAGTTCTGGGACATAAGATTTCTCGTGCGGGTATGGAAGTCGATCCAGCTAAAGTTGACGTTATTTCACGACTTCCGCCTCCCACCTCTGTGAGAGCGATAATCTGGTCCTAATCTGGGAGAAAGGCCACTTCATGGTGAAGGAGGGCATAGTTCTGGGACATAAGATTTCTCGTGCGGGTATGGAAGTCGATCCAGCTAAAGTTGACGTTATTTCACGACTTCCGCCTCCCACCTCTGTGAGAGCGATACAGAGCTTTCTTGGTCATGCAGGGTTCTACAGGCGATTCATAAAGGACTTTTCAAAAATCTCTAGGCCCATGACCCGTTTGTTGGAGAAAGACGCTCCGTTCATATTTGGAGATGATTGCTTGAGGGTTTTTGACCTTCTCAAGAAAAAGTTGATTGAGGCCCCTATTTTAGTTGCACCGGACTGGAGTCTGCCGTTTGAAATTATGTGCGACGTGAGTGATTATGTTATAGGGGCCGTTTTAGGACATAAGAAAGAAAAACACTTTCACCCGATATGAAAGTCGATATCACGACTGGGTGGTAGACCGGGAAGATCATCAGGAAAAACGTTAGGGAATTCACGAACAACCGGAACATCTTTCACTTCTATCTTTCCTTTCTTTGCCTTCTCCGCTACTACAATGTTAGCCAAGAAAGCTCTGTATTCCCTGCGGAGATACTTGCTAGCTTGGATACATGATATGAGTTTGAGATCTTTCGAGAGAGTTTCGCCATACACACAAAGTTGATCACCATTAGCGAGCGAGAATCGAATCATCTTATCGAAGCCAACAACTTCAGCATGGTTTTCGCGAAGAATGTCCATGCCTACTATGACATCAAAACTACCGAGTTGCATCGGAATAAGGTCGATAGGGAAGATGTGATTGTTGATTTCGAGGGTACAATCACGAAGAACAGAGTTGACAGCGACGGTTCTTCCGGTGGCAACTTCAACATCGAACGTCGAGGGGAGATGGGCGCGCTTACGATTTAGTAGCTTTTCAAACTCAAACGATACAAAACAGTCATCGGCTCCAGTATCAAACAAACACGAAGCATAAATACCATTCACAAGGAACGTACCATTGACCACGTTGTTGTCAGCCTAAGCCTGGCGCACATTAATGTTGAAGGTTCGGGCGCGAGCTGCTTGTTGCTGTTGTTGCTGAGGCTGTTGTTGCTGCTGTTGCTATTGCTGGGGCTGCTGCTGTTGAGGCTCTAGCTTCACAACCCGATTGGGGCACATGTTTGCGAAGTGGTTGGGATCAACACACGCACAGCAGACTCTAGCATTGATTGCGGGTGCCTGAGCCGCTTTTTGACCTTGAGGAGTAGGAAGTAGAGCTTGATGAGCAGTAGCTGGAGCTTGACGAGGACCTGTACGGCAGTTGGCGTTGAAGTGACCGTACATGTTGCAGTGTACACAAAATCTGCAAGCGATTCCCACTGGGTGGTGATAGGTACAAGTCGGGCAGGCAGGGTGAGGACTAGTATAAGCACGCTTTGCCGGCGGTGCTTGGGTTACCGGTGCCACGGCCTGGCGGTGCTGCTGAGTTGGTACAGCCTGGAGTGGGGCAGCAGTGGTGACAACACAGTTCTTATTGCTGGAGTTACTGTTGTTCTTCCTCTTACAACGAGAGGCCTTTGAGGACTGTGGAGTAGCGGTGGCTTCAGCGGTTTGTGTGGTGGTAGCTTGATGCAGATTCTTGGGAGCTTTATCCCAGAAGCCAGATTTGACTCGCTTGTCGTTGATTTCAGTGGCAAGCAGGTAAGTTTCCTCGATTATTGCTGGTTTTGAAGCTTGCACAAAATCTGCGACACAATCCGGCAGAGCTCGGATATACTTCTTGATTGTCATATCAGAAGTCTTGACTTGATCAGGACAGATTATGCTAACCTGCTTGAAGTGAGCATTTAAAGCAGCATTGTCACCATCCTTCTGCTTGATATGCCAGAATTCATCCTCCAACGTTTGGCGCTCGTGGGGAGGGCATAACTCTTCCAACATGACGTTCTTCAACTCTTCCCACGTCAAACCATAAGCTGCATCATTTCCGCGTTTGTTTCTCTCGGCCGTCCACCAGTCTAAAGCGCGGGACTGAAAGATGCCGGTTGCGTTGAGAGTGCGGAGATCATCAGGACAACCACTCTGGCGCAGGGTGACCTCGATCGAATCAAACCATTGAAACAAGGCCGTAGGGCTATATTCGCCAGTAAATTTTTTCGGTCCGCAAGTTTTAAACTGCTTGAAGCTAAAGGCAGCTTTAGGAGTCTCAGTCTTGGAGTCTTCAGAAGATTTGCTCACATTCTCGTACAGTTCACTGACGATCTGAGGATCAACCTTTGCCATTTGTTTAGTAATCTTAGAGGCGAGGCATTTATCTTTCTATTTTCGGCGTGCATCGTGCGAGTGACGGGATCCAGATGATGACATTGTCTGCAATAGACATCGTCATAGGACTCAGACACAATATAATTGAATCTCACCTCACACGCCTAATACTACTAAAGCTCAGGAACACAATCATGTAACATCTAACTACATAGGCACATAATCACACATTCACATAAGCACAGAAGCACATAGGCATGTAACGCATAGAAGCACATAATCACGTAGAGCACCGAACACATAAGTACGTAAGGCACAAAACACAATAGGCAGTCAGAATACAGAAACCTATCATTCACAGTCCGTGAGCGTTCTAGAATAGCGATTGCGATTAGCGAGTACACAGCGAGTAGTATAGTACAGCATATGACAAAGTATTCGATCATCCATAATTATCAGAAATTTGTCAGCGTTTTGAGGTAGATGTGCAGGGCGGTTTGTGTGTGTCGATTGAAGCGAAGAGCGAAAAGCGAATAATCCACCGAAATCGAACACAAAACAGATAAAATCACATAAAGCACATAAAATCCACGTAAAAACGACAATTATCAGAGTCGGCAGTTGCGAGCTCAGAATTGAAACACATGAAAATCAAGGATGGATTGTCTGCGGCTGTTTAGACGTCGACTACCCAAAGTGGTTCGACTATTCTCAAGGACTTTGGTACGCATTTCGACCTTCTGGACTGTGCTCTCGCCACGACCTTGGGCGATCGGCACACATCCTTCCAGTTACAGTGTGACTTCAAGTCGTTGGAGTCCGTCGAGACATTGGTGAGAGTCTAGTTGGAACAAGTCATCTAGGTTCGGGTTTCACCCCTGACTTAATAACTTCGTTCCTGCTTTGATAAAATAGGGGAGGAAATTTGCGTCAAAGTGTGGATTTCACTCCTGATTCAACGCAAATTCTCCTGTTTATAGTTAAAATGTGGGTCGAACAAGTGACTTAGTCGAGAGTTTGCGGCTTTCACACCTAATCTCGACCCAATCACTCATTCATTTTTCAAAACTTAGAGTGCAGTGATAGTGTAGTGTAAGCGAGAATAGCGTGGAATAGCAAGTAAGCTTGCACAAAACCCCTACAGGGTATGCACACGTCGGTCTGTTGGTACTTAACTATAGACTAGGTCGTTTGTAAGACATCGACTCGGACTAGGTCGAGTCTTGCCTAATTCCCTATAGTTATGGCTCTGATACCAATCTCTCACACCCCAACCGATGGCGGGCGCGGCACTGAGCGAAACAGATTGTCCATGAGTATCCATAACAACTATTAATCACCAGATATTTAAAACCTCATGTCCCATACTATAACATATCCAAATAAAACAGTTATTATAAATAATTTTCTCACAAACAAGTACTGATCCGACAACTCAGATTTCAAAATAGACAATTTATTTATTTGTTTCTAGGACTCTTTCCTCGATTTCATCACACAACAAACAAGGCGTCCTAGCATCTTATGCACCTGCCACTTACGTTAAAGTAAAAGTCAATACACATAGTGTAAAGGTGAGCATACAAGTTCGATAGTAGCATATAGAGTTCGAAATTGTTTACGCATAACTAGCACGTACAACATGTGATGTGAAGCACGTTAGTTATCGACATGATCCTATCGATACCAATGAATGCGGGTTGACTGCCCAAGGCAGTTTGTAACACATATTCACCACTGTGAACCATGTGATTAGTTGTCCTTAACAACCCCTAAGTGAACAGGTGCTGAGTCCAAACTATAGTACTATCGTTGCTAAGGCAGGTAGACATCAATCTATGTGTAAACATAACAAACAAGCATTCATCGAATCACGTATACATGCAGCAGCGGTTAGCGTTTAAGTATTGCGTAGTGTGTTTGATGTGATTTAGAATAAGTAACGTATGTAACACCCAAAAGTGCGTAAAGAAAAAAGGGATCGAGTATACTCACAGCGGTAGAGTTTGTGGATTGAAGGGAGCGCTAGAGCGGATTTAGCCTGAATAGTTAACGATAGCATAAACGATAAGCGGCGCGTAAAACGATACAAGTGTACCAAGGATCGGACGGTAATCCGATCGGATGGCCAGTCGATCGGGTGGCAATCCGTTCGGATGGTCATCCGATCGGATGGCCATTCGATTGGATTGTCACCTCGCTTGGTGAGGATGTGTTTGTGTATGATGGTTTAACTTTTGAAGTTTTCAATGTAGCATTGTGAAAATGGAGAAGTATCTCTACCCTTCAGGTTGGACGATCGAACGGTCGTTCAATCGGACGGCGATCCGATTGGCGAGGCTTCTCAGTGTGAGAACAAGTTCACAGCAGGACGGTCACTCGATCGGATAGCAATCCGATCGGGTGGCTATCCTGTGCATTGAACATGTTGAAAATTGTTTAAGTGTCAAAGTCCCAAACGTCACATGATCGGTCGGTCGCTCGACTGGATGGCAATCCGATCAGGCGGTAATACATTCAACGTTCAGATCTTTGAATAGTTTGAATAATAGTTTAAGTGTGGAACCAAAGTGTGACCCGATCGGATGGCCGGTTGATCGGATGGAAATCCGATCGGACAGCAATCCTAACGGACGGCAATCCATCCCGACAATCTGATCGTCTTGACACCTGATTCTGTTTGAAGTTTTGTAGTTTTGAACGAGACGTTATGATAGCTTGTTTGAACAATAGGAACCTCGTCTCGACCCAAGTAACCCGACCGAACAGGAATCACCCTAGTCCGACCAGTTCACGGTTCAAGATGGTTGTTCATGTTCAAACCCGAAATCAATTATCTCTCGGATAGAATTCAGATCTAGAACTGATACATCACTAAAAAAATGAGTAGAAGATCAAAACAAGCTCTGATTCCATCGGGTTTGAGTGCATTGAGTGTAAAAGAGTTGAAAGAAAGTTAGGAAACCATTTTTCAATCCTTTTCACCATGAGTATGTTTAGATCTATGCAAGATCTTTGTTCATTCATGTGGAAATCGTCCAGATCTAAGTTGTTCTTGGTGGATTGAAGCCAAAACATGAAGTTCATAAGAACACCATGATGACATCATCCTAGAACACCTTGAATCCACTGATTTCACGGTTAAAAGTTGAGATTTGAAAGAGAGAATGATGAAGAAGTGTGTGTAGATCATAGAAGTACAAGATTTAGGTTGAAAACTTACAAGAATTGAGAGAAATCGAGAGAAATGAGCTTAAGTGCGGCTGAGTCGAGCAAGGGAGCTGTCACCATCAAAGGAGGTGTCAAATGGGGGTATTTATAGGGTTTCCTAAAAAGCAAAGTGGGAAAAAGGCTGGTCGATCGAGTGGCAGCCCGATCGGGTGACAACTCGATCGGATGGCAACCCGATCGCGATCGGATGGCAATCCGATCGGTTGGCCACTCGATCCGAGTGTTTGGCGCGACGAGTTTTGTCATTTCGATTCATGTGTTGTGCGTTGCGATGCGATTTAAGAGGGCGATGCGATAGTATTTCCCATTAATCCTAACTACTATATCTAACATACAATCATCCTAAATAACCTGCGATTAGCGTTTGCGATTCGATTGCGATAGCGTTGCGATTGCGTTTCGATTGATTACCACAACATAATATAAATAAACATGCACAAGTAACACATAAATAGCACACACACGTAAAATAATATCCAGAACTCATAATTCGAGTTGCGTTTGCGATTAGGTCAATTAGCGATTAATATGCGATAATTAGCGATTAACCTCGATTATTAACAAGTACTCCACATAATACAACTAATTCGATAACATAAATAGATTATCTACAAGTCAAAGAAGTCAAAACAGTAGTTAAGCAAGGAGTGGCATATCGCAATTAGCAATCTTTTCTTCCTTTGACTTCAATCTTGACTCTGACTTTCACTTCCGAAACACGGGGTGTTACAGATTATAGGGAACTCAATAAGCTTACTATCAAGAATCGCTACCCTCTACCACGAATCGATGATTTATTTGATCAATTGCAAGGCGCTACGTGTTTTTCTAAGATCGATCTACGCTCTGGCTATCAACAACTGTGAATTCAGGAGGAAGATATCCCTAAAACCGCTTTTCGTACTCGCTATGGCCATTATGAATTCATCATTATGCCCTTTGGTCTTACTAACGAACCCGCGGTTTTCATGGATTTGATGAACCGTGTGTGTAAACCCTTTCTCGACCGCTTTGTCATCGTGTTTATCGATGATATCCTTATCTATTCGAAGTCGAAAGCCGAACACGCGCAACATCTTCGTTTGCTTCTCGAGCTTCTCCAAGGGAATCGCCTCTATGCCAAATTCTCCAAGTGTGAATTTTGGCTTGAGGAGGTTCAATTCCTAGGTCACGTCATCAACAGTCAAGGTATTCACACCGATCTCGCGAATACTGAAGAAGTTAAGAGTTGGATTACACCGAAAACCCCGTCCGAAGTTTGTTCTTTTCTCGGATTGGCGGGTTATTACTTTATCGCTGATTTCTCAAAAATCGTCGTTCCTCTCACTTCTCTAACGCATAAAGACAAGACTTTTGTTTGGGGAACCGAACAAGAGGATGCCTTTCAAACCCTTAAGCATATGCTTTGCGACGCTCCTGTACTCTCACTACCCGATGGAAACGACGACTTTGTTGTCTACTACGATGCCTCTAACCTAGGACTTGGTTGTGTTCTTATGCAATTGGACAAGGTTATCGCGTACGCATCTCGTCAGCTCAAAGTTCACGAGAAGAACTACACAACCTACGATCTCGAACTCGGTGCAGTTGTTTTTGCGTTAAAGATTTGGCGACACTACCTCTATGGTACTAAATGTACGGTCTTCACGACCATAAGAGCCTACAATACATCTTGAACCAGAAATAGCTGAATATGCGCCAATGCAGATGGGTTGAACTTCTCAATGACTATGACTGTGAGATACGCTACCACCCAGGCAAAGCAAACGTCGTTGCCGATGCTCTTAGCCGACGAAGCTATTTACATAGTGTTCGTAATGTTCAAGCCCAACACGACCTCAAAGCACTCACTCACGATGCTCAACACGCTTGTTTTCTCGAGAACACTTTGAAGGAAGAAAGAATACTTGGAACCGAAAACCAACTAGTGAATAAAACGAATGGTATCTGATGTATTGTAAAATACATCTTTATTCGCGTCCGTTTTAGTCGTTAGATATTTCGTTTGTGTCTGTTTTTAGATTAGAATGTATATACTTTTGATTGTTGGTGTTTTTCAGGTATTTGGAGCTGAAACGTGCAATAAACGAGTAACATATGACAAGGGAAAGTGTCGGGTCAAGAACCGGAAGCTCGTGAGCGAAAACGAAGCGAAAAAATGCATCTGAAGGTCTGAGGCTGTGACAACTCGAGTTTCCAAGATTCTATCTTCGCATTTAGTGCACGTTAATTTTTTTTTTATTATTGTTCTAGTTGTTGTTGATACGACTCGTTGTTTCACAACGCTTACCTTTGTAATACGTAATATCGTATTTCGACTGATATTTTGTACTTGGAAATCCCTAATATTTATTACATGTGATAGTATATTAATAAGGTTTGTATTAATTACATGTTAATTAAAATATGGAACTTACTGATAACAAGCACTCATGAAATCACACAAGTGATGAAAACACTTTAGTGTTTTCGTCCAGAATGTTTGGCGAAATCAGAAGATGGGCCTTGGCCCAGTATTTAGATATTTTATATAAATAATCATTTTATAAACAATCTTCTCCGAGAAGCCTCACAATTACCAAACCATACCTTATCACTTTGTTCTCTCTCTACATCTGAAAACCCAACAACAGAGAACACATCTTCAAGCAAAAACCTCTGTTTAAACTCTTGGTTAGTAATTTCATGATTCAAGTTGCTTCTTGTTGCATATCGTATGATTTCGGATGTTTAAATCATGATGTATGTATACGTTTATATAGGTGATTATGTGATTGATCATTGTGTGCTTGATAGATAATTATCATCTATGAACCTTCTGTATATTTGATATTTTGATTAACAGTGGGTATATGTTAATAAAAGATAAACTGATTCAAGTATGTTCTTGATCTCACAAAGTTTTGGTAGAGTATTTGTTTTATATTAATGATTGATTGGATGATTTGTAAATGTTAATCATGTATCTGTTATGAGTTTATAGAGTTTCTGGGTTTTTAATATGTTACAGTAAGGAATGTTGATGATGATGAACAGTAACGAAAACACCCCCACCTTATAAACTGGACGAAATCACTTTAAGTGATTTCGGCCCAAACAGTTCAGCCCAAAGGGATTTCGGCCCAATGGTGTTTTCGGCACATGTTTGGATTTCGGCCATTAAGGGTTTTCGAATATAAAGTGGTTTTCGGCACTATTTGGTTTTCGGCTATAAAGGGATTTCGGCCCTCATGTGTTTTCGGCACAACTGTTATCTGTTAACTGGTTACATTTATTCTGTTATCTGTTAACTGTTAACTGGTTAAATTTATTAAGTTGTTAACTTATTAAATTACATACAATAACTCTGATTAGTTATGTAACCTTATTTAGCCTACTAACTGTCATTAACTCAGTTAACTTTACACACTATGTAAGATTCATGGATGACATTCTGTTAAATATATAACTCAGTTAAGTAAAGCATGTGACACAGTTAGTTACCAGTTTGTTAAATGTTCATTCTGTTAACCGTATATCCCTGTTTATATATGCTAACTCAGTTAAGCATACTAGCTTTATTAACTATGATGTTGGTTAACTATGTTAGAATTATTGAGAAGGCTTTTATGAGGAAGATGAATGTGCATGAATGAGAGTAACTGTTTACATGATACAAGAATGCAAATTGCTAGACACGCTTTGTGATATTACTGTGATGCTAGTTACATGTGAAATATTACGAACGTAAACTGACTGAACATACGTGCACTATAGGACTTGACTGATTAACTGTGAGCACTTAACTTAGCATACCGAGCAAACAAGGTGAGTTCACACTCTTACCAAGGCATGGGATTCCCGGGGTTGGGAATGGGATTGAAGGAATGAATTTGTACTTACAATGTTACTAGACTATCTACCATCGTCCTCGGATGCGCAGGACACATACGTAAAACCTACGTATACTTGTACACATCACTGTCCTCGGTTGTGAAGGGCACTTACGTAAAACCTACGTAAACTAATACTCATTACTGCCTCGGGTTGTGTCAGGCACTTACGTAAAACCTACGTAAACCCCCGCGTACCCCTGTCCTCGGTTGTGAAGGGCACTTACGTAAAACCTACGTAAACTTAGTACGTACTACTGTTCTCGGTAAGAAGAACACTTATGGTTACAAATAGTCTAGTGTATATGCAAACATGGGAAGCCCCCACTAATAGAACATACTATCGGCCCAGTATAGCCGCACGTTACGAAACAAACTTGCATTTACGAACTTACTTACTGTGAACTCGCTCAACTAGTTGTTGACTCTCTGTTACATGCCTTGCAGGACCATAGGTACTTTTGGAGCTTGCACGGGAGGCACAGTCGTTGTGGACATGGATCGTGAATGTGTTGTTAAACTTTATGACATTTTGTACTTAAACTCATGTTGGGTTTTACATTAATGCTTCCGCTACACACTTGTTTATATTTGGTTTTGTAAACACCTATCGTATTGATGAATGAATTTTGATATACATACTTATGTTCAATATGATTGGTGGCTTGATCCTGGTCATGTCACGCCTCCAAGCGGTGGTACTCCGCGTGTGGATTTTGGGGGTGTGACAGATTGGTATCAGAGCCATTGGTTATAGAGAACTCGGTTTTAATAAGGGGAAAACGTTTTTATTAAAACCAGACTATAACCAGAACAGTGCTCAACGATCCACAACGACGCCTCGCTCCACGTGCAAGACTCATCACTCTAGGTAATATGGTACATGTCTTATTGCCTACTTGCTAGAATTGTATAGAACTTTGCTCTGGGTATGCTTAGGTTAACGTAACACTATTGCATGAGAACACTTGTGTGCTTACTCTCTACTGTTATCGCACTACTCGCGAACCTCTCTCACTTATGTCATATTTGCTATGAAGATCATGTCTGGACGTATCAACATGACACAAGCCCAACTGACGGCTCTCATTAACGAACAAGTTGTTGCGGCTGTTGCAGCCACACAAGCAGGAGGTCAACCACCTGTTTGTACCTTCAAAACGTTCATGGACTGTCGTCCTACTACTTTTAGTGGCACGGAAGGAGCGGTTGGACTCCTCCATTGGTTTGAAAAGCTCGAGTCCGTATTTGAAATGTGAGAATGCCCTGAGGCTCGCAGGGTGAAGTACGCCACTGGTACTCTAGAAGGCATCGCGCTGACTTGGTGGAATGCGCAAATTCAGATGTTAGGGTTGGCTGTTGCTAACGCCACACCCTGGAATGACTTCAAGGAGTTGATCAAAGAGGAATACTGTAGCCGTGATGATATTCATAAGCTGGAGGTAGAGTTTTACCACTTGAAAATGACGGGGTCAGAAATTGAAGCGTACACCAGAAGATCGAATGAGTTGGCTATTCTGTGTCCTACTATGGTAGACCCTCCCATTAAGCGTATCGAACTGTATCTCAATGGTCTGGTGCCGGAGATTCAAAGCCACGTAACCTCAGCAAATCTTGGCACTATTCAACAGATCGTTAAGCTAGCTCATCGCCTCACCGATCAGGCAGTGGAACAGAACAAGCTGCCTAAACGTATCAGCGCTACTACTACTGCTACTGTTTCAGCAACTACTCCTGCTACCCTCAGTGTTAACAAGAGAAAATGGGAGGGGGATTCCAGCAAAGGTTCAGCTTTAGTACAGTCTCAAGTTCAGCAGCGAAAGACTGACAGCTATCAGAGCCCAAGTCAGCAATCTTCGGGCAGTCACAGGCAGGGTGGTTATCGAGGGAACCTCCCAAGGTGTAACAACTGTAACAGGCATCACAGTGGCCAGTGCAACAAGGGTCGTTGTCAGAGGTGCCTCAGGATGGGCCATGAGGCCAAGGATTGTAGGAGCCCACGGCCTGTAACTCAGAATCAACAGCAGCAGCAAACGCAGCAGAATCAGCAACAGGGTAACAAGGGATGTTTTCATTGTGGTGCTGAAGGTCACTTCAAAAGACACTGCCCTCAGTTAAACCGAAACCAGAACAACAACAACAATAATCAGGGCAGTGGGAACAACAATGGGGGAAACAACAACAACAATGGTGCAAAGGTTCGTGTATTTGTGATTGGTCAGAGTGACGCAAGGAACGATCCTAATGTGGTTACGGGTAAGTTTCTCCTCGATGACTTTTTTGTTACCGTATTATTTGATTCGGGTGCGGATACCAGTTATATGTCTCTGAACGTTAGTCAAATGCTTAAACGCGCACCAACACTTTTGAACACCAAACATGTCGTAGAGTTAGCTAACGGTAAAAGTCTAGAAGCCACACACATAGTTCAGGGTTGTAATCTTATCCTCGCTGGTCAGACTTTCTCTATCGATCTTATTCCTATAACTCTGAGTAGTTTCGACATTGTCATTGGTATGGATTGGTTATCCCAACAGCAAGCAGAGATCCTATGCAAGGAGAAGATCATTCGTATTCCTCGATCTGGCAAAGAACCTCTCGAAGTTCAAGGCGATAAGTGTGGTGTCGTGAGTGGCATCATCTCCTTCTTGAAGGCGCAGAAGTGTCTGCGAAAGGGCCACATAGCTATTTTAGCACTCGTTACTGATACATCGACGACAGAGAAAAAGATTGGGGATATTCCTGTAGTACGCGACTTTCCTCAAGTGTTTCCTGAAGAGTTACCTGGGTTACCGCCCCATCGTCAGGTCGAATTTCAGATCGAGCTAGCTCCAGGAGCAGCACCTATAGCTCGAGCGCCTTACCGCTTAGCTCCAACTGAACTGGAAGAACTGTCTAAGCAATTGCAAGAACTCTTGGAAAAGGGTTTCATACGTCCTAGCTCTTCGCCATGGGGAGCTCCAGTATTATTTGTAAAGAAGAAAGACGGTACCTTTCGTATGTGCATAGATTACCGCGAACTGAACAAGGTGACGGTGAAGAATCGTTATCCACTTCCACGTATCGACGACTTATTCGACCAGTTGCAAGGGTCGAGTTATTACTCAAAGATTGACCTGAGGTCAGGTTACCATCAACTGAGAGTCCGGGATGAGGACGTCTCCAAAACAGCATTCAGAACTCGCTACGGTCATTACGAGTTTTTGGTCATGCCATTCGGGCTAACGAACGCGCCTGCGGTTTTCATGGATCTTATGAACAGGGTGTGCAAACCTTATCTTGACAAGTTTGTTATTGTTTTCATTGATGACATCCTGATCTATTCAAAGAATCGGGAAGAACACGAACAGCATTTACGACTTATTCTGGAACTCCTTCGAACGGAACAGCTGTACGCTAAGTTTTCAAAATGCGACTTCTGGCTTCGTGAAGTCCACTTTCTAGGCCATGTGGTAACTAAGGATGGGATTCATGTCGATCCATCCAAAGTAGATTCGATCAAGAACTGGCCTGCACCTAGTACACCAACCGAAATACGCCAATTCTTGGGTTTGGCGGGTTATTACAGACGGTTTATCAAAGACTTCTCAAAGATTGCACAGCCGCTTACATTACTGACACAGAAAGGTATTGCTTACCGTTGGAGTGATAGACAGGAAACAGCGTTTCAGCACTTAAAGGATAGACTTTGTAGCGCACCTATCCTCTCATTGCCTGAAGGCACGGACGACTTTGTAGTCTACTGCGATGCATCTATCCAAGGTCTTGGATGTGTGTTGATGCAGCGGGATAAAGTTATTGCTTATGCTTCGCGCCAACTTAAGATTCACGAACGAAATTACACTACGCACGATTTAGAGCTTGGAGCTGTTGTTTTTGCGCTCAAGATATGGCGACATTATCTGTATGGCACCAAGTGCACCATCTACACCGATCACAGGAGTCTTGAGCATATCTTCAAGCAGAAAGAGTTGAACATGCGACAACGTCGATGGGTCGAGTTACTGAACGATTACGAATGTGCTATAAAGTACCATCCAGGCAAGGCCAATGTGGTGGCCGACGCCCTCAGTCGAAAGGATACTATACCTAGGCGTGTACGAGCGTTGCAACTCACTATTCAGTCTAGTCTTCCTTCACAGATACGAGATGCTCAGGTAGAAGCATTGAAACCAGAAAACATCAGGGCTGAAGCCCTACGCGGCTCAAGGCAAAGGTTAGAACAAAGGGCAGACGGCGCCTATTATGTAACCGGACGCATCTGGGTCCCACTCTATGGTAACTTACGCGAGCTTGTAATGAATGAAGCTCATAAGTCTCGCTACTCAGTACATCCTGGTTCGGATAAGATGTACCACGACCTCAGAACTACATATTGGTGGCCTAGCATGAAGGCCCACATAGCAACTTACGTTAGCAAGTGTTTGACTTGTGCGAGAGTCAAAGCGGAATATCAGAAACCATCAGGCCCACTCCAACAACCTGAGATACCACAATGGAAATGGGAGCAAATTTCCATGGATTTTGTTACCGGCCTACCTAGATCTCAGCGCGGAAATGATACTACTTGGGTGATCGTGGATCGACTCACAAAGTCTGCTCACTTCTTGGCTATCAAGGAAACGGATAAGTTCTCCACTCTAGCATACGTATACCTTAAAGAAGTTGTCTCGAGGCACGGGGTGCCCACATCTATTATCTCTGATCGTGACGCACGTTTTACTTCAGAACTGTGGCAAGCAATGCACAAATCTTTTGGCTCTCGTTTAGACATGAGCACAGCCTATCATCCTCAGACAGACGGGCAGTCTGAGCGAACTATTCAAACTCTAGAGGACATGCTTCGGGCGTGCGTAATAGACTTTGGCAAAGGCTGGGAAAAACATCTGCCACTTGTGGAATTTTCGTACAACAACAGTTACCACACCAGCATTAAAGCTGCTCCATTTGAGGCATTGTACGGGCGTAAATGCCGATCACCTCTTTGTTGGGCAGAGGTGGGTGACAGTCAGATCACAGGTCCGGAAATGGTAGTTGATACTACTGAAAAGATTGCTCAAATACGACAACGCATGGCGGCAGCACGTGACCGTCAGAAAGTATACGCCGATAAAGACAGGAAAATACTCGAATTCCAAGTTGGGGATCGAGCACTACTCAAAGTTTCACCTTGGAAGGGTGTTGTTCGTTTTGGCAAACGAGGCAAACTCAATCCACGATACGTTGGACCATTTGAAGTCATAGAAAAGATAGGCAAAGTGGCCTACAGACTGAACTTACCAGCTGAACTCAGTGCAGTTCACAACGTCTTTCACGTGTCAAATCTGAAGAAGTTTCTGTCAGATGAGACCCACGTAGTTCCTCTGAAGGAGCTCACTATCGACGAACAATTGCATTTCGTCGAGGAACCAGTTGAAATCACGGACCGGGATGTTAAGGTCCTCAAGAACACCAGAATACCTCTTGTTCGAGTTCGTTGGAACTCCCGTCGTGGCCCAGAGTTTACCTGGGAACGCGAAGATCAAATGGAACTCAAATATCCCCAGTTGTTCGAAAACAATGCAACTACTACTGAGGCTGAAGCTACTACAGAATTTCGAGAAGAAATTCCAAATCAACGGGGGGATGATGTGACACCCCAGGAAAACCAGTAAACGATAACTTACCTAGCTTCCTCAGTAACCGCATGCTAAATTTCGGGACGAAATTTCTTTCAAGTTGGGGATAATGTGACAACTCGAGTTTCCAAGATTCTATCTTCGCATTTAGTGCACGTTAATTTTTTTTTATTATTGTTCTAGTTGTTGTTGATACGACTCGTTGTTTCACAACGCTTACCTTTGTAATACGTAATATCGTATTTCGACTGATATTTTGTACTTGGAAATCCCTAATATTTATTACATGTGATAGTATATTAATAAGGTTTGTATTAATTACATGTTAATTAAAAGATGGAACTTACTGATAACAAGCACTCATGAAATCACACAAGTGATGAAAACACTTTAGTGTTTTCGTCCAGAATGTTTGGCGAAATCAGAAGATGGGCCTTGGCCCAGTATTTAGATATTTTATATAAATAATCATTTTATAAACAATCTTCTCCGAGAAGCCTCACAATTACCAAACCATACCTTATCACTTTGTTCTCTCTCTACATCTGAAAACCCAACAACAGAGAACACATCTTCAAGCAAAAACCTCTGTTTAAACTCTTGGTTAGTAATTTCATGATTCAAGTTGCTTCTTGTTGCATATCGTATGATTTCGGATGTTTAAATCATGATGTATGTATACGTTTATATAGGTGATTATGTGATTGATCATTGTGTGCTTGATAGATAATTATCATCTATGAACCTTCTGTATATTTGATATTTTGATTAACAGTGGGTATATGTTAATAAAAGATAAACTGATTCAAGTATGTTCTTGATCTCACAAAGTTTTGGTAGAGTATTTGTTTTATATTAATGATTGATTGGATGATTTGTAAATGTTAATCATGTATCTGTTATGAGTTTATAGAGTTTCTGGGTTTTTAATATGTTACAGTAAGGAATGTTGATGATGATGAACAGTAACGAAAACACCCCCACCTTATAAACTGGACGAAATCACTTTAAGTGATTTCGGCCCAAACAGTTCAGCCCAAAGGGATTTCGGCCCAATGGTGTTTTCGGCACATGTTTGGATTTCGGCCATTAAGGGTTTTCGAATATAAAGTGGTTTTCGGCACTATTTGGTTTTCGGCTATAAAGGGATTTCGGCCCTCATGTGTTTTCGGCACAACTGTTATCTGTTAACTGGTTACATTTATTCTGTTATCTGTTAACTGTTAACTGGTTAAATTTATTAAGTTGTTAACTTATTAAATTACATACAATAACTCTGATTAGTTATGTAACCTTATTTAGCCTACTAACTGTCATTAACTCAGTTAACTTTACACACTATGTAAGATTCATGGATGACATTCTGTTAAATATATAACTCAGTTAAGTAAAGCATGTGACACAGTTAGTTACCAGTTTGTTAAATGTTCATTCTGTTAACCGTATATCCCTGTTTATATATGCTAACTCAGTTAAGCATACTAGCTTTATTAACTATGATGTTGGTTAACTATGTTAGAATTATTAAGAAGGCTTTTATGAGGAAGATGAATGTGCATGAATGAGAGTAACTGTTTACATGATACAAGAATGCAAATTGCTAGACACGCTTTGTGATATTACTGTGATGCTAGTTACATGTGAAATATTACGAACGTAAACTAACTGAACATACGTGCACTATAGGACTTGACTGATTAACTGTGAGCACTTAACTTAGCATACCGAGCAAACAAGGTGAGTTCACACTCTTACCAAGGCATGGGATTCCCGGGGTTGGGAATGGGATTGAAGGAATGAATTTGTACTTACAATGTTACTAGACTATCTACCATCGTCCTCGGATGCGCAGGACACATACGTAAAACCTACGTATACTTGTACACATCACTGTCCTCGGTTGTGAAGGGCACTTACGTAAAACCTACGTAAACTAATACTCATTACTGCCTCGGGTTGTGTCAGGCACTTACGTAAAACCTACGTAAACCCCCGCGTACCCCTGTCCTCGGTTGTGAAGGGCACTTACGTAAAACCTACGTAAACTTAGTACGTACTACTGTTCTCGGTAAGAAGAACACTTATGGTTACAAATAGTCTAGTGTATATGCAAACATGGGAAGCCCCCACTAATAGAACATACTATCGGCCCAGTATAGCCGCACGTTACGAAACGAACTTGCATTTACGAACTTACTTACTGTGAACTCGCTCAACTAGTTGTTGACTCTCAGTTACATGCCTTGCAGGACCATAGGTACTTTTGGAGCTTGCACGGGAGGCACAGTCGTTGTGGACATGGATCGTGAATGTGTTGTTAAACTTTATGACATTTTGTACTTAAACTCATGTTGGGTTTTACATTAATGCTTCCGCTACACACTTGTTTATATTTGGTTTTGTAAACACCTATCGTATTGATGAATGACTTTTGATATACATACTTATGTTCAATATGATTGGTGGCTTGATCCTGGTCATGTCACGCCTCCAAGCGGTGGTACTCCGCGTGTGGATTTTGGGGGTGTGACAGAGGCGGCCCGCATTAACTTAAGCTTAATCATGAGGCGGGCCGCGTATACTTAAAACATGTTTCCGGTTAATAGTTGGCGGGCGGCCCGCGTTAACTTATGCTGAAATCCCAAGCGGGCCGCGAGGACATGTTATTACGCGAAAACAGATTAGCAGCAATCGGGAATTAGGGTTTGAAGGTTATATAACATCATTATCAACAACAGCCGAACATAACACGATAATTACGAAACTTGGACATCTTTGGATGATTTGGAGGGCTGATTAGAGGCGTTCGAAGGCTTGGAACCGATAGGAATCATCTGAGATCGTTCGGGAGCAGTCGGGATCGAAGTTTACGGGTTTTATAATCTTGTCTCTTCGTTTGTCGTTTGTTTTTGATTGTTTGATGATGAATTCAGATTTGATTATGATTTGTGACTTGTTTTCGAATATGATTATCGGCTAGAAACCTTTACTACCTAGGCTATGATGAATGTTTAACAAAGTTTGGATCTTTATTTGATTTTTAGCGTGGTTGTGGATCTTTCTTGTATTGTAAAAGCTTTGGATTTCTAACTTGGTGCGTATGTGTGCTTGTGATTATTTTATTATTGTTTGTTGCTTCGTTCGAATCTTGGTGACGGTCTTTATAACGGAATAGTTTCGGGCTAAGGTTCTTGATTTAGGTGACTGTCTATATCACATAATAGATCATTAATCCTTTAGGGTGAAAATAGCTTAAGTAACCTTAGAAGTAATATTCGGTAATTCAATAAAATCAAGTGTGCTGCTAGACTAGTCGCGGCAAGGCTCGAGGATATTAATAGGTCTAGGTTTGGTTATAAGTCCTTAACATTCCATAGCTTATTAAACCAAGATTAGAACCCATTGTCGCTTTAGACGTTCGCGCGGCAAAGTAGAGCGTCTTACATAAGCACTTTCAAGAAACTAGAGGACGGAAAAGAAATCTAGAAAACCGGTAAGCGTAACAGCCTAGGTAGTGCCACAAGAATCGCCTTGAGAGTGTTTGAGGGGCTTAGTGGTGTCTTAATAGGTTTAGCATCTTAAGATCCCGGTTCCACACCACAAAATCATCGAATAGAGATCCAATCCAAGTTAAACAGGAGTCTAGCCTAGGTAGCTTTCATCATCTTTTGAGCTCAGTCGTCGTTCAAGTTTGCGTCTAGTTCGTCTAGTTTAGTTAGTATTTACTATTTGCATTCTTAGGATTTTTAGAACCCCCCCCATCAATAAACATTTAGTTAAGTCGTGTCAGTTTGAGTCTAGACAGAGTCGTTAGCGTAATCAGTAGAGTCTCTTGGGTTCGATACTCGGACTTCCTTAGGCTATACTTCATTCGATCGGTACACTTGCCGGTTGTGTGTTTTAGGGTTTAGAGAGTCTTAGTCTTATAAATTTAAAACTTAGAGAGTCTAGATTTAGGGTAATTTTAGTCGTTTTAGTTGACCCGTTTCGAGCACATCAAGTTTTTGGCGCCGTTGCTGGGGACTCTTAGGTAATTGCGTTGATTGCTTTGTTTGGACTTGTTTGACATATTACGTGCTATTTGTGTTCGTTGAGTCGTAGGAGTCTAAAAATTTAAAAAAAAAAATTTGCTTTAGTATCTTTTCTAGGTTAGCGAGTATTTGTTAGAGTCTTTTCGTTGTTCATAGTTGGTGGATGCCCCATACGCGCTCGCAGGGACCGCCGCCACCTCTGTTCACAGTCAAGTCTTCTGAGTCGTCTTCTTCATCTTCTTCGTTTCCGCATTCCACCCCCGCCTTCGATTTCACACCGAAGCCATCACCACACGTATCACCACACGTTTCCCCACCACCTTCCCGTTCTCGTTCGCCTAGTCCTCCACCCGTAGTTCACATGGCGAACCGCACCGTTTACCAGCAGGCTACCACCGGTTTCACCGGTGTTACTTCACCCATCACCCTTCCCGACATAGCGAATGATAGGTCCTGGCAGATTCCATCTTACATCATGATAGCCATCACCAATTCTTGTCAGTTCCATGGTCGTGACGACGAGGATGCACCCGCCCATAGCAATCGCATCACTCGTCTTTGTGGCACCTACTCCATAGAGGGTGTAAATCTAGATGCTAGGTATCTTCAGGTATTCCCATTCTCGCTCGCTGGACGGGCAGCCGTCTGGTTTGATTCTCAGCCCGCAGGCACTTTCACTACTTGGGCTGGTCTTCGCGATGCTTTCCTAGCAAAATACTTCCCGCCAGCCAAGGCGTCTCGCCTTCGAGATCAGATCCACTCCTTCCGTATGGAGCCTGATGAGCCGTATCACTTAGCTTGGGAGTGTTTTCAGACACTTCTCTCTCGTTGTTCGCAGCACGGATTGTCGGACTGGGCGTTAGTTGAAAAGTTCTATAACGGACTTACTCCTGAGATTAGAGCGCGATTCGATACTTCAGCAGGAGGGCAGCTTATGGGAAAGAAGACGGTGATTGAGTGCAATGATTTGTTTGAGAGCTTTGCACATTCTGATATGGACTACAACACTACCAGCAGGACTTCCATTCCTGTTCATACCTCCTCGGCCGGTCGAGGGGTAAACCAAGTTAGCTCGGATTCATCGGTAGTTCCTGAAGTCGAGCTTTTGAAGCGAGAGATTGTTGAGTTGAAGAAGAAAGTTGATAGGTGTGAGCTTTGTAGGGGAGGTCACGACACACTTGATTGTCCCACACTTACGTTAGAGCAGGTAGAGTACACAGCAGGCCAGTCTAGGGGTCAGTTCGGTAGTAATAATAGTTTTAACCCTGGCCGGCAGGGTAGTGGTAGTAGTGGTAGTTTTCGCCCTTCTGGCAATCCCCCTGGTTTTCCATCTGGTCAGTATCAAAATAGGGGGCCGGGTCTTTACACGAGTAGTGGTTCAGGTTCGAGTGGTCAGTTTGCGAGTGGAGGGTCGAATCAGGAGAGTCAGGGTAGTGATAAGGCTTTACAGGGTAGTTTGAATAGGTTAGAGGAGATGTTTGCTCAGATGATGACGCATAATCAGACTGTAGCTAAGAATCAGGAGCAGATTAATCAGAGACATGAACTTCAGCTTAAAAATCAAGAGTCCACTCTTCTATATCTTCAGAGAACAGTAGGGGATATAGCTAGGCAGTTGAAAGAATCCCCTTCTGGTCAGTATTCAGGTACTACTCACCCAGTCCACTATTCTGTGAAAGCAATTACTACTCGTAGTGGGTTGAGTCTAGGAGAGGTCATGAGAGAGAGAGAGTTGAGGAAGGAGAAGATGATGATGTAGATGAGGTGATTGAGATGGAGGCTCCAGGCAAAGTGCACATTAGGCTAGACCCATCAAGTACCGCACACGCCGAGAAGTCGCCAGTAGAGAAGAAAGAGGAGAAGCAGCCGAAGAAGGTTCGGCCATCGCCAGTGATAGATATTTCTCGCCTTCCGTTTCCCGCTCGTGCTAGGCAGCAGATATATGCTAGGGAATATGAGAAATTTCTTGAGATGTTCACCCAGCTGAAGGTGAATCTTCCGTTCATTGATGCTTTGAGATCCATGCCTAAATACGCTAAGTTCCTTAAGGATTTTCTCAAGCGTAAGGATAGGATAGGTGAGAGTTCTAGTAATCCGCTGAGTGGAGAGTGTTCTGCTGTGCTCCTAAATAAACTTCCTGAGAAACTTATTGATCCAGGTATTTTCACGATTCCTTGTTTGTTTGGTGGTGATGTTCAAAACCACACGTTGGCGGACCTTGGTGCTAGTATTAATTTGATGCCATATTCATTTTACGAAAAACTAGGCCTTGGTGATTTGAAGTCGACTCGTATGACCCTCTCGTTAGCCGATAAGACAGTTAAGTATCCTAGGGGGATAGTAGAGAATCTGTTGGTGAAAGTGGATAAGTTTGTGTTTCCGGCCGATTTTGTAGTGCTAGATATGGAGGCCGATGATAGAGTGCCGTTGATTTTAGGGCGCCCGTTCTTGAACACAGCTAAAGCATTGATAGATGTCTTCTTAGGCACGATCACACTTAGAGCGGAGGATGAGTCGGTAGTTTTTAAAGTGAATAATGCGAGAGGGCCTAGTGAGAGAGTGGAGGCGATAGCGTCGATGGAGGAGAGTGAGAAGGGTGAGAGAGACGAGAAAAAGGGAGTAAGTGAGCCGAGTCTAGAGAAGGTGATGAAACCCAAGTGTGGGGATCCACCTGATAGGAGAGTAGAGGAGTTGGAAGAGAGATTGTCGAGGTTAGAGTCTAGGGTAGAGATACTGAGTAAGGCTCAGTGTGGGGATAGGTTTCGAGATGATACGTTTAGATTCAAACCGCCCGATGGAGAGTCGAGAGAGTATGAGAGAGTTAGGGGAGATACGGGCGATGTTAGGAATGATAGTGCTATAGCCCGTAAGGTGCGGGCGATGTTAGAAGGTGAGCCCCGCATATATGATCCTCCGTAAGTGCGTGAACATTTGTGATTACTTGTAGAGTTTGTACTTTGAGTCGTAGTTCGTTTCGTGTCGTTAGTTGGGTTTTTAGTGTCGGTTGCGTCGTTTCGTGTTTTTGCGTCGTTTTGTGTGTCGTAAAAGTGTTTTGCAGGTACATGTTCCTTCACGAAGGTCGAACACAGCAACCGAGTACTGGCCAGGTAAGTTTACTGTTCAAAACGACGAAAAACGGGGCTGGGGGCAATTTGGGAATTAATAAAAAGTTGTAAACAGCAATCTGCTGTTGCTGTCAATTATGTTGCTGCTGTTTGTTATCCAGGCGGCCCGCATTAACTTAATATATACATTTAGGCGGGCCGCATGAACTTAAAGAAACTATCGACGTGTTGGACACTCGCGGCCCGCATTGACTTACCCTTACTTCTCAGGCGGGCCGCGTGGGTCATGTTTTTCGGTAACAGTAGTTTTAAGCCCAAATTTGTTTTAAAAAAAATTACCATTTACCATCCATTAACCATTAAACCATCATTTTCATCACCATCATTGTTCCATATCATCACTAGGGTTGCTGATTCGGGTTGTCGTATACGGGGTTTGTGCTTGCATTATGCTTTTCTATTTTGTACTATGCGTCTAACTTAGTAGTTTTTGAGTCTTTTTGTGTTTCGAGTCGGTATTGCTTTGGTGTTTGCTTGTTTTTGTTGATGCAGGTTCGAATATGTACCACCCGTACTCAATCTCCATTCGGGTGAATTTGGAGCTATTTATTCAAATTTCGGGCATTTATCGAGCATACTAGTCAGTTGGAGTCAAAGCCGATCGCGAACGAAATGCTATACGATCGAGCTGGATTGGACGAGAGATTTGGAGCTTACGCATTAATTAACCAGCTAAGTCCTTTCCGATTTGCCCTTTGTCTTTTATTTTTTTTTATTTTTAATTTTTGAGTCGGTTTCCATCCTACATTGAGGGCAATGTAAAGTTTAAGTGTGGGGATGGGAACTATCGTTTAGTGTTTAGTTAGTGTGTCGTTTGAGTCATAAAAAATCGAAAAATACAAAAAAAATTAAAAAATTGAAAAAAAAAATTAAAATATTAGAAAATGTCTTTTGAAATAAGAAGTTTGCAAAATAAAAACGGAAAATGATAGAAAAAGTTGGATTTTTGTTCGGGTTCAAATAATGATAATATGAGATAATATAATCGTGCTTGTGTCTAGTTTGGGATGCGCGGGTAGGCTCGGCTTGGTTCTGGGTTCCTTTGATCTTAATATACCTAATTGTCGGTCTACTAGTGGGTTCTCATCTAGGGAAAGTGGAGAAACTGAAACCGCCAAAAATAGTATAAGGGATGCCGTTATAAGCTAAGATAGTTAGAGTTTTTAGTCATTATCTCGCTGAAAAAGAAAAAAAAATAGAATAAAAGTGAGCTAGAAACTAAATGAAAGTAGCACAGGCCTATGTAATCCGAGTTGGGGATAGCGACTCTACAGCCGGAATGCCTCTGGGATGTGTGAAATCGACTTGCCGAATAAAAGTAGCGAAACCTATGTAATCTGTGATTGGGGATAGAGACTCTACAGTCGGAATACCGCTGGGTTAGGGAAAGCATCGTCTAGTCTCACGAATGAAAAAAAATGATGAAAGGAAAAAAAAAGAAAAAAAAAGAAAAAGCAAGCAAAGAAAAAGAAAAAAAAATGGAAAAATAGATTTGATTTTAAACTCTCTTTATCTTGGTATAAAACGGTTAGGAAATAACCCAGTGGTTGTTCCTTTTGTCCTATAAGCTTGAGGGGGGATTAGGTGGGCTTGCGATTCTTAGTGTGAGACCCTAGGTAGATTGACCGAACTTGAATTAAATTGCATGATAAGGGCTCAGAACCGGGTTGGGTTTAAGTGGATCGATATACTTGCAATCGCGGCTAACACGAGTTTCGATTTTAATAAAATAGCTTATACCTTTGGCCCGTTCAATTATTCCGACTATGATTCCGTTTGCATAATTCTTTTTCGAGGACGAAAAAAGAGTAAGTGTGGGGATATTTGATGTATTGTAAAATACATCTTTATTCGCGTCCGTTTTAGTCGTTAGATATTTTGTTTGTGTCTGTTTTTAGAATAGAATGTATATACTTTTGATTGTTGGTGTTTTTCAGGTATTTGGAGCTGAAACGTGCAATAAACGAGTAACATATGACAAGGGAAAGTGTCGGGTCAAGAACCGGAAGCTCGTGAGCGAAAACGAAGCGAAAAAATGCATCTGAAGGTCTGAGGCGGCCCGCATTAACTTAAGCTTAATCATGAGGCGGGCCGCGTATACTTAAAACATGTTTCCGGTTAATAGTTGGCGGGCGGCCCGCGTTAACTTATGCTGAAATCCCAAGCGGGCCGCGAGGACATGTTATTACGCGAAAACAGATTAGCAGCAATCGGGAATTAGGGTTTGAAGGTTATATAACATCATTATCGACAACAGCCGAACATAACACGATAATTACGAAACTTGGACATCTTTGGACGATTTGGAGGGCTGATTAGAGGCGTTTGAAGGCTTGGAACCGATAGGAATCATCTGAGATCGTTCGGGAGCAGTCGGGATCGAAGTTTACGGGTTTTATAATCTTGTCTCTTCGTTTGTCGTTTGTTTTTGATTGTTTGATGATGAATTCAGATTTGATTATGATTTGTGACTTGTTTTCGAATATGATTATCGGCTAGAAACCTTTACTACCTAGGCTATGATGAATGTTTAACAAAGTTTGGATCTTTATTTGATTTTTAGCGTGGTTGTGGATCTTTCTTGTATTGTAAAAGCTTTGGATTTCTAACTTGGTGCGTATGTGTGCTTGTGATTATTTTATTATTGTTTGTTGCTTCGTTCGAATCTTGGTGACGGTCTTTATCACGGAATAGTTTCGGGCTAGGGTTCTTGATTTAGGTGACTGTCTATATCACATAATAGATCATTAATCCTTTAGGGTGAAAATAGCTTAAGTAACCTTAGAAGTAATATTCGGTAATTCAATAAAATCAAGTGTGCTGCTAGACTAGTCGCGGCAAGGCTCGAGGATATTAATAGGTCTAGGTTTGGTTATAAGTCCTTAACATTCCATAGCTTATTAAACCAAGATTAGAACCCATTGTCTCTTTAGACGTTCGCGCGGCAAAGTAGAGCGTCTTACATAAGCACTTTCAAGAAACTAGAGGACGGAAAAGAAATCTAGAAAACCGGTAAGCGTAACAGCCTAGGTAGTGCCACAAGAATCGCCTTGAGAGTGTTTGAGGGGCTTAGTGGTGTCTTAATAGGTTTAGCATCTTAAGATCCCGGTTCCACACCACAAAATCATCGAATAGAGATCCAATCCAAGTTAAACAGGAGTCTAGCCTAGGTAGCTTTCATCATCTTTTGAGCTCAGTCGTCGTTCAAGTTTGCGTCTAGTTCGTCTAGTTTAGTTAGTATTTACTATTTGCATTCTTAGGATTTTTAGAAACCCCCCCCCCATCAATAAACATTTAGTTAAGTCGTGTCAGTTTGAGTCTAGACAGAGTCGTTAGCGTAATCAGTAGAGTCTCTTGGGTTCGATACTCGGACTTCCTTAGGCTATACTTCATTTGATCGGTACACTTGCCGGTTGTGTGTTTTAGGGTTTAGAGAGTCTTAGTTTTATAAATTTAAAACTTAGAGAGTCTAGATTTAGGGTAATTTTAGTCGTTTTAGTTGACCCGTTTCGAGCACATCAGTATCTTTCACTACCTCGATCGAATCTGGATACCTAGTCGCAATAATCTACGAGAGACTTTGCTGACCGAAGCCCACAAATCCCGATATTCCATTCATCCAGGTGCCGACAAGATGTACTAGGACCTCCGTGCCAGGTGTTGGTGTCCGGGAATGAAGAAGGATATCGCTATCTATGTTTGGAAATGCCTAACTTGCTCGAAAGTCAAGGCCGAACACCAACGACCCTCTAGCTTACTCGTACAACCTGAGATCCCGATGTGGAATTGGGAGAGTATAGCTATGGACTTCGTTACAACACTCCCTCACACGCCATCAGGTCACGATAGCATTTGGGATATCGTTGATCGTCTTACGAAATCCGCCCACTTCTTACCGATACGAGAAGACTATAAGGTTGAACGATTAGCGCGAATCTATGCCGACGAAGTCATTTGTCGACATGGGACACCTCGTGACATCATCTCTAACCGCGATGGTCGATTTACCTCGCGCCTTTGGGAAACATTCCAATCCGCTCTTGGTACTACTCTTAATCTCAGTACCGCTTTCCATCCCCAGACCGACGGTCAGACTGAGCGCACCCTTGAAGACATGCTTCGTTCTTGTGTTATTGATTTTGGTGGTAATTGGGATTTGCATTTACCTTTAGTCGAATTCTCGTACAACAATAGTTATCACGCTATTATTAAAATGGCACCCTTTGAGGCATTATATGGGAGAAAATGTCGATCACCTATTGTAGGGCATGAGATCGGAGATGCGCAAATTACTGGTCCTGTGTTATTACAAGAAATGACTGACAAGATCCTTCAGATACGAGACAGTCTCTTGAAAGCGTGGAGTCGTCAAAAGAGTTATGCCGATAAACGCTGCAAGCCCCTTGCGTTCGAAGTTGCTGATCACGTACTCCTAAAGGTTTCACATTGGAAGGGGGTGATCCGATTCGGTAAGAAAGGAAAGCTAGCGCCACGATACGTTGGTCCCTTTAAGATTCTGGAAAGAACTAGCAAAGTGGCCTACCGACTCGAATTGCCGGAGGATCTCAGCAACGTACATCCGACTTTCCACATCTCGAACCTCAAGATGTGCCAAGTTGTTAAGGGTATTACTTCACATGTTCATAGTGGTGAAAATGTGTTGCGCATTCTACAACTCGCAGTCACGTTGGTTGCATGTGTCATTTTCGATAGCTTACTTGATTCACAATTCCACGTGTTACATGCTGGTTATGCGTAAACACTTTCGCTACTATATACTATGCAAACTTATGTACTCACCTTTACATTTTATGTATTGACGTTATTTTAAACGTATGTAACAGGTTGATAGGATGCTATGATTGCTGAAACAAGTAGGAAGTCTAGAAACTCCACTAAATAAATCTGAGTTGTAGGAACAGTGTTTTGTTTACGAGACTGATATTTGTAATGACTGCTTTGTTTATATGTTTGATGGTATGGGACATGAAACATTAAATATAATGACATTAATAGTTGTTATGGATTCTCGTGAACAATCTGTTTCTCTCAGTGCTACGCCCTGATGATTCCGTCATCGGTTGGGGTGTGACATGACAACACAAGTTGTCGATTTATATGTTCAAAGTTCACTAAACGATTGAATAACACTATATATAAAAATATATAATTTCTATGTACGTTTACTAATTATATAAAGTTTGGTTCACGTAAAATATAACATTTATTAAATACAAAACAATAAAATTAATATTTGCGTTATTAATATATCGAGTCTCGCGTTGACCAGTTTGACCCGAACTTTGAAACCGAACATGAATCTGACTGGTTTGACCGGTGTTGACTGCTTTGACTTGTGTTGACTAAACCGAAACCCGTGACCTGAACTTTGAAACCGAGCCAACTGAACCGAATCGATCCTGGACCGGTTGAACCGAGACTCGAACCAGAACCGGTTTGAACTGAGCCATTAGCCGAGACCCGAACTTGACTGGACCGAGCCGTCTGTCCAACTGCCTTGACCGAAATGAGGCCTGACCGTTAACTGCATCTGAAATGAACTGAACCAAATATGTGAATCAAGACCCGTGTCGACAACCACCCCGAACCAGAACACCGCCACTACTACCGCCACCAGCCGGCACCACCGCCACTGGCTGCGGCAGTCTTCTACCATCGACATAAGCACCACCGTCACCATCAACATCCTCAACGGCCATCATTATCAATCACCATCCACTGTCATCATCAAACCCACCCGTTTCAGTCATCACCATCACCGGAACCACGCCAAATGTGTCAGAAAAAACTGTGGTTCGATTGGAGAAGAAGAATAAGAGATAGTAGGGTTTACCCGAAGATTCTACGACTGCCGCCGCTATTGCCGCTGAAACCATCGGAGATATCTCAATAAAAATCGTCGGCTGTTTACCGTCAAAACCCGTCACCGTCGATTCTCATCAGCACCATCCCTAATAACTGCAGATCATCTTCATCATCTCAACGGTAACGTCATCATCATCGACAACACAATCGCCGGAAATAGAAACGAGGGAGGGGTATGTGGTTGTGAGAGAGGGAGGAGAGTGGTTGTGGTGTGCGACGGTAGGAGGCAACCAGTCGGAGAAAGAGGGGTGTCGGAGGTCGCCGGAGGCGCGGCTCCGGTCACCGGAGCTCGTGAGGAAGAGGGAGAGGTAGAGAAATGTGGGTGTCGGCTGGAGTAGTGAAATGAGGGTGTGAGTATATATAGTTAGATTTAATGGTGTTTTAAGTGGGCTTGGGCCCGTGGCCCACAAGCTTAATGCCTTATTCTTAAGTGGCCCGTTACCTCTCTGGAGTTTGTTAGCGCACCCAAACGTCGTAAAAATGTCGTAAATTGTTATTTTAGGATTTAAAATACGTTAATGTTGTCGAAAATCGATGCGTGAGGTGCTCGTTCGTCGGTTTCGTTAAAAGTGCGTGAAATGTGTCAGTTGTCGTTTCTTGTCTGTTTCTCGATCAGATTTCGACTGTGGTTCTAAAAAAATAAAAGCAAACACGTATTTTCTAAAAATATGGCAATGCGAAAATATGAGGCGTTACACCTTAATGGTCCCTGCCATGTGTTACTGAGTTGATTTATATTACACAAATCCATAATAGGTCAAAACCAGTTATTTTGGTGTTAATTTACATGCATATTAGAATTGCTACACTCATGGGCCTAAATAAAATTTTTCATGTGTTAGTGAGTTGATTTAACTTTAATAGAGTCATAATTGGTCGTAGTAAGTTAATGTTGTTAAATTAAATGCTAATAATGTTTAGTATATTAACGAGCCTTCTAATGTGTTAGTGAGTTAGTTAACACTACGGAGATTCATGTTAGGTCATAAGAAGTTATTTGGGTATTAAAGATTCTGAGTATGATGATCAGTACACTAATGGGCCTTAACGGGCCATGTATCGGGTTGTGAGGATTAATGCACTAATGGATTTTATAGCTCTATAATACGAGTAGGTTTAGGTTAGAAGGAGCCACAATATGTCATAAAAAGTTATTTTGGTGTTAATTTACTGAAGTATGATGATCGGCACACTAGTGTGCCTTAATGGATCATATCATGTGTTAGTAAGTTAGTATAGGTAGGTCACCACAAGTTATTTTGGTGTTAACTTACATGTGTATGTTGATCCATATGTGACACCTTAGGAAATTCCCATATCATTCTATTAATTTTTTTCCCATATAAGAGATTGGGGGACAAGGAGTTCCTAGCCTCAAATACCTACAATGCGTTTTGGCCGTAATGACTATAACGAGAGGAATACTTCACAGTTAAGCGTGGTCAGGTAAGAGTAGTACCAACATATGTGAGCTCTTTGTGGGCAAATAGGAATATTGGTGGTACGAGACACTGGACATTACAAATTATATCAAAGGCACTCATGTATTGTTTTTTTTTCATGATGGTGGTGCAATTTCATTAGGCATGATAAGTCTTTGGGGAGGGCGGTTGGCATATGATGAAAATCTTATATCATTATGTTATGTTTTGTTTTGTTTTGTCAACAAGAGAGATAGCTAGTGTACCACCGTGAATGTCCTGCCTCAAATATCATAATAGGGTTTTTGATGAACTTCACTGTGAGTGCAGTATGTCTATCACTTTCGTCAATCACGTATCGTAGCTTAATCAGATGAGACAAGACTGGTGCTGAACCGAGGAAACTATAAATTTCATATATGTTAAAGTCCATTCGGACAAATGGACATATAGTCCATTCGTACGAATCAGCATTAACATGTCTATCTGTAACTTAGAGTCGATCAGGACGAATGGACTCAGTCCATTCGTAGCATCTCGAGTCCATCCGTAACTTGGATACCCATTCGTAAATACTATGTCCATTCGTACTTGTGCATTCGTCTGGATGGAAGTCCATCCGTAGGTGGCTAGTTATGAATGGGGAACTACTATATATACTTAGCATGTCTTGTTTTTGTAACTTTGCTGACTTCGAGGGGAAACTCTGTCAGTTTGATTTCGTGGTTGTAAACATTAATCATCAATAGAAATCAACATTTAATTATATCTTGTGTCTGATCTACACACGTACTTGGATTCCGCACAAGATACATGTTCATCGCATTCAACGGTTATGGAATCGATCCTCAGGGCGAATCCACAAGTGGTATCAGAGCGGGTGATTGTTTGCACAGATTGAAGACACAAAGATAAAAGCAGTTTCATCAGATTCAGAGCTGAATTCATCATCTTCTACTCATTATTTTTGAACTTTAAACTCAGATTTTTAATGATTTCACGGTTAAAATTGGCTAAATTTTGGATATGTTATGTGAAAACTAGTTTTAATCAATCCTACAAAGTTTCAGATCAAAATTCTAAGAAAATCATCATCAAATCATTGAAAAACATAGGTGTTCATATTCAGATAAGTTCGTCCGGATCTACATTTGTTCATTCGTCCGGATCGACATAATGTCCATCCGTCCGAATCAGGAATATTTATCCATCCGTCCGAATCGGGAATTTTTGTTCATCCGTCCGAATCGAATACCTTTGTCCATTCGTCTGAATCAACAAGTACTCGATTCGTATGGATCCACTATTCTTCATTCGTATGAACCGAGAGTTTGTGTTAGTTGTTTTTCAAAGTTGATTCAAGTGTTTGTTTAACTGTTGACAGGGATCATGGAAGAGGAATTTTATTATGAGTTTTACAATGCATTCACAACTGAAGCAACACCCGTGACAAAGACTGCTTCAAGTGTTATTTCTGAGAGTTTGAACTATGATAATACTTACGGAAATAATCAAAAGCCACCGAAACTAATGAATATAGAAGATTACCATTGGTGGAGCACTAGATTTGAAAACTGGGTGAAGGCTTATGCTTATGATAGTTGGGTTATGCTAACACTCGGATATGAAAAGCCCTTAGATGATAAAACTGAATTACTTCATATTAAAGCATATTCAGATACAGATAAAAAGGAACACTCTAACGAACTAAGAATGATAACATTGTTACAACAATCTGTTAGAGAAGATATTTTGTTCCTACTTCAACATGGTGAAACATCAAAGTCAATGTGGGAAGCGTTGAAAGTGAAATCCGAAGGTGGAAAGGATATCAAGAAAAACAAAATATCATTGTTGAAAAAAAGACTTTGATATGTTCGGATGCATGAAAGGAGAAACTTTCCGACAAATGATAAAAAGATTCTGTCATTTGAAAATCAAGCTAGAAAGGTTTGGAATCAAAAAGGACAAAGAAGAGATTATCGACAAACTGGTCGAGGCATTACCACATGTTGATGATTGGAAAACGTTTGTGATGGTTTTGAAAAATGATGCCAAGTTTGACGAGTTCACTTTGGATGGTTTGATTGAAAAACTTGAAGGTCATGATCTAGAGTTACAGAAACAAAACAAAACAAAACAAAATGAATAGTTCAAGTTATCAGCAGAATGTCGATTTGTATTGCCGAAAAAGTATGTTGATGAATAATCAGGCACCAAAGATCAGTACAACATTTAGTGTTGACAACACTGGTGATTCTTCTAAGAGCAAATCTCCAAGCTATGATTCTGGATATCATTCATCTTCTGCATCATCTAAATCTAACCTGAATCAGAATTGGAAAGATTCTCTGAACTTAAATAACGATTTTACTAGACAGCATATGAGTTTCTTGGTTTCTATTCTGGAATCTTATGAAAGTCTGGTCGCAGGCAAGATAGGCACTCCAAATATGACAAAGAAGGACTATGACCAGGTAGATCAAGAAGAGATGGAGCTCATGCGTAATCAAAAGAGCTCAACGTTTTATGGAGATCACTGGGAGAAAATGTTTAGAAGGTCCTGGCATGAAGCTGGGGTTTGATTAAGCTAAAGTTACTTCTTTCAAGGGTAAACAAAAAGGGCACTTCAAAAGAGAGTGTACCAATCGGCAAGCTGCTGATAGTGTGAATCCATTTCATGAAGACTATTATAAAAAGGCTATCTATCATCAAACCAATGAGCAACCGTTGAGGACGAACCAAAAAACAAATTGGTGATGGTTCATCAAAAGAGAAGAAGCAAGCCTTGATAATGGTTCAAGAGGATGAAGGTTTTAATTGGAATAAATATATTCCACAACAGAAAATTTCTTTGGTTGCTGAGACAAGACCGAGCCGAGAGGAACGTCATGCACGTATGAGATTGAGTGATGTGTATGAGATTTTTAGGGAAGCAAAACGGGAAAATAGATGGGAGAACAAGAGAGAATGCTTTGTAGACCCTCAAGGGAATCCAGCAGTTGATCCTAAAGTGGTAGATTTTGAAGCGCTTGTTGCTGTTATTCCAACTGTAGGAGTATGGGCTTCAAACTATGAGGATCCGAACTATAGAAAAGAAGTGGAGGAGGGCATAAGAAGAGTGATCTATGCCAGTGTGGAGAAGAAGAAGACTGTTGAAGAAAATGTTGACGAGAGCAAGAAGATGGTGGATGAGTTGAAGAAAACAGAAGAAAAAGCTGGTACATAAAATCAGGAGAAGGTTGACGATAAGCTGAAAAGTTCAGTAGAGGAAGCTGTTGCTGAGAAACAACAATAGGCTATAGATGTTAAAGAAGATCAGAATCAGAAGGTAAAAGAAGCCACGGTGCCAAAAACTGAGGTAATAATTCAAACTGAATCTTCTATATCATCAAATAAAATTGATAATAAAACTGATGATCAGTGCAAAAAATGTATGGAAACATGCAGTGCTTGTACTGAAAAAGGATGAAAATTTAAGATCCCGAAACATTGAATTTACTAAAATAGAAAGTATTTGTAAAGAAAGATGTAACAAAATGCTTGAAAATGAAAAGTTTTTGAAACAAAAAGAAAAAAAGCTAACACAGAAATGTGATAGTCTTCAAAAAGAAAACAAAGCTTTAAAACAAAAGTGTTCAGCTGATTGCAACGAGTGTTTACAAAAAGATAATATTATTCAAGAGTTGCAAAAAGAATATGATAGAATGAAATTGTCATATCATATTGTAAAAGAAGTTTATGAAACTTTGAAGAGTCAAGTTAAAAGTTTGGATGGGAGACTATCAAAATGTTTAAAAACAACAAAACTTATTGAAGCCAAGTATGAAGATAAACAATGAGTTTTAATTCAATATATTGATAAAGTGGCTAAACTTAACAAGAATTGGCTGAAAAAGAAAAGGTTGTGAATAAAATTCAAAGTTATCATGCTTATTCATATATTCTCGAGCGTATTTTCAACATCACACCAGATGATAAAGATTCTAAAAAGAACAAAAAGGGAATTGGGTCAGAATTTCATCAGGTGCCACCACCGTTGGAGAATAATTATATATTCTATGATGACGAGAAAGTCGCGAAAGCAATAAACATTGTTAACCAATTGCCTGACAATATTGATGTGACGTATTCCGAATTTGATGATACTGGTGATTCAGAGGTGGTAGGTAAGGTTGTTGAAAGCGTTTTGAATGAAAATGATTCTACCAAAAATGACAAGTCCGAATCACAGGATGAAGATGAGGAAAGTTTTAACAAAAACTATTTGAAAAATTGAAAATCTGAAAAAGATGCCAATGATGATCCAATAGGATTGGCATATACCATGATTGGATTGGACAAATTATTCTCAGATATTGAATTTCTGATTCAAAATGTGATTACGGACAAGATCGACAAAGTCTTTAAATTGGTAGAAGTCGAGAAATCTGAAATTGATAAATTTGCTGGAAAAGCGAGCAAGAAACCTTTTTATAACAAACATGGGTACAAAAAGAAAAACATGAAGGTTGGGTTAGGTTATAAAAAGAAACAAAATCAATGAAAACGGACTGAAAAGACAAACTTTCAAAAAAAGACGAACTTTGTTCACGGAACAAGTTCAGAAGAAGAGAAAGAACTCAAATTTAGACGACAGTCTAATGAAGAGTTCTATGCTCAAAAAAAGCAACAACAACATGCCAAAGATGTTTCGAAGAAAACATGTTTTAAATGTGATCAAATTGGACATGTTGGTCGCAAATGTCCAAATTTGAAGCATGTTGGTGATTCAGAGGTGATAGGTAAGGTTGTTGAAAGAGTTCTAAAAAATAAATCTACCAAAACAGATAAGTCTGAATCACATGATGAAGATGATGAAAGTTTTCACAAAAAATATTTGAAAACTTCAAAATCTGAGAAGGATGCGAATGATGGTCCAATAGGATTGGCATATACCATGATTGGATTGGACAAATTATTTTCAGATGTGGAATTTCCGATTAAAAATGTGATTTCGAAAACGATCGACAAAGTTTTCAAACTGGTAGAAATTGAAAAATCTGAAATTGCAAAATTTGCCGGAAAAGCGAGCAAGAAAACTTTTTATAATAAACTTGGTTACAAAAAGAAAAACATGAAGGCTGGGTTGGGTTATAAGAAGGAACAAAATCAGAAAAGGTTTGACAAGAAAAAATATCAGAAAAAGACGAACTTTGTTCGTGAAACAAGTTCTGAAGAAGAGAAAGAACTTCAATTTAGTCGACAGACTAATGAAGAGTTTTATGCTCAAAAGAAACAACAATAGGCTATAGATGTTTCAAAGAAAACATGCTTTAAAAGTGATCAACCTGGACATGTTGGTCGCAAATGTCCGAATCTGAAGGCTGTTGATGTTGAGAAAAGAAAAGTTGAGGTTGAGAAACAAAAGTCAACCAAGTCTGAACCTAAACAGACTTGGAAGCCAAAGACAGCCAAAGTTGTGGCACAATAGGTTTGGAAACAAAAAGTTGATGTTTCAAAGCCAAAATAAAATTGGAAACCAAAAACTTCCAATTTTGAACCAAAACAAATCTGGAAGCCTAAAAATGATGTGTCAAAATGAAACGTTCAAACTGATTCAATATTTTATCAAAAAAATATTTCAAATATGGACAAATTTGGGTTGTCAAGAAACACAAGACTTCTGTGAGTGATACACAGAAAATAGATTCAACCAAGAAGGTTGACAATAAGAACGAAAAAGTTTTTGTTAAAAATGACAAAGATTTTCCAAAACTTAATGATTCGTATTGTGTGACAATACCCAAGGTCAAACAGGCCTGGGTTGCATTATTCAAGTGATTGAGTAGTTTGAATGTACAGGTGTGCTCCAGATGATCGCTGAATGTCAACAAGGAGAGCAGAGGAGCAGCCTGGCACAAGAGGAGGCAATGCCCTGGAAATGAAAAAACAGGGAGTTTGTTTGTTTCTGTATATAAATAAAACATGTCTAAAAAACCCTAAAAATAGAAATATTTAAAAACTAAAAAATATGTTTTTATTTTGTCAAAAAATAAAAAATGAAAAATATATGTTTGTTTTTAAATTGTTAAAAAATAAAAATTTGAAAAAAATAATATGTTGATTAAATATGCCGAAACCCTCACGGCTGAACAAACATGATTAAACTCACAAGTGATTGAAAATGGTTTTAACACTGTTAAACATCAATGTGTTGTAAATCTTGGGGGTACTTTATACAATAACATGTCAAGCAGAAAATGGATGACGAAACAAAGTTATCTAAATCGGTTTATCAATTTTTTCTAAATGATTTGGATTTTAGGGGGAGTAAGAATTTTGAAAATACAAAAACATTTGAAAATTTGATAAAGCCAAAAACATTATAAAACTAAAAATGAGTTTTTGTGTAAAAAGAGGAAATCATGGTACATCAGTAGATAATCACAGCATGCTAAAGAAATGGAAAGTCAAATGTGATAAACGGTCTCACTGATGATATACAAGTAGATTTTTACACAACTAGTAAATTGATTTCGAGATATAAACCTAATAATCAATAACTTACTTATCTCGTGGGGAACATCTCTCGGATATATGGACTTAGTACTCCGAAATTACGTTTGAGAGGTTGCCTGATTCTGAGATAATAGGTCTTTATACTTATTGATATCTGGGTATTATACCTGGTCTTCTGATTTTGCGTCAACAATGGCCTAGACCTCGTATAATACTTTGCGTACTTAAAGCTTTCGCTCTGCATAAAAATTGAGAAAATATCGAAAGATATAAATCAAGTGCAGTTGTAAAGAAGATCCCTAAGTGGGACACACCTCAAAGTCGAGCCTTCATCTCTTTGACTGAACGGTAGTTCATACTTGAGCTCTCAAGGCCTCACACTAACCTATAGTACAGATATCAATATAGTACATTCACCTGTAAGACTAAATCTAGGGAATCTTGATACGGGAGTATATTCTGAGGTGGGACACGCGAATAAGTTAAGTGCTTAAAACATTAATCTCATATCTTGAATCAATTGAAGTTTGTGTGAAAATTTAAGTGGATCAGTATACTGACAATCTAAGTGAATCGTTTAGAACTTAATGTCACACCCTAGCTTTTGCGGAAGCATGGGTTTATTTTGGTGTGACTTCTTAATACCATAGCTTAGTCACAACAAGCTATATGAATTTAAAACCACGATGATCATCCATTACTTCATGTTTTAAAAACATAATACCATAACATTGTTTTCAAATGTCGACACATGCAACGAAAATGCAACATAACAAACTAAAAACATTGTTCAAAAGACACATGTGACTCGTCCAGGTAAAAGCCACAACTCCCTAACTTGGATGACATCGCACTTCTTACGCAGCTTGAAAACATAACATACTTCGCCAGATCCCTAATTCCCTGAAATACATGTAAGTTAAAAAATCAACATAAAGTTGAGCGAGTTCATGTGAAAGTGAGTATGTAAAACCTTTGTAAGTATAAAATCCCTGGTATGTAGCAAATAAGGAAATAAAGAGATCACCAATGGTTTGCAAGGCCATTGATATGTGTGAAGTGCAGTAGGAAGACTCAAACCTAGCAGATTTTTGCGTCGGGTACCAAGTCACCCCGAGGTCCGTACTGTTGGGCCTGGGGCTGGGCTCGCTACACCCAGATAGATCTACCGCTAAAGACCCTCGGTCCTACAATGAGGATTAATGGCCTCCAGTTCCCGCCTACCCACTCACATGATCTAAGTAGTAACCCTCCTTACGCTAACCATACTGTTGGAACCTTGAGGTTTATACATTGAGAGATACTAAAGTTTAGGGTTGATCTTGTAATGTTTAACTAAGTTGTTTTGGGTCGATTATGTGTATTGGGTTTTGTTGAGATCTCGAGTGGGCCTAGGTGGTTTCGATCCACTTTAGGTAGTATATAAGTAAACCTTTGTAATCTTTAGGAGGTTGATCGCTGGGTTAGAAGTTTAAAGGCCACTCGAGATCGGTTGCAATCTTGTATTAGTCATCGACTTAAGGTGAATGCAAGATAGTATTTTGGTTTGATTATTGTTCTTATTCTACTTTATTGTTTATTGTTTTCTTGAATCCGCTTGTGTTTGGATTCCGCACTCACACAAGTTAACATTGATATCGTTGAAAGATCATTTCGGGTTTTACAATTGGTATCAGAGCCAAGAAACCAAGTCTTGGTTCGGTTTTGATATCATTGGATTCAAGAAGGCTATAATCGTTACTGATCTTGTTTGCTGAGTGTTTTACAGAATTTAAGTATTGTTATTATTGTGTTCAGATTCAAGCTGTTCTACACAAATATTGATTAAAGTTGCTGATTTTGGATTGTGATTCGACTTAAGGTGTTTGCTGAATTCACGGAAGTTTGTTGAGGATAAAAGATTCAAAGATTTCATATCTTTGAATTTTTGGAAGCTGCTGAAAATCAGGAATCTCAGTTACGTTTATCTCACAAGTTTGTTTTGCAGGGTCTCGACACACATTCAGCTTACTCTCGACTCAAGTTCATCCGTCTTGAGTGGAAATAGCGATCTTGTTTCGACTCACAACAATTGTCTCGACTCGCAACCGCTGTGGTCTCGAGTTGGCATCTTTAACTCGAAACCATTTGTCTCGACTGGCTTCAAGTTTAATTGTTCCTGATCTCGACTCGCAATCTCGGTCTCGACTCAGTATTCAGTTCACTCGCAACAACTGTCTCGAATCAGGGCTGTACACGTTTACTGATTCAGTCTCGACTCCTGTCTCGACTCGCAACGACTTCTGCAACGTTATTTAGACTTTGAACTTTTGGACTCTTGGACTCTTGAACTTAAATAATTAATTAATCAGCAAATTAATTAAGTTATTGAGTAACCATGACTACAAATAATCAAAGTGTTGACCTGGCTGCTATGTCTAAGCATCAAGAATTGGATTCCATCATTGGAACCACCACTCGTGTTCCCCGGTTGTTAGATGGAAATGAATTCCCTAAGTGGAAGTGGCGTTTCGAAAAACATGTTAAGGTCAAAGATGCAAAAATCTGGCGAAGCATTCTAAGGGGCCCCAGAGAAATTATGATGGATAGTCCTACTGATGAAGGTGTGAAAGTGAAGAAGCCTGTTGATCGGTATACTGAAGAAGATTTTAAAATTGTTGAGGAAGATGATATGGCGTTTTCGTACCTGACCATGGCATTGGGACCAAACATTGCTATTGGTTTTCGCACTTGCAAATCTGCTAAGGAATTGTGGGAATCATTAATAGATGTCTATGAAGGCAATGAAGATATGAAAAAGAGTCGTAGAAATCTTCTAAGTCAAAGCTTCAATAATTTTAATAATATATATGGAGAGACTGTTGATAATCAAATTCAGAGATTCGTTAAGTTAGTTACTCAAATGCAGATGGAGGAAATGCACACGTCAAATGCTTCATCTAATAGACAGCTTCTAAATGCTTTACCAAAGAGTTGGGATCATCACGTCGCAATGATCAAGAAAACCAAGGATCTAGCAAGATGTAGTTTATCTGAAATGATTTCTCACATTAAGGCCTGCGAGCTAGATGATAAATAAAGAGAAACAAATCACAAGAATAGCATGTTGGCTGCTGGATTCACTGCAACACCCTCGACATCAAGCAATAATACTGCTTTTGTGTCTCAAGCTGGTTTTCAAATGTTCAGCAACTCTGCTTCTGCCAAAGCTGCTCCTACTTCACCAAATGTTTACTACTCTGGAACTCCAGCACCTGCTGCTGCTGCACCACCTTCTGCTAACGCTACTGCTGCTGCATCGTCAACTCCCACTGCTAAAAACGAGATGATTGCTTTCTTCTCGCAACAGTCAAAAGAAAATCTTGATATAACTGCTTCTGTCATAAATTGCTTGAATGCTTTTGTGGCTGGTAAGATTAATCCTCCTAAGTTTTCTATGGATGACTTAGATCAGATTCATCCTGAAGATGTAGAAGAAATGGATATAACTTGGCAGATGGCTATGGCAGCATTTAGAGCCAAAAACTTTGTGAATAAAACCGGAAGAAACAAATGGCAAAATCTTACCTTTACTGGACCCACGAAAATGCCATTTGAGTTTCGTTGCTACAATTGTCATGAACCAGGTCATGTGGCAAGAAACTGTACCAAACCGAGGGTCATTAGTGAACAAACTCCAGCCCAACCTGCTACACCTGCTACACCTAATCGAGAGAGAGCTCTTGTGACCACATCGAATATGTCTGCTGATGCTGCTGCCAGTGGAAGTCCTCAACCTCTGGGATTAGCTCAAGCCTTGGTGGTTCAGCCTGATTCATACTTTAATTGGAATACGGAAATTGAACGACTAAACATCTCAGCTCCAGAAAATCAGACTGATTTAAACAACATTGCTTTCGTGGCCTCAAATGATCAAGCTTTTGTTCCTGAGGATGAGACTTCAGCACTTGAGGAGGAGGTTTAAGCTGAAAACTTTGCTTTCATGACTCAGATTCTTTCAGCTCCAGTCAAAGGTCTCACCAAGGAAGAGGTAATTTCTGTTTTCTGTACTCCTGAGTGTAGAGAACGAGTTGAAGCCTATAGAATACACAACACTGAGCTAATTGAAGACTACAATGACATTAAAAGGAAAAATTTTACTTTGGCTAATAACGAAAAACTTTTTAAAGAAAAAATCGAAGCTCAGCGAAAAGACATCATCCAACTCAAGGATGATGTTAGTGTAACAACAGCCCAACTCTTCATGGTTAAAGAAAAACTATGCAATGTGACTAAAGAACTGGAGGATATCAGAGATAGATATCAAATAAATGAACTAAATATTAAAAAATTTGATTCCTCCAGCAAATTAGTCGAAAATCTGTGTAATCAACAGCTAGCATACCAGAAAAGGAAAGGGTTGGGATTGGGTTTTAATCAGGCTCCTCCTCCTTATAATGACAATTATACTTACTTACCTATGACTGAGGAGGAGATGCTGAATGAAAACAAAATGACTTATGGTCCAAAAAACTGTAAGCCATCAGTCAATGTCAGACCTGTTGAAAAACAGGTGGTCAAACCAGTTAGTTTTGTATCCAAAGGTACTTTTGATCCTAACGTTTCTTCATCATGTGCAGATGAAGTACCTGAAGTAGGATGGGGTGATGTGTTTGGGGATGAACCACTTTTAAATTCTGATGTTTCTAAACCTACTTTTGATAAAACAGATTCTGGTTGTGTGTTTGGACAATCGTTTTTGAACTCGTTTCATAGTTATGTTTCGTCTTCTTTTGGGCCTGCTGTTTTGGGCAAAATTGTGAATGCTTGTGATGAAACTTTGAATAATGTGCATGATGATGGATGTTTTTCAGTAGATAAAAATTGTGATTCGAATGTTTCTAACTCTTCAGCTGTTGATAGCATGACAGGTGAGGTCCCTCAGGATGCATTCAGTGAAACCACTGAAACTTTTTCTAAAGAGAATCAACCGTGTTCTGATTCTTCTTCTGAATCGGTCTCAGAGGAAGTCCCTAATGTTGATCCTAGTGGGACCCCATTGAAAACCGAGGATGAAAAGGAACCCTTATCAAACTCAGATGATACATGTGTTGATGAAATACATGTTGATGAAGTTCCAACATCTTCCGAAATTAAAACTGAATCTGATTTTCAACAGGAAGAAGTGGTTGTTTTGAATGAAAAATTACAAGAAATGGTTTCTGAAAATAAAAGTAAAACTGAATCTGAAACATCTTTTCTAAATGATTCTGAAAAAGATAAATCTAGTCCATCTGAATCTCATACTTGTGCCAGTGTTAGTTATGATCAACAGGTACCTAAATGCTCAGAAAAGGCCCAAGTTAACCAAGCAAGAAACATCAATCAAGCTCATTCTTCTAAACCCAACAGATACACATCTGCTATGAAGCATCAAAACTTCCACAAATTGAAACGTCAAACATGTTTCAATTGTGGAGTTGCTGGACACATCGCCAGAAACTGTGTTCATCTCCCAAGTGTGCAGTCTAAAAACAAATATGCACAAAATCAGAAAGTCAAGCCAAACCGATATCGTTATTCAGAGTCAGTGACGACTGAAAGTTTAAGGCAATGAGGAATAACTATCGTAAGGCTAAGCCTTCTGATCAAGATTGGAATGCAGCCAAACGTAGAAATCATAATCAACAAAAGGGTTTTCGGAAAGATCAATATAAAGTATTTGGTAACTACAATTCTCAATGGTCAAATAAGCATTGGAAACCTAAAGCTAAGGCCATGCATTCCAATTCGTCCCATCGAAATTCTGCCATTAAAAATTCTTCGAAATTTTTAAACAAAGATAATTTAGTATGGCAGAGAGTGACTTACTTTGATGCACAAGGGAAACCCAGATCCACCATGGGCTGGGTTCCTAAATCTAACGGATCCCGCTAATCGTGCAGGAACAGCTGTGGAGGACTACCGTGCGCCTCTAGTACATGGATAGTGGCTGTTCCAGGCATATGACGGGAGACTTGTCTCAACTGGTCAATGTAAAAGGATTTGACGGTGGATATGTCTCTTTTGCGGGAGGAGAATCTGGAAGAATCACGTTGAAGGGAACAGTGAAAAATGGCGTTTTAAGCTTCGAAAATGTGAATTATGTCCCTGAGCTGAAACACAATCTGCTGAGTATTTCACAAATTTGTGATCGAGGAAATTCAGTTCATTTTATAAAGAAAGGATGCTACGTATTGAAACCAGGGATTGTCATTCCTGAAGATTGGTTTTTGATGACAGCTGAGAGACGGGGAAATGCTTATGTCATTGATATGAACAAGAAGCCGTGTGAAGAAATTACTTGTCTATTTTCGAAGATATCAGAACACGATGGTTTATTGTGGCATCGTTGCCTTGGACATGTGAATATGAAAAATTTGAATCGACTTGCCAAAGGTCAATTGGTCCGTGATCTACCAATCAAAGACTTTATGTTGGTAGAAAAGTGTGTTGCTTGTGCAAAGGGAAAAGCACATCGAAAGCCTCATAAATCTAAGTCTACACCCTCAACCAAAGCTGTGCTTGAATTACTTCACATGGATCTCTTTGGTCCGGTGAATGTGTTGAGTATTGGCAAGAAGGCTTATTGTCTCGTGATAGTCGATGATTTCTCACGTTACACCTGGGTGTACTTTCTAAGTCACAAGAATGAGGCTGCGGGTTTGATCAAACAGTTCATCACTCTTGTGGAAAATCAAGCCAGTATGAAAGTAAAGGCTATTCGATCAGACAATGGGACGGAATTAAAAAATGTCACCATGGACACATTTTGTGCTGAAAAGGGTATTGAACAACAGTACAGTGCACATCGAACTCCACAACAAAATGGAGTAGCAGAAAGACGAAATCGCACTCTTATAGAGGCCACGTGTACTATGCTGGTTGATTCGAAGCTTCCTAGTTTCTTTTGGGCTGAAGCTGTTAGCACGGCTTGTTACGTCCAGAATCATGCTTTAGTAAATAAACGACATATGAAAACTCCATATGAGATTCTGGAAGGACGTAAACCTTCGGTTTCACACTTTCGCATCTTTGGTTGTCCATGTGTGTTACTACTTATGGACGCTAATGGAAAGTTTGAAGTCAAAGGGGACGAGTGTTACTTTGTTGGATATGCTAAAGGTTCAGCCTATAGAGTATACAACAAGGTAACTAAAAAGGTCGTCGAGTCGTGCAACATTGAATGGCTCGAAGAAAATGCTACGGATGCTAGAGTTGGACCAGATTGGTTATATGATTATGCTGAATTATTTAAATCGTTTAACATTTTGTCAAGTGTCCCTATAGTTGCAGGTGTGTCTACTCCAAAAAAACCGCTGTCTTTTGGTGATACTGAATAAGAAGAACAAGCTGAAGGAAGATCAAGAAATCATACCATTGACCCACCGGAAATGGTTTTCACTCGACATCCTACGCCTCAGCAACTGTCCCATTCATCCCCTGAAGGTGATTCCTCGAGTGGTGCTGTACCTAATGGTTCAGGATCTGCACTATTTCCTGAATCCATTCCTGAAGATTGCATTGTTACCACTCCATTAGTTCGTCACACTGCAGCATCTAATGAGGGGGAGTCTAGCAACAGCACTGATAATAATCAAAATGCTGAAGACGAGACCGTACCTGACATGGCAATTCCTACAAGTGTCCAACGAAATCACCCTATAGAGAATGTGATTGGTCCTGTAAATGCAGGAGTTTTAACCAGGAGCCAATCAGGAACCATCAATACATGTTTATATTCTTGCTACATCTCACAAATAGAACCTAAAACTGTTGATATAGCTTTGCAGGAACCAAGCTGGGTAGATGCTATGCATGAAGAGCTGAACCAGTTTGAGAAGCTTGGAGTATGGAAACTTGTCGAGTTACCAAAGGGAAAGCGCAAACTTGGAACTAGATGGGTGTTCAGAAACAAGCAAGACTCTGCAGGGGTTATTGTTCGAAATAAAGCAAGACTGGTGGTTCAGAGTTTTCGACAAATAGAGGGTCTGGATTATGATGAAGTGTATGCTCCGGTAGCTCGACTTGAAGCCATCCGGATCTTCTTGGCCTACGCGTCATATATGGGGTTCACTGTGTATCAGATGGACGTCAAGACAGCGTTTCTATATGGAGATGTGAAGGAAGAAATCTTTGTTGAACATCCACCGGGTTTTGTGCATCCAGATCATCCAGAATATGCCTACAAGCTAGACAAGGCATTGTATGGATTACACCAAGCACCACGAGCTTGGTATGCTACACTAACTGAACATCTTTTGGATCATGGGTACACACGTGGCACGATAGACCAGACTCTGTTTATCAAGAAAGTGGGCAAGGATCAGATCTTGGTTCAAATTTATGTTGATGATATTATATTCGGATCTACAAGTGAGGAGCTTTGCAAGGAGTTTGAGAGAGTTATGAAAAAGAAGTTTGAAATGAGTGCTCTCGGAGAAATGACACTGTTTTTGGGTTTACAAGTCAAACAGAATTCTCAAGGCATTCTTATTCATCAAGGGAAGTATGTGGATGATATGCTAGCAAAATTCAAGCTTTCAGACTCAAAGTCAGCCGAAACACCAATGGCAGAGAGACCGTTATTGACGAAAGATGAAGAAGGCTCTTCTGTTGATCAACGTTTGTATAGGTCTATGATCGGGTCCTTGATGTATCTGACAGCTAGCCGTCCAGATATCATGTTTGCTGTCTGCAACTGCGCAAGATATCAGGCTAATCCTAAAACTTCTCATCTTACTGCTGTTAAACGAATTTTTCGATACCTTAAAGGCCGAGCTCGGTTTGGTCTGTGGTATCCGAGGGATTCCAATTTTGACTTGTTTGCATTTTCTGATAGCAACTTTGGAGGTACTGATAGTGACAGGAAATCTACATCAGCTGGATGTCAATTTCTGGGTGACAGGCTCATTTCTTGGCAATGCAAGAAACAACAAACGGTGGCGATTTCTACAGCTGAAGCTGAGTATGTTGCCGCCTCTGCATCTTGCTCTCAAGTGGTGTGGATGCAACATCAATTGCAGGACTACGGTTTGACTTATCTCAATACTACTATTTACTGCGATAATGATGCTGCAATACAAATTGTTAAAAATCCTGTTTTCACTCCAAAACCAAGCACATAGACATAAAAGTTCATTTCATCAGAGACTGCTTTGACAGAGGTCTTATTAAACTCGAGCAAATCGACACAGATGCAAATGCTGCCGATTTGTTTACAAAACCTGTCAGCAGCTCAAAATTCAAAGTGCTTGTTGATTTTCTGAAAATGATACGGTATACCGACTGAGCATGGTTGTTTTTGTTTTAGTAAATTTGTTCATAAAGTTTTCTATTCTTAGGTAGTTTTTATTTATGCACAAATTTAGGGGGAGAAATTAAAAAAAAAAATACAAAAACATTAAAAATTTAAAAATCCAAAAAGAAACATTGCATGACTGGGAAATGAAATGAATTTTCACATTATGGTCGAGGGCTGACTCATGTAAGACCAATATCGAAATAGTTTCGATGTGTTGGTAGGCTCTTTCCTTAAAGACTGGAAACATTGGTTGCGTCTGTTTAGAACTAAATCAGTACATGACCTCAGGAAAGAAAATCACTTAGAATTAGCTCATTTCTATTTGAATGTCTGTATGTTGTCCCGATACACACAATTTTGGTCTAACTCTGAAATCTTCTCTGAAAAAGTCATGTATCTCCTCTGCTGCATCCAGATATATGCTGACCTGGAGGTGCTAGGCAACGACAGCTTCTGCTGCATCCAGATACATGCTGACCTAGCTGTACGTTGTCGCTTTGTAGATCATTTATACACCCGAAAGAGGCCCTCAAGTGCCCAAAAGAAACCTTAGAAACCTATATCAAATTGAGAAAACCTCATTTGATTTGTATATTATATCATTTCTGCTTAAGATCTATTCTGTTCTCTTCTCAATCTATTCCCAGTTAAGATTTCAGAGATTTGGATTAGACTTGTGAAATATGTGGTAGGGAAGCTACTTGCATGATAGAATGTGCTGTTTATATTTCCGGGATTTGATTAGTACTTGTTTGAGTGTTTATTGTTAAGAAATTAAAACATGATAAATTTGTTACAGGCAGTTATATGAAAAAGGGTCTAGGGAGATGAGTTTAGGTGGACAAATATACTGGCAATCGTTTAGATCATTCAGTAGTAGATCAGTGTTGATAAGTGTAGTCAAGCCCAAAACCCGTGATTTGATCCCTGAGCAAATTATGATATTTCCTTATTTTATTTTTGTAAATAATATTTCGATATTATTTAATTTTATGTTTGTAGGTTTTGGTCTAATAAAGCATGCTCAGAAAGTTGAAGGGTTAGATAAGAAATTTTTTTAAAAAAAATATTGGATTGCTGAAATAAGTAAGATTTTTATTTAATAAATCCAAGTTTAAAATTGTTGAGTGGTCTCGAATCGAGACTGTGGTCTCGGCCCATGTCATTAAAGGCCAGGCCCACTGATTTGGAATACTTAAAGGATCTCGACTCGAGACACCCACTGTGCACTCGAAACAATAAGTTGTCACTTTCAAAACTCTCTCTCTTACTCCGGCGACTTCTTGGCTTTTCCGACAAATACTCCGGTCTCGACTTGTTTTGAAGGTAATCCGATAAATTTGATGATGTTTCAGTTGAAGTTTTGCAGGATTGTTGAAGATTTGATGAAGATAGTTTGAATATCATATGAATGTTTGAAGATGTTCATGAACCCTAAATTTGGACTTATTTTGGTCTTCGAAGAAATCATGGGGTGTTTATGGTGTTTGATCCAAAACTTAGTGGATTAAAGTTGTTTGTGGGGTCTCGACTAGGGTCTCGACTGAACACATGTGAAGACTCGAGACATAATGTTACGAGTCGCAACCTCGTCTGTCTCGATTGGGATCTCGACTCAAAGTTGATTGGTCTCGACTGAGGTCTCGGTTAAGTTAACTCAGTCTCGACTGAGGTCTCGACTCGAAATCTCTTGGTTTCGACTCGAAACCTCATAGTCTCGAGTTGATTCATGTGTGTTAATCGATAGCCTATGTTTTGACTGCTGAATTCGATGTGATCTGTTTTGAATTAAGTTGACTAGAATTTTATTTACATGTCTTTATGCTTAGTGTTTCTGTTTGGTGTAGGATATGGACTTAAAATTTATGTCAACACACAATCAAGCTGGTTATCTAGCTTCACCTCCAGAGAAGCACAAGAGATTGTATACATCGCTGATTAAAGGGTTGAATAGTTGCTGACTTGTTCATGCATTGAGAGATAATCCAGATGTCTATCAAGATCTTGTTCAAGACTTTTGGAAGACAGCTAGATTTGAAGCACAAGGAGCTGATGGAAAGGAAATGATAGAAGCTGAAATTCAGAAGAAGAAGATCGTCATTACTGAGCAAATGATAAGAGAAGTTCTACAGTTTGGTGATACTGAATCTGATCCGATTGAGCTTCCAAGTGATACTATAGAGGATGTTTTACCTCGTTTGAGTTACGAAGGAAAGCATCCATCACTCGTTAAGAAGTTTTTGCACCCGTATTGGCGCTTGTTGGCACACATGTTTATCTTGTGTATGACAGAAAATCGAGGGGGAACAGATCAACTGGACATTGGCTGCTTTTGTTGCACTTATTATAAATGAGTCCTTCAACTACTCGAAGTACATATTTGAAGGGATGAAGAGGAATGTTACTGGAGTTCGAAAGGATAAATTTATTATGTATCCAAGGTTTTTGCAGATGATTTTCAATGCTCGCTATTCTGATTTGACGCGATCCGGTGATACCTTGGAGCTAAAACCTATGGGTCCTGCTTGTTTTGGTGCTCTCACTACCAAGAAGGGTACAGAAAAGAAGTTTGAGGGACGTATTCCTTTGGAGAAATTTGGTCGGTTTGCAGAAACTGAAGTTGTAGCTGCTGATCCAGTGATAGTTCAACCAGTTCAAGTGAATGCAATAGTTGCTGAAGAACATGATGTTCAGGGGGCTACTGTAAATGAGCCTGAGACAGAGATTGTGACAATTAACTCTGACGATGAGGGCATAGAGATTATGTGTGATTCAGGAGATGATGAAGAGCTTCCTCCTGAAAAGGAAGCTGATGTTGCTGTTTCAACTGTTCCTTCTATAATTACTGCTGAAAATTTGGCTTCGTTATTAAAGTCTGTAACTGATAAGATGGGAAATCCTCCTTCCAATCTTACAGTATCTACTGAAGAGCCTAGTGAAAACCCAAAGGGTCCTGATTCATTGCCATTGAAACGAAAAAGGCGGGATCCTCGACTCGGAATGTATGTTGAACAAAACAAAGATCAATCTATGAACATTGCTGAAGATGATGATGGATTGTATGATTTCGATTTTGAGAAAAATGTCACTGACACCACCACCACAACTGAAGATATTTTTGAGTTCAATACTGACACTCAAAGGAATGTTTTGGAGACCACTACTGCAGAGGTTCAGGTTACAAATGTTGATACTGATACTGTTGTTGAGACAATGTCTCTTGGTGTTTCTGAATCTGCAGGTCCTTCTCGAGTGGTTCTTGATATGCCTAGCAGTTCAAGTGGTAAGAGACTTGAAGAGCCGTTTAGAATGCTATTTGATGATGATTCAAGCGATGATGATGATTTTATTAGTATGAGAGATATGAAGAAAAGGTTAATTGTGATTGAGCAAGATTCTATTCATAAAGATGCCAAGATCATCCAACTTGAAGATACTTTAGTACAAAAGAATCAACAAATTGAACAGCTTCAAGGAGATGTTACTTTACTGTTCAATATAGTGTATGATTTACGTGGAAAGCTTGAGAAGAAATTCGGGAATGAATTCTCTGATCCTACTGATGTGGAAAATAGAAGAAAAGCTTTTGAAAAGGATGATGCTGAGAGAAGTGTTGCTATGGAACAATACTTTAAAAGAGTTACAGATCCAGTTGCAGATAAAGAGAAGGCTGAAAGAATTAAGAAGAAAAGGGAGTTTGTAATTTTGAAGAACAAGAATCTTAATCCAGATGATGATGACGCTCAAGCTACACATCATTTAATGGATGTTGGTGAAACTCTCTATGATCAAGTTGGAAATAGATCTGGTGTAGTTAGCTGGAGTTTTGATCATGATCGTAAAAGATGGTGGATAAAAAGGAAGGTTGGACCTGTTGAGTGGTACAAAAATCCAGTCCAGTTTCAGTCTTTTACTAAGATTGATTTGACTGATCTGTCTAAAGCACCTTATGTAGATGATAAGCCTGGAGGTCCTGGATATATGTTTTTCGAAAGATTGAAGAGGGAGGTTCTTAAGGGTTTTCCTTCAATGCGTACGGCAGAGTCCATTGTTAAACCAGCTAAAGGTGTTAGAGATTCATATACACGCAAGCGAATGAAGATTGTGCACTGGTCGGTAACTGATAAGGAAAAGGTGATTCCTTTGGTGAGAAAGATTCCAAAAGGTGCTTTGAAGTCCTTGCATTTCTGGACTTATGATGAGCGTCTAGGGCAGGCAGTAATTGTTTGTGATGGTGATGTGAATTTTCGCTTGGTGGATCAAGTTGATTTGCTGAATCTTGCTCATGAAGAATATGAAGTGGTTGCAAAAGCATGGACTGGTGCTGTTGCTTCAGCGATACATATTCGCACAAAAGGTTTTGGTGGATTCAAAGATCGTCTGCGTGGTGAAAGTGATAGTTGAAGTCTCGAGTCTCTCCATGCATAAACCTAGGGGGAGATTGTTGGAACCTTGAGGTTTATACATTGAGAGATACTAAAGTTTAGGGTTGATCTTGTAATGTTTAACTAAGTTGTTTTGGGTCGATTATGTGTATTGGGTTTTGTTGAGATCTCGAGTGGGCCTAGGTGGTTTCGATCCACTTTAGGTAGTATATAAGTAAACCTTTGTAATCTTTAGGAGGTTGATCGCTGGGTTAGAAGTTTAAAGGCCACTCGAGATCGGTTGCAATCTTGTAATAGTCATCGACTTAAGGTGAATGCAAGATAGTATTTTGGTTTGATTATTGTTCTTATTCTACTTTATTGTTTATTGTTTTCTTGAATCCGCTTGTGTTTGGATTCCGCACTCACACAAGTTAACATTGATATCGTTGAAAGATCATCTCGGGTTTTACACATACCATGTAAAAAGTATTCGTAATCATAGTAACATGTATTTCACCCCCGAAGTATAAAACTGAAAACAGTTAAGAGAAAAGGGGGGGGGGGGACATGAACTCACAGAAGTGCGTCTCGAAATAGTAAATCCCCAAATCAACCTGCTGCGTGACGACCTACATGTACTAACTTCTATTAGACGGACGGTCGTGCCTTGGCTTAAGGTTTAACATTTTTGGGAAATAGTTAGGCAACTATTTCGTATTTACACTTCTTAATTATTTAATAATTATATTCCTTCCCAAGGATGGGGGTTTTAATACATGTGTGTTTTTGTAATTCCAAAAATATATTATTAAGTCTCACTTAATAAAATATATTTTTATTCATTTGACTACAATATTCTATCTCCAAAATATACATATTTTTCTCAAAAATATTATATTTTATACCTTACAATTTCCAAAATAACACTTTTATCAAAATACGCATTTAAGAGTATTTTTCCGAAAATACATAAGTTACATTTAAAGTTCGGGTGGTAATAATAATACCGGTGTAACTTAGATATTTATTTGTGAAGGCGTTGGTATTATTTTGGAGTCGTTACTTTTTGGTGTATACGAGTTATATTATTTTTACTCTAAAAATAATATATGTATAGTTCACAAAATAATCATAAAATCACGCAAGCGTTTTACTATGAAATATATATTCTCAATATATATTTAACAAGTTTCATTTACGAAAATCCACCTCCGACACTTGGTCATTTTGTAATAAAAATCATGGCGAAGTTTGTTTGGAAAAACAAGTTAAAAATATATCTATAAACACTTGTCACCAAAATATTCTAAGTGTTATTTTCTGGAAAAAAGTTCGCCAGAGTTTCCTCTGTAACTGGAGGTGGCCACGCTTACAAGCATATCATTTTCTTTTCAAAATTTCAATCAACAATTTTTCCAATCATCAATATTCGATGTTCAATCGTCAAACTAGTCCAAATAAGCATAAATCGCAAACACATGAACTTGTAAGTTGTGTAAAAGTATATAGTAACTTTCCAACATTTTTAGTAGATCTTTCTATCTTTAAAAATGAATCGGTTTTCTGAAAAACTTTATTTTTAAAGAAGATGTAACCTCACAACTTCTAGTCAAAAATTACGGAAATATTTCTTTGTTAAATCCTTTTGTTACACAAGTGTCTACACACTTGTTTGTTCACAAAAACACCTTTAGTTTATGAAAGATCCGGCTTTAAAATAAGACGTGTATATTTTACTTGGTTCTTCGAAAATACCACTTGTAGATCTTTAGATCTACTAGTTTAAAACTCTATTTTGCAAGAAACATCAACTTTACACAAGTTCATGTTTGTGTATGGAAAGGTTTGTCATCTTGTATCTTCTACACTTAACATATTGCTAGTTCATGTTCCATGAACATGATCTAGCGTGGTTAGATGACGATCCGTTCCACTACTAGCAACCAACATCATAAAATAATCACAACAAAACAAGATTCATAAGATTTACACCATTATTTATTCTTTAACCATCAAGTTTATCATTCTTACAAGACTTTTAGTTTTGATCTTAAGTGTTCATGATTTTTATCCGTTAAATCTCTTATTAACCACTTTAAACATGAACAAGAGAGTGTTTAGAATCACTTACAACTAGCTCAAGGCTAGGGAAGAATCAAAGCGAAAACTAGGTGGATAAAAGCGACGTAGAGAGGTCCTTGTGATTCCGTAAGCACCGGGTCTCCTCGTATGAACTCTAGCACACTTGTATGTATGTGGTTTGGCAAGATCAAAATTGGAAAGTGATGGTGGGTGTGTGTGAGCTCTCGGCCGAGAGTGATGAGAGGGAAAGAGAGATGCAGTTTTTTTTTTGTTGTGTTTTGAAGTGAACGAGAGTCTTAGTCCATAAGCTTATTTATAATCCATGCAATCCTATTATCCAATATATATTGTGTTAACAAGATATTAAGAAAACTTGATTAAAATAATCAAAAACTTATGGAGGTTGTTCCCTAGGGGAACCGTTCGGTTATGGGGGGGGGGTATTATGGTTTGTTTCCAATGATATGGCTATGTGATAGTTAGTTTAGTTAGGTGATTAAATTAGTTACTAGTGTGTTGTGTAATATATAACGGGTGTTAGGGGACCCTAACTAGCTCAGAAAAAAGAAAACAGTGTCATTGACAATAGTTTTATGTTCCGGGTAAAGTCCGGTTGTTCGGTTGGATACCGATCCGTTAAAGTGCTAAATAATCATTTAAAGTGTCTTTAATATCATTTTTAGTGGCACAATGAATTCCTGACACTTTGGAAAGTGTCTAGTATTATTTTCCCATGTTTTTGCACTTTACTAGTTAACTTAGATGCTGAATTTTGTAATAAAGTGCAGAATTTTGTATTTAAAGCATGTTTTAGGCACATCCGGTCACTATATCTATCACCTAGTGACGCAGTTTTACAATCCTCACCTCCCTGCACTCCCTACTAGTGTAGTAAGCTATTCCCGGCTCATACTGGCCTTAGAGACAATATATGTCTAGTGCTGGCTATGTCAGCATGTTCATTGGGTTATCCGTTTCTTGTGCTAACTGTGCTTTTGTGCATCAAGTTTGTCACTATAGTTCTGTGTAAATAATGGAGTGACAGCAATAAAGTATGATGCATGAATATGTATGTATCAGAAATCAAGAAGCAGTTTAATCACAACTGTAAGCAAGCACAACAATCAAGCATTAATTAAATATTAATTAATTCGTACGGATACCTGGTTTGGTGAGGGTTGTCACATTCTCCCCCTGTTAAATAAATTTCGTCCCGAAATTTTAGGCCCTGCTTCTAGTTGCAGGGGTCTTAGGAAATAAATGGGGGTATTTCTCCTTCATACGATCCTCACGTTCCCACGTGAATTCAGGTCCATGCCTTGCATTCCAACGAACTTTGACGAGCTTGACACTACTCCTGCGAGTTTTGTTAACTTTCCAATCCGTAACCTCGACGGGTTCTTCGGTAAAGTGGAGCGTGTCGTCGATATGAACTTCGTCAGCAGGAATGATCACTGATATTTGTGTTGGACTCTTTCTCAAATTTGATACATGGAATGTATCGTGAACACCATTTAGTTCAGCAGGTAGGTCCAACTTGTAGGCAATAAGCCCAATCCTTTGCAGGATTCTGAAAAGGCCAATGTAACGCGGATTCAACTTCCCACGCTTCCCGAAGCGTGCCACACCCTTCCAGGGTGAAACTTTCAATAAAACCATATCTCCAACTTGAAATTCCAAAGGTTTCCTCTTTGAATTTGCATAGGCTTTCTGCCTGTCGCGAGCCGCCTCGATGCGTTTTCGAATCTGCGCAATCTTGTCTGTCGTCTCTTGGACTATTTCGGGACCAACAAGCTGCCTATCACCTGCATCAGCCCATCATAGTGGTGATCGACACTTGCGTCCATAAAGAGCTTCAAATGGCGCGGCTCCAATACTGGTGTGGTAGCTGTTGTTGTACGAAAACTCGACCAATGGTAAATGATTATCCCAGCTACCACCCAAATCCATTACACATGCTCTCAGCATATCCTCCAAAGTCTAAATTGTTCGTTCACTTTGTCCATCAGTTTGCGGATGGAATGCAGTGCTCAAGTTCAACTGCGAGCCAAAAGCTTCCTGGAAGGATTGCCAAATCCTTGATACAAATCTCCCATCTCTATCCGAGATAATCGAGAGGGGCACTCCATGACGTGCAACGATCTCTCGCATGTATATTTCTGCAAGTTTACTCGTGCTGTCCTTTTCTTAGATTGGTAAGAAATGTGCGGACTTTGTTAGGCGGTCAACTATCACCCAAATCATATCATGGCCTCTGGGCGTCCTTGGTAACTTCGTTACGAAATCCATTGAAATATGTTCCCATTTCCACTTGGGAATCTCGGGTTGTTGCAGAAGTCCTGAAGGCTTCTGGTATTCAGCTTTCACCTTGGCGCACGTTAAACACTTGCTAACATAAACAGCAACATCGCCTTTCATCCTAGGCCACCAATAATAATCCTTAAGATCTTGGTACATCTTATCCGCACCGGGATGAATTGAGTACCGAGACTTGTGAGCTTCATCAAAAATAAGTTTTCTCAAACCACCAAACAGAGGAACCCAAATCCTTTTCATGAAGCATAGCGTTCCTTCCTCGTTTGGCACTAATTGCTTCTCCATCCCACGGAGATATTCCTCTTCAATGTTCCTTTCTTTCAGAGCTTCTCTGTCACACCCCGATATTTCCACGTTTGACCGGTGGGCCCGGTAGGGGAGTATCGTGACGTAGTTGATATCATCATAGTCAAACAACACAATATATAAATGCACAACGGAAGCAAAAGATAAATATATTACAATCCGAATATAAAGTAATATCAAGTATTACAACGGAAAGTAAAGGATCCACAGGCGGATCTTAAAACTTAAACATTGTTCAACAGACTTTAGACGCCTAGAACTTGCAAGATTCCTTATTAACGCCCTGAGCTTCCAGCCAATTACGTTCAGTACCTATCACTTAACCTTTTTGGAAAATACGTCAGTTTACACTGGTAAATACAATTAACCGACTCATTTGAAAAGGTTTAATAAAATTGATTTGGATGCACAAGGCACAACATATCTTTTATAAATTGGGACAATTATATTTATAATCTTGTATACAGATTTACATGTTCGTTGTACGTTCAGGGCCCGATGTAGAAACCGAGTCAAAATTAACAGACACACCACAAGTATAGGCCCACAAGAGAGTGGGATACCGTTTCCCTTATGCACTGTCAGGTGTATGCCTACACCCCGTGCATAAGTCGTGGCCATTTTATAATACAATGATGTCAAGGATATCCGGGACATGGTCATTAACCCCTAAAGGCTTTTATTTCAAACAATACAGATTAAAGCACGTTACCTCAATAATTTAATCACAATACGACTAAACATTCAATACCCGACTAAGCGGTATTATTATAATACCGTATCCCAAGCCCGTATAGGGAAAATAAGTTAAAAGTATTTACCTGAGCTAGCAATGCAATTTATACTCAGCCGTATATTCAAATCAGCAAGCACAAGTACTTCTACTGGGGCTCTTAATCTGGAACAAAGGTTTTTAATAACCTATTAGATTCCTAACGGGTCTTTAATTAAGCCTATGCTTAGACCGGTTAGTTTTAAAGAGGAAGATACGGTTCAAACGCATGATAAGGCGACGACCGGTTTAGAATGTGGTTTTGACCCAACAAGCTTGTATGCTTTTTTAATATGGGTAACTTAAACACATTCTGGATTTTGAGACAAAAATGATATGGTTTGACCCGTTTCGGCTAATATATGCAAACTAGTTACATAAGCCGATCCGAACGCGAAAAATGCGTAACGAGTAACCAAATGAATCATATACAGTTTTCCTAAGTTAATATGCCTTAAATATGTTGTGATATCAGTAGGATACCTTCCATTATGCCCAAAACGAGTTTAATCTTAATTTAAGCCCCGTAGGGGTATTTTGGTCATTTTAAAGATTATAAAAGAGGTTAATTGAAATTCTGAGATTCGGGTCCGAATACATCAGTAAAATAACTTATTTTATTAGGTCATATCAGTTGGTAATAGGTCTTTTATGACAAAAATGGTTTTAAACCCATACTATGCGTTTAATACGCGTAAAAAGCCGTTTTAAGCGATTTCCGGGTTAAACAGAAAATATGAGTTTTCTGATCAGGTTATAAAGTTCAAAATACTTTATTTATTATATAAAATCAGTAGCAATTGGATTGGCATCAAAATACTATGTAGAACTCATTTTATAAACAAAAAGGGTATAATCGGTATTTACCGAATCAATGCCATAACCTTAGGTTATGAGCAGGTTAAAAATAATTAAAAATCTTTAAAAATCCAAAAATATTATATCACATCAGTGGGTAAAAGGTTTGGTGTCGAAAATTGGGTTTAGATAGGCTTTATGCTAATGACGCCGTTTAATTACTAAAAAGCGTTCTAATTACGTCATTGAGCATAACTCCTAATCTAGACCTCCAACTGATGTGAAATTTTAGGGACATGTTTATAAATCAGTAACAAAGATTATTTTCCTTTCACATATTCAAAATTCTCGTTTTATGGTCAAAAGGGCATATTGGGCAACATTAGGCAATTAACGAAAACGTGTAAACGAATGGGACAATCAATGAACCAACCACAGAGGGTTATACTAACATGTAACCTGGTCCTAATGAAGTCCTAAGGCATTTCTAAATCATACTAAATCGGGTCCGAACTGAATTCAAAGCAAAAGTCAAAGTTTTGCGACTTTCGGTTCCGAACCGGGTCTAAAGAGAAAATTTTCGGGTCGAACATGCTTAGACATGTTCTTACATTAGTTACTAAGTTATAAGAGTAATAAAACAGGTTGCAAAGCTTCTACATTGTTAACTATGTTTTAAATCGCAAATTAGGATCCTGTTGACTTTTTATAAACAACTTTGACCCGACATTTGATCTAGTTAGAACGGGAATCAGAGGGTGCCCTTTTAAGGGTTTATTACCCACATAATTACCAACTTATAACTACCTTCAATTCGAGTAATCCCTGGACCATTAATGATTAATCGCTAAGTCAAACGGTAATTACGACGGTTTGACTTTTAAGCTAAAACTAAGTAAAAACTCAATTAAGGAAGGTCAAGGGCACTTACCAAAGTCTAATGCACTATTAGGGATGACTTGGGTCTGCTCTTATGATCCAGGAAGCTCCTCAATTGCAGATGGAAGGTGTGGTTACAATGTTGCAACATAAGGCCTTATATAGTGCCTTGGATCTCATTAGATTGTTGCCAAACAAGTCTATCATGGACTCCTGATCTCCAACAAGTGTCCCTAAGGACTAAAAGGCATGTAGGGGTCGCCCTTGGATGAGGAAAATCGGTTTTAAGTCAGTTACCACGCTCAAAACAGGTTGATATCCGATTTTCTGCATCTGTGCATGCCTTACGAACCGTAAGGCTTGGGGCTTATGGTCCGTAAGCCTTTTCCAGGGGACAAAAATTGGTTAGCTTTTGGCACTTGGCTCTTGGTCCTTCGAAAGGTCATCCAACCTTATTTTCTTGCATTTTGAGCCCCTCAATTTTACTTATAAGGGCTTCAAGACTCGTTTAAACATTGGCAAGTCCTTGGTTAACTTTTTGCTTACCCGAAAAGTCATAATTTCCAACGTTGACGATTTTAACCCCTCGTACACGAATTTGTTCATAACTTTCTCATACGATAACGAAACTTTATGAAATTTTTATCACACATTCTAGTGAGCATAATTAATCGTTACAAAGCTTTGGGTTTGCTAAAATGCCACTCAGAGGTATACTTTAAACATGTTGACACATTTAACCCCCTGTAGTTTGGTAATCTCTCACTTTCTTTCACAATTAGTTTCGTATGATCTATGATTTATTCGTTTAAGGGTATAAACACCATGTAGGGTTATTGTAAAGTATATTTATCCATTGTTGGCATTTTGAACCCTTATATTCACATACTTTCCATGTTTGTCAACTTTAGTCCCTCTAGAGTATACTTTCACATGCACAAAGCTTATGACACGTGTCAAAACATTATAGGACGTGAATTTTCGAGGTGTTACATCCTCACCCCTTAAAAGAAATCTCGACCTCGATATTTGCTAAAATGCTGGAAGTACTTTTAGTCGCATAATGTACTTAACTTCTATAACATATCTGGAGTCTTTCCAAGCTCCTAGTGTGACCCCTATTTTAGGTACATGTATCCTTTTGGAGCTTCTTAACCTGTCGATCCTCAATCGATACAGGATGCTCATCACATCATAAATCTGCATATCATTACGGGATATTGCTTCTTGACTTAATTGTGACACACATCCTTCAGTCACTAGTGTGCAATGTATTGCGAGCTCCGCCAAGCTCCTTAAATAGGTTTTGGCTTACAAGCTACTTGATCTTGATACATTCGATTTCCTTCAAATGATGCTATATACTCAGAGCCTGACTAGCCTGATAATTTAACAAATTTGGCACACCCTTCCTGGGTGATATCTTTTGTTGAGCCTTATTCCTTAACGAGAGTTTAGGAGGGTTGCTATTTTCATAAATCCTTGATTTCCTGCTGTATACTGGCAAATTACAGTCGATTATGGATTTGTATGATCTTATTTGTTGTTTCCAAGGCAACCTTCAGATCCTGATAATTGGACTTACCAATTCTCTATCTAACAATAGATGCTTAACATTCCATCCATACAAGGTCTCCCAAGGAGCAGCCTTAATACTTACCTATCAATTATTATAGAAAGCTTATCTTAAGGTGGGATGGTCATCCCAACCATTGCTTAAAACTAATCTTAAGGAATAGCTAATCCTTATAGCTAGTTGAATAACTCAACGATCCTGGGTAGTTGATGGCGATTCTCAATCGTTGTTAAAATAGGGTTGCGGTAATGAATGCAAAAGCAAAATGAACCGTCTTTCTTACCTAACAATATCAAACTCTCGGAATATCGAGTTAGGCTATATGAATCTCCTATCTTAAAATTTACTTAATCAGGGTTTCGGTTATTCCATAATCAACATGGAGTTCTTACAACACTCCAACCCAAAGCGGGATGTTAATCTTAACTCTACTTGCCTCTCGGGAGGTAAACAGGGTAGTCTTAGGAGAAGATAATCAAGATACAAGGAGGTTATAGAGATTTTCCAAATCTCAGGCTCCAGTTCATCCATCCTCGCTTGTGCCAAATGAGTGACACTTTTATGTTATGAGTCCACAGGTTCCTTTACCAGGAAACATTTATTTGGAAAAATTCTATTTTCTAGATATATTCTTTGAATACCATTAGCTGACTTTAGTACCATATGATCAATGGGATATCTTTGTGGTTCCATGCATTAAACCTCCATACTGATCAGGCATGGAAGCAATCTATGGAACATATTAAGATACACCAATCCTCATATGGCGCTTTTGTCATACCATTTGGTATTCGTAATCAATAGGGATCAAAGAGATATCAATTACATATGCATGCATTTATCTGGAGAGAGGGTACTTTAGAATTTTATGTTTGAAGATTTCTGACAGGAACAAAAGAAATGGTTCCTATGATTTGCTATCTGTAAGCTTTGCCTTACACTTAATATCTAGGATTCTTATGATAGATTTTTAAAAGTCTAATATACTTACAATTTATGAAGGATTTATTGGTATCCGTATTAAAACAGAATTCTTAGCATTTATACTTAAAGAACGTACCCAACGTTATTATTGATATGGACTACTCCTGACACTCTTTAGGAGAGTTTAAGCGCTATCATTCTTAGGCTTTCTATCCTTAGCTGTATTCCCTTTGACAGATTTGGGGCACGTAGCATTTGGCTCCTTGAATTTTTTTCACGACCTTCTTCACAGCTTTTCCAACAGCTGCGTCTATCATAGTTTGAAGAACATCTTTGGAAATTCTAAGGTTTACAATTGTAGCATCATTAGCATGTGTCGCATCATCAATGGCACGATTGACTGTTGTCTTATCCGAGTTTGTCATACTCAAGATTTGGTTCCTATTACCAAATGAATCATTTACTTAGTTGCAATTCAACAACTGTTATTCATCACCTGGTGGCCTTAACATGTACTAACCACGGTTTCATTAAACTATACTGGCCAATATGGCACTAACATTCTTAATGAACGTTATTTTACAAACATATCAATATCACTTAGCCTAGGTCACAAAAGACCATCAATGGCATTTAAGGGTTGGACCTAGTCCATCACCTTTTTGACAGGGGATCAAAATGTCACATCTGTCTTTATTATATTGATGAATTTGGACAGCTTGAAAGCTTGCCATAAGGATATCAGAAAAGTGTGATTCCTAATAGATATAAAATATTGATCTAAGGTATGTTGGAGCATTCTCTAAAGTATCATCGGTCAATTTCTACCTCGCATTAAATGACCGGAGTCCTAATCAGCGGAGACAACAGTTCTCAACATTTATTGTTCATTATAGAATCATATGTGTCAGTATCAAATAAATTTCTTCATAAGCTACTTGATAAGGAAAGGTACCTGCTATATAGTTATCATTCTGCACCATCTCCTGGGCGTTCATCTGGAAGACTCATGCATTTGCTTTCTCGGCCTCTTCAGGCTTCTTCTGATTCCTAGGGCAGTTGGTCCTGATATGCCCCTTCTCGTTACAACCATAACAGGTTGCGTCTTTCAACTTCTTGCAATCCAAGGTTTTATGTTCCTTAGACTTGCAAATCCCACAAGGTAGAGGTTGAGATTCAAATCTGCATTTCCCGATGTGGTATTTCCTACAGGTTTTGCACCTGGTCTTCTCACCCGACTGCTGGCTGTCTTTCTTAAACCCGGAACTCTCCTTATCCTCAGAGTTCCTCTTTGTCTTCCTATCGGAGCGATGAGAATTCTCATCCTCCCTTTTACGCTTTCCATCTTCAGAGGCTTTGGCAGCCTTGTTTCTGACCACATCGAGTGTGAGAGATAGCGACAGATCTGCCGCTGACCTGAATGTAGTAGGTCTCGATGCTTTCACACTGGCCTTTATTTCTGGGGCTAGACCCCCAATATAGCGAGCTATTCGCTTTGGTTCCGGTGTGATCAAGTAAGGAACCAATCGAGACATGGTATTGAAACTTGTAAGGTATGCTTGACAATCTAAGTTCTCCATGACTAATGTCAAGAATTCAGTCTCAATTTTCTCAACTTCATGTTGAGGACAGTAATTTTCTTTGATTAGAGCAGCGAACTGATCCCAAGTCGTGTTGTACAAAGGGATCTTCCCCGTAGCTTGGATCAGTGACCTCCACCAAGCTAGAGCTTCTCCTTTAAAAGATTGTGAAACAAATTTCACAACATCTTGTTCCGCACAACCGCTGATGTCAACAACGGTGTCCATCTCCTCGAGCCATGTCATGCAATCGATGGCTCCTTCTTCTCCTGTAAAGTCTCTGGGCTTGCAGGAGACAAAATATTTATATGAGCAGGTCTTAACTGGTGCCTCTTGATGAAGCACAACCTGTCTAGACGGAACACTCCTCTGGTTTGACGAGTTATGAACATCGTCTTCCTTTGAGTCATGTGATTTAGAAGGGGGCTTACTACGAGCCACATATAGAGTCTTAGAGTGTGTATCACTTGATTCATCATACTGTCTGTCGAGGGCTCGTGTAACGGCATTATCTATTAATGCCTGCAATTCCGCACCAGTTATATTAATTCTGGGAGCATCATTATTTTCCCTCGGGTGGCTGTTGACCTCATCCGATCCAGCCATGTAGCTTGATTGCTACATAAATATTAACGATGATTCATTCAGAGGTTATTATGAATTCATCACTTTTGACGATTCATCAACCATGGTAATATAAACCATATTGGTTAATTTGTTAATTATATTTAATTAGCATTTTCATTATAATTTATCCTAGTTATAAAACATTAAGGATATTAAGGTGGCGCAAAGGGCCTAGTCACAAGGACAGTTTTAAATTTACAGGCCATGATTTCAGAGAATCGAGGCATTAAGGTTTGAACATATTTCATTACCTTTTCTGGACAGAGAGTCAAAGACTACTACTGTCTTTAGTCTCAGAGGACGTTAATTATAGCCCGTAGGCACTTCATCCTTAAGGGATGATTATTTCAAATAAGGGAATTTAGATTAACCCACTTTTTAAAGATGGCCTGTGTGACTTTAACGATTCACAGTTTGCCAGAAATGTTAACATACTTACAGATGTTAACAGGGATTGGAATCTTTTAGATAAGTTTTACCGTCTTGGCCATGTCTACAATGACATTTAGGCTAGGTTTTACCTTTAAGATTCTTTTAATATTTAACGCAGAACAATCCTAAATTTAAATGTTAACAAGGATCTGAATCTAATTGGGGAACTACCATCTTGGCCCTGTCTTAAGGTGACATATGGCTAGGTCTTGTCCTTTTTAAATTTTGCCATTTTATTATAATGGTAGATCTTATAATATAGGAGTGATATTTTAAATATAATCGTTCCATTAAAATTTAAACAAGTATATGGTTGCCCTAAACGGGACTTCTAACAGAAAATGACTTGCCCATGCAAGGGCTAATCGGAAAATAACAAAGGAACCAAATAAGGACAAAATAAAACGAATTAGGATTTGTCCTATGTTCTTGTCTAGACTCAATAATGTTCAATTGTGTAACTGAGATTAAACACAAAAGGCTAGCATTTAATTCACTCAGTGTTGGCTCTGATACCAACCTGTCACACCCCGATATTTCCACGTTTGACCGGTGGGCCCGGTAGGGGAGTATCGTGATGTAGTTGATATCATCATAGTCAAACAACACAATATATAAATGCACAGCGGAAGCAAAAGATAAATATATTACAATCCGATTATAAAGTAATATCAAGTATTACAACGGAAAGTAAAGGACCCACATGCGGATCTTAAAACTTAAACATTGTTCAACAGACTTTAGACGCCTAGAACTTGCAAGATTCCTTATTAACGCCCTGAGCTTCCAGCCAATTACGTTCAGTACCTGTCACTTAACCTTTTCAGAAAATACGTCCGTTTACACTGGTAAATACAATTAACCGACTCATTTTAAAAGGTTTAATAAAATTGATTTGGATGCACAAGGCACAACATATCTTTTATATCTTAGGACAATTATATTTATAATCTTGTATACAGATTTACATGTTCGTTGTACGTTCAGGGCCCGATGTAGAAACCGAGTCAAAATTAACAGACACACCACAAGTATAGGCCCACAAGAGAGTGGGATACCATTTCCCTTATGCACTGTCAGGTGTATGCCTACACCCCGTGCATAAGTCGTGGCTATTTTATAATACAATGATGTCAAGGATATCCGAGACATGGTCATTAACCCCTAAAGGCTTTTATTTCAAAAAATACAGATTAAAGCGGGTTACCTCAATAATTTAATCACAATACGACTAAACATTCAATACCCAATCAAGCGGTATTATTATAATATCGTATCCCGAGCCCGTGTAGGGAAAATAAGTTAAAAGTATTTACCTGAGCTAGCAATGCAATTTATACTCAGCCGTATATTCAAATCAGCAAGCACAAGTACTTCTACTGGGGATCTTAATCTGGAACGAAGGTTTTTAATAACCTATTAGATTCCTAACGGGTCTTTAATTAAGCCTATGCTTAGACCGGTTAGTTTTAAAGAGGAAGATACGGTTCAAACGCATGATAAGGCGAAGACCGGTTTAGAATGTGGTTTTGACCCAACAAGCTTGTATGCTTGTTTAATATGGGTAACTTAAACACATTCTGGATTTTGAGACAAAAATGATATGGTTTGACCCGTTTCGGCTAATATATGCAAACTAGTTACATAAGCCGATCCGAACGCGAAAAATGCGTAACGAATAACCAAATGAATCAAATACAGGTTTCCTAAGTTAATATGACTTAAATATGTTGTGATATCAGTAGGATACCTTCCATTATGCCCAAAACGAGTTTAATCTTAATTTAAGCCCCGTAGGGGTATTTTGGTCATTTTAAAGATTATAAAAGAGGTTAATTGAAATTCTGAGATTCGGGTCCGAATACATCAGTAAAATAACTTATTTTATTAGGTCATATCAGTTGGTAATAGGTCTTTTATGACAAAAATGGTTTTAAACCCATACTAGGCGTTTAATACGCGTAAAAAGCCGTTTTAAGCGATTTCCGGGTTAAACAGGAAATCTGAGTTTTCTGATCAGGTTATAAAGTTCAAAATACTTTATTTATTATATAAAATCAGTAGCAATTGGATTGGCGTCAAAATACTATGTAGAACTCATTTTATAAACAAAAAGGGTATAATCGGTATTTACCGAATCAACGCCATAACCTTAGGTTATGAGCAGGTTAAAAATAATTAAAAATCTTTAAAAATCCCAAAATATTATATTACATCAGTGGGTAAAAGTTTTGGTGTCGAAAATTGGGTTTAGATAGGCTTTATGCTAATGACGCCGTTTAATTACTAAAAAGCGTTCTAATTACGTCATTGAGCATAACTCCTAATCTAGACCTCCAACTGATGTGAAATTTTAGGGACATGTTTATAAATCAGTAACAAAGATTATTGTCCTTTCACATATTCAAAATTCTCGTTTTATGGTCAAAAGGGCATATTGGTCAACATTAGGCAATTAACGGAAACGTGTAAACGAATGGGACAATCAATGAACCAACAACGAGGGTTATACTAACATGTAACCTGGTCCTAATGAAGTCCTAAGGCATTTCTAAATCATACTAAATCGGGTCAGAACTGAAGTCAAAGCAAAAGTCAAAGTTTTGCGACTTTCGGTTCCGAACCGGGTCTAAACAGAAAATTGTCGGGTCGAACATGCTTAGACATGTTCTTAGATTAATTACTAAGTTATAAGAGTAATAAAACAGGTTGCAAAGCTTCTACATTGTTAATTATGTTTTAAATCGCAAATTAGGATCCTGTTGACTTTTTATAAACAACTTTGACCCGACATTTGATCTAGTTAGAACGGGAATCAGAGGGTGCCCTTTTAAGGGTTTATTGCCCACATAATTACCAACTTATAACTACCTTCAATTCGACTAATCACTGGACCATTAATGATTAATCGCTAAGTCAAACGGCAATTACGACTGTTTGACTTTTAAGCTAAAACTAAGTAAAAACTCAATTAAGGAAGGTCAAGGGCACTTACCAAAGTCTAATGCACTATTAGGGATGACTTGGGTCTGCTCTTATGATCCAGGAAGCTCCTCAATTGCAGATGGAAGGTGTGGTTACAATGTTGCAACATAAGGCCTTATATAGTGCCTTGGATCTCATTAGATTGTTGCCAAACAAGTCTATCGTGGACTCCTGATCTCCAACAAGTGTCCCTAAGGACTAAAAGGCATGTAGGGGTCGCCCTTGGATGAGGAAAATCGGTTTTAAGTCGGTTACCATGCTGAAAACAGACTGCTGTCTGATTTTCTGCATCTGTGCATGCCTTACGGACCGTAAGGCTTGGGACTTACGGTCCGTAAGCCTTTTCCAGAGGACAAAAATTGGTTGGCTTTTGGCACTTGGCTCTTGGTCCTTCGAAAGGTCATCCAACCTTATTTTCTTGCATTTTGAGCCCCTCAATTTTACTTATAAGGGCTTCAAGACTCGTTTAAACATTGGCAAGTCCTTGGTTAACTTTGTGCTTACCCGAAAAGTCATAATTTCCAACGTTGATGCTTTTAACCCCTCGTATACGAATTTGATCATAACTTTCTCATACGATAACGAAACTTTATGAAATTTTTATCACACATTCTAGTGAGCATAATTAATCATTACAAAGCTTCGGGTTTGCTAAAATGCCACTCAGAGGTATACTTTAAACATGTTGACACATTTAACCCCCTGTAGTTTGTAATCTCTCACTTTCTTTCACAATTAGTTTCGTATGATCCATGATTTATTCGTTTAAGGGTATAAACACCATGTAGGGTTATTGTAAAGTATATTTATCCATTGTTGGCATTTTGAACCCTTATATTCACATACTTTCCATGTTTGTCAACTTTAGTCCCTCTAGAGTATACTTTCACATGCACAAAGCTTATGACACGTGTCAATACATTATAGGACGTGAATTTTCAAGGTGTTACATTCTCTTTGTGTGGCACGAATGCGTAAAGCGAGATCCGTCTGAACGATCATTTCCAAAGCCCTAACCCTTATGGGCTTGATCCTCTCTTTTCGACTCAGGGCATCAGCGACCACATTCGCTTTCCCTGGATGATACTTGATCTCGCAGTTGTAATCGTTCAATAATTCGACCCAACGTCTTTGTCTCATATTCAGCTCTTTCTGGTTGAATATATGCTGCAGAATTTTATGATCCGTAAAGATCGTACACCTCGTACCATACAAATAATGTCTCCAAATCTTCAACGCAAATACCACTGCGCCTAGCTCTAGATCATGCGTGGTATAGTTCTTTTCATGAACTTTCAATTGGCGTGAAGCGTAAGCTATAACTTTCTGGTGTTGCATCAACACGCAACCCAATCCTTGACGCGAGGCGTCACAGTAAACCACGAAATCATCTGTTCCTTCTGGTAGCGCTAAGATCGGCGCATTGCAAAGCTTGTCTTTCAGTAACTGGAATGCTTCTTCCTGTTTGATTCCCCAATCAAACTTCTTATCCTTCGGTGTGAGGAAGGTCAATGGTTGAGCGATCTTTGAAAAATCCTCAATAAATCTTCGATAGTAGCCAGCCAAACCTAAGAACTGGCGAATCTCGGTCGGCGTCTTTGGAGTCTCCCAGCTCTTTATCGCCTCGATCTTTGTGGGATCAACATGGATTCCATTTCCATTAACCACGTGTCCAAGAAACTGGACTTCGCGTAGCCAAAACTCGCACTTTGAGAATTTGGCATACAACTTTTCCTTTTTCAGCAACTCCAAAATAGCTCTTAGATGCTGTTCGTGTTCATTCTTCGTCTTTGAATAAATCAAGATATCATCTATGAACACAATCACAAACTTGTCTTGGTACGGTTTACACACTCGGTTCATTAGGTCCATGAAAACTGCAGGTGCGTTTGTCAACCCAAACGGCATAACTAGGAACTCGTAATGTCCATAACGAGTCCTAAAGGCCGTCTTCGGGATACTTTCCTCTTGTATCCTAAGTTGATGGTATCCTGATCGCAAATCGATCTTCGAATAAAATCTTGAGCCTTGCAGTTGGTCGAAAAGATCATCGATTCTCGGCAAAGGGTATCTGTTCTTGATCGTCAACTTATTAAGCTCACGGTAATCAATGCACATACGGAAACTACCGTCTTTCTTCTTAACGAATAGTACTGGAGCTCCCCAAGGTGAGAAGCTTGGTCTGATGAATCCTTTATCCAATAGCTCCTGGAGTTGTGTCGACAACTCCTGCATCTCTGACGGCGCAAGTCTATAGGGTGCCTTGGCTACAGGCGCGACACCTGGAACCAAGTCAATGTGGAACTCGACTTGCCTTTAAGGCGGTAATCCTGGCAAGTCTTCTGGAAAGACCTCCGGATATTCCTTGACGACTGGAATGTCTTCAATCTTTGGTTCAGCAACTTTCTTATCCACGATGTGTGCTAAGAATGCAACACATCCGTTCCGTAAACACTTTCTAGCTTTCAGGCAGCTAATAATTCTCAGCGGCGTATCATGCTTCTCTCCGTGCACTATGATTGTTTCTTCATCCGTCAACGGGATGCGGATGGTCTTCTCATGGCAAACAATATCGGCCTTGTTACTCGATAGCCAATCCATTCCCACTACCACATCAAAGCTTCCCAACTCGACAGGTAGTAAGTCTAGCGTAAACTCGTGCCCTCCTAGTTCAATCACACATCCTCGGAAAACTTCACTGGTCTCAACTAGTTTCCCATTTGCTAATTCGATGGAGTACGGAACGTCTAACTTACTAGGCGTTAACCCAAGTATATTCTTAAATTCTAATGACACGAAACTATAATCCGCACCAGTATAAAAAAAACGGATGCAAATCGTTGGTTTATAGGGAACGTACCAGTAACAACGTTGGGATCCTGGCGCGCTTCCCTCGCCTCCATGTTAAACACTCTTCCGCGGGCTTAAATCAATCCTGGGCAGTCCCGCTTAAAGTGCCCAATGTCACCACAGTTAAAACAACCCAATTTTTGACCATTACCTCCTCCGTTCCCCGCTTGATTGTTGTTTTGATTTCGCTTCGCGTCCCCAGCTTGATTTGCATTGTTCCCTCGATTTCCATTACCTCTATTATTCCCTTGTACACGATTTCCATTGCCACCTCGATTATTGTTCCGATTACCAAAACCTCCTTGGCCTCCCCGGCCTGCACTAGCCCAACAGTTATCCTTCAGGTGGCCAACTTTTCCACAAGCTTCACATACTTTTGGCCCACATTGGCCAGAATGATGACGCTGGCAGGTGTTACACTTGGGATGCGTACCCATATATCCTTTCCCCTTCTTTCCAACACCGGTTACAGCTTGGACCGGTGCGCTTGATTCTCCTTTCTTGCCAACAGTGCTAGTTCCCTGCTTGAAGTTCGAGAATTTCATCTTATTGTCACCAGACGACTCTACGTGAGTCTCTTTCTTCTTTGGCTCAACATTCGAAAACTTGTTCAGGCGGATGGCTTCCTCAGTAAGAGACACGCTCAGATCGATAGCCTCTGTGTTGTTGCAGGCTTGGAAGTAGTGACCATACTCATGATCTGTGGAGCTAAACCCCAGATAAACCTTTCAATTTGCTTGAATTCTGGTGTGACCATGTACGGAACAACGTGGGATAAATCATGAAATATTTGGACGTACTCTGCGATCTTGGGACCATCCACCTTAAATGCCAGAACTCAGTCTCCAACCTTTGTATCTCAGCACGAGAACAATACTTCCTTCGCATCAACTCTTTTAACTCAGCCCAGGTCAACGCGTAAGCAGCGGCTTCACCAAGAGTTTGCACTTGTAAGTTCCACCAGGACAGGGCTCCGTCCAAAAATAGCCCAGAAATGTAAGTCATTTGTTGGTCTAGAGCGCACTTGCTCATTCGGAGAACAGACTCCGTCTTTTCGGCCCATCTTACAAAAGCAACAGCACCTCCGGTGCCGTCAAAGTTCACAGGCTTGCAGTCTAGGAACTGCTTGTAAGTGCTCCCTGCACATACGTTAGAATATACAAATGGTATTAGCGGACGTGCTATAAATATCCAAATGTATTGTAATACGTCCCAAACGACTTAACATTACCATGTGGTGGATTGTTATTGCCGTTATTGTTCGAATTGCTTCCGCTGGTTCCTCCTTGTGAGGCTGTATACAGCGCAATGGCGGCAGCAATGATTCCTTGAAGTTCTGCCTCGTTGGCAGGCATACGCGTTTGGCGTCTTGGTGGCATCTTCCAAAAGATGGTTCACGTTGGTCAGGTCATAGTAAGTAAAGTGTACATATGTATTCAACAATATCAACACATAACATCTCATGTTATAAATAAATCAACCACATAACATCTCATGTTATAGAACATAAACAATCACTCAACATCACATATAATGAGAATACTGCGATTGCGCTGTCATAAATCAAGACCACAATGTAAGGTTTACAAGTACATAACTGTATCGTACATCATCAGTGACTAAGGGCCACATCGCCCTAGTCCAAACTATCTAATCAGTGACATCAGCAACAAATATACAAATCATCAAAAGTCACAATCATCAAAATGTGGTCTCCAAAAGCTGTGTAGTCTGTACAATCGCGGTCGTCTCACCAAAAGTCTACCCGTGTCGTACAAAAAGGCCTATGCTGATGGCGGTGGAGGAGGAGGAAAACGAGAAAAGAGTAAACGTCGCATATGAATCTAGTCCTCCTCCATAGCGTGATGAGAGCGCAATAAGTATGCTATCTGCTGCTCGGGAGTCCAAAAACGAGCGGCAGAATCAGGTGAAAGTGGTCGAGGAGGGTGTGATACGGCAGGTGGGGTCTGGCACTGGCACGGGAGTCGCTGAGCTCTCTTTAGCTCCTGTACGCGACGGGTCAGCGCCTCCTGCTGTATCATGAAAGATGTGAGAACATCCTCCGTAGAATACCCCACGTGGTATGGGTGATACGGATCCGTCGGTGGCATAATGGGGGGCGTAGTCCAGAGGAATGGCTCACTAGATGGAGCGAAGGATGGTACAGTAAATGGTGCAACAGTGGGATGAGCAATCTGAGGCACAAACTGGCCTCCTCCTGACACAAAAGGTGTATGACCAAACGGATGACGTGACGAACCCTCCCCAGGACGGGGTGGAGGAATGTCCTGGAGGTAAGTGATCGGGAGATCTGTGCGGTGAGTATTTGTGATATGTGTGGGAAGCAAAGGTACGTCGATGGGAGCTGAAACAGGGGCTGAAACGGGGGCTACAGGTGGTGTAACTGGTATCACGAAAGGTGGGTAATCATCGTCATCATCTATCCACCCATTGCGGGTGTGAGCGTATCGTGGATCAACGTGGGTCGCAAAAGGTGCGCGGTCGAACATCACCGACATAGGATCTGGAAGTGGGGCGACAACATGATCCTCTAACAACAATGGAGCATCAATATGAACATCAACAGCATGATCATCCACCAACTGTGGAACAAAAACAGGATGATCATCAACATGTATCTCATCAACCAAAGGAGCAACAGCAGGTGCATCGACATGAACAGGGTCATGCTCCAATGCGGGGTCAGGAGCAACGCCTGGCTCAGGGGCCACAGCAGGCTCCGGATCAACAAACTCCATCTCAAAATCAGCTGGATCAGCAAACAAGGGATCGAAAGGGGCTACAGGATCCTCCAGGGGCTGGTCTAAGTGTATGAACTCAATGTCATGGTCTGGATCAAAACCAGGTGGAAAAACAGGATCATCCTCAATATCGTGATCAAACTCAAAGTCATGTGTAGGTGCAGCTAATGACGCCATATCAGGGTCGGCGTCGTGTGAGTGGTGCTGCACTCCCTGTGTATGCAAAGATGCGGACGCCACAGACTCAAATGAGTCTGGGACAGGTGAATGAACAGGGGCCTCCCCTGCAGGGGCGTCAGTACTGAGTAGAATATCATCAGCAATATGGGCCTCGCCCTCAAGGTCATCCTCAAGTGGGTCCTCCTCAAATAAATCGACGTCGTCGTCGGAAACATCATCAAGTGGCATATCAACAACGGGATAAGCGGCAAGGGGCACAGGAGCAGGGATCACCACGAGTGGTAAATCCCCAGCGAGATGGCCATCAGCAGGCTCGGCTACGACATCAGGCAGCGCAAAGGGCTGAAAGTCGTCATCGTCTGTGCTGGTAGTATCGGAAGCACCTCGTGCTCCGATGAAACTATGTCGTCTGATACTATGGCCATGGGATCTGTAGTGTCTGACTCCCCAGTACCGGATGAAGGCATGACGTCTGTAACACAAACACACACATGCACAAATAATCAATCATATAATCAAATATACATGTTAGTCACCAATAAGCAATCAAGTAATTCTACTAGTCCCACTAGTTCTAACCTCCCAGCCTCTCAGACTGAACCTCCTAGTCCCACTAGATTAACCTCCCAGCCTCTCAGACTGAACCTCCTAGTCCCACTAGATTATCCTCCCAGCCTCCCAGACTGAACCCTCTAGTCCCACTAGACTAACCTCCCAGCCTCCCAGACTAAACCCTCTAGTCCCACTAGACTACTCCCTCAGTCTCTCAGACTGAGCCTCCTAGTCCCACTAGACTACTCCCTCAGCCTCTCAGACTGAGCCATAACCTTTAAAAATATTTTGCACTATGGATCTGGACGTAGTGTATGCAATGTAAAAATGTTTTCGTGAGAGCCCTAGTGATCATAGTCTAGACTCGAGAAGGAATCCTAGTTCGCTATGATCAAAGCTCTGATACCAAGCTGTCACACCCTGGCTTTTGCGGAAGCGTGGGTTTATTTTGGTGTGACTTCTTAATACCATAGCTTAGTCACAACAAGCTATATGAATTTAAAACCACGATGATCATCCATTACTTCATGTTTTAAAAACATAATACCACAACATTGTTTTCAAATGTCGACAGATGCAACGAAAATGCAACATAACAAACTAAAAACATTGTTCGAAAGACACAACCACAGACATGAAACAAACACAGCTCAAGACTTGTGACTCGTCCAGGTAAAAGCCACAACTCCCTAACTTGGATGACATCGCACTTCTTACGCAGCTTGAAAACATAACATACCTCGCCAGATCCCTAATTCCCTGAAATACATGTAAGTTGAAAAATCAACATAAAGTTGAGCGAGTTCATGTGAAAGTGAGTATGTAAAACCTTTGTAAGTATAAAATCCCTGGTATGTAGCAAATAAGGAAATAAAGAGATCACCAATGGTTTGCAAGGCCATTGATATGTGTGAAGTGCAGTAGGAAGACTCAAACCTAGCAGATTTTTGCGTCGGGTACCAAGTCACCCCGAGGTCCGTACTGTTGGGCCTGGGGCTGGGCCCGCTACACCCAGATAGATCTACCGCTAAAGACCCTCGGTCCTACAATGAGGATTAATGGCCTCCAGTTCCCGCCTACCCACTCACATGATCTAAGTAGTAACCCTCATTACGCTAACCATACCATGTAAAAAGTATTCGTAATCATAGTAACATGTATTTCACCCCCGAAGTATAAAACTGAAAACAGTTAAGAGAAAAGGGGGGGGGGGCATGAACTCACAGAAGTGCGTCTCGAAATAGTAAATCCCCAAATCAACCTGCTGCGTGACGACCTACATGTGCTAACTTCTATTAGACGGACGACCGTGCCTTGGCTTAAGGTTTAACATTTTTGGGAAATAGTTAGGCAACTATTTCGTATTTACACTTCTTAATTATTTAATAATTATATTCCTTCCCAAGGATGGGGGTTTTAATACATGTGCGTTTTTGTAATTCCAAAAATATATTATTAAGTCTCACTTAATAAAATATATTTTTATTCATTTGACTACAATATTCTATCTCCAAAATATACATATTTTTCTCAAAAATATTATATTTTATACCTTACAATTTCCAAAATAACACTTTTCTCAAAATACGCATTTAAGAGTATTTTTCCAAAAATACATAATTTACATTTAAAGTTCGGGTGGTAATAATAATACCGGTGTAACTTAGATATTTATTTGTGAAGGCGTTGGTATTATTTTGGAGTCGTTACTTTTTAGTGTATACGAGTTATATTATTTTTACTCTAAAAATAATATATGTATAGTTCACAAAATAATCATAAAATCACGCAAGCGTTTTATTATGAAATATATATTCTCAATATATATTTAACAAGTTTCATTTACGAAAATCCACCTCCGACACTTGGTCATTTTGTAATAAAAATCATGGCGAAGTTTGTTTGGAAAAAACAAGTTAAAAATATATCTATAAACACTTGTCACCAAAATATTCTAAGTGTTATTTTCTGGAAAAATTTCGCCAGAGTTTCCTCTGTAACTGGAGGTGGCCACACTTACAAGCGTATCATTTTCTTTTCAAAATTTCAATCAACAATTTTTCCAATCATCAATATTCGATGTTCAATCGTCAAACTAGTCAAAATAAGCATAAATCGCAAACACATGAACTTGTAAGTTGTGTAAAAGTATATAGTAACTTTCCAACATTTTTAGTAGATCTTTCTACTTTTAAAAATGAATCGGTTTTCTAAAAAACTTTATTTTTAAAGAAGATGTAACCTCACAACTTCTAGTCAAAAATTACGGAAATATTTCTTTGTTAAATCCTTTTGTTACACAAGTGTCTACACACTTGTTTGTTCACAAAAACACCTTTAGTTTATGAAAGATCCGGCTTTAAAATAAGACCTGTATATTTTACTTGGTTCTTCGAAAATACCACTTGTAGATCTTTAGATCTACTAGTTTAAAACCCTATTTTGCAAGAAACATCAACTTTACACAAGTTCATGTTTGTGTATGGAAAGGTTTGTCATCTTGTATCTTCTACACTTAACATATTGCTAGTTCATGTTCCATGAACATGATCTAGCGTGGTTAGATGACTATCCGTTCCACTACTAGCAACCAACATCATAAAATAATCATAACAAAACAAGATTCATAAGATTTACACCATTATTTATTCTTTAACCATCAAGTTTATCATTCTTACAAGACTTTTAGTTTTGATCTTAAGTGTTCATGATTTTTATCCGTTAAATCTCTTATTAACCACTTTAAACATGAACAAGAGAGTGTTTAGAATCACTTACAACTAGCTCAAGGCTAGGGAAGAATCAAAGCGAAAACTAGGTGGATAAAAGCGACGTAGAGAGGTCCTTGTGATTCTGTAAGCACCGGGTCTCCTCGTATGAACTCTAGCACACTTGTATGTATGTGGTTTGGCAAGATCAAAATTGGAAAGTGATGGTGGGTGTGTGTGAGCTCTCGGCCGAGAGTGATGAGAGGGAAAGAGAGATGCAATTTTTTTTGTTGTGTTTTGAAGTGAATGAGAGTCTTAGTCCATAAGCTTATTTATAATCCATGCAATCCTATTATCCAATATATATTGTGTTATCAAGATATTAAGCAAACTTGATTAAAATAATCAAAAACTTGTGGAGGGTGTTCCCTAGGGGAACCATTCGGTTATGGGGGGGGGGGGTATTATGGTTTGTTTCCAATGATATGGCTATGTGATAGTTAGTTTAGTTAGGTGATTAAATTAGTTACTAGTGTGTTGTGTAATATATAACGGGTGTTAGGGTGTTCGGGGACCCTAACTAGCTCAGAAAAAAGAGAACAGTGTCATTGACAATATTTTTATATTCCGGGTAAAGTCCGGTTGTTCGGTTGGATACCAATCCGTTAAAGTGCTAAATAAGCATTTAAAGTGTCTTTAATATTATTTTTATTGGCACAATGAATTCCCGACACTTTGGAAAGTGTCTAGTATTATTTTCCCATGTTTTTGCACTTTACTAGTTAACTTAGATCTTGAATTTTGTAATAAAGTGCAGAATTTTGTAATTAAAGCATGTTTTAGGCACATCCGGTCACTATATCTATCACCTAGTGACGCAGTTTTACAATCCTCACCTCCCTACACTCCCTACTAGTGTAGTAAGCTATTCCCGGCTCATACTGGCCTTAGAGACAATATATGCCTAGTGCTGGCTATGTCAGCATGTTCATTGGGTTATCCGTTTATTGTGCTAACTGTGCTTTTGTGCATCAAGTTTGTCACTATAGTTCTGTGTAAATAATTGAGTGACAGCAATAAAGTATGATGCATGAATATGTATGTATCAGAAATCAAGAAGCAGTTTAATCACAACTGTAAGCAAGCACATCAATCAAGCATTAATTAAATATTAATTAATTCGTACGGATACCTGGTTTGGTGAGGGTTGTCACACTTAAAGTCTAAAAAGGTCAACGGTGCTAGTGACTTGTCATAAACTGATATGATCCTCTGACACAAACTCAAACAAAAATATGTCTGTAAATATTTTTTACTGCTTTATATTTTAGAAAAATCACAAAAATATTTTCAGTGTGTTTTAGCATAAACTTTGAAAAAATTTCAAAAAGATTTTGTTTCTGCTTTATTTTCAAAAACTGATGTCTGAAAGCTGAGTTCAAAATCTAAAGTATGCTGAACATGTCTCTAAAAATAAACAAGTTCATTAATTTAAAAACTTGAGGTTTTTAAATGAAAAATACAAAACAGTTTGTGAAATCCCCAAGGTCATTATTTTGGAATTGGATGATTATCTGTGAGGACTTTGGATACTTTCACTGTCAGATATAGAGTTATTTGATAGGGGGAGAAAGCCACTTAATTTGTTCCTGCAATAGAGCTAGGTTACAAATCCTTGATGAACCTAAAAAGCTTTAACTGTTAAATATTTGTGTTTAGAGCCAGGTTCTCGATCTTGAACCTAAATTGTCAAATATCTTTACTAGTGGTTCAAATTGTTAGATTTTCAGATAATAAACCAGATTACGATCCTGATAGCTGAGGCTAAGGGGAAGTCTGGAGAAAAGCTCAAAGCAAGGGGGAGCTTGCAATCGAAGAGCCAGGTGACTATCCTGGAGGAGAAACTGAAGAGAGGGAGAGTTAGCTGAAAGGGGGAGTTGTAAGCAGATCCAAAGGGAGTCTGTTAGAGTAAAATGGAGAGTCTGTGGAGCTAAAGTTGTTAAAGCTTTGTGAAGACTCAGAGAGAGAGAGAAAGATAGAAAGCTATAAGATTGACTGCAGGAATATCCAAGGGGGAGTCTGTGAGTGCAGTATGTCTATCACTTCTTTCAATCATGTATCGTAGCTTAATCAGATGAGATAAGACTGGTGCTGAACTAAGAAAACTATAAAGTTCATATATGTTAAAGTCCATTCGGACGGATGGACATATAGTCCATTCGTACGAATCAACATTAACATGTCCATCCGTAACTTAGAGTCGATCCGGACGAATGGACTCAGTCCATTCGTAACAGTCCATTCGTAGCATCTCGAGGCCATCCATAACTGGGATGCCCATTCGTAAATACTATGTCCATTCGTACTTGTGCATTTGTCCGGATGGAAGTCCATCCATAAGTGGCTAGTTACGAATGGGGAACTACTATATATACCTAGCATGTCTTGTTCATTTGTAACTTTGCTGACTTAGAGGGGAACTCTGCCAGTTTGATTTCGTGGTTGTAAACGTTAATCATAAATAGAAATCAACATTTAATTACATCTTGTGTCTGATCTACATATGTATTTGGATTCCGCACAAGATACGTGTTCATCGCATTCAACGGTTACGGAATCGATCCTCGGGGTGAATCCACATTCACAGTTAAGCATGCTTAAGTGGAAGTGCTACCAAGATGACTAACCTCTTGTGAAGTCTACACATTGGGAACGAAAAAGAAATTTGTGAGCCCTTTCTGGGTATAATGGACAATATTGGCAATAAGAGAGGCTACATCTTACAAGTCCACGAATGGGCCTTAATGAGATTTGTCATTTTTTTTTGAACGGCAAACTCACTTTATATATATATATAAAGAGCCAGCAAGAAACTGGGAGAACAAAAACATAAAAAGGAAAAAACAAACAGAGACAGAAAAACGACAAAACACATTACAACAAGCCTGAAACGTCGAACATCTTCCATTTCTCCCAGCTAATCGAACCGAGGTTGGATCGGTTATTAATCCACAAAAAAACGTCTTCTTTTATCTGTTCCACTGTAATGCCTATAGGAATAAACTTCCCTTCGAACACCTTATCGTTTCTGGCTCTCCATATTCTCCACACTACCGCCATAGCCGAAGTGTAAACGATCCGCTTCCAATTCTTGCTTCCGGGCTGGTTAGAAAGAAACACGGACAAGTCCTTTAAACTGCTGATCTCGGCAGGAAAGGAGATCCTTATCCAAGCAAAAAAGTTCCACCAAATACATCTAGACCAAAGACAAGAAACGAAGATGTGATCCAGGTCTTCTAAACCGATGCCGCACCTAGGACAGGAATCGTCGTCTAACTGAATACCTCTACGAACCAATCCAACTTTGGACGCAACTTTACCGAGGATAGCTCTCCATTGCAGATAGTTAATTTTCGGGGGGGCCCAGCTATTCCACCTGAAGATAAACTCCTCAGAATGATGATCCGCAGCCGCCGCTTCAAGGTCCAACCGGACTTGTCTAACCGAGAATGATCCGTTCGGGTCCGATCTCCATTTCCATGAACCCCCATCCTCAACGAAATTCTGCAACAGGTATACACCGGATTTTGCCATTTCTTTCTCCACTGAGACGATATCCTTCCAAACACCCGGAACCGATTTTTTTAGAGGGATAAACGGCTGAGAAGCAGCTCCGTTACCCCTGTGGATAGCGTTTACCACTGCTGCCCAAAGTTGGTTTGGTTGCTCTTTATAACGCCACCACCACTTGGCAAGCATGGCTTGATTAAAAGCTTTGATATCCCCGAGACCCATACTCCCTTTTTTTCTGGACTTCATAAGAAACTCCCAACGAATCCACCTCAATTTATGGCCCGAGTTTGTCTTGCCCCATATGAAATCCCTTCTAATTTTTTCCATCTTATTCACGATACACTTAGGGGCGGCGAAGAGAGATAGAAAATAAGACGGGAGACTACCAAGGACCGTCTTTGCAAGTTGCATGCGGCCCGCAAAAGAGAGATGACGCGCTTTCCATTTGGAAAGCTTAGCGGTAAATTTCTCCAACATCGGTTTCCAAAAAGACGCTCTTTTCATATTAACACCTATTGGGATGCCCAAAAGCGTAAAGGGAAAAGAACCCGCTTCACAGTTAGTCAACCGAGCGAGCGAAACTACTTCCGATTCAGTTACTCCAATGCCAAATAGCTTACTCTTGCTTCTATTCACTTTTAGACCCGTAACAAGGCTAATCCATCTCAAAATACGATTTAGAGCGACTATGTTATGTTCCGACCATTCGCCAAAAAAGAGAACATCGTCCGCATAACATAAATGTGAGATGTTCGGACCGCCATTAGGAAGTTGCCATCCTTGGAAAAGGCCCATATTGCACGCCCTTCTCATGAACACACTAATAATCTCCATGGCGATGATGAAAAGAAAAGGGGAAAGCGGGTCTCCTTGTCTTAAACCCCTTTTGTATTTGAATTCTTGTAGGTGAGCCGTTTACCAAGATCGAACCCATACCCGAGGTCAAACAACCTTTCATCCATTCTATCCATTTCATGGGAAAATTCATTTTATCCAACATTCTATAAAGAAATTTCCAGCTAATGGTGTCATAAGCCTTTTCAAAATCGACTTTAAAAATCAACAACTTCGACTTAGACTTCTTTGCCCACCCCACCATTTCACTAACAATGAGGGGGCTATCCAAAATATTGCGACCCCCCAAGAAAGCCGATTGATTAGGGGACGAGATGTCGTTAATAACCGCTTTTAACCTGTTGGCCAAAACTTTGGCAAGGATTTTGTACATAGACCCCACCAGAGAAATCGGGCGGAATTTAGAGAGATCTTGAGGGTCGAAAACTTTGGGAATTAAGGCCACGAATGAAGAGTTGCACCCTTTGCTAATAAAACCAGTCTGATGGAAATCGTCCATCATACCCAACACCCAAGGTTTGACCTTCTCCCAGAAAACTTTGAAGAACTTCAAAGAGAACCCGTCCGGACCCGGAGCCTTTCCTCCATCACAGTTTTTGATAGCCAGAAAAACTTCTTTTTCCGAAAACCGGTCACAAAGAGCAAGACCCTTTTGCCTCGAGACACTAGGAAGATCAAATCTTTCGAAATCTGGTCTGTTCCTCATAGGTTCCGAAAACTGCTTAGCGAACCAACATTTGATGGCTTCCTTTAACTCCACCGGGTCCGATATAGAGCGACCATTAAAATACAGCCTGCTGATTCTATTTCTGGCCACATTCAAGTTAACCGATTTATGAAAAAAACTGGTGTTTTCGTCTCCAAATTTTAACCATCTGATTCTCGCTTTTTGTTGCAAATCTTTCGCCTTGTTCGTTTCTAGCTTGTCTACTAACACTCGGAGGTCGGCTCTGGATTTTTTTTCTTCGGCTGATAAAGACACCGAAGCCGCTTTTGTATCCAAGACATTAATTTTTTCTACCAGGTCATTTAATTCCTTTGCCTCTGCAGATTTGGTTTGCTTTCTCCAGATTTTAAGATCGGACTTTAATTTTTTTAGGAGACCAGCAAGCTCCTCATCCTTTCTTCCACCAATAGGGGTATTATTAACTGCATTATTCACGAACTCGGCCAGACGCCTATCTCCTAACCAAGAGTTGAAAAATTTAAAGGGGATAGGTTCGAAATCGGTTGAAACACACGACAAAGAGATCGGACAATGATCCGAAAAACCTTTCTTATGAACTTCCAGCATCGCCGACGGCCACAAAGACATAAAACTATCGTTCACAAGGAATCTATCTAACTTACTCATCTTGACGTCTAAATGACCAGAAAAAAAGGTGAACATACCTCCCCCCATAGAGTATTCTAGCAGGCCAGAATTATAAATGAAGCCGTTGAAAGCATCAGTCTGACCTCTCTCAAATCTGGAATTAACCCGTTCAAATTCCGATCTCACATCGTTGAAATCCCCAAGCAGAATCCAAAAGCCATTCGGGTTTATAAGAGCTGAGATTTCTCCCCAGAGCGATCTACGAAGAAGGGGATCATTAGGAGCGTGCACATTCAGCACATTTACTGAGCCATCTATGCCCGAGATACCACCCGACAACAAAAGAAATCGCTGGTTCTTAAAAACGTGAGAGACAGAGAAAACATCAGGATTCCAGATGGAGACTATCCCACCGGATCTACCAACCGACTCCACAAAATCGAAGTTAAGGTTAGAATTATCCCAAAACCTACGAATTTCATGCTCGGAAATACTCTCCTGGTGAGACTCTTGCAAACCGATAAAGTCAGCCTTTACCTTCCTTTTTAGCTGTCTGACCCAGATCCCTTTCCGAAAATCGGAAACTCCATTGATGTTTAGGGAGTTATAATTCATTGTAAACCTGAGTACACCGCTTCCCCATGGACAATCTTTCTCACCTGGTTCTCGAACCCTTTAACACCGATGCCCAGGCAAACACCAACTTCCAGCGTATTTGAGACTTCCTCTTCGAATCGGTTTTGCACATCAACCTCCGCCGACTCTCCAATCGGATCTGACCCCAACTGCACCACTGCTTCTGTTGCCAAATGAGTTTGATTCTCCTGCCTAAGAATATCCTCGATATTAAAAGGGTCGGACCCTACCGAATTCTCCACCTCCAAATTAAGGTCTGGTAAGATATTCTCTTGGGCCGTATTAGGATAAAACTTTTTCTTGGGCCTAGTTGTAATAAAGCTGGGCCTCTCAACCTCATGTGGGCTCACATTATTGAAAACCGGAGAAGTCTGCTGCCTCTCTGGTCCCACAAAACCTTCTCTCTCATCATCATTAATCGGCTGAGTGTCAATTCTAACATCCCCTTGAACCACGTTCCCATGCACTTCATCCTCGTGAACAGAAGACGTGCCTCCGTTCCTCTCCTCCATGCAGGAGCTCGAACCGTCTTCTCCATCATCGGAATGCACACCACTCCCGGCCACAAATGACGAATCAAATTCCGACGACCTCATCGGAGAAACTGGTTCCGGTAGCGACTCGTCTAAGAAGTCCGGATACCACTACCCTGAGATCTCTTCAACCCAAACTTTGATAATGTGGTCTTTCCACGAGAGGTTAAACTCCATAGAAACTTTTTTCCCAGATTGAACCAACACCGCCACCCTATCCTCCGACATATTCCCATTGCTCTCCTCCGCCTCAGATTTGACTAGGAGACGGCCGCATCTCTCACCGATTTTATTAAAAACATGCCGATCCCAAAGAGATAAAGGAATGCCTAGAATCTTGATCCAAGCAATTCTTTCGAAGATAGGGGGAATGCCTTCCCAAATATACAATCAAGAGAACCACTTCTCCCACTCGTTAACCTTAAGAATGCGGAAGTTCTCTGCCTCCTCCGGATTATTGAAGCATAAAAGAACCTTGAGACCACCCAGATATTTTAAACGGAGCCCCTCCTCCGTAACCCCTGTAAGAAGGACTTTCAGATTATTTAGAGTATCAATATCTTTAACCTCCCCGACAAGGGATTTAAACTCCAAAGCTTTTTTGGTCACAGTGTTCAACGGAGGGAGATCGATGGACTGAGTATTAAGACTCAAGTTTGGATCCGGAGAATCTGAGCTTGAGGTCTTAACCACAGTACTATAAGATCTAAAATTGGGCCCCATGTTAACCGTCCTCCCGGAACCCCTACCAGGGTTTTGAAGCTTTTCCGGAAAGTGCAGTCGGGAAAACACCGATCCACGTTCCCCAGAGTGAGAAGGCTCAATCTTCGAGCCAAACCGATCAAATTTTGCTAAATTGACCCCAATAACCGCCCCTCCAATACGAATTTCCTTAAGTTTCTCAATCCACCAGTTTGGGTTATCTACGTTTGAAAGTTTTATGAAACCAAAGGTGTTACCCGCCTTATCTTTCTTGGCTGGAACAAAAGCATCTTCTAAGTTGTCCAGATGTTCGAAAGCCTGCCACAGTGAATCTTTGTTACAGTAATCTGGCAGGTTTGACAGAAAAAAGGAAGTGGCATTTTGTAGTCTTCGTTCCCTTATGGCAAAAGATCTCTCCTGCTTATAGCTTTTCTTGCTAACAACCATATTCCAGTCGTCAGACTTTTTTTCCCAAACCTTCCTACCCATAATGGGAATGACCAAGAGAAGCGAACCACCGAAACAACAGACCACAGAACCTTTAAAAGGTTAATGGGATTCGATACGATCTAGCTTAACTATTAAACAATAGCCGCGACCGAGCTCAGACCCACTAAGCATTCAAGGGACCGGGTCTTGCCAAGGAGATCAGGAACTAAGGAGGAAAAAGGAAGGCGAAGCACAAGAAAACGACACCGGCCCGGAAGGCGAATGGAGATAACAGCACCCTAGGATAGAGAGGCAGGTAACCACAAGAAAGCCAGAGGGCTTCCAGGAACCTAAGACGCTATTCCGGGGGGATGCACCTCGTCGAGCAGCTTCCGGCGACGGCAAGAGAGAGAGGGGATTTGTCATTTATTAGTAGGTTGGTTTAGGTTATGTAAAGCCATAATTTACATGTGAATGATGATCGTTGCACTAGTGGGCCTTAATGAGCCTTGTAACAAGTTAGTAAGTTTGTTTAGGTTATATAGAGTCACATTAAGTCGAAGCAAGTCATATTTAGATATTATAAGTAAAATACTTCTACTTAATTATGCACTACATTACATTTGTATATTTTAAAGATAAAATACAAATGTCCAGAGAAAAGCCACTAGTATATGGAGATTACTACATATTTAAACTGATAATTTCTCTAAATATCATGTGTACTAAATTACATTTCAACCACAATGTGATCCAGATGACGTGACCGATAGATTACTATTTTTTCCTAGCTCATGCATCAAGATACCTACATATTACCATGTGTATCACCTATGATGGATTTAATTCCAATAATACCAATTCCAATATTTTATTTATCACAAGATAGACAAAGAGTGTACATCACATATAAAGGATAAGGTGGTTTGGAAAGACAGGGGAAAGAAATTGTAAATATAGATATCGTACGAAAGCAAACGATTTTGTTTACCATTTTTGGTTTGAATTTGTTGATTTTAAGTTATCATTTGTGGTAGCTGTTGGTTGCTATTTATATATCATATTACCGACAAAAATCCTGTCACAAATGAACCCAATTGACAAACGCTAGGAAAGTCTGGTCAGCTACCTTTAACTATCACTAACGGATTACTAAAATATAGTATATCTGACAACTTTCCCGCCCAACAAACCACTAAAAGCCTATGGTGGAATCTCATAGAATTCTTATTATCACCATCACTAACCGATTATACCGATGGATGATCCGTCGATATCCACATCTCACTTGGACAACTGTTGTTTGGGTTTACTAGCGATAGATGGTAATAAGCTCAATTTTGTGGGTTAGGTATCCATCGATGACCCATTGCTGCTTATTGACGACTAGTTTAGTTTTCCAGTTTTTATTAATTTCTCGTGGGATCCATAGTTGATGTATCGATAATTTTGGACAAAAGTTGCCCGTTAGTGACTCGCCGTTGGTGATACTCATTCTTCTAAGGGGACCCGGGGTGGTCCGTTATACCACCTCATCACTCGTTCTCATCAAAAAACACCGCCGCCATCAAATAGTTTCATGCGTGAATGTTACAACGCGTTATCTTTTTCACGCGTGATAAGGAGATGCGTGATAACTTTTTCAATGCAATTCAGTTTTTTTTAATGATTTTGATAGTGTGTGGTGAGTGATGGGTATTTCCACTAAAAACCATCACTAGTGATTGAATAAATCTTGATGACATGGCGGAAATTGATTGGATGTTGTGAGTGAGTGATGAATGATAAGTAATGACCTCCCTACCCTCTTATGGTGTTAGATTTTCTAATCGAACTCACTTATATATAGCTCGGTTGGTTTTCTAGGATATACAAGATATATTTTCCAAGTTACATTAATCAAAGTATAGTATAGTATAGTATCATAATATTTAAAATAAAGTAAAGAAATTATCTTAACAATTTATTCACAAATAATGTTGGAATATATGAAAAGTGAAAAACAAAAAAGTATGAGACAACAATAACATAACAAATCAATATAATTTATACATTTTTATCTTCAAACACAACATATAGATCAGGACGTTCAACAAGAATGAGGCCATCTACATCATCCAGTATTTGAATCTGAAGCCTTGACAATCTATAAGATCATATATAATTAACCAGTTAAAAGCAAGCTTAACTGGTAGACTATATAACTTTGTCTAGAATGATATGAAATTACATTGTGGTGACGTAAGCACTAAAAGAGGAGGAAATAGTAGGCTACACAACATTGTTTGATGATCCGTTGGTAGGTGCTGGACTTGTACCATCAGGTTCGATCCTTCTCATCGGGAAACCAGCAGGTGGGTGAGAACTAGCATCTTCATCATGATAAACATACGCGAATCCGCCATGTCTGGTCGTGTCCATTCCTGCCATTTCGTCTTCTCTTGAAACCCTCAACAACTTGAGTTTCTTCAAGATGTAGAAAAGGGGACCCATGGTTGCGCTCACCCAACCGATGATCACAAGTATTTGGATAATTTGCGCTGCGAATAGCTTTCCACCACCGCCCATAAACACTCCATAAGGCCTCACACCAGACCCACCCAAGTTATATATCTCGTTCACATATTGTTTCTTGGCAAACAATCCAGTGAACAATAGGCCCCATGCACCACACCCACCGTGCAATTGTGCAGCCTCTAATGGATCATCATACTTGCACTTTTCTGCTAGCTTGTTAAATCCTATTAACACCCAAGCTGCAACGAACCCACAAACGACTGCAGCCCATGGTTCAACGACCGAACAACCAGAGGTAATGGCCGCTAAACCACCTAGCAACCCGTTACACACGTCGGTCACATTCCAATGACCAACTAGTAGCCGTCGGCTAAACAATGTGGTTAGTCCGGCCGTGCATCCTGCCAATGTTGTGGTAACCGCAGTCCTTCCAACCGCGCTCCATTGACCATAATAAACCTTTGGAGTACCATATGATACTAAGATTTGGAGAAAAGAACCCGGATTGAACCCATACCAACCGAACCATAGAAGAAAAGTACCCAAAACAACTAAGGAACCACTGTGGCCTCGTAAGGCCACAGAACGTCCAGTGCGGTCGAATCGTCCGATTCTTGGACCCTCTATTAGCGCACCCCAGAGGCCTGCAATTCCACCCACCATGTGGACCACACCTGAGCCCGCGAAGTCGATGGCTCCTGAATCAAACAGGAGGCTGCCACTTTTTCTTGAGGCACTGGCCCAACCATCAGCAGACCACACCCAATGGGACACAACAGGATAAACAAAACCTGCAATATAGTAATTTAATATTATTAGTCACATATTTAGCGATATATCTGATCAAAAGCATGATTTAAACAGCTATCAGCATAATCCTATTAATATTCTTTTTTATTTTTTTTGATCATTATATATCAATATAACGTTAACAGATTTTCACTAACCAAATATGTGAGGCAAATTACATAAGTATAGCAGGTAGACGGGCAACAAACTGCGCCGCCATCCCCTTCTAAATAGAAAAATCCTAATCTATTAAAAACAAAGCCTCGCCCCTGAGGGGTCGAAAAGTTACTGTGGACCACACACTGAACTCTAGCCAAGAATCGAACCGCCTCCGGCGCCAAGGAGCAGAACGTGTCAAACGCCAGAGGGACAAAGGCATTCCATAATATAAATTAGGCCATCTGTAGTCATAAAACCCTTTGTGGGGCGTTATGCGACACGTGCTGTGCCACGTCACACGGGGGCTTTATGGGGCGTTATATCACTAGAGCCCGTAGTCATAAAGCCCCTACCCATCATTACCTAATTATTAATTTTCAATTTTATTAATTAATTAAAAAAACCTTGCTTGTTTGTGATTGGTCCATTTTTCAAAATCCTTCACCATCACGCCGCTAAAAATCTCGCGCCACTCCCCCATTTCTCCTTGATAGCGCCCCACGTTTTCGTGTTGCCGGCGTTTTGGCGGCGCGATGAACGGGGAAAGCGCCCCACTACGGAAGCACTTAGCAACATATTGTTGCATGGTGTTGTTGTACCCAAAGCTTTTACTATTTTTCAAAAAAAATTTATGATTTTTTTACTTTCAACTCAAAGGTTTTCATCTTTTTATTTTAACCCTCTTAATTTGTTTACTTTTAACCAAAAACTTTTCATCTTTTGTAATTTAACCCAAAACTTTTTTATTTACAACTTTGATCCCCCCATACTTTTTATCTTTCGTAAGTTTTTCGTTTTACGTTTCTTTCTAAAATTTGCGAGTTAATACGTCACGTGCGTGTGTGGTTCAACGTTTTTGGTCTATTTTTTCACATTTGACAAGTATGTCGCAATGTGTCTATTTTCCCCCTTTGGAAAGTTCGCCGCAACGGGCGGATTCTACATCGACTTAGTTATTCTTTTCTACATTATTTTGCGAGTTAACATGGCGCAACGTGCGTGTGTAGTTCAACGTTTTTACGTCTATTTTTCCCATTTAACAAGTTTGTCGCAACGCGTGGGTCCTAAATCAACATAGTCATTTTTATATGTTATATGTTTCAGTCTTATTTATTCGCAATAACACGCCGCAACTTAAGTATTGGTGGTCGCTACCAGCGGTGTGACATTGATGTTATTTGGCATAGTTTTAGGCCTTTGCCGTAATGCGGGGGTGCTTAATTCTAGTTTAATTTAAATTTAAATACTATAAATTACCAACTCATATATGCATCTAGATGTTGTAACTAATGCTTGGGGAGTTTTAAAAAAAAATGGATTTTTTAGTTTTAGTCCAAAAGTATTTGAAACATTACTTATAACCCAAAACTATTTTAATTCCTAATTTTAACCCAAAACTTTTCATCTTTTCAAATTTAACCTCACAACTTTTTTACATTCAACTTTGGTCCCATATACATTTCATCTTTCGCTATTTTTTTCGTTTTACGCTTCGTTCTAAATTTTTCGAGTTAGCACGATACAATATACGTGTGTGGTTCAACGTTTTTACGTTTCGTTTTACGCTTCGCTCTAAGTTTTGTGAGTTAACACAACGCAATGTTCGTGTGTTGTTCAACATTTTTACGTTGTCTGTTTCTTCTCGTTTGACGGGTTCGTCAAAATATGCAGGTCCTAGACCGACTTAGTTATTATCTTCTGTGTTTTACGTTACGATCTAATTTCTTAGCATTAACACGCCGCAAATTCAGTGTTGGTGGTTGATCGCGGTGGTGTGACATTAATGTTATTTAGCGCAGTTATAGGCCCCGTTTAATACTAGTTAGGAATTAATTAATATTATTTTCTGCATATCAATATAATATTATGTTAAATAATGGAATACGATAATATGGGGAAAAGATCAAATAGGAAGTTTATTTTGGCTAGGAAGTCTAGGAAGCAATAGGATTAGGACATGTGGCAACATTTAAAATAAAGAAAAAGGGTATTTTAGTCAATCCAACCCTTTCTTCTTCTTTTTCAAAACCCAGTAACTTCAAAACCCACCATTTTCAAAACCCACCATCTTCAACCTATTCTTCACTTTCTATCTCAATAATCACTACATTATAGTGCGATTTTCATCACCAATCAATGATTCAAACACCTGATCAACGTGTTCTTCAGCTTTTTTGAAGAAAACCCAGTTTAATTTCATACAAAATCTCGTTTTTTCCGGTGATTTTGAAGATAATCACTCGATCCGTTCGATTCGAGCGTTGATAAGTGCTTCAATCATTCAAAAATCGTCAATTGTTGAAGAAATCACTTCGATCCATGTAAGAAATTCTTTAATTTCATGTTTACGATATGGGTTTTTGATTTAGTCATTGCGTTTTACGATCTTAGCGGGGGTCCGGGGGCAGCGCCCCTGGTAGCGGGGTCCCAGGGGCGGCAGCCCCTGGCGAGGTCCAAGGGGCAGAGCCCCTGGCTGGGGTTGAGCTGGCCATTGGTCCAGACAGTTCACAGCACAGACAATTCACAGCACAGACAGAACTATTGTCATTGTTCAATGCGTTTTAGAAAGAACACTTTCTTTGGTGTTTTCTGGCCATTGCGTTTTAGAAAAAACACATTCTTGAAGTGTTTTTGGTGCATTGCGTTTTAGGTAAAACACTTTTTAGGTGTTTTCAGTCCATTGCGTTTTAGAAAACAAACATTTTAAGTGTTTTCTGGCCATTGCGTTTTACAAATAAGACATGTGCTTGTGTTTTTTGTGCATTGCGTTTTAGGTAAAACACATTTTTATGTGTTTTCAGTCCATTGCGTTTTACAAACTACACTTTCTTTTAAGTTTTTAGGCTATTGCGTTTTAGAAATAACACATTTCTTTGTGTTTTCTGGCCATTGCGTTTTACAAATAAGTCATTTATTTGTGTTTTTGGTGCATTGCGTTTTAGAAAAATGTCATTTTTTAGGTTTGTTTTTTCATTGCGTTTTACGTAACTGGGGGTTTTTCTATTGCGTTTTACGCAACTGTGTTTAAATTTTTTTTTTTTTTAAATATAGCAATAGTATACTCATTTTAAAGGTAAAAAAACACTCGTTTTTTTTGTGCAATTCACCTAAAAAAATAATGTCGTATGAAAGAGTTATTAACGTTTAAAAAATGAGGGGGAATTGGAGGAGAGAGAAACTATTGGCTTGTATTTACTAGAATGTCCCTAAACAAACTCACGCACTTTTTTTTTTCCTTTCAATTTCGCTGATTTAATCTTAGCCCTTGACTAACTAAATGGATGGTCAAAATCACTTCCTAGCCTTTCTAGCCAAATAAACTTCTTATTGTATCTCCACCCATATAATATATTATATGAGTAGATATCTTAAAAATCTATTTGTCTTGGTATGAAATAAAATAATTACTAAATGGTCCATAGCTACGTGCTTGAAATTGTACACGTGTTATATCAAAGAAATAAGTTAGCATAATTGGCAAATTGAAAATAATAATCCTATCTTTCTGAAATTGGCCGATAATAATCCCAAGTCAGTTATTAGCCAATAATAATCCGACCTTGTCCATTTTTTTTGTAAAATAGTTCGCCGTTAAAATAGCATAACGGAGTTAAGTGTTTTTCCGAATTACAAACCGATGTTTTAGGGCTTTTGATCTGAACAAGGATACGAGTCGATTGATGTAAAACTTACCTCAAAATACTGCCCCCAACCCACGAAAACGGTGCTTCAATTTGGGTGTTTAACTTCCAATTAACAAAATTCAAGTCATTTCGAACACAATTGCGAGGTAAGTTTTACATCAATCGACCTGTATCCTCGTTCTGATCAAAAGCCCTAAAACATCGGTTTGTAATTCGGAAAAACAATTAACTCCGTTAAGCTTTATTTTAACGGCAGACTATTTTACAAAAGAATTGGACGAGGTCGGATTATTATTGGCTAATAACTGACTTGGAATTATTATCGGCCAATATCAGAAAGATGAGATTATTATTTTCCAATTTGCCAGCATAATTTCATAACTAATAGAAAAATAATAAAATTTCTCACGCCAATCACATAGATTGCAGGTCAACCGATATATTATAACCTTATTAAAAAACAACTAATTTATGCATATGAGAGTTGTACAATTGGCTTTGGGAGCTTTTCAAAAAAAAAATTGGAATTTTCCTTTTTGACCCTAAAGTTTTAAACTTTGACAATTTAAATTTAAAGTTTTAATCTTTGTTTCATTTTTAACCTTAAAGTTTTAATCTTTGACAATTTAAGTTTATAGTTTTAATCTTTGTTAATTTAACCCTTTCATTAATTTGATTTTTCACTTCTAATTCAAAAGTTTTCATCTTATACAATTTAACCCCTTTGATTAATTTGATTTTTCACTTCTAATTCAAAAGTTTCCATCTTTTGCGATTTAACCACTTTGATTTTTTTTACTTATGTGTTGTAATCTTGGCTTTGGGAGTTTTTCAAAGAAAAAATGGTTATGCATATGGTTGTTGTAACCTTGGCTTTGAGGGTTTTTAAAAAAAAATTGATTTTTTTACTTTTCACTCAAATGTATTTCATAAATTACCTTTAACGCAAAACTATTTGTTTTTTTACTTTTAACATAAAACTTTTTATCTTTTGCAATCTATGCTCACAACTTTTTTTACTTTCAACTTTGGCCCTTTATAATTTTCATTTTCCGCAAATTTTTCGCTTTATGCTTCGTTCTAAATTTTGTGACTAAACACATCGAAACGTGCGTCTTTGGTTTAACGTTTTTACGTTTCGTTCTAAATTTTGCGAGTTAACACGACGCAACGTACGTGTGTGGGTGAACGTTTTTACATCGTCTATTTTTTTCTCGTTTGAAAGGTTCAACATAACGTGCGCGTCCTAAATCGACTTAGTTATAACTAAAGAATCCCCGTCGCATTGCGGCGGATCGTAATTCTAGTTTTACTAAAACTTACAAGAAACATTAAATTGCATCTCATGAAAAGGTGCATCCTTTTTTATTTTATTTTTGTGTTTAAAGTTTCGTCTATACACACTCTATACTAAGACCATTCACGTCCATGACATCATATTTTCATTTTAAATTACACTAAAAAACACTACATTTTTTTAATTAAATAATATTTTTTATATATTTATCATTATCTTTTCTCTCTCGTACACTCACAACCATTTTCAAAATATATTAAAAAATTATAGAGGGTGAACCGTGTCCCTCTAAATATCTAGATAAACAGTAACATTTTCTCTCCTCCACTCACAACCACTTTTTATACTCTTTATATTTTAAAAACAGTACATACAGAATTTGATGTCATGGATATGAATGCTCTAAGATAACAAATAAAATAAAATAAAATAAAATAAGCATTCATTTTTATAATACAAAAAATATTTAAAATAGGCCAATTGGATTTTAACACCTTTAACTTTGAAGAGTTGGCCGATAACACCCGCAACTAACACTTTGATCTGTGACACCCCAAACTTTTAATTTTGTTTGTCATTTCACCACTTAGTTAAAAAATCAGTAACTGAGTTAGTTTTCAATCCTAGGTGGCATCATTAATCCTACATGGCACGAGTGACGTGGCTAACACATGTTATAAGATGCAAAATGTTGAAAGTAGGCATTGTTGTTCTGTTCAATTAAATCCACCACCATCTCCAAAGCACCCCATCCACCAACCACCACCAAAACCCCCAACCATCTCCTTGAACAAATCGACAGTATCCTTGAACACCTTCGGATCAAGCAACAATGTAGTGATATCTTGAAACATTATGCCTGTTTGATTACAAAAACAATCATCAATCACCGTTCATGAATGTACGTGATTATGTTTGATACAAATTAGCCAGTGAGTCAGTGAGAGATGATTGTTTGTACCTGGTTTCGGGAAGTTGGGGACGACGCGAAGTGCAGATTTGATACCGGTGATACGACCGGAGGATTCTCCGTCATCGCCGGACGACATTGTGCGGTGTGAAGAAGCAGTTGCAGGTTTACTAATGGCGGAGATGAGGGGGTTTTAGGGTGATGAAAATGAGAGGGAAATAACGGTATTTATAATGGTTCAATTAAATCCACCACCATCTCCAAAGCACCCCATCCACCAACCATCCACCAACCACCACCATACGACAGCCCACCCCCAACCGTTCTGTCCCAAACCGACACCTTTTGAGTAGGCAAAGTTCTGGCACCAGTGGAACTGACTGCTAAAGGACTTGTACCATCCCCCATCTCAACATCAGGTTCAATCGTAGGGCCTAGTTTCTGAACCAGAGCTGATTGGGCTTCACCCAGGGAGGATTCAGAATTCGAATCCCACTCCGTACTCTCCAATGTCATCTGATCAGTCCCGTTAACCTCATTTTTGTCATTTTCAGCCCCCAAAACCGACTAAGGTGGTGTTGTAATTTAGGGTTTGTAAGTTAGTATAGGATTAGGATGTATGTTTGTTGGATGAATTGAGAGATGAGTTTTATACCCATGAATGTGCCACATCTGCAAAAATAGTCCACGTAGGATGCCACATAGGATTGAAAACTAACTCAGTTACTGATTTTTTAACTGAGTGGTGAAATGACAAACAAAATTAAAAGTTTGGGGTGTCACAGATCAAAGTGTTAGTTGCGGGTGTTATCGGCCAACTCTTCAAAGTTAAAGGTGTTAAAATCCAATTGGCCTTTAAAATATAAAAAGAAATGCATAAAATGAAATGTTATGCTGAAATCCGAAACAAAATATACAATTAAATCTCATTTATACATAGAACCTATACATGTGTAAGTCATGTGTAGATTATATTACTTATACAAATCCAGATAAATGGTTAAAAAATATTAACAAGTTAATTTAACTGTTTTTATATACGTAACACGCACATTCTAATGTAAAAAGTAAAATATATTAAAACTATACCACAAATAAGAAAATAAAAAGATTTATTTTTGGGTAATTTGTTTTGGCAATAAAAATTTATGTTTTATAATTATTTTCTTTTTCTATTTTCAATGTTTCATCTATACACACTGTATATTTGGTGAACACAACATAATACACACATATATATATATATATATATAGGGAAAGGTTAACATACAAAAGTCCTTATCCTACTTCACGTACGCGACGTGCTCAACCATCAGATCTGGGCAATAATCACGCATGGGAGCCCTAATAACGCATGGGAGCAGTTTTTGGGTGATAATCACGCATGGGAGGTGATAATCACGCATGGAGGTGATAATCACGCACGTTATAATGGTGAAAAAAATAATTACGCACGTTATAAATTCTCTCGCGTATGTTAATGTAGGTTAAGCCATTTTGTACATTATACTTTCTCTATATATATATACATATATATATATATATATAACTAAGGGAACGATAAAATGAAAAATTTGATGAGTTAAGAAAACAAAGGAAACCTAATCTCCATCATCCATCAATTTAATCTATGGTGTAAATTAAATCAAGTATAAAAATGTTACTTTTTCATAAAAGTGTAAAGCCTGCAAAAAGTGTTTTTCAGAATTGTTACAGTCTAACACAAAAGTGTGTATGTCTGTAAGTGTTACAGAAAAAAAAAACTTACTAAAAATGTAACATATTATTAAATGCACTGCAAAACTAAAAACCTTTGTAAATTATGAATAGAGAAAAATACCCGGATAGTCCCTGGGTCTAACTTCAGTTTGTTTTCTCTGTTAAAATGATGTGAAATGACAAAAATACCCTTTCCTTAAAATATATAATAAAACATTAATTTATAAGAAATCTCTCTTTCTACTTTCTCTCTAGGTTTTCTCCTTTGAAAAAACCACTACCACAACCACTTCCACCATCAATACTCAGCCCCCACCAACATCACCCCCTGCCACAACCACCGTCGCCATCATCACCACTGCCACAACCACCCTCCGCCACAACCACCACAGCCTCCATCATCACCGGCGCCATCACCACTCCCGCAAGCATCACGAACAATCCCTCGTGTTTCTGAATTCACACATCTCAGTCACCTCACAGTCTCGCCGGTAAACACATACTCTCTATGGCGGTTAACGCCTATGGTTTCGATTGCAGTTTACAAACAAATAAAAGCATTGATAAATTGAACGATCGTAGCTCCTCAATTGAGAGCCCTAGTGTTTCAGAAAACCTAGACGAATGGATGCGAAAATCGGTGACGGAGATCGTGAAGAACATAACACAATCAGATCTACGCCAACGATGAGGTAATTCGATCTATTTCGGTGAATTTCGAACTGTTTTCGGTCAAGTTTCGGTCAAGTTTCGATAAGATTCAGTGAAAACTTCAGTTATTTTGGACTGATTCAGTGAGCTGTGATTTATTTTCTGCTGGTTTCGATCTGAGAACAAATAGAATCATAAGGCATCACATCTATTTCGCGCTTCAAGTTTGAACAATCTTAGAACTGTTGTTGTTGTTGTTGTTCGTTTAAGAAGAAGAACCAAGAAGAAGGTGATAAACTGTAAATCGTGGTTGTTGTTTGAGTTAGAGCATTCTCATCCAATCCATCAAAATTTGTGAGTGTGAGTTTTTATATTGTAAAGGGTAAAAAAAGTGGTTGTGAGTGGAGGAGAGAGAAAATGTTACTGTTCATCTGTATATTTGGGGGGACACTGTTCACCCAGTATAATTTTTTAATATATATTGAAAGTGGTTGTGAGTGAAGGAAAGAGAAAAATGTGATGATAATATTATTTATTGAAAAGGAGAGAGAAAATGTATTTGTTTTTAGTGGAAATATATTGATATAGGAGTTGTTTTTTAGTGGAATGTATGTATAATTTGATGGATTGGATGAGAATGCTCTTATATCTGATTTCAAAAGAAAGTTGAGAGAGATATCTTTATAATGTTTTATATATTTTAAGGAAATGGTATTTATGTCATTTCACCATGGTGGAGGGTGGAGGGTGGAGGAGGGTGATGGTGGGTGGAGGTTGAAAATGAAGTGTGGTGGTGGGGTTTTATAAATACAAATGAAGAAGATGCCCGGATAGTCCCTATGGTTTGGCCTTTTAAGGAAAGGGTATTTTTGTCATTTCACATTATTTTAACAGAGAAAACAAACTGAAGTAGACCCAGGGAATATCCGGGAACAAAAATTGAAAACTTGGGGACTATTCAAGTAGTTTTAAAAAGATAGGGACTATAGGTGAAAAAAGGTGAAACCACAGGGACTATCTGGGCATTTTTCTCTTATGAATATACTGAAAATTGTAACACTTGAAGCTTAAATATTTTGAAAAAACTCCTATCAACACCCATAAAATGAGTAATAGGTGAAGTTCAAAAATTTAACGCTATAAAAATGTAACATATTCACACATTCTCTTTCCTCTCTTTTCTGACAAAAAAATGTACACAAATTTAGAAAAAAAAGGACTGTAAAAAAGTGTGACACGTAATATTTTTGTATTCACACAAATGGGGTTCTTAAGTATTTTTAACTAGAGTGAGATTTCTTTATATAATTCACCTCTCTCTCTCTCTCTATATATATATAGAGAGAGAGAGGGAGAGAGATGTATAATGTTAGTATTTAGAGAAAACCTAGAAAACTCTAACCTCCCGATTTTTTTTTAAATTTACACATGTAATATACATGTTTTTAATGGTATTGGGAAAAAAAAATGCCGAGTGGATATTTTTTTAAAAATAAACAAGTTTCCCGGGTAACATATGTCAGATGAATGTAACATATGTTACACCAAAACTTATTTATTTATTTTTAACATATCCACTTGGTGCTTTTTTGATTTTTTTTCCTAAAACCCTTAAAAACATGTGCATTACATGGGTAAATTTTTTCAAAAAAAAAAATCGGGAGCTTTGAGTTTGCTGGGTTTTCTCACCACAAGTGGGTTTTCTATAAATCCTTCCCCTATATATATATAGGAGAATGATCCGTTAGGAACCACCCTTTATTGCAAGAACCGCGAGAACCAATGTGAACACAACCAAAAATATCTAAAAATAGCTAAAAAAACAAACAATTTTTTTTCATATTTTTTAATTAAAAATCCCTGTATTTCGTTATTAAAAAACATGTATATTACATGGGTAAGTTATACATGTAATAAAAGTAGCGATTTTTACATAAAAATATTAAAAAAGTATCTATGTAAATTTTTTTTTATCTAAAAATCCCGATTTTTACATAAAAAATAGTATCCATGTATATTACATGTGTAAGTTATACATGTATATTACTTTTAGCTACTAAAAGTAGCGATTTTTACATAAAAAAACATTAAACAAAAAATTTATGTGTTTTTTAGATTTTTTTTAAAGTTTTTTGGGGGTTTAGTTTTTAGCATTTAAATTAGGGGGGGGGGGGGTTGGTTAGTTTTAGGTTATTTTTTTGTGTTCACATTGGTTCTCGCAACACCCCCCCTTTGATCGACAAGACGAACCACCACCGCTGTCGGGTGGTGGCGAGCGACGGTTAGGTCAAGAATTAGTGAACAGAGGAGAGAGAGCAACCGGGAAGAGAGAGAGACGGCGACAGGTTACGTCGCCGACGCCGCGGCGGTGGTGGCGGTGGATCTTCACGGCGGCTGTGGAATCTGGTGGTGATAGCGGTTATTGTCAGCAGATTGGGTCACGGTTCATCGGGTTTGGGTGACGATGTGGTAGACTTCGGCTCGGGTCGGATCAGTTTGGTTCGGAACGCAAAGGTTCACGCTTAGATATTATGCGCCTTCTTCACGTCATCTGAGCCAACTTCTGAGCAACCTTGGTGGCAAGTTGCTTGCCCGGAGCATTTCCTCCGGTGGGTTGTTTGGTACAGGAAATTTGGGAGTAATCGAACTTGAGGAACAAAAATTTACAAAACAATTCTTCGTTTAAAATCAAAATAAACCACTAATTCAGAAGCTTCTTCACGGCTTTAGGTTTCTTCTTCGCTGTCGGTTTATTATCCGCCGTTGGTTTCTTCTGGATTTCCTTTGGTGCCTTTTTGTTGAGTAAGAAAATATGTGTCGAATGTGTGTGATGAAAAGGTGAGGAGAGATGTGTGAAGTGGGAACACATGTGAGTTTGTTTATGTAGGTTGTTCAAGGGTCTGCTGATTGGTTGTTGGTGAGTGACCCGGATCATGAAGTTTAGTCGTTGATTTGGGGGGGTGGGATTTGGATGGTGTAGATTGCATGGAGGTGTCTAGAAAGTGATAAGGGACAAACCATTTTTAAGGGAAGTGTCAAATGACCCGCCCAAAATTTCTGAAATTTGAAATTTGAGTGACCCGCCCAAAGACTTCAGGATGTTTTCAACACCTTCATGCTTGTACATTATGCTTATTAACTTGTAGAACTCTTAAGTTTTCAACATCTCAACATTCTCTCTCTTATATCCTTTATATATAGTAATAGATATATATTCCATTTTTCAATACAAGTTAAAAATGAATAAAATGAAATGTTAATTTATTTCTGCTGAAATTCAAATAAAATATGTAAAATTAATTTTTAAATATATATAGAACCTACATATATGTAAGTCACGTGTAAGTTATATTATTTATACAAATCTAGTAAACAGTTAAAAAATATTAACAAATCACTTTAATTACTTTAATATACAAAAATACACATATATATGTAAAAGTAAAGAACATAAAATATATACAATAAACAAGAAAATAAAAGATTCATTTTTGTTATTTCTGTTTTGGCAATAATTTTATGTTCTCTAATTATATTCAATCATTCATCTATTTGCTATAAGTATGATTTCACTAACTCTTTAATTTGTAATTAAATTCGCCTTTTAACAAATATCACATATACTTTATGTTTGTTGTACTAAACTAGTACAAAAAAGTAGAGATTTGTACCATCTTTTTAACACAAAATGGTGCAAAAAGGTCACCTTTTTTTGCAATAAAATCAAATCCAAGATAATAGAAGATAATAAACAAAAAGGATACCTGTCAAGAAGGAGGAGTAGATAAGGTAAGCCACGAACTGAGTTCTCTCAGCAATGGAACCACTGGTGATCCCAGCAGCTGCTATAGCAAATGCCCACTGGTACAGGAAGAAACTATAGTCGTAACTAGAATTTTTATACACAGTCGGTATATTTTTAAGCCCAAAGTGGTGTTTTCCAATGAAACTGTTTGAGGGTACACCAAAGGCAAAAGCAAAGCCGAATATGTAGTAGGAGAGGCCTCCGGCCGCAGCGTCCAACACGTTGGTGAGCATGATGTTCATGGTGTTTTTAGCCCGGACGGAGCCAGCGCAAAGCATGGCGAAACCGAGCTGCATGGCAAACACAAGGTATGCTGAAAAGAGGAGATATGTGTTGTCAATGGCAAATGCGATGTTGGTAAAACTGTCTGAGGTGTTCATGAAGCGCGTGCATATGTATTCGGCTGCTGCTGTGGCGTTGGCCGTGGAGCCGAGGAGAGTGGTTAGTTCAGGCGCGGAGCAGCTGGAGAGAGATGTCATGGCTAAGGGTGTTTGTTGGTGAGGTTGTGGACTTGTGGTTATTGTGGTGTGGTTTTAAAGAGCAAAGCTATATGGTAAGTCATGGGGCTGAGCGACTAGCAAAGTCAAGGCGCCCCTACCCATCTTGTGGAAGCAAATTATGTCCACAACAATGTGGTGTTGCTTGAGGACCACTGAAATTGGAAGTTTAAAGATAAAAAGGCATATAGAGCAATTTTTTAGAGGTCACTTATACAACAACATTTGAATGGTGTGTAAATCACCTCCCCATTTTATATTTTTCTAATAAAATCACTACTATGCATTTGCGATATCGCAAGTGAAAAAAGGGTCACAAATTTAGTGACCCATTTACGACAAAAGTAGCTACCACTACTAGTCCGCCACAAAATAGTGGTAATACCCTTGAAGTTCTTGCCACCGCAATTTCGTCATAGAAAGTTATTTGCAGCTGAAATTGCGGTCGAAATACCCATTTTTTCTAGTCGTGATCTGTTTTCCGAAAGCAACAGAGATGAGAGACCTTAAAGATACATATAAGTAGGAAAACAACACTTCCAAACAAATATGAAGCAAGCACACCAACTCTTTTGCTATCCTAAAAAAGTATATCGTACACTTGGTTGAGAAGGTATAGTTATGGGCCCCTTAGAGCACCATGCAAGATGTTACTCACCATCTATAAAAAGTGTATACCTTCCAAAAAAATCTATAAAAAGTGTATAAGTGAAAGAACATGAATCGAGTGGATGACACTCGTGAGTGCCACATTCAAAGTGACAAATGTAGTCACAAGCCTAAAGTGGCATATATATTATGGCAAAAGATCAAATACAAATAATCTTAACATACTAAACATACAAATTGAAGGAAAACTAAAAAAGACAAGGTGGCATTTTTGTAATTACCACCAACTATCAAAGTTACTATACATTAATGTGAACTCAACCAAAAATACCTAAAAACACAAATTTTTTTTAATATTTTTTATAAAAAATCGCTACATTTTGTTAGCAAATTTTTTTTTTTGCTGCAACTAAAAGTAGTGATTTTTTAATAAAAAATGTTAAAAATAAAATAAAATAATTTGTGTGTTTTTTTTTATTTTTTTTAGATTTTTTTAGGTTTTTTTGGGGGTTTAGTTTTTAGCATTTTAGCTTGGGGGGAGGGGGGGTTAGGTTTTTTTTAGGTTTTTTAGGTATATTTGTAGAGTAACTTTGATAGTTATTGATAATTACAAAAGTGCCATCTTGTCTTTTTGCGTTTTCCTTCAATTTATATGTTTAGTATGTTAAGATTATTTGTACAAGAACTTTCCTCTGTATATTACTACCTATGGAAAATTCATAATCCGTATGAACAAGTACATGAGAGTAGTACGTTTCTTAATCAACTTCGAAAACAGATTCAATGAAAAAGATTATATGAAAGATCAACAGCTAAGCGATTTCGACAAGGACTACCACTATTTGATAAATGAGAAGCACCGAGAAAAAGTTACTGACAGACGGAACGTGATGATAATTAAACCAACTTACCAACAGATTAACAACAGATGCCGTCAATGATAATAAAAAAGACTATCACATATGGATTTCTAAGAGGAAACCAACGTGAGTAAGTCCGACCCTTGTCATATTTTGGTAAAGTTTTGTTGATGGTCCGTTGGTAATCTTTCGCTAATTTAAGAATAAAGTTCTCGCTCAAGCTTTTCAGTCATTTGTCGGTTATGATCCATTTGCGAAGAGGGACTTTTGTCAAAAAAACAAAAGAAGTTTCACGATGTTGTGCATAAGTTAAAATAGCTAGATGGATTGATTGACATAGCGCATGACAATCTATTTGTAAAATTATAAATAAATGGTTAAAACATGTAACTAATGTCACACACCTTCGTGGTGGAAGCGCGATGTGTGAACTTAATTAGTTTTCATTGCATTCGATAAAGTCAACATGCCATATGAATAAAATAGATACGATGCCCATTCGTAAATTGTTTAAATCAAATTACAAAGTTATAGTATTTTTTCAATAGACATAACCCAAAAGATTTAAGTTTCACAAATGACTTTTACACAAAATATAGTTTAAGTAAATCAAGGCTTTTCATCCTATATTTCGCACGAAGGTGAAATATATGAATCAAACCCTTCAAAATGAGCATCGACTTGTAATCCTCGTGCTTGACTTCCATGGTGCAAGATCAACTTACTTTCCTGAAATATATGTAAGTTTGAAAAGTCAACATAAAGTTAGTGAATCCATGTGTTTTGTTAGTAGTCAAATTCAGTTTTGTTGATCATTAATGTTCTGCAAGGACATTAATATGTATCCCGACATAGGAAGGAACCAAACCTATACGATGTATTGGCTATTCCCTTCGACTTGGGATACAAAAGCACTCTTCGGGGTCTTACGAACCAAGAGTGGAGCTCGCCAAAACTCAATAGATCTACCATTTACGTTCCACGGTCTGTATGTGTGATTAATGGCTACTTGCATTTCTAATCTATGCGCACATGATCTATGTTTATTTCATTTCCTAGCTTAGCATACCATTAGTAACATGTATTTCCCCTGGTTTTGGAAACATGAAAATGTAATTGAAATAGGGGACATGAACCCACAGTTTCTATTTCCGAGTGAACCACTAGAAATCTCGAGGTTCCGTGTATGTATCAAAACCTACATGTGTTCTAATCTCATTAGACACTTAGATCTATGTTTTGACCTTGTAGAAGTCTCTCATCTTGAATGTTTGTTAGGACTTGTGTTTGTTTTGTTTGTTTGGAACCCTTATTTGTTTTAATAAGTTAGTAGTTTTGTTTCTTCGTTTGTTGTTAATATATGTATGTATATATCATATATGTATTTGTGTGCTCTTGTCATGTATGAATGAGTCTAGCCCGTTATATGTCTTCATGCCTCGCATGAGTGTTTGTACATGTTCATGTATTGTCCGAGGCCTAGCCCTCGGTATGTGTTCGTGTCTCACACGATGCTTCGACGTTATGATCCATATATATTCTTCCAATATATTCATGTCATGTGATCATTTGTTCCTTTGTATATGTATTTGTTCTCATATATATATATATATATATATATATATATAGGGGAAGGTTCATTGGAGAATACTAAAAAAGTAAGGAACAGCAGGAACCAACTCAAACGAACTCCGATTGGACTCATTCCAGCGGCGTTGGAACCGGCTCGTCGAACCCTAACTAGGATCTCTTTACTCTAAACCCTAAATCCTAACTCCTAAACTTTAAACCCTAAAGCTAAAACCTAAGCTAAACCGTAAAATCTAAACTATAAACCCTAAAAGCTAAACCCTAAAGGCTAAACCTAAAGCTAAACCCTAAACCCTAAAGCTAAACCCTAAAATCCAAACCCTAATATATTTAAGGTTTAGGGATTATGATTTAGGGTTTAGGGTTAAGAGATCCTATCTAGGGTTCGACGAGCCGGTTCCAACGCCGTTGGAATGAGTCCAATCGGAGTTCGTTTGAGTCGGTTCCCCACTTTTTTAGTGCTCGCCAATAAACCTGACACTATATATATATATGGTCAGGATTTAGAGAAAACGGTGGAAAGTGTGAGAACGGTGAGAACGCTTATGGATCGTCTGATCAAAATAATCTATGGACTAAATTGGTGCGGTGACGTTTTCGTAAATAACATCAATTTTATTACGTGGACGCGCTTCATTAAGGGTAAAAAAGGTAAAACATCATTTTTCACATAAAACGCCGTTGAAATATAAAACGCCAAATAAATACAAAACCCCAATTTTATCGCTGCGTACTTTTTTCTGTGTTTTTATTTAAGCTCTCAGGCTACAAAAATGTGAAACGCCATAATATATAATGCCAAACCTAACATCCGGATAAAAATAAATATCCCGCCTAAACTACGCTCCAAAAAATCCTATAAATAGAAACGTCTCACCACCTTCCGTTTATCACACAAAAAAAAACACAAAAAACACAGTGATTCCTAAAAAAAATACAACTCAATGTGAAACGCCAAAAAATACAACGATGGCAAACATCTTTTCTTTGATACTCAGTAATGTTCTGCATGAAGTTTCCCTGAATGATTTGTTACGTGAGTGTAGTAAGATTTTGCTGCATGAGATGGACAAAATTCAAAAAAGGGGACTGATGACACCCATATGTCATTCTTTCATCTTTGTTCTTGAAGAAGGTTTGGATGATTAGAAGAGACCTATCCCAGTGTAAATGCTACTTTGGCCTCGATGATTATAATGAAGACGACAGGCAGATAGCATCCACCCACACAGGGTCGATCTATGTCTCCAACATCCACAAAGACACTTCAACACATGAACAAAGAAAATAAACCACGCCAAACCCAAAACGCCATTTATTTGTGATAGTTCTTGTAGTTTCAAAAGAAGAAAGACACTGATGACACTGAAGATTTAGATCATAAATTGCTTCTATTTGTTTTTTTTTTATTTTCTTTATCTGTTGTTTATTTTGTAATTTCAGCTAAGAAACAACAAAAAGTACATTAATCCTATAATGAAAAATATAATAAAACGCCAAAACGAGCAAATGCTTGTAAGCCATCATGCCATAAAAACGCCCCCAAAAACTACCAAACTGTAATAAAATTACTTTGAACAAGTACTATTATAAAAAAAAAGCTTAAAACAATGTGCAAAGAAAATAAAAAAAAAAGTCCTATCATTATCTAAACGTCATTGGAAAACAAAACGTCATAATTACAACCATCAAGATTAGACGTGTTACACCATAAAAACAGTTTGAGTCTGAAAACAAAACACGGTAACTGCAAAAACAGTAAAATGAAACGACGGAAAACATAATTACTAACATTTATTGTATTGAAAGCCAAATACTTGGGGAATTGAATTTATTTATCTTTTTCAAAACGCCACAATTACCTGTCATGCGCGGGAAAAAAATATCAATATAAAAGAAGACCATGAGAACACAAGCTCAAACACGCCAAAAAACATTGACTAAAAACGCCACATATTGTACAAAACGCCAAAAACTTTAAAAATGGCTAAGGTTATTGCATGGAGGTTTGAAAGGAAAGAGAAACGATTCATCATAAAGTTCTCTGATAGGAGAAGGGTGAAGGTAAGGACAATCAAAGCCATGCTTGGTATGAATGAAGGGGTTCAGAGGGATATCCTGGCCCTTAGGGTTCCAATGGCCAACGATTGTGAAAGAACCCGAACTGTAATAAGAAGACTGAAAAGAAAATTTCCGGCAGAAGATGATGATGATAATGACGATACTCCTCTACCAACACTTAGCAGTTGGGTAATGCATGAGGAATAAGGAACGCTTGAAGTGACTTATAAAAACGGGGTGTGATGTGCGTTAAGTGTGTATATAAGTTTAAGTATATTTTAAGCCCTTTTACACTTTCTTTAGCCAAGTTTTAAATTTATAAAACACGATATTTACTAACACTAAACACACATATGGGCAAGTGCACCCATCGTGAGCGTAGTATAGTGTTGGTAAGATACCGAGGTCGTCCAAGGACACAAGAGCTTTTAGTACCGGTTTATCCTCAACGTCTAATCAAATCAAAAAGTTTAGAAAAAGGTTTTAAACTAAGAAAAATAAAAACTAACTAAAATGCTGAAAATAAAAATAAAAGTAAAAAGAGATAGACAAGATGAATCACTTGGCTCTGGCTCGTGTTTAGTGTAACCTTTGATTATTTCCGCACTTTTGCACTTTTTAAGAGATTATCTTAGTTATTGTAGTAGGCCCCTCTTTTGAAGGCGACGTTACCCTCAACCCAGTAGTTTGAGTCAGCAAGGATACAATCCTAAAGGGTCGGATTATTGAAAGATAATTAATTAAGTTATTAATGCATATTATGGTAGGCCCCTCTTTTGAATGTGACGTTACCCTCGGCTAAGTAGTCTGAGTCAGCAGGGATACAGTCCTAAGTAGCCGGATTAAAGTATTAATAGTAGCTTACATATGAGGGGATCAAAGAGTTTGGACCCCCGCCATCCAATACCGTTAAGTATTGAAGGAGGTCCTACTAAATTTGACCCAGGTCCTTGCAGGATCTATACACTGAACAAGGCAAAACTTTTACCAAACCGTTCCCTTAACCCCCAACCAGGTAGCCAACATACCTCCATATAGACCGTGGAGATATGAATGGTGAAAATCTTTTATTTTATATAGACAATAAAATAATGCCAAGACACCACGGACAAACGATAAGGAAAAATCACCTTCAACAAAAGAAACTAGTTATTAAAGTCATTAATACATAACCAAGTAAAAAGTGCGAAAAGAATAAAAATAAAAAGTATTACACTAGACACTTTGTCTTCACCAAGTGATGTAAGAGACTTAGGCAAACATGGCCTTGATTGTCAAGAACTCTTACGATCAATCTTGGATCCCGAGACGACTCACACATCTATGATGGACAATGGATTATGGTGGTCGATGATGGTGTTATGGTGGTGGTGGGTGGTGGGTGAAGTGTGAGAGAGGTGGTGTGCCAAGGGATGGTTTGAGCTTGAGCCAAGCACTCCTATTTATAGGCTGAACAGAAGCTCGGGCACGGCCCCGTGTCCACATCCTTCTCTGTCTTCATTAATTGCAATTGTCTGTATTAGTTGACCACGGCCCCGTGTCCGCTGGGCACGACCCCGTGTGCAGAAGCATATCTGTACTATCAAGATTTGCCTGGATTCTGCGAATCTTATAGTTGACCACGGCCCCGTGTCCGTTGAGCACGGCCCCGTGGTGGGCGATGGAAGCTTCTACAACTTTGTCTTTTATGTTGACACTTGAGCACGCCCCCGTGCTCATTGAGCACGGGGCGTGTTCAGCCTTCTGTTCTCTTGTTTTGCTTGGGAAGATGCTGTTGTGGGGTCGGGCATGTTACGTTTGTTCCTTTTCTTGTATTTATGTTAGATTTAGCTGCCTTTTTGCTTCTTTTGTTAATTTGAGCTCATTTAATCCTGAAAATACAAAAGGAAGACAAAAGCACACTTTTTCCAACATTAGTACTAAAAAGGGGTTAGTTTTATGCCACAATTGATGTAATTTATATGTTGCATTTTGCACACATCAAATACCCCCACACTTGAATCTTTGTTTGTCCTCAAGCAAAACTCTTTATAATGTGGCTTTACACTCCCAAATGGAATGGGTAGAAGAGAAGGTTTTTGGGCTTGTCATAGAGTGTCAGGATTTCCAAGATTCTTTATTTAGTTTTATTTTTATTTATTTACAATCCTATTCGTCATGATTTATTTAAAACTTTTCATAAGATAAATTACTTATTAGGGCATAACATGCCTCTTTAAAATTTCATTTATATACAAGTTCACATAAATCACGGGGGATCACTCAACACTCGGCCGAAGATGTATTTTAGTGAATCACTCGAGAGCGGCATGGAACTTACTCCTACCATAGGCTTGCCAAGCAATCAATCCTCATCCTTTTTAACTATATACCTTTGTAAATATCAAGGGGACTTTTGGGTGAAGGGTTAGGCTTGGGTTAAAGGTAGGTGGTTGGGTTAGTGGTTAGTGAAAGGGCGAAAAGTGTAACAAGCGTCAGTTTTCGTAAGACTTTCTATTTTTTTTTTTTTGCAACTTTTTATTTTGATGAAGCTTTTATTCAAACAAATTTATTTTTGATAAACTTGTTTGTTTATTTCTCTTTTGCTTCATCATCAATTTTTTTTTAAGGTCATACGAAAAATTGGGCTTGTTACTAAAATAAAAGGTTAAAAATAAAAAGGGTTTTGGTGGGTAAAAGGGTGTTTGGTTTGGGTTATGAAATGAAAAGATTTAGGCTCAAAGGGGCTAACTAGGGGAATTTTGGGTAGGTGGTAAAAAAAATAATGGTGTAGAAATAAAAAAGGTTAGTCCTAATGCCTCCATCATTTACTTACTCGGGTTTAAGTTGGTAAGGACCGGGAATGCATCGTCGTGGCAAGTTCTAGAGTCGTAAGAACCAAGCGGCTATTCACACAAGAAACGAAAAATGAGCATTTAGTTTAATGATATGTTTTTGTATGCTCAATAAAGGCTCAAAACTCACTTTTGTGGGAATTGGTTTTTTTATGTGATCAAGTATATATAATCAAATTTTAACTAAGCTTGTCATGTCGTTTCATAATTTTCTTATGTTGATTTTTTTATCACGACGCTATCGGTTGGAAATTTGTAAAAATATAACCTTTTTAGAATTTGAATTTCCCGAGTTAAACCTAGACAAGTAGAAAAAATGAAATTTTTTTGAAAAAATTTGGGGTGATTAGCGGTTCCAATAGAATTTTGTGTAAGGCTTGTAGTTAGGACTTGCAAGATTCAAGATTTTAGCATCCCCCCCCCCCCCCCCACACACACTTAAATTACACATTGTCCTCAATGTGTCCCAAAAATAAGTTTTTAGGTTGATTGAATGTGTAAAAATGTGTGAAAAAGCAAAAATTTGTGTTACTGGGCGCTGGACACGGCCCCGTGTCTGATGGACACGACCCCGTGTTCAGGTGCCAGTAACGAAAACTTACATAAGGTGGACACGGGGGCGTGTCCAATGGACACGACCCCGTTTCTGTCGTAAATCTGCAGATTTAGACAAACAGCAAGTCTGGGGTAGTGGGCACGGGGGCATGTCGGCTGGACACGACCCCGTGTAGACAATCTGCAAGGTTGAAAAACAAGTTTCTGGCTCTGGTTTTCCTGTCCCGGCTTTAGTAGTACTAAGGTTTAGTGCTCTAAGCCTCGTATGTACCTGTTTTAGCAATAAACACTACACCAAAACATAGCAAACATCCTAAATTACCAACGTTCAACATCCCATCCATCACAAAGTTAGAAAGAAAAACAAATGCAGAAAATAAAAAAAAAAGAGTTAAAGGAAAGTAAATTGTTCGACACACGGCACGCAGGCCGGAAATTGTTCAAGATAAAAAGGGGTTAACCTGTGGAATCACCAACCAACCATTTCTGCCTCTGCTCCTCCCGCCTAGTCCATGTCCTCGTCCTCATCATCACTATCTCCACCGTGCCCCGCAATGTACTCCCGGATATTTCCAATATCATCTTGGATATCGGATATGTTTCTCTCGATTGCTCCAACCCGGTTGTACGTGTTGCTCGCCATATTATAGGTGTTCCTGGTGCACATGAGGTTTTCCTATAATAAATCATGTAAACTTTGGAAGTTAGAAAAACCGCCTCCTGAGGAGGATTGGCCCGGATCACCATGGGGCTGGTACTAGTACTGATGATGTTGTGGAGCGTGAAGGACAAGTGCCTTTTGCGGGTTCCATGCATGCCCCTGCATCCTTTGGAAGCTAACTGTCCCGTCTTCAGCCTCATAAATTAGGTTCATTGAGCGGCAAATGTGTATGTCTACCCTCCCCGACCATGGGCTCCTTTCGAATGACCTAGGTATGTTGGTGAAGTGCTTGAAGAGACGGTATACCCATCCTCCAAAGAAGATAGGGGTTGGTGAAGTAGCAAGTCGGTTCAAATGCAAGTTTCAGAGCAAGAGGAACGGAACATCAAGGTGTCTGCGGTTATGGATGCAGTGGAGGATAACCAAATCTCTCAATCCAACAACGCCACCGCTATCATGCCTTTAGCTAAGAGAGTAGCCGAGGAGCCTATGGATGTATCGGTAGAGCGGGTCCCTCAACTTAGTGCTCTTAGTACTTCTCGGATTGTAGTGCCCTTCACCAATCTGAACCCACGCGGCTTGGCGATCGTTCTCATCGATCTCTCGCATCCCTCCGGTATTCTCCTCGTTACCCGCATCTTCCTCCGCATACAGCCCGACAATCGACCCAAATTATGCCATTGAAATCGAGTACCCAGTTCCACCACATCGGAATGCTACCCCATCATTGTCAAATGGGTCGCACCTTGAATTGAACGTGAAGGTGCTATAGAATTCCAAAGTGCACTCGTGGACGGAACGAAGTCGAGTTGTTAAGGCGACTCTTAGTGGGCCGGTTACAAGGTTGTTGAAGCGGTCAAGTTGGTTCACCAATGCTAACAAATCCATGCATGTTTGTCTTGGGTATTCTTCCGGTCTTGCTTGAAGTACTTCGTATCTAGCCCTAGCATCGAGCTCATTTGCGTTAAACCTCGTGAACTTCCTTGCCATCTGAAAGAATACACCAAAAGTTAGCACGAAACAGTAGAACTTTCGGACAAAACTGCAAACAGCGTGTTGGACACGACCCCGTGTTCAGCGGACACGGCCCCGTGTCCAGGCGTCTGTTACACCAAAATTCCATTTTTCGTCCCGGTTTCGAAAACTTGAAAGTTTTTGGTCCATTAGGTGTGGTTTCCCCCGAAAATGAAACCCCAAGTGCCTTTTTTCCCAAAACAACCCGTTTACCCATTCAATTTTATCTTTTTTTCGGTTTAAAAACAAGGGTTTGGGGTTTTTGTGAGAAATCGGGCGAATCTATGAACAATACAAGTGGATTTACTTCCTAAAACATTAATCTAACTAAATGCTAACAGATTTAGGCAAAAAATTTAAGTTCAATCCGGATGGAGTTCATAACCCTAGATTTTTCCCCAAATTTTTGAAGTTTTAACTACATGCAAGTGCTAAATCTAACTACTAATGATGATAGAATCATACCTTGATGTTGTTAGAACTAGAGGAGACGTTGAAAATCTGCGGAAAATCGCCTTGAACCAGAGCATTTTTGGGGAAACGGGGCGTGTGGAATGGTGTAACTGTTATGAAAAAGGGGATGTATCCCGACAGTAGCGCGGGCACGGCCCCGTGTCCAACGGACACGGCCTCGTGCCGAGCAAAGTTTTGAAAATTTTTTTTGATGCTCGTGTGAATGCCCTGTTTCCCAAAAATTTTGGTTAGAAGACTTACCGATTTAGATGTCGTCCCAATTGTTCGTAACTTACCAGGTATGATGTTGATGCTTTCATTCATCGACCGTCTGAAGCAAGATCTCCTCCTCTTCATCCTCAATGAATCCTTGATAGAGTTTCAGCCGTTGGCCATTGACTTTGAATGGAATTCCATTCCGAGATTTAATTTCTACTGCACCGTGTGGGAAAATATGGGTGATGGAAAAAGGTCCTGACCACCTAGACTTTAATTTACCAGGAAACAATCGAAGTCGTGAATTAAACAAAAGAACTTGATCTCCTACTCGAAATTCATTAGGTTTAATATGTTTGTCATGCAAGTTTTTCATTCTTTCCTTATAAATTTCAGAGTTTGAGTATGCATAATTCCTAAGCTCGTCTAATTCATTTAATTGACAAAATCGATTTTTACCAACAAATTCTAAATCTAAGTTTACATTTTTAATTACCCAGTAGGCTTTGTGTGCAATTTCTACTGGCAAGTGACAACTTTTTCCATAGACTAGCTTATATGGGGTTGTACCTATTGTTGTTTTATAAGCAGTTCGAAAATCCCATAAAGCATCATCTAATTTATCTGCCCATTCCTTTTTATTTAACCCTACGGTTTTTTCAAGTATTCGTTTTAAACCTCTATTAGTCACTTCGGCTTGTCCGTTAGTTTAAGGGTGATATGCTGTTGAGACCCGGTGATAGACCCCATATCTTGTTAAAAAAAATTCAAGTTGATGGTTGCAAAAATGGGTACCTCTATCACTTATTAATGCTTTAGGTGTGCCAAAATGAGAGAATAGTTTTTTCAGAAATCTTACCACTACTCTTCCATCATTTGTTGGAAGTGCCTCGGCCTCGGCCCATTTAGACAAGTAATCTACTGCCACAAGTATATATTTGTTTCCTTTTGACGGTGGGAAAGGTCCCATAAAGTCGAGTCCCCACACATCAAAAATTTCATAAACAAGAATGCCATTTTGTGGCATTTCATTTTTGGAAGAAATATTACCTGTTCTTTGGCAAGCATCGCAAGTCTTGACAAGACTTTGGGCGTCTTTGTAAATGGTTGGCCAATAAAATCCTGAATCAAATACCTTTCGTGCGGTACTCGCGGCACCATGATGTCCTCCGTATGGACCTTCGTGACAATGGCGGAGAATTCTTCGTGCTTCGCTACCATGTACGCATCGTCGGATGAGTTGGTCGGCACATATTTTGAAAAGATATGGATCTTCCCAAAAATAATGTTTCACATTGGCAAAGAATTTTTTTCTTTGATGATGTGGCCAACCTTTTGCGACTATACCGCTAGCTAGGTAGTTAGCATAGTCGGCGTACCATGGTTCTTCCTTGTATTCCACCATTTCTAGGGACTCCGTTGGAAATTTTTTGTTGATTTGCTCGTCCCTAGTTGCCTCCAAAGCTGCGTCTTCTAAGCGCGAAAGATGATCTGCCGTGGTATTTTCTGCTCCTCTTTTGTCTTTGATTTCAATATCAAATTCTTGGAGGAGTAGAATCCATCGAATCAAACGTGGTTTTGCGTCCTGCTTTTTGAAGAGATATCAAATGGCTGCATGATCTGTATAGACTATAGTTTTAGAAAGAACAAGATAAGAACGAAATTTATCAAAAAGCAAATACCACAGCTAGTAATTCTTTTTCAGTTGTTGTGTAATTTTCGTGTGCATCGTTTAGTGTTTTACTAGCATAATAAATTGGGTGGAAATGCTTTTCTTTTCTTTGTCCCAAGACAGCTCCAACTGCAAAGTCACTTGCGTCACACATGATTTCGAAAGGAAATTTCCAATCAGGTGCTATCATGATAGGTGCATTGACTAGCATTTCTTTTAGGGTTAGGAATGCTTGATTGCAATCCTTGTCAAAGATGAAAGGGGCATCTTTTTCAAGTAATTTTGTTAGAGGCCTTGAGATTTTAGAAAAGTCTTTGATAAACCGCCTATAAAATCCGGCATGTCCTAGGAAACTCCTGATAGCTCTAACGGAGGATGGGGGTGGTAGTCGAGAAATGGTGTCTATTTTGGCTCGATCCACCTCCATTCCTTCGTTTGAGGTTTTGTAACCGAGTACTATTCCCTCCGTTACCATGAAATGACATTTTTCCCAGTTAAGGGCGAGGTTAGTTTCCTCACATCGGGATAGAATTCGTTCAAGGTTATCGAGGCATTGGTCGTATGAATCCCCAAAGATAGAAAAGTCGTCCATGAAGACTTCCAATGTCTTTTCTATCATGTCGTGGAAGATGGCTACCATGCAATGTTGGAATGTTGCGGGGGCATTACATAGACCAAACGGCATGCGTCGATAAGCAAAAGTTCCATATGGACATGTGAAGGTTGTCTTTTCTTGGTCTTCGGGTGCTATCGGGATTTGAAAGTAACCTGAAAAACCATCCAAGAAACAATAAAATTTATGACCGGATAATCTTTCTAACATTTGATCAATGAAGGGCAAAGGAAAGTGATCTTTCCTTGTTGCTTCATTTAATCGTATATAATCTATACATACTCTCCATCCTGTGACGGTTCTTGTTGGTATTAATTCATTCTTTTCGTTAGTTATTACCGTCATACCTCCTTTCTTTGGAACTACTTGGACGGGACTTACCCAAGGACTATCGGAGATAGGGTAAATAAGTCCGGCGTCAAGCAATTTGATGACTTCGTTTTTAACCACTTCTTGAACATTTGGATTTACTCGACGTTGTGGTTATCTTACCGATTTGTACTCATCATTCATTAAAATTTTGTGCGTGCACATGGAAGGAGTTATTCCTTTAATGTCTACCAGTTTCCAAGCGATCGCATTTTTGTGTTTTTTCAAAAGGTTAATTAATTTTTCTTTTTCTAAACTATCTAATTTAGATGAAATAATTACAGGTAATTTACCATCTTTGTCTAGAAAAGCATATTCCAAACCTTTTGGAAGTTCTTTGAGCTCAAGAGGTGGGTCTTTAGGAGACTCCTTATTTGGTTGCTCATTTTGATCAAGAATTTTAAAAGTTTGTTCTTTGGCGACCTCTTCTTCAACAAAGTGGTCAAACTTTTCACTTGTATCGGGTGGTTCATCCTCATCTTCAATTAGGGGGTCATTATTGCCGAATGGATATTTCATTGACCGCTCAAGATCGACACTCTTTTTAAATGCCCCTAATTGAAGAGGTAGATTGTTGTACTTCCGGTTTTTCAAATCTTTGTGAGTTTTTACAAATGGTCGTCCCAACACTAGAGGAGCGTCATCGAGGATGACAAAGTCGGTGGGGACTACCATTTGATTTGTTTGAACCAAGACATCCTCAACTACACCGATTGATTTTATTACCTTCCGATTGGATAAGAAAATGGGTATTTGAAGTGGAGAAAAATCAATAATACTTAATTTTTCGAAAATGTAGTTAGGCATTATGTTAACACAAAGATATTTATCGATTGTGACATTACTAATAAATGAATTTTGAAAGAAACATGGAACCGGTGTAATGTTAATTTCAAATGGGTCTTCTTTTATTAGCGAGGTTTGATCATTAGTTAACTTAATACTTACCGTTTCGTCAATTTAATTGTTAGTGTTTAATTCTTTTAAAAACTTAGCATGAGTTGGAACTAAACAATAATTTTCAAAAGAAGGTGTCAAGAGATTAATTTTTTCAAAATTAGACTCCTCTTGAAATTTAACGTTGTCGGACTCACCTTTTTCGTTGTTTAACTCATGTGTCGGTTTTTCACTTATTTGTTTTTCCATTTTCACACTTTCAGTTATCTCTTCTTTATTTAATTGTTCTCTTGCGCGGGACTCCTTTTCCCTTGCGCGAGATTCTTTTATATAGCGATCGATAACTCTAAGGTGTTCTAATATCCTATCGGTCACTTCGGTTATAGAAAAAACATCGGGATTTTCAGAGCTTGAATTCGGTTGTTCGATCCTTTGTTCCTCATAATACCCATATGAAGTAGATGGTTCACACCATTGTTCTTCATTGTAAGCATATGATGGATAAGGGTCGTAATTTTGTTCTTCATAGTACTCATATGAGGTGGGTTGTTCACGCCATGGTTCCTCATAATAAGCATATGAAGGTGGTGGCTCATATCTTGGTTCCTCAAAGTATGAGTAAGAAGGCTCATACCTTGGTTCATCAAAATATGAGTATGAGGGAGGAGGTTCATACCTTTGGTCTTCATAGGATGTGTATGAAGTTGATGGCTCGTACCTGGGTTCCTCATAGTAGGTGTATGAAGTGGACGGTTGATATAAGTTACAATATTGAACCGAGTGCGGGTCACCACAATTAGTGCAATAGTTACTCCTATAATCATCCTCCTCATAGGTGTAGTGGTAACCTCATGAGTTGTGACACCCTGACACGGAGGCGGAAACGTCAAGGGCATCACGAAACTTGATAGAATGCATATGAGCACATGGTGATTAAATTAAAGTTGAAATATGATTATGTTGATTGATAGGATTGCATTCACATCCAACTAGTATAAAACAAATACAACACATTGATTCACAAAAGTCCTTGTTTTTATTAAAGCTAAGGCACTTGTCTTGAGCAATCCTATGTGATCCTTGTAAAAGCTAACTTCAAACATGATCACCTGAAACATATGTTAAAAACAATTTGGGTCAACAAACGGTTGAGTGAGTTCATAGGTTTTGGTTAGTTTGGCAATAAACAAATAATGTGAAAAATGTTCAACAATGTGGCATTTGATATGTTCTAAACAATTGAATGAAACAAGTCCCGCTTGGTGAACATTCAAACCTTGTAGACGTAAACACGTCATTGATCACCCAGACTTCCGCATTGAATAACATGAACAACAACAACAACAACAACAATAGATCTGAACTGGAAGTCGGATGGGGCGTCACACCTATAGCGCTATAATATACCGTTGGGCTTGTACGGAGTTAATGAATGTAATGTTTAAGCATCAAGTAATCAAACAATTGCAAGAAAACAATCAAGATAGCCACAAAAATGCAAATGAGTTTGTATCACATTATTACATATGTTTCACCCCGAAAATATTTTAAAACAGAAAGTGGGGACTATGAACTCACCTTGCTTGTGAATCAAATTCCAAACAAGTATATAGGTAAGAGTTTTGCAGGAACAAGTCTTTCCACGCTACTCTATAAACATGCATGAAACAAACACATGTGGAACATAGCATCAACAAGGGCAACACTTGTGATTTTGTATAAATGGGTGACAAGGTTTTGTGTTGTACTGTTTGACAATCTGTTTGGGGAACACTTTGGAAATTTGATAATATTGAGAAGTGATTATACTAAGTTATACAAATAATAAGTAAAATATTATTATTTGTATATTTAAACAACCTAATATATATATAAATAAATAATTATACTTTAAGTCTATATATATATATATATATATATATATAATTATGTAAACAGTTTGTATAAATTTAAAAGTTAACAATATAATTCAAAAGTACAAGTTTAATTACAGAATTTATAAATTATTTTCTGTATTATCAAAACAAATGTAATTTCAGAATAATATGATAATTATACAAATTAATTATCTAATAATTAAATTAGGGCAGAATAATTAAAAATAACATTTTAATTATATAACAAGTATAAATCAGATTAAAAATAATTATCATGACAGAAAATAAATATGTTTTAAATAAACAGTTTAATTATTTGTTAAAATGAAATAACTGGATAATTGTGCAACTAATTATCTAAATAATTATATTTAACAGAAAAATTAGAAATAATATTTTTAAATATTGACATGCAACAATACAGATTTAAAATAAATATTATGGCTTTTAATAAATTTTATATAATATTCTGGAAATAAAAAAAAGAATAATTGCACATAATTGATTTTATAAAGTTTATTATCTAAAAATAACATGCAAAACAATTAAACATGGTTTCTAATTTTTTTATAATCTCAATATAACATGCATAAAATTATAAAAATAATTTTGGATATAATTTACAACAACGAACAATTAAATCGTTACAATTAAACTTTTTAAAACAAGAGATTTAACTGTTTTAATTATATAAATATCAAAACAGTCTCAAATATTTTATAAAAATTTATTTTCACAAAGTATACTGTTCAAAATATTTAACATAAAAATTTCATAAATAAATTCTAAAAATTCAAATTAATATAAATATTTAAATTCAGAACAGTTTTTAATTAAAATAAAATAGATTTATAAAAATTTTACAAACTTTTATATTTTTAATAAATGCACCAATATGTAAGGAATGTATGATAAAAATTTCGGATTTTATAACATTAACATCGATTTAATATAAATAAATGATTAACTGCTTAAAAATAAAAATAAATTAAAGAAAATTGGTTCATCATCTTCCCAAATTACAGGTCAACAAAAGTCAACACGTACAATTAGCCTATCAAACATGAACCAAAACTAAATTAAAATTGCTGGAACATTGAACAGGTGAAATTATACCGAATAGTCGAAGAAGATGTCTCCGGTATCGTTCAGAGCGTGCTTCCGGCTAAGTCCGGCGATCGATTCCGGCGAGCAAACACAGAGATGAACAGGAGACGATTTACGGAGTGTTAATGTATTTTGAAAGGTGTTGCAGGTTCGTGGAGACGTAGGGATGCTTATAACGTATATTAATTTAACTGAAAATGACACTAAGTAGTGGAATTAAACTCCACTTCCGATTAAAATAAATGTCCGATACACTCGATGTTAAGCGTGTTAACGAGCGAAATAAACGCGTGTAAAGTTCGTTCAACATCAGAGAATCAGCGTGCAAGTATTTGTTGGGCAGGTAACCCACTATACACGTGCATTCAGATTGATTCCGGCAACAGCAGTTAACCGGGTTTTTTTTGTTTATTTGAATTTTCAGATTTTGCAAACAGGTCCCTGAGTTTCTAAATTAATACGAAATGGTCCCTCAACAGTTAACCAAAAAGTCTAACTAGGTTAGTTTTAAAACAAGTTTCCTTTATATAATAGCTGACTGGGTTAATTTATCCGGTTAAACAACTTTGAAAATCGACCAGAATGGTCCCTGGACTTGTTAACTGAACAAGCTAACTGAGTTAGTTTCTTTAATAGAATTCCTTTTATATTATTTAACTTGGTTAGACAATTCGGTTAATAACAGTTTTAAACATGACAATTTTAGTCCCTGCAGTATAACTTTTGATAAATGACTGAATAGTCCCTCAACTTATATTTCGAAAATACATATATTTATTTTATTTGAAATATAAGTTTATAAAATGACATTTTAGACCCTAAACTTTTTAGTTTTCAAAAATTACACTTTTAACCCAAAATTATAAAATTTCAAAAATGACAACTTAGTCCCCGGACTTTTGTACTTTCCAAAAATGACGGTTTTAGTCCTCGGACTTAGAATCAAAGTTTTCGAACAAGTTTCAAGGAATGACAATTAGGTCCTTGTAATTAATGTGGCCTTGTTTACAAGTATGAAACTCAATAAAATTTGCAATTATTCACGTGTTTGGACAGGTAAACCATGTAAAAGCAACAAAGCAAACATGTATCAAATAAAATGCTCTTCAAAATACGATATGTGTATCAAACAAGTACATGTTTGAAAATCGAGGTTGTTACACTCTCCCCTACTTTAGAAAATTTCGTCCCGAAATTTATTCGAAAGAGACCGTAAAATGTAACTGTAATGATTAGAAAAATGATCAATTCATTGTTTGATGCTGTAAATTTTGAGGAATTTACAAGGATCATTGTATAGAAATTGTGTTGCATGGCACTATATCATGTTGGATTTGTAATGTAGATATTATGCAAACAATCGTGTGTACAATGAGCAAATAATGGATAATCACATAACCACATAATGTTTTTATATGCCACCTTACTTAACAAGGCTTACTATGATTCTCATGCATCGAATCCCGTAATTAAGTGTGCACCCAAAATTACGCGTTTCGTTGCATGGTCCACATAGCACTTCTAGTTAAATGAGGAAACAAATAAAATTGAGGTATTGTTTAAATCAAAACAAGCATCAATATAACATAACATCAACTGAATCAAAACGTATTTCACATTAGTAATGATAGCATTGTTTGTTTGACAGTCTCTTGAACAAATTTACATTTGAAATAAGTTATGTAATGGATCAAATTCAGGATTATAAGGTGGTGGAAGTGGTAGAGGCAGTTGCATATGATCAGTTATTTGTATCAGCATGCTTTCCAACCATTGATTTCTTTCTGTCAACCATCTTATTTGTTGAGACAAATTTTGAACTTGATTGTTTAACCTGGTTACTTCGTCTCCCAATGAATCTGGAGGTAGATTCATTTGAGGCATCGTACTTGGGCCTGCCAAATCAGTTGGTGGTAGTTGTTCTACTTCGTTCAACAGTGATTGGAAAGAATGTGGCAGTAATGGTGCTTGCAAAAAGGGTTCTGATGCTAACTGCTCTTGAGTCATCATGTTTTCATCAAACCAAGTTCCTTGCATCGTTGAATTCTCCTCGAAAAATGACGGTGGGAAGCTTGGTAAGACGTTCGGTGTTAAAGGTTGGAATAAGTTAGTTGTAATAGGTTCTTGTATGTATGGCAGCGGTGGTTGTATATCAAACTGATAAAAAGACGGTTGAGGAAACTGCAAAAATGATTGTTGTAAATTTTGTGGGAAGGTATTCTCTAAGATAACTGGAGCTCCCTCCGACTGTGATAGTTGTGTTAGTGTACCAATATGAACAGGAGTTAGCCTCATGGTGTAAGGATTTACAATCCTAGGTGCCTTCGGTGGAGATAATCCCTGGATAATCTGATCACTTAAGACACCTAATGATTGTGCTATTTTTGTAATGTAAGACCCTCCCATGAGACTTCTCAGAGGATTTGATTGTTGACTAGAAAAATATTCAGCAAGCTCGTGGGCAATATTACAGGGAACTTGCTCAAAAATACTATACAAATAGAAAAGTTCGATTGTTTTAACCCTGTGTAGATTATGTTTGCGCCCCGTGATAGTGTGGGCTAAAACACGGTGCATATATTGATAACAAGGGTCTATGAAGCTTGTAGAATTATTGTTGATACACCATTCTTTTAATGAATGGTATTGCCAATAATTTACCATATTCGTGGAGGAATCCGATGTTGATGCCTCCGTAAAAATGGGTTGTTTGACTTCTTCATCTGTATATATGCCCAGATGAACTGCGAATTCTGTTAATGACATAGTATGAAGTTGCCCACAAAGTTGAAAATGAATGGATTCATTGGTAAGATTTTCATTAGATTTGTAATAGAAAGTGGACAAGAACTCATACACTAGTTCATCATATGATGGTTCTAGGATGTCAAAGAAACGGCGCCAGGGTGTATTAGGTTGTAGTGATCTTGCCAGCAAACCACTGAAATCAAACATTCCTATTCGTTGCCAATCAATACTGCTAATAGCAAGAACTTATTTATGCTTGAGTTTTTGATACCTCTCTTGATAGTGTAAAGTAGTAAACTGAAGGAAGGGATGAATTTTTGCTGCATTTGAAGATTCAGCATATGCTGTTGGGAGATTTGCCATGGGGTTTTGTTGAACTAAGAAAGGTTTGGGTATGTGTTGAGTTATATCAGAAGTTTGTAGTTCTTGTGTAGATTAGCTCGTGTAGTGAGTTTCTTATATAGATAAGGAGATTCCGGATTACATCATGTGATCGATTAGTGCTTCCATGCTACGTTCTGCAGCTAGTTTGAAAATTTGAATTTGACAGGTATGGTCTCGAGAAAATTTTGAAACTTTGAAAAAGAGGGAATCGTATCGTAATAAATTGATAATAGTACAATGTAGATCGATAAAAACTTGGATTGTTCTGAAACGGAGAAAAGAAAAAAAATCCTTTTGAATTAGGGTAACATGCCTTGAGCCGATAGGCGTACTGTACTCTCATCGGTAGTTCCCAGGTAGGCAAACGTGTGTCTCGTCATGGAGGCATTTTCTGAAAGAAAGGTTATAGTGATTTCATAATGGGGTAAAGTAGTTTCATAAAATCAATGAGGATAGGAGAAAACATGTAACAAGATGGATATCATTTATTCCACGAATAAACGACATCAATGACAAGTCAAAGTAGTTGGGTTCTTATAACTTGGTGAAGTCATGCTTTAGCCTATAAGTGGATACTCATCCCAAGAATTCCCAGGTAAGCACAACTGGTCTTGAGATTTATACGAAGTGCTTGCCTAGACAGAAAACTCAGAATACAGGCATCCACCCTTCCAGATTGCACGAGTTCGTTATTAGAGCCCAAGACTTTGATGAGAATTTAAAAATCAGAAGAGGTTTTGAAAATAATCACCTAAGGATAGGTGATGAGCATTTGTAAAATTTAAAGATAAGATATGTGGTGACGAGGCATTGGTTACAAAAGATAAGAATAGAGATGAAGACAAGGCAAAGATAACGGAAGAGTTACTAATGTAAAGTGTCCTAGGCAAGTTATAGTCTAGGTCAAAAGTAAATTCTAATAACCTAAATCCCTATAACCATGGCTCTGATACCAACATGTGACACCCTGACACGGAGGCGGAAACGTCAAGGGCATCACGAAACTTGATAGAATGCATATGAGCACATGGTGATTAAATTAAAGTTGAAATATGATTAAGTTGATTGATAGGATTGCATTCACATCCAACTAGTACAAAACAAATACAACACATTGATTCACAAAAGTCCTTGTTTTTATTAAAGCTAAGGCACTTGTCTTGAGCAATCCTATGTGATCCTTGTAAAAGCTAACTTCAAACATGATCACCTGAAACATATGTTAAAAACAATTTGGGTCAACAAACGGTTGAGTGAGTTCATAGGTTTTGGTTAGTTTGGCAATAAACAAATAATGTGAAAAATGTTCAACAATGTGGCATTTGATATGTTCTAAACAATTGAATGAAACAAGTCCCGCTTGGTGAACATTCAAACCTTGTAGACGTAAACACGGCATTGATCACCCAGACTTCCGCATTGAATAACATGAACAACAACAACAACAATAGATCTGAACTGGAAGTCGGATGGGGCGTCACACCTATAGCGCTATAATATACCGCTGGGCTTGTACGGAGTTAATGAATGTAATGTTTAAGCATCAAGTAATCAAACAATTGCAAGAAAACAATCAAGATAGCCACAAAAATGCAAATGAGTTTGTATCACATTATTACATATGTTTCACCCCGAAAATATTTTAAAACAGAAAGTGGGGACTATGAACTCACCTTGCTTGTGAATCAAATTCCAAACAAGTATATAGGTAAGAGTTTTGCAGGAACAAGTCTTTCCACGCTACTCTATAAACATGCATGAAACAAACACATGTGGAACATAGCATCAACAAGGGCAACACTTGTGATTTTGTATAAATGGGTGACAAGGTTTTGTGTTGTACTGTTTGACAATCTGTTTGGGGAACACTTTGGAAATTTGATAATATTGAGAAGTGATTATACTAAGTTATACAAATAATAAGTAAAATATTATTATTTGTATATTTAAACAAACTAATATATATATAAATAAATAATTATACTTTAAGTCTATATATATATATATATATATAATTATGTAAACAGTTTGTATAAATTTAAAAGTTAACAATATAATTCAAAAGTCCAAGTTTAATTACAGAATTTATAAATTATTTTCTGTATTATCAAAACAAATGTAATTTCAGAATAATATGATAATTATACAAATTAATTATCTAATAATTAAATTAGGGCAGAATAATTAAAAATAACATTTTAATTATATAACAAGTATAAATCAGATTAAACATAATTGTCATGACAGAAAATAAATATGTTTTAAATAAACAGTTTAATTATTTGTTAAAATGAAATAACTGGATAATTGTGCAACTAATTATCTAAATAATTATATTTAACAGAAAAATTAGAAATAATATTTTTAAATATTGACATGCAACAATACAGATTTAAAATAAATATTATGGCTTTTAATAAATTTTATATAATATTCTGGAAATAAAAAAAAAATAATAATTGCACATAATTGATTTTATAAAGTTTATTATCTAAAAATAACATGCAAAATAATTAAACATGGTTTCTGATTTTTTTATAATCTCAATATAACATGCATAAAATTATAAAAATAATTTTGGATATAATTTACAACTCAGAACAATTAAATCGTTACAATTAAACTTTATAAAACAAGAGATTTAACTGTTTTAATTATATAAATATCAAAACAGTCTCAAATATTTTATAAAAATTTATTTTCACAAAGTATACTGTTCAAAATATTTAACATAAAAATTTCATAAATAAATTCTAAAAATTCGAATTAATATAAATATTTAAAATCAGAACCGTTTTTAATTAAAATAAAATAGATTTATAAAAATTTTACAAACTTTTATATTTTTAATAAATGCACCAATATGTAAGGAATGTATGATAAAAATTTCGGATTTTATAACATTAACATTGATTTAATATAAATAAATGATTAACTGCTTAAAAATAAAAATAAATTAAAGAAAATTGGTTCATCATCTTCCCAAATTACAGGTCAACAAAAGTCAACACGTACAATTAGCCTATCAAACATGAACCAAAACTAAATTAAAATTGCTGGAACATTGAACAGGTGAAATTATACCGAATAGTCGAAGAAGATGTCTCCGGTATCGTTCAGAGCGTGCTTCCGGCTAAGTCCGGCGATCGATTCCGGCGAGCAAACACAGAGATGAACAGGAGACGATTTACGGAGTGTTAATGTATTTTGAAAGGTGTTGCAGGTTCGTGGAGACGTAGGGATGCTTATAACGTATATTAATTTAACTGAAAATGACACTAAGTAGTGGAATTAAACTCCACTTCCGATTAAAATAAATGTCCGATACACTCGATGTTAAGCGTGTTAACGAGCGAAATAAACGCGTGTAAAGTTCGTTCAACATCAGAGAATCAGCGTGCAAGTATTTGTTGGGCAGGTAACCCACTATACACGTGCATTCAGATTGATTCCGGCAACAGCAGTTAACCGGGTTTTTTTTGTTTATTTGAATTTTCAGATTTTGCAAACAGGTCCCTGAGTTTCTAAATTAATACGAAATGGTCCCTCAACAGTTAACCAAAAAGTCTAACTAGGTTAGTTTTAAAACAAGTTTCCTTTATATAATAGCTGACTGGGTTAATTTATCCGGTTAAACAACTTTGAAAATCGACCAGAATGGTCCCTGGACTTGTTAACTGAACAAGCTAACTGAGTTAGTTTCTTTAATAGAATTCCTTTTATATTATTTAACTTGGTTAGACAATTCGGTTAATAACAGTTTTAAACATGACAATTTTAGTCCCTGCAGTATAACTTTTGATAAATGACTGAATAGTCCCTCAACTTATATTTCGAAAATACATATATTTATTTTATTTGAAATATAAGTTTATAAAATGACATTTTAGACCCTAAACTTTTTAGTTTTCAAAAATTACACTTTTAACCCAAAATTATAAAATTTCAAAAATGACAACTTAGTCCCCGGACTTTTGTACTTTCCAAAAATGACGGTTTTAGTCCTCGGACTTAGAATCAAAGTTTTCGAACAAGTTTCAAGGAATGACAATTAGGTCCTTGTAATTAATGTGGCCTTGTTTACAAGTATGAAACTCAATAAAATTTGCAATTATTCACGTGTTTGGACAGGTAAACCATGTAAAAGCAACAAAGCAAACATGTATCAAATAAAATGCTCTTCAAAATACGATATGTGTATCAAACAAGTACATGTTTGAAAATCGAGGTTGTTACAGTCTCCCCTACTTTAGAAAATTTCGTCCCGAAATTTATTCGAAAGAGACCGTAAAATGTAATTGTAATGATTAGAAAAATGATCAATTCATTGTTTGATGCTGTAAATTTTGAGGAATTTACGAGGATCATTGTATAGAAATTGTGTTGCATGGCACTATGTCATGCTGGATTTGTAATGTAGATATTATGCAAACAATCGTGTGTACAATGAGCAAATAATGGATAATCACATAACCACATAATGTTTTTATATGCCACCTTACTTAACAAGGCTTACTATGATTCTCATGCATCGAATCCCGTAATTAAGTGTGCACCCAAAATTACGCGTTTCGTTGCATGGTCCACATAGCACTTCTAGTTAAATGAGGAAACAAATAAAATTGAGGTATTGTTTAAATCAAAACAAGCATCAATATAACATAACATCAACTGAATCAAAACGTATTTCACATTAGTAATGATAGCATTGTTTGTTTAGAAAAGTTTAGAAAAAGGTTTTAAACTAAGAAAATTAAAAACTAACTAAAATGCTGAAAATAAAAATAAAAGTAAAAACAGATAGACAAGATGAATCACTTGGCTCTGACTCATATTTAGTGTAACCTTTGATTATTTCCGCACTTTTGCACTTTTAAGAGATTATCTTAGTTATTGTAGTAGGCCCCTCTTTTGAAGGCGACGTTACCCTCAACCCAGTAGTTTGAGTCAGCAAGGATACAATCCTAAAGGGTCGGATTATTGAAAGATAATTAATTAAGTTTTTAATGCATATTATGGTAGGCCCCTCTTTTGAATGTGACGTTACCCTCGGCTAAGTAGTCTGAGTCAGCAGGGATACAGTCCTAAGTAGCCGGATTAAAGTATTAATAGTAGCTTACATATGAGGGGATCATAGAGTTTGGACCCCCGCCATCCAATACCGTTAAGTATTGAAGGAGGTCCTACTAAATTTGACCCAGGTCCTTGCAGGATCTATACACTGAACAAGGCAAGACTTTTACCAAACCGTTCCCTTAACCCCCGACCAGGTAGCCAACATACCTCCATATAGACCGTGGAGATATGAATGGTGAAAATATTTTATTTTATATAGACAGTGAAATAATGCCAAGACACCACGGACAAACGATAAGGAAAAATTACCTTCAACAAAAGAAACTAGTTATTAAAGTCATTAATACATAACCAAGTAAAAAGTGCGAAAAGATTAAAAATAAAAAGTAATACACTAGACACTTTGTCTTCACCAAGTGATGTAAGAGACTTAGGCAAACATGGCCTTGATTGTCAAGAACTCTAACGATCAATCTTGGATCCCGAGACGACTCACACACTCTATGATGGACAATGGATGATGGTGGTGGATGATGGTGTTATGGTGGTGGTGGGTGGTGGGTGGTGGGTGAAGTGTGAGAGAGGTGGTGTGCCAAGGGATGGTTTGAGCTTGAGCCAAGCACTCCTATTTATAGGCTGAACAGAAGCTCGGGCACGGCCCCGTGTCCAGTGGGCACGGCCCCGTGTCCACATCCTTCTCTGTCTTCATTAATTGCTCTTGTCTGTATTAGTTGACCACGGCCCCGTGTCCGCTGGGCACGACCCCGTGTGCAGAAGCATATCTGTACTATCAAGATTTGCCTAGATTCTACGAATCTTATATTTGACCACGGCCCCATGTCCGCTGAGCACGGCCCCGTGGTGGGCGATGGAAGCTTCTACAACTTTGTCTTTTATGCTGACACTTGGGCACGCCCCCGTGCTCATTGAGCACGGGGCGTGTACAGCCTTCTGTTCTCTTGTTTTGCTTGGGAAGATGCTGTCGTGGGGTCGGGCATGTTACGTTTGTTCCTTTTCTTGTATTTATGTTAGATTTAGCTGCCTTTTTGCTTCTTTTGTTAATTTGAGCTCATTTAATCCTGAAAATACAAAAGGAAGACAAAAGCACACTTTTTCCAACATTAGTACTATAAAGGCTTAGTTTTATGCCACAATTGATGTAATTTATATCTTGCATTTTGCACACATCAGGGTGCAATATTCATTGCGAATGGAGGAAATGTTGAAGACAGGGTTGCTATCTATCGTTGAACAACTCTGTGATTTAGCACCTTTGAACAATCCAAAATCCAAGGATGCAGTGATATTCAAGAATAGGTTGCAACAAAGAAGAGACGAGCTATTGGCGTTATACGCCAATCTATAATTTGATGATGAATATGAAGAAAGTGATGAACAAAGCGATGGGTACATCTCTGATGTGATCCCATCCACGTAAGACTATTAGTTTATTTTGATTTTGTATTATTGTAATTTTATAAAATATTAATCTATGGTAATCAATTATTAACAAAAAGACCCAGAACGCCAAAAAATGACATGGAAAAAGCCATAACGCCAAAAAAAATTAACTATGTGACACAAAAAGAATTAATTCAACGAGAAGAAATCTGAGAAAAACAGTAAAACGCCAACTAATTAATGATTCTATATAATGCCAAAATTATCTTGCACGCCAAAAATAAAGCAGCATGTCAAATGAAAAAATCGGGAAATGAGAAGAATACTAAAAAGACAAAAAAAAACCCTCAGACCCTGATCATGTCCCGCGCCATGTGTTGGGCCAGGATGCGTTTTCACCGTTCTCACACTTTTGGGCGTTTTCTCCTGATCCCGTTTATATATATATATATATATATATATATATATATATATATATATAGGGGATGGTTCAAATAAAAACCACTTTTATTGTGAAAACTCGAAAACTAACTAAAAAAAGCCTAAAAAACACACAAATTTTTTTTTTCAATTTTTTTTATAAATTTCGCTGGTTTTTATATATGAAAAAAAAAATTTCAAAAAAAAAAAAAATTTTTTTTTTTGGTTGTACTGCATATGTGTAGTACACTAATACGGAAAGCCTAAACCACTTAACCCACCCCCACCGACACCCCCCAAAAACCTAAACCCCCCACCCCCCAAAAACCTAAATTCACCCTCCCACCAAAAGCCTAACCCCCCACCCCCCCCCCCCAAAACCTAAACCCCCCCACCCTCCCGAAAACCTAAAACTAAACCCTAAACATAAACCCGAAAAAAACCTAAACCCCCCACCCCCCAAAAACCTAAACCCCCTCCCCCCACACCAAAAAACCTAATCCTAATCCTAAACCTCTAAAAAAACTAACCCTAAAAGCTAAACTAGACTCAAAAAGCTAATTTTAAGCATGTAATGCAATTGTAGTACATGTTATATTGCACATGTGCACTACTATAATAATAGTATTGAAAACAAGACGACACCATAAATCTTTTTTTATGTCATAAAAAATATGCTCGAATATACTTGAATGAAAGATACAAAAATTTGTGATCTTATGGTGCCATTTTTGTTTTAAAATGATAACGTATGGAGAAATGGGAAATGTTTGAAAAGTTATATATTTTTTTTTTCCAATTTTACCCCTCCTTCATTAAAAGTCTCCCCCCTCCTTTTTAGTGGGTTTTAATTAGTTTTCGAGTTTTCACAATAACTAGTGGTTTTCATTTGAACCTTCCCCTATATATATATATATGGCTAGGAGTTGGGTAGAAAGTCCAAATTTTCTAAAAAGTGTAAAAAGTCATAAAACACTATAACGTCAACAATAAAACACACCAAAAACCCATAAATAACATAATGAAGATTACTAAAACATCATGTATGTGAGTTTTGTGTTGTGTTTTGGATGTTAAAGCTCTGATTATGGAATGACAAATATTATTGTGTTTTATGTTGTTTAGCATTTTGTGTTTTATATTCATAGTTCTAGGATGGTGTGTTTGAAGTTTTTATGGACTATTAGAGTTTGAATATGGTGTTTTAGTAATCTTCATTCTATTATTTGTGAGTTTTAGGTGTGTTTTATGCCTGAAATTATTGTGTTTTATAACTTTTTACACTTTTTAAGAAACTTGGACTTTCTAGCCGAACCTCACCATATATATATATATATATATATCTTAGTTAGATATATTGTTAAAAATAAATATTTTTAACATCAAACTTGTGTATGTATACATGTATAACACTCTCTTGTATGTGTACATCCTACCTTGTATACTTATGTATTTATATGTATACGTATACCTATGTATGAATACTTGCTAGTATACTTTTAAATTAGGTATTTGTGTCGTATTTGTACATATATGTTCATACATGTTTCTTACTTATAATTCTTGTATTTTACCAAGTGTGTTTTGGTGTACGTATTTATACGTATAAGTATACTTATATTCTTACACTTAGTCATTTTTATATATCTTTCCGAATTTGTTATTTGGTGAAATATATATTTGTTGGGTCCTTAAAAATAATTCATTTTTAGGACTTGTCGGTAAGTGTATATATATATATGGCCGGGATTTAGAGAAAATGGTAGAAAGTGTGAGAACGGTGAGAACGCTTATGGTTCGTGTAACACCTCGGAAATTCACGTCCTATAATAGGTTGACACGTGTCATAAAGTTTAAACGTGTGAAAGGAATATTATGGAAGGACTAAAGTTGACAAACGTTGAAAGTATGTGAATATACGTATTCTAAGTGTCAACTGTGAATAAATACAATGTATATTAACCCTACACGATGCTCATACCTTCAAACGAATAAATCATGGATCATACGAAGCTAAATGTGAGTGATTTCAAACTACAGGGACCAAATGTGTCAACATGTTTAATTTATACCTCTGAGTGACCTTTTGACAAACCCGAAGCTTTGTAAATATTAATTATGCTTATGAGAATACACCATAAAAATTTCATAAAGTTTCGTTAACGTATGAGAAAGATATGATCAAATTCGTGTGCGAAGCGTTAAAGCGTAAACGTCGAAAGTTAGGACTTTTCGGGTGAAAATAAAGTTACCCGGGGACTTGGCAAAGTGGGTATATGATTTAAGGCCTTAGTAGATAAATTGTGGAGGTTTAAAGTGCAATAAATCAGTAACCATTCGAGTTTTGAAGAGACAAGGGCTGAATCGCAAACAAAAATAAAAAAGCTGATCTGGTAGGGGGTCGCGCTGCGCGACGGACCCTCGTGCTACGCGAGGGTGTACCCAGCTCCGAAAAATTCGCTGATGGTCTGCCAATTCGTATTTTCGCGACCCCAACTCGTTTTTCCACTTCTCCTGGCCCCTAAAACGTCCCCTAAGCCCCTAGGGCACATGTCAATCGATTGTGGGCACCCCTAGACTCAGTTGTCAAAGAATTATGGTGTATGGAACCATTATAAATAGCCATCCAAGTTCACCATTTTTCTCACACCTTCATTTGATCATCTGGAGCCTTTCTGGAGCTAAGGAACTCTCCCAACTGATCATAAGTCGTGCATAGGACCCTTGTAAGTGTTCTAATCCTTTCTTGTTGAGTTTAGCTTAGTTAATTAGCTAAAAGTCAAACCGTCGTAATTACGGTTTGACTTCGAGATTAGTCAATAATGGCTCAGTTAAATCTCGAATTAAAAGTAGTTATAAGTTGGTATTTATGTGGGTAATAAAACCCCAAAAGGGTTTCCCCTGATCACCACTTTAACTAGTTCAAAAGTCGGGTCAAACATATACTTAAAAAGTCAACAGAATTCTTAAAAGGTCAATTATGCATAATTAGCTATCTAGACCATGTATAACCTGTTTGATTATTGTTATAACTTAGTAATTAGTGTAAGAACATGTCCAAACCTGTCCAAACCTGTTCAACCCGACTATTTCCTGTTTAGACCCGGTTCGGAACCGAAAGTCACATAGTTTGACTTTCACTTTGACTTTCAGTTCTGACCCGTTTAGGCATATTTTAGAAATGCCTCAGAGCTTTAATTGGACTAGGATACATGTTAGAACAACCCTCTGTGATTATACACCTTGGTTCACTAGTTATCCAATTAATATGCATATTTCCGTTAATTGCTCATACGTTGACCGTTATGCCCTTATTACCTTAAAACATGATTTATGAAAATGTAAAAGTGTAGAAACCTTGAATATTGATATATAAACTTGTATGCAAAATTTGACATCAGTTTGACTTATAGATTAAGAGTTATGCTCATTAGCGTAATTACGGTGCTTTATGTTAATAAAATGGCGTAATTAGCATATAGCCTAATTAAACATACTTTTTGGTATCAAAAGAATTACCCACTGATGTAATATATTATTTTGGGAATTTTAAAGATTTTTAATTAATTTTAGGCTGAGCATAACTCATAGTCGTAAGCTTAATTCGGTAATTGTCGGTTTTGCCCTTACGGGCCATAAAATGAGTTTTACTTATCTAGACGACTCCAAACCTTTTGCTACTGATCACATATGATTAATAAATTATTTTAAGCCTTCTGGAAATATAAAAATATCAGATTTAAGTATAGAACCCGGAAATGGCCTTTAATCGCCATAATTAGCGTTTTTAACGCATAGTATGTCTAAGAATCATATTGGACATACCCGGGTTGATACCTACTGATATAAGAAGCAAATTATCATATTTTAACAGTAAGCAAAGGTTGATAAACTCAGACTTCAGTTTTGAGCTTGTCGGCTTGTGTGAAATTACCAAAATACCCCTACGGGGCCTAGTTTGGTTAAAAATGATAAGTTTCACATATATGCCTTAGCCTACTGTTATAAACCATCAAAATGAGTATGTTTGCTGTTTACATCAGACCTGTAACTCAGTTAAACAATTAAACTCTTTTACAAACTTTAAAATGACCAAACTACCCCTACGGGGCATAGTTTGTGTTTAAATTAGTTCGGGGCATAACGAAAGACATCCTACTGATGTTACAACATATTTAAAGTATATTAACTTAGGAAACCTGTATATGGCTCTTACGGATGCCCGTTACGCATACTACGCGTTCGGCTCGGTTTATGTAACAAGTTTACATAAATTAGCCGAAACGGGTCAAACCTTAACGGTTTTATCTCAAAATCCAGAATGTGAATAATAAACCCATATTAAACAAGTCTTCAAACTTGTCGGGTCTGAATCACATTCTATCCGGTCTTCGCTTAATCGTGCGTACGAACCGTATCTTCGAGACTAGCCGGTCTAAGCTTAAGCATAATTAAAGACCCGCTAGGATTCTAATAGGTTATATTTAACCTTCGTTCCAGATTAGGAGAAACAGCAAAAGCTACCTGCTATTTGATTATTGTGACTATACTTTGCATCAAGGTAAATACTTTTAACTTATTTCCCTATACGGGCTTGGGTTACGGTACATAGCGTACCGCTTGATCGGGCATCAAATCTCCACGCTTAGTGGGTAGTTGAATAATTTGATCGGCTCGTTTTAAACAGATGTGTTTACTTTACAGCCTTTGGGGGGTTAATGACCATGTCCCGGATATCCCTGGCATCATCTTACGAGATGGCCACGACCTGAGCACGGGGTGTAGGCGTACTCCCGTGTATAACTCACTTAAAGTGGTGTGTCTATTGATCTTTAACCCGGATACGTTCCGGGCTACTGAACGCATAAGTAACATGTAATTCGTTCACAAGATTATAATATTATATAATTCTCCCAAGTTAAATAAAATGTTTATGCCATGTGCATCCAAACCAATTTTCAATCATTTTATAAAATGAGTCAGTTGAATGTATTTACCAGTGTAAACTGACGTATTTTCCCAAAAAGACTGAATGCAGGTACTAAACGTAATTGGCTGGATTGTCTCCTAAGCATCAATAAAAGTCTCGCAAGCTTAGGATGCCAGAAGTCTGTTGAACAATTAACTGTTATTTTGTTTCGATCCGTTCTGTGGATAAACACCGGATATTGTGACTTTGTTTACAATAAATAAATTCGGTTGTATCTTATTTTTAAATTTGCTTCCGCTGTGCATTATTATATTGTGTTGTTTGACTATTACGTTGCCAACCACGTCACGATACTCCCCCACCGGGCCCACCGGTGACACGTGGAAATCGGGGTGTGACAGGTTGGTATCAGAGCCAACACTGAGTGAATTAAACACTAGCCTTTTGTGTTTAATCTCAGTTACACAATTGCACATATCTAAACCTTTGAGTCTAGACTTATAACTTAGGACAAATTCCACCTCTTCGGTAATTGTTTTGTCCTTTAAATTTTATATTTTTGTTATTGTTATCTCATGCTTTATTGACAGGAATAACAAAGATGCCTCCTAGATTCTTCCGAACACGAGGAAGAGGACGAGGAAAGGGGTTAGCTACAGCCCCCAACGATCATGAAGCTGGATCTTCGCGAAGACGAGCTCCATCAAACACCGAGAGTGACGACCCTCGGGAGAATAGGAGAAACCAGTTCGAGCCGGCCAGGCGGTCGGTTTCGCATAGTTCGACTCCGCCCGCTCTTAACCCTTACGAGCCGAACAATCCACAACCCTCATACGTACCGCTGCAGAGATCACTGTCTCATCATTCATATGGAGACCCTACACCTATCTTTCGGGGACAGTTTAACCCGGTAGAATTCATACCGGAACCCGTGGGTTTTAACCCACTGGGTCCCGATGACCACTTTTCCGGGGATCACGCGGATGATATGGACGAGGATACGGATCCCGTCATGCCAGCGAGTGGTACCCCGAACCACCCCATCGAAATTTCGGATGGATCGTCCTTCCACGGATCACCCTACGGTGGTCCAGATAGTTTTCAAGCCCTGTTCGATCAACACCAGTGGTATTATACACCATCACACCACTCGTCGTCACATGGGCAGCACCAGCAGCAGCCGTCTCATCAGCAACAGGAGCCACAACCACAGCCGCATCATCAAGATTCATCAGAGGATCATCGGTTTGTGGCAGTTACGCCACCACCTCCACCGCCACCAGTTCAACCGCCACCTCCTCAACCGCCAAGGCGTAGAAGAACCGGTGCCCGTATGTCGTGCGACCAGGGGGTTTCACTTTCGATTCCCCACGTCAGTCTAGTGCTAGTCACTACCCACCGCACTATGAGGACCCACAAATGGGTGGGCCTTCGCAGCCAGCTTTTCAACAGCCACCGCACATGGGTTTTGATAACCCAATTCCAGCGTACACGGGTCCAAGTAATTACAACCCGTTTGAACCACCAGCTTACCACAACTACGGATACGCTGAGGCAGATCCTTATATGGAAGCAACAAATTATAACGCCCTCAATGCCCAAGGACCCTACGGAGATCCATGGGGGGTAAGCTACCCGAATCAGGGGTACCCAATACCTCCCAGGCCTATCATTAGAACGCAGTCGCAGCCGCCACGAATGTCTCCCCCAGAACGAGAGGAAATTCTACATAGATTGAATCAGGTTGAGCGGGAAGCTCGCCGCGACCGCCAAGAGAAGCAGACCTTCTTCCAGGGATTAATAGGGCTGCTCAAGGGAAAGAACAAGAAGGATTATTAAATCCTCCCAGCTGTTGTTGAGCCCCTACGTGGGCATATTTGGTTGTTAAGCCCCTACGTGGGTGTGTATGTTTGTTTGTGTGTATTGACCCCTGCGTGGGTCTACCTTTCCATAAACCCCTACGAGGGTATATTGTATGTTTAGTCCCTGCGTGGACTTATGTTGTTCAAGTCCCTACGTGGACAATTGTTGGTGTGTTAGTCCCTACGAGGACTTGTGTCTTTCTGTAAGACCCCTACGTGGGCATGTCTTCTGTAAGACCCCTGCAGGGGCATGTTAGTATGTTTTAGCTCCTGCGTGGCCAAATCTCATATGTAAAAGACCCGTTTAGGGCGATATGTAATATAGTGATAAAAGTAATGGAGTGTTATTTTTATAAATTTCATGTTTGCCATTTGTGCATAAGTAAATTATAAATGAAATAAATAAATTAAAATCATTCCTTTTAATCTGCCTAAGTAATTATTTAATTAAGAATCTTTAAGTGTGAAACCTAGCCTCTTGTCAAATATAAGACCGGGCCAAAATGGTAAGACCGGTTTAAAAGATTCAAATCCCTGTTAACATGTTAACACTCCGGCAGAAGTGATTCGTTAAAAAAAAATCACATGTCATTCTTAAATGAATAAGGATTCTTTAGAAGATTCCTAATCCAGTTTAATGATCTCCGAATCCTGGATTTACATCATCAATTAAGATGATCATATTTAACCATACGTGGTAATATAGTGCCTACGGGCCTTGCTCATTTCTACATGAGCCAAAAGACAGTGGTAGCTATGACTCCCTGTCTAATAAAGGTAATGAACTAAGTTCAAACCTTAAAGGTCTTGATTCTCTGAAATCATGGTTTATAAAATAGTCCATGAGACCAAGCCTTATGTGCTAATATATATTGTTATTGTTTTATGTTTAGGATAAATTTTAATTGAAATCCTAAATTAATACGATTAATAAGTTAACCAAATATGGACTCTGTTTACCATGGTTAACGAATTACCCTAAGGGGTAATTCCATAATAAAATCCCAAATAAAATATTGACCTTGTTTTCTGCAACAGTTCAATACAAATGGCTGACTCCAATGAAGGCAATAGCTATCCTGTGGAGCCGAATGAGAACGCCCAGATTACATTAACGGGTGCTGAACTAAAAGCAATCATAGACGGCGCTATCACACAAGCTTTGGATAGACAATATGAGGAATACAGTGGTACTCGGAGTAGGACCCACTCTGCGTCACAGTCAAAGCCAAGGACACACTCTGAGGCTCATAACAAGCCTCCTCCCAAAAAGGATGGACCAAAGAAAAACGATGATGATCGCCAGTCCACCAACCACCAAAGTAATCCATCTCAGCAATTAGTACTGCATTAAGGGCCCCGTAACAAGGGTTGCACATATAAGTACTTTGTGTCTTGTAAACCCAGGGATTTTACGGGGGAGAAAGGAGCCGTCGACTGTATGACGTGGCTCGATGAGATGGACACGGTCGTGGACATCAGCGGATGTGCTGAAGGTGATGTGGTTAAGTATGTGTCACAGTCCTTCAAGGGGGAAGCATTGGCATGGTGGAGATCTCTGATGGAGGCCTCCGGAAAGATCCCGTTGTATAGTATGACGTGGGATCAATTCATTGCCCTGATCAAAGATAATTTCTGCCCTCAACATGAGGTGGAAAAGATAGAATATGACTTTCTATCCTTGGTGATGAAGAACCTAGATTGTCAAGCTTATTTGACAAGCTTCAATACACTGTCTCGGCTGGTTCCCTACCTGGTAACCCCGGAGCCCAAAAGAATCGCCCGCTTTATTGGTGGTTTGGAACCCGAGATCAAGTCCAGTGTAAAAGCCTCTCGGCCAGTTACCTTCAGGTCTGTAACTGACCTATCCTTATCCCTCACTCTCGATGCGGTCCGGCAGAGATCGCAGAGGAATAAGGCGGCCGAGAAGAGGAAGCATGAAGATGATGGTTCGCGTAAGTCGAACAAGAAGCACCGTGGGAGCGGTGATCACAAGAAGGGATCGGATTCGAAGAAAGAGGGGCATCGTTCTGGAGAGAAGCCCACATGCAAAACTTGCAAGAAACAGCACTTTGGGAAGTGCAGACTCGAATCAAACTCGAATAACGAGTCAAGGTCTTTTGCTTGTGGTTTGTGCAAGTCCAAGGAACACAAAACCTTGGATTGCAAGAAGATGAAAGATGCAACGTGCTACCGTTGCAACGAAAAGGGCCACATAAAGACTAACTGCCCTAAGTACAACAAGAAGCCTGAGGAGGCTAAGAAGACTAATGCCAGAGTCTTCAGGATGGATGCGAAGGAGGCTGTGCAGGATGATAACGTCATAACAGGTACTTTCCTTGTAAATGATGTTTTTGCAAGAGTACTTTTTGATTCAGGCGCAGATAAGTCCTTCGTAGACCATAAATTTTGTGAATTGTTTAAATTACCTATCAAAACCCTAAAAGTGAATTATGAGGTAGAGTTAGCAGATGGTACCATTGAAACCGTCTCTACTGTGTTAGATGGATGTGTTATATCCATTAAGAACCATTCTTTTCCTCTATCTCTACTTCCCTTTAAACTAGCTGGTTTTGACATAGTTCTGGGTATGGACTGGTTATCTCATAACCAGGCCCAAATCGTCTGTAACATGAAGCAAGTAGTGATAAAGACTCTGTCTGGTGAGTCACTTACCATTCGGGGAGATACCCAGTATGGACTACCTGAGCACGTGACTATGCTCAAGGCTTCCAAGTGTTTGAAGAAGGGGTGTGTCATTTACATGGCGCAAGTGATTATGGAGGAACCTAAACCGAAGTTAGAAGACATCCCTGTCATTTCTGAATACCCAGAAGTGTTTCCTGAAGATCTACCTGGTCTACCACCAGATAGACAAGTTGAATTCAGGATCGATATCATTCCTGGAGCGGCACCAGTTGCCAGAGCACCATACAGATTGGCACCCACCGAAATGAAGGAGTTGCGGACGCAGCTAGATGAACTGCTAGCTAAGGGTTTCATTCGACCTAGTTCATCTCCTTGGGGAGCGCCAATCTTGTTTGTCAAGAAGAAGGATGGGTCGATGCGTCTGTGCATCGACTATCGCGAGCTTAATAAAGTCACGATCAAGAATAGATATCCATTGCCCAGGATCGACGATTTGTTCGATCAGCTTCAAGGGGCAAGTTACTTCTCAAAGATTGATCTGAGGTCAGGCTACCATCAGTTGAAGGTTAAGGACGAAGACGTGCACAAGACCGCATTTAGGACTCGTTACGGTCACTACGAGTTCCTAGTGATGCCTTTTAGGCTCACTAATGCACCAGCCGCGTTCATGGATCTCATGAATCGCGTCTGCAAGCCTTACTTAGATAAATTTGTTATCGTCTTCATCGATGACATCCTTATTTATTCTAAGAATCAAGCTGACCACGAGAAACACCTTCGTTGTATTCTCAAACTTCTACGTCAGGAGAAGCTCTACGCCAAATTCTCTAAGTGTGAATTTTGGCTACGAGAAGTCCAATTTCTTGGACACGTGGTCAGTGAGCGTGGTATCCAGGTGGATCCCGCTAAAGTTGAAGCTGTTATGAATTGGCAAGAGCCAAAGACACCTACGGAGATTCGTAGCTTCCTGGGATTGGCAGGATATTACAGGCGCTTCATTGAAAATTTTTCAAGGATTGCTGCACCCCTAACTTCCTTGACCAAGAAGAAAGTAAAGTTCGTTTGGGGCCCTAAGCAGCAAGAGTCCTTCGATGTTTTGAGACAAAAGTTGAGCAACGCTCCTGTGCTTACCTTACCTGAAGGCGCTGAAGAATTTGTAGTTTATTGTGATGCATCACACACTGGCATGGGGTGTGTGCTTATGCAGAAAGGCAAGGTGATTGCCTATGCATCACGACAGTTAAAGGTGCACGAAAAGAATTACACCACCCATGACTTGGAATTGGGTGCCGTTGTGTTCGCACTAAAACTGTGGAGGCATTATCTTTATGGAATCAAGTTTGTGATCTTTTCTGATCACAAGAGCCTCCAGCATCTGTTTAACCAAAAAGAATTAAACATGAGGCAACGCCGTTGGATGGAAACCTTGAATGACTATGATTGTGAAATCAAGTATCATCCCGGCAAAGCGAATGTAGTCGCTGACGCCTTGAGCAGAAAGGAAAGGGTTAAACCCATTCGAATTAACGCCAAGCGTATGGAGATAAAGAACAGTTTGATAGAAATGGTGTTAGCTGCACAGAAAGAAGCTGTGTTGGAAGCTAACTATCCTAATGAAAAGTTAGGAGTGACTGAGGAGCAGTTAACTCTTAGCAAGGACGGAATTTTACGGTTAAACGGACGAATATGGGTTCCAATTTTTGGAGGACTTCGTGATGTCATCCTCCAGGAAGCCCATAGTTCCAAATACTCCGTTCATCCTGGAGCTGATAAGATGTACCAGGATTTAAAGGCAAATTATTGGTGGATAGGCTTGAAAAAGTCTGTAGCCGCCCATGTAGCAAAATGCTTGACATGTGCGCAAGTCAAAGCCGAGCATCAGAAACCGTCAGGTTTGCTACAACAGCCTGAACTTCCTACGTGGAAGTGGGAAATGGTAACTATGGATTTCATTACCAAGTTACCCAAGACAAGGAAAGGAAATGATACGATATGGGTTATAGTTGATCGACTGACTAAGTCAGCTCACTTCTTACCCATCAAGGAGACTTATAGCTCCGATATGTTAGCCCAGTTATACGTTGATAAGATTGTAGCCTTACACGGCATACCTGTAGCTATTATATCTGATAGAGATACTAGGTACACGTCACATTTTTGGAAAAGCTTCCAGCAATCTTTGGGCACACGTTTGAACTTTAGTACGGCTTACCATCCTCAGACAGACGGTCAGAGTGAGCGTACTATTCAAACGTTGGAAGACATGCTACGTGCATGTGCGATCGAATTGGAAGGTAGCTGGGATAAAAACCTACCATTGATCGAATTCTCCTACAACAATAGCTACCATACCAGCATAAAGGCTGCGCCTTTTGAGGCATTATACGGTAGAAAGTGTAGATCGCCAGTTTGTTGGGCGGAAGTTGGAGAAGTCCAGTTATCAGGACCAGAGATCGTGTTCGAAACGACGGACAAGATTGTCCAGATTCGTAACAATCTCCAAGCTGCCCGGAATAGGCAGAAGAGTTACGCGGATCCAAGTCGTAAGGATTTTCACTTCGAAGTAGGTGACAAAGTCCTACTTAAAGTGTCACCATGGAAAGGGGTGATGCGATTTGGTAAGAAAGGCAAACTAAGCCCGAGATACATAGGACCTTTCGAGGTTATCGAACGTGTCGGGTCAGTTGCCTACAAGTTGAACTTACCAGAAGAGCTCAGTGGAATTCACAATGTGTTCCACATCTGCAATCTAAAGAAGTGTTCCGCTGACGATTCACATGTCATGCCACATACAGATATGCAAATAGATAAGAGCTTAACGTTTGTAGAAAAACCTTTGTCGATTGAAGATCGACAGGTAAGGAAGCTTCGAAGAAAGCATATACCTTTTGTTAAGGTCAAATGGGATGCCCGTAGAGGTCCCGAATACACGTGGGAGGTTGAATCCACGATGAAAGAAAAGTACCCTTACTTATTTCAGTAAATCTCGGGTTGAGATTTATTTTAAGGGGGTGAGGATGTAACACCTCGGAAATTCACGTCCTATAATAGGTTGACACGTGTCATAAAGTTTAAACGTGTGAAAGGAATATTATGGAAGGACTAAAGTTGACAAACGTTGAAAGTATGTGAATATACGTATTCTAAGTGTCAACTGTGAATAAATACAATGTATATTAACCCTACACGATGCTCATACCTTCAAACGAATAAATCATGGATCATACGAAGCTAAATGTGAGTGATTTCAAACTACAGGGACCAAATGTGTCAACATGTTTAATTTATACCTCTGAGTGACCTTTTGACAAACCCGAAGCTTTGTAAATATTAATTATGCTCATGAGAATACACCATAAAAATTTCATAAAGTTTCGTTAACGTATGAGAAAGATATGATCAAATTCGTGTGCGAAGCGTTAAAGCGTAAACGTCGAAAGTTAGGACTTTTCGGGTGAAAATAAAGTTACCCGGGGACTTGGCAAAGTGGGTATATGATTTAAGGCCTTAGTAGATAAATTGTGGAGGTTTAAAGTGCAATAAATCAGTAACCATTCGAGTTTTGAAGAGACAAGGGCTGAATCGCAAATAAAAATCAAAAAGCTGATCTGGTAGGGGGTCGCGCTGCGCGACGGACCCTCGCGCTACGCGAGGGTGTACCCAGCTCCGAAAAATTCGCTGATGGTCTGCCAATTCGTATTTTCGCGACCCCAACTCGTTTTTCCACTTCTCCTGGCCCCTAAAACGTCCCCTAAGCCCCTAGGGCACATGTCAATCGATTGTGGGCACCCCTAGACTCAGTTGTCAAAGAATTATGGTGTATGGAACCATTATAAATAGCCATCCAAGTTCACCATTTTTCTCACACCTTCATTTGATCATCTGGAGCCTTTCTGGAGCTAAGGAACTCTCCCAACTGATCATAAGTCGTGCATAGGACCCTTGTAAGTGTTCTAATCCTTTCTTGTTGAGTTTAGCTTAGTTAATTAGCTAAAAGTCAAACCGTCGTAATTACGGTTTGACTTCGAGATTAGTCAATAATGGCTCAGTTAAATCTCGAATTAAAAGTAGTTATAAGTTGGTATTTATGTGGGTAATAAAACCCCAAAAGGGTTTCCCCTGATCACCACTTTAACTAGTTCAAAAGTCGGGTCAAACATATACTTAAAAAGTCAACAGAATTCTTAAAAGGTCAATTATGCATAATTAGCTATCTAGACCATGTATAACCTGTTTGATTATTGTTATAACTTAGTAATTAGTGTAAGAACATGTCCAAACCTGTTCAACCCGACTATTTCCTGTTTAGACCCGGTTCGGAACCGAAAGTCACATAGTTTGACTTTCACTTTGACTTTCAGTTCTGACCCGTTTAGGCATATTTTAGAAATGCCTCAGAGCTTTAATTGGACTAGGATACATGTTAGAACAACCCTCTGTGATTATACACCTTGGTTCACTAGTTATCCAATTAATATGCATATTTCCGTTAATTGCTCATACGTTGACCGTTATGCCCTTATTACCTTAAAACATGATTTATGAAAATGTAAAAGTGTAGAAACCTTGAATATTGATATATAAACTTGTATGCAAAATTTGACATCAGTTTGACTTATAGATTAAGAGTTATGCTCATTAGCGTAATTACGGTGCTTTATGTTAATAAAATGGCGTAATTAGCATATAGCCTAATTAAACATACTTTTTGGTATCAAACGAATTACCCACTGATGTAATATATTATTTTGGGAATTTTAAAGATTTTTAATTAATTTTAGGCTGAGCATAACTCATAGTCGTAAGCTTAATTCGGTAATTGTCGGTTTTGCCCTTACGGGCCATAAAACGAGTTTTACTTATCTAGACGACTCCAAACCTTTTGCTACTGATCACATATGATTAATAAATTATTTTAAGCCTTCTGGAAATATAAAAATATCAGATTTAAGTATAGAACCCGGAAATGGCCTTTAATCGCCATAATTAGCGTTTTTAACGCATAGTATGTCTAAGAATCATATTGGACATACCCGGGTTGATACCTACTGATATAAGAAGCAAATTATCATATTTTAACAGTAAGCAAAGGTTGATAAACTCAGACTTCAGTTTTGAGCTTGTCGGCTTGTGTGAAATTACCAAAATACCCCTACGGGGCCTAGTTTGGTTAAAAATGATAAGTTTCACATATATGCCTTAGCCTACTGTTATAAACCATCAAAATGAGTATGTTTGCTGTTTACATCAGACCTGTAACTCAGTTAAACAATTAAACTCTTTTACAAACTTTAAAATGACCAAACTACCCCTACGGGGCATAGTTTGTGTTTAAATTAGTTCGGGGCATAACGAAAGACATCCTACTGATGTTACAACATATTTGAAGTATATTAACTTAGGAAACCTGTATATGGCTCTTACGGATGCCCGTTACGCATACTACGCGTTCGGCTCGGTTTATGTAACAAGTTTACATAAATTAGCCGAAACGGGTCAAACCTTAACGGTTTTATCTCAAAATCCAGAATGTGAATAATAAACCCATATTAAACAAGTCTTCAAACTTGTCGGGTCTGAATCACATTCTATCCGGTCTTCGCTTAATCGTGCGTACGAACCGTATCTTCGAGACTAGCCGGTCTAAGCTTAAGCATAATTAAAGACCCGCTAGGATTCTAATAGGTTATATTTAACCTTCGTTCCAGATTAGGAGAAACAGCAAAAGCTACCTGGTATTTGATTATTGTGACTATACTTTGCATCAAGGTAAATACTTTTAACTTATTTCCCTATACGGGCTTGGGTTACGGTACATAGCGTACCGCTTGATCGGGCATCAAATCTCCACGCTTAGTGGGTAGTTGAATAATTTGATCGGCTCGTTTTAAACAGATGTGTTTACTTTACAGCCTTTGGGGGGTTAATGACCATGTCCCGGATATCCCTGGCATCATCTTACGAGATGGCCACGACCTGAGCACGGGGTGTAGGCGTACTCCCGTGTATAACTCACTTAAAGTGGTGTGTCTATTGATTTTTAACCCGGATACGTTCCGGGCTACTGAACGCATAAGTAACATGTAATTCGTTCACAAGATTATAATATTATATAATTCTCCCAAGTTAAATAAAATGTTTATGCCATGTGCATCCAAACCAATTTTCAATCATTTTATAAAATGAGTCAGTTGAATGTATTTACCAGTGTAAACTGACGTATTTTCCCAAAAAGACTGAATGCAGGTACTAAACGTAATTGGCTGGATTGTCTCCTAAGCATCAATAAAAGTCTCGCAAGCTTAGGATGCCAGAAGTCTGTTGAACAATTAACTGTTATTTTGTTTCGATCCGTTCTGTGGATAAACACCGGATATTGTGACTTTGTTTACAATAAATAAATTCGGTTGTATCTTATTTTTAAATTTGCTTCCGCTGTGCATTATTATATTGTGTTGTTTGACTATTACGTTGCCAACCACGTCACGATACTCCCCCACCGGGCCCACCGGTGACACGTGGAAATTGGGGTGTGACAGTTCGTCCGATCAAAACAATCTATGGACTAGATTGGCGCGGTGGCGTTTTCGTAAATAACATCAATTTTATTACGTGGACGCGCCTCATTAAGGGTAAAAAGGTCTTTACACTTCTATACCAAAACGCCATACTAATGAATAAAACGCCATTACGGACCAAAACACATCCCTATATAAACAAAAACATCCCAGACATAAAAACACACCCCCCAGAACCTGAAACGCCATATTTTCTACTATATACCATTCATCTTACAAATGCCAAAATCCCCAAAACATTAAACACAACTACTCAAAAAACGCCATATTTTCTACTATATACCATTCATCTTAGAAAATGCCAAAACACTCAAACATCAAAAGATTCCAAAAAAAATCGGCGGTTCTTTCAGATATACTATTTCCTCAGTAAAACGCCAAAAATGCTAAATATCGTTTTTTGTATATTCAAATATTGTTCTACGCCAAAGTTTCGGATAATGCATTCTTCCCTGAGGTGCTGTGACCCAAATAACATTTTGGTGCATGAGATGGACAAATCATAAACAAAAAGATGCTGGTGTCAGACTTATGTCATTTTTTGTGTTTTGTTATTGATGAATATTATAATGGCATGAAAAGACGAATGACACTGATGAGTTGATTGAAGATACATATTCAAACAAAAAACTCATGTCGTTTTGTCTTTCCAAATGGCCACAAAAACACAAGCATGGCTAAGCCAAACCACCAGCGAACATGATTCAAAGAACAAAGAGACTGATGACAGTGAAGATTTAGAAGATAAATTGTTTCTATTTTTATTTTTTTAATTTTCTTTTTCTGTTGTTTGTTATGTATTTTTTAACTTAGAATAAAAAAATACATTATATTAATAAAACGCCAACCAGTCATAATGCATGTGAAACGCCATAATGCAGTAAAAACGCCGAAAACTCCCAAACTATAATGAAAGTAGTTTGCAGAAGTATTAATAAAAGCTAAAAATGGAAAGAAAAAAAAGGCCCAAAACTACTTAAAGCCATTCAAAAACGACAAACTTGGAAGATGGAAAGTCTATGACCCTAAAAACTCATAAAAAGCTGAACAAACATACAGTTACAAATGGTTCACATAAATCAAATGGTTACGAACGGTTCACATAAATCCAACGATTTCAAATGGTTCACATACATCCAATGATTACAAATGGTTCACATACATCCAACGATTACAAATGATTCAAAACGTAAAATAATTGTGCTAGCATGTTAAGTGAACATACATAGCAAAACATAATGAAATCATGTACTAATAGTGTACTAATGAACATAGCAAGTATATGATATGAAAACATGGAAAACACGAAAGTAACAAGTAGGCACATGTGTTTCACCCCAAAATGTTTGAAAAACAGTAAAAGAGGGGAGTATGTACTCACTTGAGATTGCTTAGAAGTCTTGAATAACAACCAAGCAAAGCTAGAGGGATCATGGAATCAAACGACACCTAATAAAGGTAATTATGTAAATAAACGGACCTAAATCGGAAGATCGGATAGAATGAGGTTTCGTAAACCAAACGAGTATAGGAACTCATGTAATATGTTTTAACAAAGCCTACATACTAAAATGAAACCTAACCTAAGTGCTTACGACCCATTATGACCCGTTTAGGTAGCTTACGCCACTTTAACGCGTCGTTCGCGTAAAACGCGTTCGGAACGCCTAACTAGTCCTATGACAAGTATTATATGTCTTAATATGTATAATATTGCTGTCTAATCAGTTTAGATATCAAAAATTATGTTACATATGCTTAAAATAAATTTTATGCGCCAAAAAGGGCATTTTGGTCATTTACCTAAGGCATATAAACTACCTATCATACAACTACTTAAACGAAGTGACCTTAAGGTATAACCTCGGAAGGTTATTCCCTATGCAACTATGGTCACCTAATGTGTTTGGTCGGATCCTAATGATCGACCAAACGGGCCGGGTTCGAAAGTATAAGCGGTTGTTTAGACCGCTTACCTTACGACCCTACAAAAGCACTAAACCTAAAGTGACGAGCTAAACATGTTAAAACATGTTTAACGTGGTTTGAAAACAGGTTTGGTATCAAAACAAACGGTTTTGATACCTAAAAGTAGTTTGGTTACAAAATACGCAAGAATACGTATTTTGGCCGAAACTACGACTCGCCACTATGCCTAGATAACGTGGTAATCAGTAGATATAGTCATAAGAGACTAAAACCATCGTGATTACGCTCACGTTATGAAGTTTAAACGAACTTCGTGTTGACCATAAACTGGTCAATGCAGAAAGTCAAACAAAGTTTGACTTTCATGCTAAAAACGCGTAAAAGAACAAAAGAGGACTTACAAAAGGTCCAAGAATGGAAATCTAGATCCAACTTGCTCAGGTATGAGGTGCTAAGCCCCAACTTAGAGCAAATAGATCAGATTGTGTGAGTTGCAACAATGAGGATCATGGGTATATAGGATTTCTAGGACCGTTAGGATCGTTCCTCGAAAACCGAGCTTAAATTTGGACCGTACATATGCACCCATGGTTTTGCAAAACCATGGGCACCTTAAAAATAGCCCATAGTAAGTTATAAACCACGTGCAAATGAGGGGAACAGCTGGAACAAGCTGAAAATCATATTTTCCATTTTGGTCCCTTCCTAAGATAACTATGGCAGATTGTCAATTTTGGTCCCTAAATGTGCAAAACATGGTTTTTGATGCATTTTTGACACGTTTAAGCCCCGTTAATCCCATTTCAAGGCTCTAAAATGAATTTAAAGTATAGGGAACATGAAACATGCTCAAAAATATCTCGGATGTCGGTTCGTTTGACCGTACGGTTGCGTTATTCGGTTAATTGCGACGAAACACGAACGAACGCGAAAAACGGTCCAAATTACGCGAAGAATGGATTTTTATCAAGCCAATCACTAAAATAAAGTATTTTAATGATTACATAAATTTTTGGATGTCCGGATGTATTCAGAACATAAGATATGCGCGAAAATGCAAACTTATGCACTTTTTGACGCTTTTAGTCCCTATTGATCAAGAAAGTTTATTTTTTTGCTAACCAAACACCTCAAAGCCTATTTCTAAGCTATGTAAAGGATATTTAGGGCATATTTAACTTATGATCAAGTTCCAGAATGTTCGTTACAGTACAAATCGGCATACTTTCGTAGTTTGTCGAAATTAGTCCCTGTAAGCGAATAAACTTGATTTCGCCACACCAAACCCTCCAAAACTTATTTCTAAGTTACGTAAAGGTTATTTAAGGTATGTTAAGCCTATTTCACTATTCCGGAGTGTTCGTTGCATTAAACTGGTTATATTTATGCATCAGTGCGCGTATAACCTTCCAGAAAGCGATTTAAAGCTTGAAATCGAACATGAATTGATATTTGAAACAATACACGTATTTTTAAAAATCCCAAGTATGAAACACAATATTTCATAAATTTGGTATTTGTTTTATGGTCGCAGAGGCACAGGTGTCACGTTTCATGCTTTCTTCTTAATTATCACTTTCATTTATCAACACAAGTAAACATCATACAAATTCCATACCATACTCAATCTATATACAAGTACACAACACATACTACAAATATTCATGATCAAGTTCATACCATTTCATAGATTAAACATAAACCCACTTAACTAGGTGTGATAATTCATCCAAACACCTAAATTATAGCAATTTACTCAGAATCTTCACTTAGGGTTTGTTCCTAAGCAAGCATACATCACTAACTTGGCCATAAATTTATGAATTATACATAAATCGCTACTCATGATGTTCATCACAATTTCTCAACTTCATTAAACATCAAAATTCGACATACCTTATGATCCCCTAGCTTGGGTGATCGTTAATTCACGTTCATTCCTGAATTTGAGCCCCAAATAGCCCTTCAATTTGATGTTATTTGATGAACTAGGGTTTTGGCTCCTTGGAGCCTTTCTTCTGATCAATCTAGAACACACACTTTGTGTTTGTGTTTTGTTTTGATTTTCTTTTAATAAATCAACTTTTAAGTTATCCCACTTTGGTCCCTCAAGTTTAGTTTTCATTATTTAAGACTACAACTCCATATTTTGTCACTTATTCACATGTTAATAACTAGATAAATTTGTTCCTAGTTATTTTTGTTTACGGGTTCACTTTTACCCCTAACGGTATTTTACCCGTTCCTTTATATTAACCGGGTTTAAATTACCAAACCTATTTTTGGGGTGTTACGAGTCTACCCCCCCCCCCCCTTAAAAGAGGTTTCGTCCCCGAAACCTTGCTCATTTTCACGAGACAATGATAACCTTTACTTACCGGTTACTACTAGTCCTTCTATTTAGCACACTTAGAACACACTTCTAGAATGTATACCTTTAGATTTCGAATTCTTGCCTCATGTTAGTTCCCTAGAGATGATCATCACTACATGTTTATTCATTCGTTTCATTCAAAATACATACCACGGCACAAATTCACTCGTGCCTTATAAAAAAGGATTTACTCATGAACAATATAATCGTATATTTATCCCTACTTTCTTAAATCAAGCACAATACCTCCATGCATTCATTGATCATAGCGACTCGATTATTTCTGCTTTTATTCATAAATCAGGTTGGACATGCCACTCTTACCTTCGTCACACAAATACTTATTACGACATTCCCTTATTATCGTTCTTTCTAATTACTTCCATAGCCATATAAGGAATTAGGATATGATCATAAGTATATCGTAAACATTCGCTTATAGTATTGCTACTGGAACCAAACTACTATATCATGCTTACTCATTCATACTTAACTCGGGAGTTAAACATCATTCTACGTTTGTTACTGTTACATGCTACTATGTATACTCATAGATTACATTCCAAATCATTTCATTCGTGTCACCTTGAGCATTACTTACTGTACACACGTATGTACGTTACTGAATAACATTAAGTCTGAACTAAAATTCCTTCTTTTGTTGACCTCTGTAGGATCGTTTTGTGACCCAAACGAGTCGATCAGAAGAGTTCTAATCTATTTCAAAGGCGGAAACAATGAAATAGACTTGTAAACAGTTTGATTCACTTCAAAATGTCTTGTATTATTGATTTAACAAGTTTTCAGATCAGTAGACATGTCGGCAGCACTTCGGTACCGGAAACATGAAAGATACAAATGATTTCACATGAAGGCTATTTATAGTGGAGCTAATTCCGCTTGAAAGTGGCAGTGAGCATTTCAAACGAAATTACCAAAGGTGATTTCGTTTGAAAGTGACAAATGCCATTTTAAGCGAAATTACCCATTCAAACCCAAAATCTATTTTCTCGTACAACGTGCCCTGATCTAACAATTCTAGTACAAGACTCGATACAAGACGAAGTCGACAGACGTATGCACCAACAGACTCCCCCTCGGATGTTGACGAGTCTTAAGTGTCGAGTCTTCAACGTTTTCAGTCTTTATCAGTCTTCGGGCTCTTCCAAAATTTCTGACAGAGTAAGCATCCTTAATCTTTATCCTCTACTCTCTCTTATCATCAGGATTCGAAGCTGGCTCTTACTTTTTCTTTCTCTTGATCAGATTCAGGATCAAACACTTACTCTAGTATCTTCAACTCTTCTCCCTCTTGAATGTTGATCTACTAGCAGGATCCTTCTCAAATTGTTCTGGAATCGTAGTCTGGCATTTACAGAATCATGGTCGTGACCTGACTCTCTACTCAGAACCAGAATCCAGGCTATCCTGCACATCCTCTACCTCAAAATAAGATTTACAAATTTAATCAATTTGACAAATTTAAACTTTTCTGATTATCACTTGTAGAAACAAAAACATAAATGATTTAACAATTTTAAATTCTGATGACCACTTGTATGCAAAAACATATTTCTCACAACACTCTCCCAAACCAGTTCATCATGTTCAGCACTTTGGAATTTTGAAAATCAGCTTTTCAACATCAGTTGTCTAAAATCTTTTTGAATTTTTCAAAAATTTATGCTAAAACACTCTGAAAATCTTTTTGGATTTTTGATATAATGAAATGCAGTAAAGAAATATATACAAACAATATTTTTGTGAGTTTGTGTAAGAGGATAATATCAGTTTTTGAGACAAATCACTAGCACCGTTAAGCTTTAAACATTTTAAGTTCTAAACTATTCACTTAGATTGTCAGTATACTGATCCACTTAAATTCTCACACAAATTTCAACTGTTTCGAGATACAAGATTAATGTTTTAGATACTTAAACTTATTCGCGTGTACCACCTCAGAATATACTCCCGTATCCAGATCCCAATATTCAGTCTTACAGGTGAGTATACCTAGATGATATCTGTAAAGGGTTAAATTGCGAGGGCCGTGAGAGCTCAGGCTATTGCTTCCGCAAAATCAGAGAGATGACGGCTTCGACTTTTGGTGTGTCCCCTTTAGAGGATCTTTTGTTCAACAGCACATGATTAACATTTTTCAATGTTTCATCATTTTTTATGCTGAGGGTGGTGCTATATTTCAAGCAAGCATAAAGTATTATACGGGGACTAGGCCATTGCTTCCGCAAAATCAGAAGTCCCGGGATAATACCCCAGATATCACTGAGTATAAAGACCTAGTATCTCAGAAAGAGGGACATTTCAAACAAGATTTCGGGGGTTACCCATATATCCGAGAGATGTTCCCCATGATATAAGCAAGTTTGAATTTAGGTTTCGTCACAATCAACTAAATGTGTAAAAACCTACTGGCATATCATCAGTGAGACCGTTTATCACATTTTTAACTTTCCATTTCTTTAGCATGCTGTGAATGTCCACTGATGTACTATCATTTCCTCTTTTTCACAACAAAACTCATTTTTTATTTTATCATGTTTTTGAATTTTTTAAATTTTCTAATGTTTTTTTAATTTTCTGAAATTCTTACTCCCCCTAAAATTCAAAATCATTTAAAAGAAATTTGAAAACAAACTATACAAGGTAAAGTGACAACTGATTATCACGCTTCAATTCGCCATCCTCTTGGCATAAACAATCAGAACTCCCCCTTACAACAAACTATTTTCCCATTATAATTTCAAAACACTTAAGTTTGTTTTAATCAAATGTTTTTTTCTGGAAAATAAGTTTTGTTGATTTTACCACTTTTAAGATCGGGGTTATCATCACTTTGTTTTCATATCAAATACCACTTGTAGGAAATCAAGTACAACTTAATGTCCCTGATTTATCACTTGTAAGTGAAAACCTTCTCCAACCACTTGTAGGTTCACTTATCAACCAAAACCACTTGAAAATACGAAATATAACAATATCAAGACAAACTACCAGTTGTAGGTTTACCAACCAAACTTTTTCAAGAATGATGCTGATTCCTGCTTCACTTTCACCAACCTGGAAGCTCCGGCAAGTCAGGTTTTCAGTTTGAAAATGCTGTCACCCAAGCCTGACCAGCCTTGGGTGATTTTGATTCAACTATGTCCCATCCTCCTTTCGATCTGTAAAAATCTTTTGCACTTTTCACTTTCCCATCTACCATTTTCCCAAATATTTGTTTGACTTTACCATTGAAAGCCTTTTCAGCATCAAATTCTCCTTTACCAGAGAAGAATTGACCTGAAATCTCAAACCTACCTTTTGATTTCAGATTTTCTGCCCGCAAAGGTGGAAAATTTTCATCGTTCAACTCAGGAACAAAATTCTCATTCTTTTTCTCAACAAATGACTCCTCTGATTTTATGGAATCAGATTCACTGTCAGAACTACTCTCAGATTTTACAACCCATCTTTGTTTGTTCAAATCAACTTTTCTTTTGTAAAAACGCTTTGAAACATCACCAGTTTCGAAAGTTAAATTTTCAAAAACATTAGATCTCTCAGTTGATTGTTTCTTTCTCAATTCAGAGTTAGAAGAAACTACCTGTTTTATGTTGTTGGACTGTTGACAATTCCAAGCAATATGTCCAATCTTGTGACATTTGAAACATGTTCTTCTCTCAATTCTTTGAACCAAATTCTTCTTCCTTTCAGCAAGAAACTCCTGGTTTGATTGTTTCCAGAAAGGTTTCTTCTGTTCTTCTTCTGAACTTCCACCTGCAACAAATTTTGTTTTTGGTTTATAATTTTTCTCATTTTTATAATTTTCTGAAGAACTAAAACCAAGACCTTTCTTTTTGAAATTACCGTTATGGTTTGGTTTCTTTTGAAAACCAGAACCAGAACTGTAATCTTTTTTCTTGTTCAATCTCTGTTGAACTCTTGAAGTGTACTTTTTAGGTTTTTCATAAAGATTTAAATCTTTTATTTCAGAAATATTAATTTCTATCAATTTGAAAACCTGTTTGATCATTTCGGTTTTGACACTTCTTATTGGAAATTCCTCATCAGAATATAATTTGTCTGAATCATTCAAAGTATATGCCACTTTGATTTGTCCATCATTCAAATTAGATTTTGATAACAGGAATTCTTTATTATAAACCCGTTTAACCGGTGAACTCGGACTCTTTTCTGACGAACTCGAACTTTCAGACTTAGACTCCGACTTTGACTCTTCATCCATATCCAACACCTGATCGACCACTTTCTTTAACAACTCAGACTCATGATCAGTTTCAGATGCTGTGAATGTGACATCAATATTGTCTGGTAATTCATCAATGATTTCAGACTTTAACTTGATGTTGAGCGCATTTTTTAATTGTTCCTCATTTGGCTTTCTGGGAGAATAACTTTCAAAGATCAGGGGTGGACACTTATTATACTTAGAACTTTGTTTCTTACCAGCATCCGTTTCTTCTTTCTTTTGTTCTTTAAAAGCTTTAAGACCTGCAACAGTAGGATAAACTCGATCAATCAAATAATCACAAGTTGTATAACTCAACAACAATCTTTTGATTCTTTCACTTTCTATCTTTTCGAGTTCCAAATCCTGATTCAATTTTGCACAATCTTCAATGTACTCATTTATGATCTTCTGCTTTGACATTAATGTGGAACTCATCTTTGTCATAGCAACCTCAATCTCTGAATTTGTCTTTTTCGGACCATTTACTGTTCTGTTCAGCACATCGTATGATTCTTTCACATACTTCACATCAGACAACAAATTCTCTTTCAATTTTCCAGTTCACTAATCTTCTTGTCTTTCTTCTCACAATCTTTGCAAGACTCCTCACATTTCAAACAAGGTTTAATGACTTCAACTATCTTTTCAACCTCGACAATCTTTTCAACTTCAACAATCTTTTCTACCTCAACGATTTTTTCGACAACCTTCTCAAACATCAATTTTTCATCAACTTTCACTTTTATCTCACTTCCTTCTTCTTCAATTTTCTTTGTTGAACTTTCTTCAACTCCAGTTTTTCTTTTTCTTCAGCAATTCTTTGTATCTCTAATTCTTTCTTCAGACGAACAGCTCGTTTTTCTTTCAACACTTTAATTTTATCTGCAAAAAACAAATTAAAACTAAATGAGTCTAAACTTTTTCTTGCATTATTAATGTATTCTTCCTCGTCATCAGTATCATCATCACTTTCTGATAATCTAAAGATCTTTGTTCTTTTGACCTCTTGTTCTTCCAAGATCCTAGCAACAAGACCTGAACCAGGTGGAATGTATTTATCCCAGCTAAATCCCTCTACAACAAATTCATCATCTTGATCAATTATCCCAAAACAAGCTCTTTTCTCTTCAATGGTACGTGCATGAGCAGTTTGTGGTTGTTGAGCAATCTGATGAAAAATTGACTTTTGATAATAATTGTTCTTTCCAGACTGATCTTGTCTTCCATTTGCTTCTTTGTTTTTGCACTCCCGCTTAAAATGACCTTTTTCTTTGCAACGAAAACAAGTAACCTTTGATTTGTCAAACCCTATTGGAGATACACTCATTTCTCGAAAATCATCTCTTCCGGTGACTTGTGTAAATTTTTCTGCTCTTCTAACTGCACTGGCCAAACACCATTTGATATCCATCAATTCAAGTTCCTCTGCATCAATTTGGTCATAATCCTCTTTGGTAAGCATCGGATTACCAATTCTGCCTGCAATTAAGCTTTCATATGATTCCAACATAGCAACAAGTGATGCCATGTGTTGCTTAGCTATTTCCGGAGAAAGATTTTGACCATTTTGAATGTTCAAGGTAACATTGCACTGCAGATTTGTAGAATTCTTTTGCTGAGGAATTGGTGTTGTAAAATTTGGATCAAAGTTTGAAAATGAAGACGAAGATCCACCACTTTGAGTCACAGTACTTCCCTTTGTTCCAGAAGAACTATCAGCACTGAAACCAGTCTGTATGTTTGGACTTGGAGTAACTTCAAATTTGTTTTCTCTGTAATATAAACTCACATCTTGTTGAACATTTGGATTAGACATGATAGCAGTTTTCTGGATATCCAACTCATGCTCTTCAATCTTCTGAATAAACTGCGCCAGATTCATATTTTCAGATTTTCTCATGTGTTTTATGATCAACAAATAAGTTCCCCATTTCTGCTGTGGTAATGCATCGGCTAGCTTATCAACCCATTCTTCATCATCTTTCTTTATATCTAATCTTCCCATTTCCAAAACCAAATGACAATATCTATCAATGGTCTTTTTTGTTGTTTCACCTTCCAAGGCTACAAACATATCAAATGATTTCTTCAGTAAAGCTCTTTTGTTCTTGATCATATCTGCACTTCCTTTAAACTTTTGAATCAACGCATTCCAAATTGACCTAGCAGTACCCTCATGTTGGAGTAAAACAAAGATATCTTCTTTAATCGCTTGTTGAAGAATACTAATCATCATTTTCTCACTTGTATATTTCAATTTATCATTCTCTAAAAAATCACAAAACGCTTTTTCAAGCCCACGTTCATTTTTCGGTTTCTCGTAATCTTTCTCTAATGAACACCATGCATCAAACTTATAAGCTTGCACCCAGTTTTCAAATCGATTCTGCCATCCTTTAAAATCTTCAATGTACATAAGTTTTGGCGGTTTTTGATGAGTTCCCGTTTCATTCTCACTGTACAATGTTTCAGCAGCTCTAACAGGTGCAACTGGTGTAGCAAATGCATTGTAGAATTCCTCTTCCATGTTTAGGCAAATTGTTTTCATAAACACAAATCTCACAAACACAATTTTACACGAAATACCAAACTCAAACGGAATCAAGTCTCAACCGAAATCACTTTTTGGTGCGAAATAACCTCTCACACGAAATCATTTTAAAACGGAATAATCCTATTCAAACGGAATAGCTGATTCAAACGGAATTACTACTTGGAGCGAAATTACTAATTTCGTGTGGAACGTTTCAAACGGAATAAAACTCTGAAGCGAAATCAGGTAATATCGTGTGAAAACAGAAGTACTTTTCAAGCGAAATAGCTGATTCAAGCGGGATCAAGGGCTAATTTCGTGTGAAATGCTGCTTACATCATCTTTTTCGATCTGATTTTCAAGCGGAATTACGTATTTTACCAATTTTATGCTGAATTAAGGTCCAATACTCTCAAGGATTCATTAAAACACTATTTCGCATAACATGTATGAAATTCATTCCATTTTGACCGTAAAATCTTGTGAATTTTGAAAAAGAAAGTGTAGAAGTCAGAAATAATGGCTGTTTTGGCAAGAACTCTTCCTCCTGAGCTCTGATACCACTTGTAGGATCTTTTTGTGACCCAAACGAGTCGACCAGAAGAGTTCTAATCTGTTTCAAAGGTGGAAACAATGAAATAGACTTGTAAAACAGTTTGATTCACTTCAAAATGTCTTGTATTATTGATTTAACAAGTTTTCAGATCAGTAGACACGTCGGCAGCACTTCGGTACCGAAAACATGAAAGATACAAATGATTTCGCATGAAGGCTATTTATAGTGGAGCTAATTCCGCTTGAAAGTGGCAGTGAGCATTTCAAACGAAATTACCAAAGGTGATTTCGTTTGAAAGTGACAAATGCCATTTCAAGCGAAATTACCCATTCAAACCCAAAATCTATTTTCTCGTACAACGTGCCCTGATCTAACAATTCTAGTACAAGACTCGATACAAGACGAAGTCGACAGACGTATGCACCAACAACCTCTAAAAGTCGAACCTTTTATACCTTGTCATACTTGTGCTATCATTAATTCGCATGAAAGTACTATTCCATCTATAACTTTCTATTTAATATCCACAAGTTAAACAATTGACTAACCTCGATTTCATTTCATAACTATCAATCTGTAAACCGGATCAATCCGCTTCTTCACAAGTCCATACTGTACCAGATTAATTTCATTCATCTGTAAAATGAGCTTTCGTCAAAAGCATCCTTTCAACAAATCCACTACTTCCGTCAGCCAAGAATTCCATCATTCTCATCTATAACACCAACGGTTATCACATTCATTTCATACTTTCGTTCTACATGGTGTTTATTGACCCATAATTCTTTCACAAATTTCCCATTTGCATTAGTATTATACGGTAAATGGATCAAATAATATAACTTGTAAGACCTAAGCTTACGTAATTGAGAATTTATAAAAATTTTTGCATTTTATACAAATAATGCCAATAAACTTTCATACAACGTTTCGGGTTTACTAAAAGCTCATAAACGTTCGAAACACTTTAACACCTTAGATACGATAACATGTTCATACTTATAAAACCCTTACAAGGTTCATAATTGATTCAATTCATAAAATAATGAAACTAAGTGGAAGCTTGAATTTCAGTTATGTTCAGTTCGTCCATCATACTTGATCATCATCCATAAAGTTCTAGTTGTCACTTACACACCAATAATAACTCAAATGTTAATTATATGGTGCTTAAACTTGGATTTTTTTAATCCAAAAACAACAATTAAACAATCAAAATCAAGTTTGGGAAGTCCGCCATAGACCACGGTTGGTGTACCAAAACTTACGGCACCCAAAACAACTTAGATAACAAATTTCAGCAAATTTTCATACCAAATGGCGTCGGCGACGCCACTTGGTTCTTGGCGTAGGCAGAAATTTAGGGCGTCAGCAAAAACCCAGCAGCAGACATGCGTCGGCGACGCCAGGCTTCGCGTCATCGACGCCTCCTCCTTCATCCATTTTGGTGTTGTGGTTTTAATCGTTCGTAAGGGCTAAAACTCGCATAACTTTTAAACCGTTCACCTGTTTAACATCTCGTTTCTTCCTACGTGATCGTAATTTGGTCCTTTATCATATGGACTCAAAATCCCACATCCGGATTAAGGATATTCTTAACTTATAAGTTTTCGGCTTAATATTTATTAATGAATTATTCGACCCGTTCATGTTTTTATCAAACAAACTCATTTGTTTATACTCGAAACTCACATGAACATTATAACTATAAAAGTTTCTCAATATCCAAAGTTCCATTCATGGGATTTAGGCATCCGCTATCCGGTATGCGTTAAGATTATTCAACCCGTTTAATGAGATTTAATGTCACGACCCCCGAACACATCGTGGACGGAAGCCGCGAACAGTCGAGTGGTACCGGTGGTTATTTTGAAAATATTGCAGCGGAAATTTCATCAGGACCGTGAGTTAGGAAAAATATCAGAGTTTAGAAAACACCGGATTTTTATTTATTAAATAGATGGGATAAAACCCATGTTTTACAAAGGTAGCTTTAATAAGGGTTAAACCCGAATATATGAGACCAGGTTTTCTTAATTTAATTTACTTGATAAAATAAGCCACTTCTTTAAGCCTTTCGGTGCCGTATCATCACTCTTATTCCAGTCTACTGTAATTACCTGAAACGTGTTGTAAAAAGATTTAGTCAGCAGGAAATACTTTTGAGTTTATTCATTTTTTGTACAAAACGACACATTGTTATAAATTACAGCATAAGAGCTATTACAATGGCTACTATCTTATTTTTATCTGGCGCCGTGTCACACCCTGGTGACGATGGTCATACCACTATTGGGTCCTTTCACCCAAGTAGTGATGATTGTCACTGTTAGGTTGATGAACCTAACCGTGAGAAATTAGTAATGTTCACAATACCTCACTTGCCAGTGATTCAAGATAACCAAGACTTAATCCCTGTAATTATAACTTTTGAAAATAATTTGAGTATTGTAAAACATTGTTGATAAAAAGAGAATGACTCACCTTGTTAGCATATAGTTTTGATTAAACAAGCATCTTGATTCTAAGTATCTATTTTATAGTTCTGAATCTTCTAATGATTGAGCATCTATTTTGATTGTAAGTGTACAGTGTAGAGTTTCGGGTAGTTAAACATATAGTTTAACAGAGTGGAATACGTATTAGTGTAAAACCACATCAAACATAATGATGGTCACGAGATCAGAACCTAAACGAAATTCACAAAGTATAATCTTATTTAGACAGCACTTTGGCATTCGTTAGTTGGTTACCGAATCGATCGGACATAATATCGTATTGGTGATTTTTTGTTAGAACACCAACGTATAGAGAGAAGAATAGAAGAAATGAGCAAAGAAAAATGAATCCTAAGCTTCCTATTTATAGGTAGGAAATATGAAATTTCTAGGAAGTTTCATATAGCTTTTCTAGGAAGTTACCTATACATTTTCTAGGAAGCTTCCTACCTACATATATATCCCCTTACACCTTCCTTGCACCTTCCTTATATATATCTATCTCATATATATTTATTTTCATGTATATCTATTTAGGTGTTTAATTTACTTAATTAATCTTGCTTAGCTTAATTAATCTTGCTTAGCTTAATTAATCTTGCTTAACTGATTAATTAATCATACTTAACTTAATTAATCTTACTTAGCTGATTAACTAATCTTACTTAACTGATTAATTAATCTTACTTAACTGATTAATTTTCCTTAATGGTTTAAATAAGTAATTTACTTAGCCGATTAATTAAATAACGTAATTAACTGATTAATTAACTTACTTAGCTTGCTTAATTGCTAAGTTTACTTAACCATTAAGTTTTCTTAATTGTTAAGGTTTCTTAACTGCTAAGTTTACTTAACTGTTAAGTTACATTAACTACTATGTTTACTTAATCGCTAGGTATTCTAGTTTAACAGCTTCCTAGTTACGAATTCAAATTTCTAGATACAATGGAACTCGTATTAGTGTATTAACTTAATTCAACTTTAACGATAATCACGAGATCGAAACCCTCACAACGAATGACAAAGTAGAGCCAAATATTGGCAGAACTTAAACATCCATTGGATCGGTTTTAATAGATCGGATAAAGTATCGTACCAGTGATTAGAGTTATTACCCTAATACGGGTAGAGTTTCAGGATTTAGAAGTTTTGACATTAGAATGACAGAACAAGAGAACAATAGAAAGAAAAGAATTGAACGATTTGAAATGAAACTCGAACTCCTTATTTAAAGGGCTGGAAATGGGGCGCGTCGCGGCCCGCGAAGCACATAAGCTTCTTCTACGCGGCCCGCGAGGGAGTCTAGGTTGACACGTGTAACGACGCGTGTCCCTCATCCTTATCCGGTTATCCTTGAGCTATCGCGCCCCGCGTAAGCTTCAGTTAACTCTTACGCGGCCCGCGAGCGATCCATAAAATTGAATTTCTTGATTTTTCACAAGGATTAGGGTTTTAGGGGTCCGGGTTTCCACTTACGGAGTGTTGTGGGACATTTTTGCAGGTCCTTACATTTAAGCACTTAGCTCGAATCTCGCTTATACTTTCCATGCCTCCTATTTTCACACCAAGACTTCTTTTATCTTCCACCACCACTGTATTCGTGGTGTATTTGCCATGCTAAAATCAAATATTCCACCTTTTACCCTTCGGTTTGATAATTTACGAAAAATGCCCATTACAAGACATTAGGCCAAAAGGGCTTATACCTTTCACTTTTACTCAATCAAAAGAGTTTACTCATTTATCGAACTTATTTCCAAACTAACTTTAAGGTTCGTTTGCCCAATTTGCCTTTCGAGGGCGTTTTGGTCAATTTTAGTCCTTCTTAACTACAAAGGAACATCTAAAGGCTTGTTTTGACCAAAAGGACACTTTTAACCATAAACTATACCGTGATTCATTATGTCACTAAGGACATAATATCAACCGTTTTGATTTACTAGATATACCTTACTTTAGGTAATCTAAACCCACCCATAACTCGATTAACTCTCGCCGAACCTTATGTTCTCAATGAGAGTTTAAACCATTACACATACCTGGCTCGAGTCAAAGCACTGACCCGTTTAAATACCTTGCATTTTCAATTACTAATTAACAGCAATGCAAATTTTCATACGTTATTCATCCCTGTGAGCATAAGACTCGACAATCGATCATTAGTCGTTATTATCAAATGGTGATAACATCCCTTTTGACCCGTTTATCTTAAACAACCAAACATTTTGTACTTATAGCAGAATGGTATTTATTTACCATTTCGCTCATTTGACCTGTTACGGAAATTCACCATATGGTCATATTTCCTTAAATCCTTTTCTTACGCATTTAACCCATCATGGCTTACACCATAGGGTGTCGTTTAAACTTCAACCTTTATTCGTCTACACGTGACTAAGTTACCGCTTTTACCCTTATTATTCGTTATGGCATACACCATAACGTAATCTTTCAAAACTCATTGTACGTTCATCATTTCATGACTAAATTACCATTTTACCCTTTTTACCATCAAATATGGTTTATTGCCAGTTTCAACTTGTTCCGACCCGTTTCGATTCATGTCGGAACGTCTTATTTCAAAATCTCTTTTCGAATACTAACATCGCTTATTTCTAGTCAAATACATAAGCAGTTATACTACTTTAAAGTTGTAAGCTTCACTTACTTTGCATCCGACTATGCTTTTCCGCGTACTTGTTCTGTTTCCACTTACGGATTCAAGCCTTTCATTCTACCTTTCTTTCTTACACGTTAAATCCGTATTCACCCATAGATTAAACTTTTATTCATACTTGCCATTCTCGTAAGTTTGATCCATACTCATCTACGTATTCAACTTTTATTCTACCCTTTTATGTTATTTTAACAAAATCTGATTACAATTTATCCCAGGCACTGTTTTCGGATTTGGTGCCAAATGTGAAAAATGTTAAAAAGGGTTCTAATTAATGCTTTTCTCATGTACCCAAGACTTTTAATCTATTACCTTCAAAAGCAAGTGTCACAAAAAGATTTTCAACAAGGTGTAGCTTTTCAAATAAATAGTCTTACAAGTGAAACTTTTACTAGACTGATAGATAAAGATTCAAAAGTTTCCAAACCATAAACAAAGGGGGATGAGCCTGTTTTAGATGCGTCCATATATTATGCTCAAACCTCTGTTGTTGAGACCACTGCTCTTGGTGATCATGACACCACAGCCGGTGTTGTGAAACCCACACCAGCAAAAACCAAAAAGAAACCTTCCATCTCCAAAAAGCCCACCAAACCAAAACAAAATAAAAAAGGACCTCTAGAAGATGAGATCCCAGAGGTTAACCCTGTGACAACACAAAAGTCACTTGAAACCACTGTTGCTACTTCCTCACAACAGTTGGTAAGATCTCCACCCAAACAAACTCCTCATGAATCCTCACAAAAGGATCACTTTGTAAGCATAGGGACACCACATCATGAAACATACATTTCAATTGAAAGTCTGATTCGAAGCCCCTCTCCCAAGGCAATGTCTCTTTCCACTCTACAACCTTCTCCATCAATTCCACCTACATTCATACCTTTGCGTGATGCAATTGAGACTTAGATACAACTCGGTTCCTCTCAACCACCCATTATTGAGAGTACACTCCCACAAGTGACTGAGTCTGAACAATCTCAACTTGTTAACCCATAAGAAACTGAGGAGGCTACACCCCTTGAGTTTCAAGAAACTCTTGGTGGTAGTTCAAGTGGAGCAGCTACTACAACTGGTGAACCAATTGATTTTCAGTTGGACAGTGGTTACATCTTTAAGACTCCCTTGAAGGCAACAACTGTTGAGGCCCCAATTGTATCCTCTGCTCCAGTTTGAAGTCCCCAGTACCAAGACAAAGGGGCATTTGGTTTTGATGATTTGGAGAATTCTCCTGTTATCAAACCAAATACAACTACCTCAGGTAGGGATTCATATGATCCTATTAAATTAGGTGATATTTGAGATACAAAGAATTGACGGAGTGAATGTGTGTTCGCATTGTCTAACAACGTTTTTTGACATAGTTTGTATCATATTGTAACGCAGCGAATACGATTGTGTGATATGAAATGTGATGTATATCATGGGATTGCTAAACTTTATAAGAGTCAATTATATAAAAATTAAGTCTAATGCACGTAATTGAATATGTAAAAACAGTGATTAAGTTGTACGGAATTACCAGTTCTTTTTCCGTTTGTCACAACTAAAGTGTTAAATCTATAGTCGTTATGCTTGGGGGGGGGGGGGTGTCCAAACATAACTTATGAGAGCTCGAGTTCGGCTCATTCGAGCTTTATTGCTGAAGCTCGAGCTCGGATCGTGGATAGTTTCTTAAGCTAAAGCCCGAATAGGGCTTGGTACGTTTATTATTTATTAATTAATTTATATTTATTATAGTTATTATTTTTAGAAAATTTAGTTATTTTATCACAACTTTATAAATAACAATAATTATTATTATTTTATAAAGTATATTTAATATATTAAATAAAATGATTTAAATAATAGGCTTGTTAAGGCTTGCGAATCGGCTAGAGCTTGGTAAGTGAAGCTCAAGCTTGGGCTCATTTACTAAACAAGCTTATTTTCATGTTCGGGTTCGGACTCAAGCTTGTTTAAGCTCTGCTCGTCTCGAGGTTTTTTTTAACTGATCTCACGTAACTCAGCTCGTTTACATCCCTAGTTATGCTTGAAAAATGTTCTACAAGTGGGATAACCCCCCTCGTTTGTTGAACTATACGACATAAATGGCTAGTTATAGATAGAATTATTATAGTTTTTAGAGTAAACTGTAATTTTAGTCCCTATGCTTTGTACCAAGACGTGTAGTTAAGGGAGAAAATATGTATCCATTAAGACAACAATTTAATCATTTCAACGCACTATTATAATCGCACAATATGTTTATGTGCCTTGTACAAACTTGGACGTACGGTTGTAATGTTAGTTGCATCACGGTAAATAATTTGTTGTGATTGAATTATTTACACGCACTATTATAACTAATGGGTAGGGGTACATTGGCGAAGCTTGGGGGGGTCGCTTTTCCCAATTCCGGGGGCGAAAACGTATAAACCTAAAAATTTTGTTGTGACGAAGCTTGGGGTACATTGGCGAAGCTTGGGGGGTCGCTTTTTCCCAATTCCGGGGGCGAAAACGTATAAACCTAAAAATTTTCATACGAAGGTACTGTTCATAACACTACGCGTCGAAAAGTTCGGGGGGGGGGGGGGGGCTCCCGCCTCAAGGAAGCTGCGCCCCTGGGGTAGGTCCAATTGGCAAAACCATTAGAGATAAGATGTTACTCTCTTTGTTGTCAAGGGTTCGAACCCTGTCGAAAGGGATTTGATGTAATTTAAACCGTTCAAAAAAGGATCATATAACTAATATATAATGATTTGTTAACATGGCTTAGTCGTTGCCTTTTTTAGATCAAATAACTAATATAAAATGGAGCTATTAGTTAAATAACTTCATCTTTGGATTCTTTTGCTGCAAAATATGGACCTTATTGGCTGAAGTCAACAATCAATGGACCAGCAGGAGACTACAAACTTCATAACAAACTTAGATGCCCACTAATGGCCTTGTTCAGACTCTACTTATTCTCTCTCTCATTGCAACGAATATAAACATGGGTGTGTTTTTTTACGATACTTTCTAAATTTGTAGAATACAAAATACAATCTGGTATAAACCATGGGAGCCAAAATTGTAGTTTACTCTACTTAAAAAAAAAAACATATTCCATAATTTTTAATTTAGGGAAAATATCATAGAAATGTAATCAAGTTTACCAACTGTTTCAATTAAATCATAAAAAAAAAATTGTCTCCTGAAAGTTACTAAACTTTAATTATGTGTTCTAATAGTGTGTAATTACCAGGTTACCATTTTGTTTCTTTCATTTTTTAATTTTATTTAATGCTTATATGGGGATATAATCAAAATAGAATTCAATATTTTCCATAATTTTGATCTTCAAACCTTCAGACATGAGATCAGAGGTAGTAGATATTGAAGCTACAATCTTCCAAAAAAATCACGTCAACATCACGGTGTGAGCCATACTGTAACTGAAAATGAAAATCGTTATCCTCATCTTGACGTTCCAATTTTCTTCTTTTACCGGTGCCGGAAGTCGTAATATCAGAATCTCTACTCCAGCGAACGGTTCCGTGTGAAATTGAAAGCTCCATTGCCTATATGTATTCCGTACAGTCAGTCACCTACGGTGTAGCTATTTTGAAAATTGTTGATCTCTCATGTTGATTGTTGTAAAAGGTTCCATGTGAAACTGAAGCTTTAGTTCTCTCGGTAAATGGTAAAACAATTCTTGAGAATTTGATGAAAAGGAAGGAAGAGTGTTAACAATTTGATATGTAGTGGGTATTATTTGAAAGAACTTATTCAGCGACCAAGATCTAAAAGAGTAAAAGGGGGTTTCTTTTTGTTTGTTGATTTTAAATTTTGAGAAAAGAAACAGAAAGGAAAAAAAACTTGTGTGGTTAGTTTTTTTTATATAAATTAAAAATCATAAATGTTTTGGTTTAAGTTAAAATTAAATTGAATGAAACCTGACACGTCATCAAGGCAACCTAGTAACCTGAGAATTACACAGTATTAAAACAACAAATGAAACTTTAGTGATTTTAGAGAGACAAAAAAAGTTTCGATGACTTAACTGGAACAATTGGCAAACTTGATTGCATTTCTATAAAGTTACCCCTTTAATTTATGTTCAACTAGGATGGATCAAGTCACCTTGCGGCGGGTAAAGTATGCTTACAATTTATTGGATTATTAGAGTTACCAAAAAGAAGGGCGTTTACAAATACTTAACTTGATGCGGGCCCCAAGTGTGGAGGAGCGGGTCATCTTGTATTTGGAGGCCCAAGATCGTGTGACAAAAGGGGCTTCACTAAAATGGCTCTCACTTGTGTTACAGGTGTCTGTTTTGGGCGTGCGACCAGGCGAATCGATCGTGAGAACGAAGCCCATCTTTCTACAAACCACCGTAGGTCATTGTTCGGGCCCAAAAACGCTTATTTCTATGAATTATTTATTTTTTTTATGTTTTTTAGTGCTTTTCGTGGACTTTTATTTCGTTCTAGCTTTTGGCTCAAGTGTGTTTTGAGGCCTGTTTTCAATTTACGTTATTAATTATACGGATGTAATGGGAAGAAGCTAATCACTTTGGAATTATATGAAAAGTCATTTTTGTCACACCCCGACCGCGTAAAACAACAAATCGCGGCGGAAACATCGGGGCGTGTTGCAACAGAAATAAATGTTTCATAACCATGGATACCAAAAGTGTTTCGTTTTATTAAACATTGAATAATTACATCGTCTGGAAATCTAAATACATAAATTAGACATAGTCTATCATTATTATTGAGTCACTAAGGCCTTGTCCGGTCCTATGTGAGCATGCATCTTATCAATCGATATCATCCAACAATACCTGAAACATATGTGAAAACGAGGTCAGCAAAGAAATGCTGGCGAGTACATAGGTTTTGTGAAAATACGATTCATGACTTCAGTTTAAGAAAATGTTTAGTCATGAACCTTGTAATTTGCTTTGTCTTTGTAAATCATTTGAAAAATAATAAGTTTAGATGATATGTATAAATAAGAGAATAATGCATGATTAAATGAATAACCATGTAAAATGAGTCTTTATAAGATAAGTTGTTTGTAAATAAATGTCTTGTGAAAAGTATGTTACTTGTATAAAATGTTCTATGTCTCAAACTGAAATGATTCAAATAACGCTACAATATGTAATACCATACAAACACTTATATATAGGAAGTACCAGCGGCGTATCCACCATGTTTGTATCATATTATACACGCATCGTTACTTAATCACTTAATCAAACCAAACCAAACAATGTAAAATGTCTATGTTTAAATCAATTGTCAAATGTATTGAATAATATGTCAAAGTATTCATGTCAAGATGTAAATCATGTCAAAATGTCTATGTCAAATATCCATGTCAAATGTCTATGTCAAATATCCATGTCAAATGTCTATGTCTATGTCAAATATCCATGTATGGCAAGTGAAATGTCTCAACTAAACCATATGCACAACAACAAAGTATTGAAGTAAAACTTGGTTTAAATCAAAGTTATGTTTTGTGGGAAATACATGATCAAATGTCAATCATGTACAAATGTTTACCCAAATGTTAAAACTTGTTCTTGTTCTTAACAAACCCTTACCAAAGGGTAAGTTAATATTTTAATTGTGAAACTACTTTATGGTCGATTCTCTAATAACATTCAAACCTTCTTGACGCGTTCCTCGTTCCAACTCGCTCTCGCTCTCGTTCTTAACAAACCCTTACCAAAGGATAAGTTAATAATTTCGTTCTTAACAAACCCTTACCAAAGGATAAGTTAATAATTACAGATTCAGTCGCTACCCACAACCCCCACACATAACAATGGGTGCAGTAAATAACGGGATTTGTCAGATCCTATGGTACCATAACCTAATACTGGTCGGCTTGATCATTGCTAATGAATGTCATCGGTCATGTAAACTACAACCAACAAGTTTGTTCACTTTTTGAAATTGTTATTAGTTTTTGAAATCATTGTATTCGTTCTTGAAATCATTGTTATTGTTCTTGAAATAATTGTTATTGTTCTTGAATCCACATTGTAATCGTTCTTGAAACCACATTGTAATTGTTATTGAAATCATTGATAAAGCATTTAGCACATATGAGTCACCCCAAAACAGTTGAAAACAGTAAAAGAGGGGAATAATGTACTCGCCTGAGAATGCTTGGAGGTCTTGAACAACACCCAAACAAAGCTTGAGGGAGCACGGAATCAGTCGGCAAATCTAAACTATATAAATAAACCAGACTTAAATCGGAAGACTGGGTAGCAGGAGGGTTTGTAAACCAAATGAGTGTAGGAACTCATATGATATGGTTTAACAAAGCCTACATACTAAATGAAACTTAACCTAAGTGCTTTCGACCCATCGCGACCCATTAAGGTAACATACGTTACTTTAACGCGTCGTGCGCGTGAAACGCGTTCGGACCGTCTAACTAGTCCTATGACAAGTGTTATATGCCTAAACATGTTACATAATCAGTTATGTGACAAAAGTTTAGGTTACATATGCTTAATTACCAATTATACATGAAAAGGGTATTCTGGTAATTTACCTAAGGCATATAAACTACCTATCATACAACTACTTAAACGATGTGACCATAGGGTATAACCTCGGAAGGTTATGCCCTATACTAGGGTCACCTAATGTATTTGGTCGGATCCTAATGATCGACCTAACTGGGTCGGGCTCGAAGGTATAGGCGATTTATTAGATCGCCTACCCTACGACCCTAGACAACGTGGTAATCAGGGGGCATAGTCCCAAGGGACTATGACCAACGTGATTACACTCACGTTGCGAAGTTCAAACGAACTTCGCATTGACCATTACTGGTCAGCGCTGAAAGTCAAACAAAGTTTGACTTTCTGACTCGAAAAGCAGTAAAATAAGGAAAAGAACGAAAGAATACTTACGAAGGGTCCCCGAATGCTAATCCCGATCTAAGAACTCAGGTATGAAACAATGGTTTCAACTTAGAGCTCTCAAATCAGAATTCTAGTGCTTTAAAACAATGAAAGGCATGGGGTATATATAGTTTTCGGTCCACCGTTGAGATCGTTTGATGGAAAACGTTCCATGATCCAACCCGTACACTTGTCGGAAACTCATGGTGGCTGAAATTAGGTTCTTATCCGCTGACTAGACGATTGAGAATGTGCGGTTGAGAATCGAACAGCTGGGACCCGCTCGTTAAAACATTGAATCTGGTCTGATAGGCAGTCGCGTAGCGCGACGGGTAAGCCTATAGGCGTCGCGCTACGCTAGCACCCCTCTGATTCAGAAATGTTTCAAAGTTGGCAGGAATGGTCCCTGCACGTGTTTAAGGCCTTTTTCGATGCGTTTGAACCCCGTTAACCTCATTTCAAGGCTCTAAAATGAAGTTAAAGTATAGGGAACTCAAAACATGCTCAAAAATATGCCGGATGATGGTTCGTTTGGTCGTACGAACGCGATGTTCGCTTAATTACGACGGAATGCGCACAAGCGCGAAAAACGATCCAAATGACGCGACGAATGGATTTTTCTTATGGCGAACACTAAAATATAATGTAGTCATGCTTACATAAATTTTTGGATGCCCGGATGTATTCAGAACGTAAGTTATGGGCAAAAGTGCAAACTTGTGCACTTTTTGACACTTTTAGTCCCTGAATGACCCAAAAGTTTATTTTAGCACACCGAACCCCTCAAAGCCTATTTCTAAGCTATGTAAAGGATATTTATGGTATGTTTAACTTATGGTCATGCTCCGGAATGTCTGTTACAGTTCAAATTGGCATACTTTCGCAGTTTGTCAAGTTTAGTCCCTGTAAGCGAATTAGCTTGCTTTTGCCATACCAAAGCCTTCAAAACTTATTTCTAAGTTATGTAAAGGTATGTTAAGCCTATGTCGCTATTCCGGAGTGTTTGTTGCATTAAACTGGTTATATTTACGCATCGGTGCGCGTATAACTATCCAGAAAGCGATTTAGAGTTTGAAATCGAACAAGAGTTGATATGTGTAAACGATACACATATTTTTACAAATCCCAAGTATGAAATACAATATTTCATTGGTTCGGTATTTGTTTGATAGCCGTGAAGGCACAGGTGTTACAATTTTTTTCTCTCCCAATTCACTGTTGAGTGTCTTGTGTGTGAAACCCCCAATTTTCGGTATTCTTCGTGAATCAACGAATTTTGGAAGAATCGTTCCTAGTATTCTGTGAGAATCAACAGGTCCGATTACATAGGTTAGAACCCCGTGTATTACACGGGTTCAATAAATTATAATTTTATATACTAAATTAAAACAGTTATTCTTTAAAAATCTCGTTTATTACACGAGTTGAACAAATTTAATTTTATATATTAAATAATAAAAAAAATATATCTCTAAGAACACCATGTATTGTACTGAATAACTATAATTTTATATACCAAATAATAAAAATACGTGTATTGTACGGGTTGAATAAATCTAATTATGTATACTAAATAATAAAAAAAATTCTTTAAAAACATTGTGTATTACACGGGTTAAATAAATGTAATTTTGTAACCTTGTATACCGCAAGCGGGGCGAATGTATACTAAATAATAAAAAAGTTATATCTTTAAAAACACCATGTATTACACGGGTTAAATAAATGTAATTTTGTATAGTAAATAATATGCTATTGGATTCGTTTAAAAAATCATAAATTTGCTTCGGTTTAATTCAAATCAAATCACAAACTTGGTTAAGTTTAATTCGAATTGATTAGAACCCCAATTTGAAAAATCAAAAACAGAATTATATTATTAGCTTCTCCTCCTAATTAGTGTTTTTTTTTAGGTTTGATCTAATCTCTAATAAGTTATTTTGTTTGTACTTTAAATATTTTATATGAGCGTATTATTGTTTTTTTAAGTTTAAGATTATTGTTTTGTGTTAATATTTAAAAAATTTCTTTAATTTACAGCTTAAATTTGAAGATAATATATTATTAGAAAAATTGAATGATTCAATCTGACATTCAAAGAAAGATAAGATTTAATATTAATTTATTATTTATTATTTAATTAATTGATATAAGATAAGTATGAAAAGACAGGAAATTACAAATGTAGACATTTTCAATGAATGACACGTGTCAATTATTGGTTTCTTTTATTATAGTAGATAGATTAGAGTTACCAAAAAGAAGGGCGTTTACAAATACTTAAATTGATGCGGGCCCAAGTGTGGAGGAGTGGGTCATCTTGTATTTGGAGGCCCAAGATCGCTGGATAAGTGGCATTAGTAGAGTTTCCCGTCATGGCCACACTCGATCTTGTCAAATTAACACAAAATATTGAAGATCGGCCAAAAACATTACATATAAAACAACAAACTATGGAGTCGGTTGACCGCATCCTATATACTAGGCCGCATATTCGACACTAGATTTCTAAAGTTTTGTAGTGTTAGTAAAATAAATATCGTGGTGGTGGACAAATTAGAGAATATTCTCATATTACGACCCTCAATCTTATATCTGCCACATTCAATCAGTGAATCTTCTATGGCCACATAAACGACTATATAATTTGAACGCTTTCATTGATTCTTTCGCAAATAATTCAAGTCACATAAAAACTTTTGCCTGCATGTATTTTCGTAAAGTTTTTGTCGTAAGATGCTTGACTCTTACACAAAGTCTAGAGTCATTGTTTTTATGCAAAAGCAAATTGATAGATTTTTCGATTATTAAATTGCAAAAAGTAATTTTAATTGATACAATCTATTGCCTTTTTTATTTAGAAACAAGATTATCTATGGCTTTTTAAAATAAGGTAGTGTTGGTTTCATGAATTATAATGGAATTGGAATGAGAATACGCGTAGAAATTGAAATTTGATTTGTAATTTAGATGTATTTATTTTTTTAATGGAATGAAATTTGAATAGAATTAGAATGTAGATTCTCTTCCTTATTTTGTTTTTCAATTCAAATTCATTTTTTGTTGATACCAACAAAATAAGGAGTGAACTCAACATTCCAATTCCCTCAAGATTTCATTCCATTCTGTGAAACCAACACTACCTAAGTTATTTCATAGTTTTGATCTAGAAACAATTTTGTATATTTACGCTTAATAAACCATAGTGTAAAGATTACATTTGTAAAGGGAATCAAAGCATCTATTTTTTTTTTGAAAGGCCAACAGCTGTTAGCCTAAATGGTTACAGCCACCAAGAGTTACAGTTCATACACCAATACAAGCTAGGTTGAAATTTTTCCAGTCGTTCCATGTCAAGGCGGGTACCTTTGCGCAATTTCTCAGCCACAGGAAGGATAGAACTCTTGTTTCTTCAAAGACGGTATCCGATGTCGCCCATTTTTGGTTGAAGATCACATCATTGCGCGCCTTCCAAATACTCCAAATCACAGTTTGTATAACTATGTACAGGGCATTCTTCCGCTCCCCCAATCCACGACTATGCTCCTGAAGCTCTAATACGTCCTTAGCTTCGAAAAAGAAGCATGGTGGGAGCCTGCACCAGTGAGACACTCTATATAACATGATCTTATTAAGAAGTATTGGAAGAAATTATATACTTATTTTATTAAAACTGGTAATACATGTATAAGCTGAAAAGAAGTATTATGAGGAATTATTATCTATACTAAATATATATATAATGCATATCCGAAGGGAAGAAATTGTCATTTGCCACTTTTTCAACATTTACAACCCTTTAAAGCTTGTTGTACAGCCCATTGTTGTATATGTACTAAAGTAGAAGAGGTAATGAGGTAAAGGTCAACATTTAGTCTTTCATATCCGATTCTATCAAAATTAAGGAAAATGGGCGCTCAGTTCTTTCAATTGAACAACATTCAAATTTTGAAGCACGTTTTGGCGGCCTGTTTTTTTAATCCAATTTTTGAATTCACAAACGCATCCCTAAAGGATTCTTTTTTTTTTCATTTGTAAAGGGAGACCTAGCAAAAAAGAGAGAGAGAGAGAGAGAGAGAGACCGGAAGGAGATTCTCTCCAGAGAAGGAAGTTGGTGAGGGTTCTCGTCGGCGACTCCCTAGCTGCGGCTGGAGGTTGAACGCCATGACCGACGATTAGGGTTTCATGGTGATTTCCCGGGCGGCGACATTGTCTCTGTATAATACACACCCCACCCTTTCGTCATTTCTTGCTTCACAACTCCATGAGTACCATCTCTATCCTAGAATTAAGAATTGAAAACATTAAAACTGTATCTTTCTTGCGATGAGCACCTAATGCAGATCTGGATCTAGAAAACCCTCTCATCACTACGGGATTTGAACATCATTTTCTGACATCTCTATGTTGTTATGGAAATTAGAAACATAAAGATTCTTAAAGCGACCAAGATTATAACCTGGTAAGAAAATCTAACTCTACTCAGTCATTTAGTTTGTTAGAGAAGATGAATGTAGTTTTACAGGAATTGGAGGGAGAAAGTCTGGGAAACCACCAAAAGTTATCAGGATATTGTTTGCGTCTCTCAGTTTTGTTTAATTATCATTGAATCTGTTAATATACTTTCAAGCGACCTAATTTTGGTGACAACTGTGTAGACTTTTAAGTGAATGAACTGAGGTAGAAACAAATTTGTTTATTGGCTGAATTTCATATTTATATATGGTCTTTCTGTTGGTGATTTTGTCAAATTATGTATTTTTTTTGTCGTTGATGGTGTTTCTGTTGGAAATTTTGGTGTTTGCTGGTGTTAAACTTGCAATTTTTCTTCAATCCTAACATATGTTCTCAACTGTTAATATTCCTCTCTTGATTGAAAGTTGAGTCTACTGTTGCACCTTGATACTGGTTGTTAGGATCAGAGAGTCTCATGATAGTGTTTGTTTGTTATAATTTGAACAAATGAATGGATATTAATCAATGTAAGGTGCAGCGGAAATAATAAACAAACTTTGTAAACACAATCAAAAGGAAAATAGTTTTAGTAAGCACATGCTTTTCATTGAGCTGAATGATTAAAGTACAAGAAAGATTACAACACTGCTTACATACTAAAACTCCCCCTCAGCAAGATGCCCCAAGGTTGATTGCACAGGTTGAAAGGATTGGAGGAGATGGAATCTCCCGGACAATCAAATGAAACAGTACAGGGTACTGTTCCATTTATAGGCACAGTCAAACCACTGAAGCATCTTTGCTGACGTCACCATGAAAGTGACGTTTAACAAACTAACAAACTCTAACTACTGATCTAATACAGACACTGCTTATGCTAACCACTGACTACAATATATAACATAAAAGAAGTTAAAACAGCTGCCGAAACCTTCCACTGATGTGAACCCAGCAGTACTTATTGTAACCCAACAGTGCTTGTTGTAACCCAGCAGTGCTTGACCCAAAGCAGTAGATTGAATAGCAGGGCTTTGTACTTCATCAGACTTTAGTGTGATCAACAGTTGTAAGTCAGCAGTTGTACATATCAGTGGATTAGAGGTCATCAGATGTTTCAAATCACTTTCAAGGGGAAAGTCTAGTGCAAACTACTGTTTATTAAGAATCCATTGTTGTGACCTGGTTTTGGCTTTACATCATCTGTTCCTATGGTAGGGTTCAATCCCAATAATCTCCCCCTGGAACAGATGATGCCAAAACCTTTCATTATTCTGGATCTTTATTTTCTCATCAGAAGTTCCTTAGCTTGTCTTTTAAATTCCACTTCAAAATCCTTGGAACTTGAGTCATCATCATCCCTGCACAATGTAAGTTCAAGGAGATCTTGTAGATCTTCAACACCAAGGCTTAGTGCTTGTTTCCTTGATATGTACTTCACTTCACCATTGGATCTGATCATAGTCAATACATGGGTCTTTTGATCAGACGTCCATTTTAGTATTTTTGAACCCAATGGGTTTCTTGGGAGATGTTTATTGACTGATGAGTCTGGTGATTGTGGCCTTGTAAAGATTTGTTGAGCTGTATCCTGAACTTTTACCTGTTCAGAATTTTCAGCTGTCATTTACTTGAAAGCCCTGTTTATGATCTCATTTGCTGCAGCTATATCTTCTGATGTCTCTTTATCAATCAGTTCTTGTCTCTTTCTTTGATCTAACTTAATGTCTGAGATGTCTGTTGATGTGAGCAGTGGTTCAAAAGTTTTGATCTGCTGTTCTGGCTTTATGTGATCAGGCTTCTCTGGTGTGTTTGAATCTTTCATCTTCCTTTTGCTTTAGCCTCTCATAGGCCTCATCTGTATATTGCCTAGTCCATTTTTCTATGACATTGGCAGGTCCAACCTTTGCATCCACCAGCTCTTGCTTCTTCCTTTTGTACTCATATGTAAGATCGGCAATGAGCTTTTTGTATTTGCTCCAGTTTGGAGCTGTCCTCTTCTTGCTTGGATCATTTTTTATTCTTTCAATTCTGTTTGCCTCATGCTTTAAAGCAACAATTGGCCATTCTTCGAATTGTTTTTCTTCAGCTGGATAGAATTTTTCTTTCATGATGTATGCAAGATATTCTTTTCTCATTTCTTTTCGTAGATCTGCTTTGGGTGGTAAATTTGACATTTCTTTGCTCAGATCTCTTGCATAGTCTTCCATCTGTTTGACTTTAGTGAGCAAGAATTCCATTTTTTCAGAAATGGCTTTGTCACCTTGATCTTCACATTCAAGTTTGGCTCTTATCTTAGCCTGCCTTGCTTTGAGCTTGAGATATTCATCCATATTTTCTGGGTTTCTGAAGCCTATGAGAGAAGGAAATCTTCTATTTGAAGGATCATCCTCAGTGTAGAATTGTCTCATCTCATTTTTTACAGCTTCCAGTTCCAGTGGATATTTTGCAGCAATAGGATCATATTTGTCATCATTTACCTGAGTTGTTTTTCTTTTTCCGGTGTAAGTTTTCTCCAGTGAAGGAGTACTTTTGGGTGATTTGTTGATTGGAGTGAAGATGGCTTGAAGTGAAGTGAGGGTGCTTGGACTGACAGGTGTTGAGACAACCGGTGTTTCAACCACTGTTGTCATTAAAACAGATGTTGTAACATCTGATGTCTTCTGCTTTTTAGCAGGAGGTGACGGAGGTGAGATGGTTTTTGGAGATGATGGTGTTTCTGGTGGGGCAGTGGTTTGAATGGTTTGAGTGAGAGCAGTTGTTGTAACTGAGGTGGTGGTTGTTGGTTTAACAACTGCTGAAACCACTGAAGTATCTATTGTGTGGAACTTTTAGGAAGTTTGGGAGTGTGTTTTCTGGATCTGGATGGTATGGATTTGGGTTGCCTCACTTGTCTAGTGGGCTTCTTCTTTTCATCCTTGGGATTTTCATCATCATTTGGCTCAGAAGTACCCTGCGCATTCAGTTCCATGAAAGCTTTCTTCTCCTGTTCAAACTTTGCTTTTTTCCTTTGCTTCCAAATCACTTTTTACCTTTTCTTTTTCATCAACAAGGATCTTAGTGGTTTCATCAATCTTTTTAGAGCCATCTGGTTCCACTTTCTCCCCCTTTTTGGCATCGGCTGGTTTTGGGTTATTTATAATTATGATAGAGGGAGGAACAGTGCCAGAGGTGCTTAATATGTAGGCCTTAATTGCCTTGATATCAGCTTGAGTGTCTTTAAACCTTGCGTCCATAACATTCCTGATCTTTTGAACCTGACTCTCATGTTGCTGATCAGCTAGTTGTTTTTGATGGTTGAGCAATGGTTGAAATAAATTCCATAACTCACTTGCAGTGAGAGTGTATGTTGGCTTAGCTGTTGAAGTTGATGCAGCAGTGGATGGTACCTTTTGATCTTTCAACACCTGTTGTAGCATGCCTTTGATTTCTGCAACAGATGTGTCTAGTTTGTCAACTCTGGCCGTCAATTCTTGGTACAATAAATCATCACCCAACTTAATGGGATCATCTGATTTCCCACTAACAGTGGTTGTAACAGTGGTTGATTGAGGAATTATATTCCAAAAATCATCCACTGATGCCCTTTTTTCTCGGTACTGGGGACTTCTTCCTTCAGAAAGAGAGACATTTTTTAGTGAACCAGTGAAAACTGGATACACAAATGTTCCCATAGAAGAAATTTCCTCCAAGGAAGTCTTATTGATGAAACCACTGTCCAAATGCAAACCAGTGGGTTCAACACTTGTAGTGGCTGCTTCACTTGGACTACCACCAAGAGTTACTTGTAACTCAAGGGATGTAACCTCCTCAGGTCTTGTTGGTGGGTTAGCAATGACTGATACATCAGGCCTAGTCATTTGATGAAGTATGTTCTCATTGATAGGTGAGTGAGAAGGACTAGTTTGTGTCTGGTTCAAATCAATAGCATCCAACAATAATTTTGTTGGTGGGGGAATTGTGGAGGTGAGGTTGGGTGTAGAAAGAGAATTGGCCCTGGGCATTGGGCTGTGGATGATGGAAGCAAGTGATTCCAGAGCATCATATTGTGGTGTCCCTATTTGTACAACCTGTTCTTTTTGAGAAGAAGCAGGAGGAGTTTCAGTCATAGGTTGAGATATTTCTACCAACTGCTGTGAGGAAGTAGCAGCAGTGGTTTCTTGTTACTTTTGTGCCGTCACTGGAATTTGCTCTGGTATCTCATCCTCCAGAGTTGCCTTTTTGGTAGGTTTTGGGGGTTTTTGAGTTTTCTTCTGTTTTGGATTTTTGGTAATTTTAGGTGTGGGTTTCAAAGCAGTTGTTTTGCTGCTTTGATCACCTTGAGCAGTGGGCTCAGCAGCAGATACCTGAGGAGCAGTGGTAGCTGCTAAATTCTGCTCAGGCACCTCTGCTTGTGTTTTGCAAGGTGTTGACATTCTTGAGAAAGTTTCAGCAGTTAAGCTGTGTATTTGAAAAGATTCACCTTGTTTTATTGTAGAAGCATCATTCTTACCAAGTTTCTTTTCAAAATAATAACTTAGAAATCTTGGAAACAGTAAGAATGCCTTTGTTTCAGCATTTTTAACCAGATCATTAAAGATTTCCTGAGAATAATTAAAATTTTCTTCTTGAAGAATAGCATATCCCAGGTTTTGAATCTTCAATGGTATTTCATTAAAAGCAGTGGTTTTGTTTGAAACACACATTAGGAGGGTATGAAATAAAAACCTTGTTGCAGGATGGAAGAAATATTTTTGTAAGGTATCCCTCTTCATCATTGTATCTGCATACCCTCTTTCAAGAAAGTCAATTTTAACTCGTTTTTAGGAAAGGAAGTTTTACCTTGCTGATCATCGAGTTGAAAGACCTCCGAGATGGATTGTGGTGTAATTTTGACAGCTTTACCCTTTAGAGAAGAGTTAATGGCTATGACAGTCTCACCTTGTTTGTCAAGGGTTACATTTTTCCAGAACTCTCTTTGGGTCGCCAAGTAAATTGGTGCATCTGCTATTAACAAAGTTTTATACTTTGATGCAGACATGATATCAATGATGGAGTCGAAAGCATCAGTGGTGCCGGGTTTTGTGAGAATACCCAGAAGGTTGTGAGAAGGTTTGTGTGGGATTTCGATAGGTTTAGCCTTTTGAGAGGCCTCTTTGGAAGATGATTTTGAAGTGGATTTTAGGGAGGACTTTGATTTAGTCATTTTGGAGAAGACGATCGAAGAAAGTTGTGAAGGAATTTGTGGAAATGAGATGAAAAACTGCTTTGAGAAAGGAATTTTTATGAATTCGATTCGATAGTGAAAACCCTGTTTGGGTGTTAGGGCAGGGTTTTATAAAGTGAAAAAGTGAGTGCTGACGTGGCGGCGGTTACAAAGATCTGACGGACAAGTACTGACCACGTGCCAACCTCTGACAAAAGATGAATAGTGGAAGACAGTTGTTTAAGAAACCACTGATGGTACAAGTATCAGTAGTTGCTAGAAGGACATATGGGCTCACAGTGGGTGACTTTCACTATCAGTGGATAGCATATCAGTGGTTGAAAACACTGATTTTGCACATCAGTTATTTTCAAGGAGACAAGAGAACATGGGTTGACTTTCAGCAGTGGACAATATTTTCTGAACAGGTGTTTGAAACAGATCAGTGGTTATGGGCATGAATCATGAAGTTAAAAAGTTGTTTTGATTTTTATCCATTTTATGGACATTTATCAGCAGTGATTGATATTTTGAGGCTAGATTGGTCTGCAACTGTTGATAGATCTTTAACAGCTGTTTTGTACACCCGCTGTTTTGAAGTATCTGTAAAATGACATCCTTTGCAAAACACATTTTAGATGCATATTGTCAAGATTAACATATCAGCAGATCTTTCAGAGATCAGGATTATAAACAGTGGTTTGATATCCCTGATGATAAAAACCTTTTATATTGACACTCATTTTGTGTTTTAATCTTTTGAATAAACCATGAGTAATCAAGCATTTTAAGGTCAGTTAGCAATCAATCTTTTATCAGTGAAGACAACTTGAGTTTGAAATGACCTTATCTATTTCACCATTACCTTTTGAGATATTTTTCGAGGAAAGTATCACCCTAAAAAAATAAGGGTTCTACTACCTGACAGGAGTTTGAGACTTTTACTATCTAAAACAAGTAAAAGTACAGATTATATCATTCTCTAAGAGAAATCAAGAATAATATATCCCGCTTTATTGAAGAAAAACCTTTGCAAAAACAATAAAGGTTTTCTGAAAACAGCAACAATAAGATCTTGTGAATTAAAACTTGATATATGATTATCACATCATTCTCAAGTTTAGGAGTATGGTTAGTGGCTTGAAATACATTTTAATCACCTCTGCTTTGAGACCATTTCCTAATCAGTTGATTGCAACTATGAGGAGACATGTTCACATAAGTTTTGAATGCCCTTTTATAGACCTTTGTTGGTGCATTCATCTGTCGTCTTCGTCTTATGTCGAGTCTCGGGATCGTTGCGAAGATGTTCAAGCATGATGTCATGATGACATCATCAAAGTGATGTCACAATGACATCATTACACAAAAGACAAATAGGTTTAGAATGTTAAATGTTTGATTTCAGTCAAAATGTGATTCCGTACATATGTCATCACATGATTTCGCTCATTAGTCAAACATGTGATTTCGCTTTTATGGTTATTAGTGATTTCGCTCTTGTGTCATGTACACATAAGCGGAATCATGCAGCCTATAAATATGTCACATAAGCGAAATCACAGATAGATGTAGGTGTTGTCTTCCGGTGAGCCACGAAGTGCTGCCGAAGTGTCGACTCGATTGTACATGTCATTCAGATCAATAATATCGACATATTAAAGTGAATTCTCGCTGAATTGTACTCGTTTTGTCTGTTTCCGCCATTCAAAATGAGATAAACTCTTCTACACGACTCGTTTAGGTCCGAATTCGATCCTACAATTGGTATCAGAGCCAGTGAAGAAGAGTTCTACACAATTCAGCCGATAAATTCTGTTTCTACACCTTTCTTTTTCGAAAAACAAAACTTTTTACGGTCAAAATCGGCCAAATTTTACATATTTTGTGCGTAAACATGTTTTAATCAATCCTTGTAAATTTGAGCTTTAAAATCGATCTAGAACTTAGAAATTTTGAGGTGTCGCTTATACGGACTCGTGAATAAGTGACGTCATCAGTTTGATTTCGCTCATGTGTTCTTGCTGATTCCGCTCATGTGAACAATCTGATTCCACTTATTGATGACCTGAAACTTGAATATCATTTGAAAGTTCATCGAGTTGTATGTTTCTTTAATCAAAGTGTCAGTCTTATGTTTATAAAAATCATCAATTTGTCAGTCACACTTCTCGATATCAACTTAGTGGAGTTTGAGGTCAAATAGAATTCCTTGTTAAATTAGTGGATGTCAGACCACTAAGTCAGTTGACTTTATTGAAATTGAAATTGATAATTGTTAGCCACTACTCAGTTAAGTGCATGTGATCATAAACCGATTGTCAGACTTTATATGTGTGGTTTGCATGTGATAATAGATAAAGTTGTCAATTCATCATATGAAGTAACATAAGTTTTGTCGGTTTAGTGGGTGAATTGGCCCAATCACAGTTGGGTTGCTTAAAGTGAGACGGTCCAATTATATTTTTTTTATACTAGAAATTGTCGGCTGCATAAAAAATATATATCGATTCATAAAGAAGCCCAACAGAAGTGATTGAGTATTGTTAAGTGTTTACGGCCCACTTGTTATAGTCTCATCGTTTTCGGCCCAATCATTGTGTTGTTTGATTCAAGTCTTCCATTGAAGTTGGTTAAAACAGTTTGGAAGTATTTCAGATTGTGTTGGGAGTTTTTGGGTGATTTGACTAGGTGAATCAGTTCGTGTGAAAGCTTGTTTGAAAAATTTTCGATTCCGAATCATGGATATAAAATTCTTTAAAATGACAAAAGAAACACTTGATAGAATAAAGGTATTAACGAAAGAATTTGATTCATTTTCAGGCTGTCCAGGAGAAAGCACAAAAGGTATCATTGAGAGGTATAGCCATCTTGTTCGCTCAATGTCTGAGAAAGGTATTAAAAAAGAATCAGAAGAATGGGTTGAGAAATTAGCCAATGCCTTACCTCAACAAGAGTGGGATACATTTCTTTTGAATTTAAAAAGAACTGGAGAATACTCTGATTTGGCAATTGGTCAATTCATTAAGAAACTTGAAGAACAGATGGAGAGGAATGCTGAGAAGAAGAAAAGTCAAAGTGGAAAATCAATATTAAAGAAGAGCAAGAGTAAAGGTGTCCAAGTGGGAGAGGAACAGACTGAAGAGATTTCAGTTATGAAGAATGAAAAGAAATTTGCTGATAAACAGATTCTTGAAATGAAGGAAAATTGTGAGAGGTTGAAATCAGAAAATGACAAACTGTTAAGTAATTTGAACAGTTTGACATTAGAAAACAAGGTTTTGAAAGAAAAAGAAAAATTTTTTGAAGATAAAATTGAGAGCTTTGAAAATGAAAAATCAAGAATTGAAAAAGAATTTCAAAGTCAGATAAAGATTCTTGAAGATGGAAGAAATGTTTTTAGTCAAAACAACATTGAAAAGCAAAAAATTATAAATTCTCATCTTCAGACGATTATTCGACTTGAAAAAGAAGCTGAATGTGCTCGAAAGACAATCAAGGTTCATCTTGAACGAATATCTCAGCTTGAAATTGAAGCGGAGAATTCAAGGAACAAAATAGATGAACTTGAAAAGAAATTGAAAGGTTTTGAGACTTCATCTGAGTTTCCCTGTCCAAAACCGATCAATTCTGTTCCAATAAGTGACAATGTCACAAACTTTGACAATGTCAAAGTTGAAGATTGTGATGAGAAATCTGATGATGAAAAAGATAAAAGTGAAAAACAAAAATTGTTTTTGAAATTAAAAGAAAAATTTCAAGAAACTGTTCTACAATCAACCGAAAAGGGAGAATGCTCTAAGCAAAAACCTTTGAAGAAAAAAGTGGAACAGAAACAAAAAATTAAAAATTTGAAAAATGTTCAAAAAGAGAATAACAGCTCATCAGATCGATCATCCAATCGCAATAAAAAACCACAAAAAGTAAAAAATGAAAACTCAAAAATTGTTGGTAATAAGTGGTGCAGGTCGGACCACAGTGCTCAAAAGCCAAATCCAGCATACAAGAGGAGAAATGACTATCACCAAGCCAAACAGTGCTATAATCTGAATGTTTGGACTAACAATGGTGATTGGTACGATAACAGAGTGTGTTACCGATGTGGTTATCAAGGACACATTGCTGTTAACTGCCAGAGTTGGAGTTATGAGACGAGGAGATGCTATAACTGCCATATCAAAGGTCACATTGCTAGATATTGCTCAATGAGATCAATGAGAAGATCGAGGGCTGAATCTCAGAAACAGGTAAAGAAACCAGTCAATGTCAAGCCCAAAGAACAGAAGGTTAAAGAACCTAAAGTTCAAGAAACGAAAGTGAAGCTTTCTCAAAGGCAAAAAGACAGACTGAGGAAAAAGAGGAAGAAAGCTAGAGAATATCTTGAAAGGATTTTGTCCTCGGGTTCATCAGTAGGTACAAATAAGAGTTCTGACGAATCGATTCACTCGACTGCAAAGTCAAGTAAAACAAATTTTTCAGATACAAATCTGAGGACGAAAGGGATTTTGAAGAAAGAGAAAGTGGTTAATCAAGAGATTAACAAAACAAAGAAAGTAAAATTTTCACTTTCTGGCGATGAATTTGTTTTTATGGAAACAAAGGAGTCACGTGTGGGCGATGAATCTGGCTCATCAAAGTCAGACAAGCCACATTCAGGCAATGAATCTGGTATGGTAAAACCAGAAGAGCCATGTGTTGAGGTAAAAATGGAGAATTCAGGTTTAACAATGGATGATGCAAATTTTCCACCATTGTTGAACAAGAATTCGAAAGCACCCAAGGACCGTCAGGCTTGGGTGAAACTCTTTAAATGAAAAACCTGACTTGCCGGAGTTCCCAGGTTGGTAAGCGTGGAACATGAATCGGCACATTTCTTGAGAAATTCACGAAAGTGATATTTCGACTTACAAGTGGTAAATCAGGGACATTAAGTTGTACTTGATTTTCTACAAGTGATTGTGTTGAAAAAAATCGATAAATGTTAAATCATACAAGTGGTTAAAGAGAACAAGGTGATGAAAGATCCCCGAATTTGTGAAAAGACACACAAACTTATTTTCCGGAAAAACCATTTTGATTAAAACAAACTTAAGTGTTTTGAAATCACTATGGGAAAATGTTTTGTTGTGAGGGGGAGTTCTGATTGTTTATGCCAGGTGGATGGAGAATTGAAGTGATTCTCATCATGTTGTCAAGTTTGTACAGTTCATTTTCAAATTTTCCCAGAAAATCAAAATTGAGACATATTTTGATTTTAGGGGGAGTAAATTTTTTTTAAAAAAAATAGAAAATTTGAAAATGTCAAAAACATTAAAAAATGAAAAAATGAGTTTTGTTGTGAAAAAGAGGAAATGATAGTAGATCAGTTGGACTGTCACAGCATGCTAAAGATATGTAAAGTTAAAAAGTGATAAACGGTCTCATTAAAGATGTGACGATAGGCTCAGCTAGACTAGTAGATTTGCGATAACAATACAAACTTAAATGAAAAAGACTAGTTCTAGTGGGAAACATGGTTAAAAGCATAGTACTTAGTTTTGTCCTTCTTGATTGTGTTCCTACTCAGTAATTGCTGATTGTCGAAAGACATAAAACTGGTTAGGTTTGTGAACTTTCACAACTTTGCTGAAAAGTCGCTGTGATTGTGCTTTTTATTTTGCAAAGATTTAAACTTGTTTGATTTCTTTATTTTGTTTAAGCATCGGACATCCTCTGCGTATACGTGAGTATCGACCTGGATGTTGTTTCCTAAACGTTCTGCTTTATTTTCTTTGGTGTTTCGTTTAAGCTTTGGATCACCTCTGCGTATACGGGAGTATCGACCTGGTGATTAAAGCCTAAACAACTTCAACTTGTTTTATTTTTCTTATTTTGTTTAAACATTGGACTTTCTCTGCGTATACGGAAGTATCGACCTGATTGTTAATGTTTAAACATTCTGCTTTGTTTTCGCACAATTCACAGTCGATAAAAGTTTAAAGGCATTACTTGGGTTAGTGTATTGCATGATGAGGGGATATGCTGAGATCGTGGGGTCCATAAGAACTTAGTGCTATCTTAATATACCTTAAAGTATCGGTAAGCAGATTGAAAGTTTTTAGATTGAGTTTAAGTGGACAACAATATCGTCAATCAACGTGAATCGTTTAGAGCTTAAAATGTTTAAAGCTTAACGGTGCTAGTGATTGGTCTCTAAAACTGATATGATCCTCTTACACAAACTCACAAAAATAGTGTTTGTACATATTTCATTTCTACATTTATTTTCTGTTATTGCATTTATGTTTTAAATTTTGAAAAATCCAAAAAGATTTTCGACAACTGATGTTGGAAAGCTGATATTCAAAATTCCAAGTGCTAAACAAGATGAACTGGTTTGGGAGTGTGTGTATTCAATTGAGAAATTTATTTTGAGAAAGAAGTTGAGATTAGTTTATCAGGGTCATTAATTTGAACTTGATGTAACTATTTTTAGTAAGTTTTTCTTATTGATTTAAGTAAAAACTTATGTATTTGTGAGAAAATGCGTGCAGGAAATGAGCTGATCAGAATTAAAGCCAGGAATTGATCTCAAGGTGATAGCTAATTCCAGATAGCGATCCCATCAAGATGAGAGGGGGAGTCTGACGATGTTAGAGCCAAAGAGAAGATCCTGGTATATGTCAAGAAAGAAAAGAGACTGATAAAGACTGAAGATGCGAAGACTCGACACTTAAAACTCGTCAACATCTGAGGGGGAGTCTGTTGGTGCATTCATCTGTCGTCTTCGTCTTATGTCGAGTCTCGGGATCGTTGCGAAGATGTTCAAGCATGATGTCATGATGACATCATCAAAGTGATGTCACAATGACATCATTACACAAAAGACAAATAGGTTTAGAATGTTAAATGTTTGATTTCAGTCAAAATGTGATTCCGTACATATGTCATCACATGATTTCGCTCACTAGTCAAACATGTGATTTCGCTTTTATGGTTATTAGTGATTTCGCTCTTGTGTCATGTACACATAAGCGGAATCATGCAGCCTATAAATATGTCACATAAGCGAAATCACAGATAGATGTAGGTGTTGTCTTCCGGTGAGCCACGAAGTGCTGCCGAAGTGTCGACTCGATTGTACATGTCATTCAGATCAATAATATCGACATATTAAAGTGAATTCTCGCTGAATTGTACTCGTTTTGTCTGTTTCCGCCATTCAAAATGAGATAAACTCTTCTACACGACTCGTTTAGGTCCGAATTCGATCCTACAACCTTATTACCATGTGATAATTTTGAAAGATTTTGTCCAGTCCTCTTGTAAGGTTAATCACCAGTGATACTTATGTTACCTGAATTTCCCTGAATCAATGAGTGCACATTGTTGCTTGATGACCATTTTTAACCCAAATTTTGAACTCTTAAGTGTTTTGTGTTTATATTCACTTCTTTTGACTTCAAAAGTTTTTGTGATAAACACACTTAAGAGGTTTTGTGATTTTTTCTTCTTCCCTTTTGTCCTTTCCATTGATAAGTTTTAAATACTTACTGGATGCTTCTAAGGAAAGAATACTTTGATTCCAAAATCATTTTACAGCAACGTCTTAAGAAATTTGGTCATTTTTGCTAAGGCTTATGCCAAATTTGACATTACATATGATCTGAATAATTTTGACTGTTGATTTTTCTTAATGCATTTTTAACACAATTGATTTGGTCTTTTTTGAGGATTCTTAACCTGTTTTTCAATACATAAGATCTAATAGCTAAAGTTTTGATTTCCCTCTTTTAGTATTAACAAAGACACTAATGTTTTATCTGATCATAGCCCTTTGTTGAACATGAGGTGAACACCTTAGCAACAGTTATGATGAGAACATCCCAAACTTCATAATAACTTTTGAAATCAATTTTGTAATATGAATAATCCAACCAAAGTCACCAGATGAATTTTTCAGAACTGGAACTATTGGTGATTTATGCATGATTTTGCTGTTACGTGAATTTTGTGTGTCTTATGACATCCTGGTTGTTTTACGGAGTTTTTGAATAGCCACTTTGAACGTGATCACTCGTTACTCTATTTTTCAACTAAATACGATCAACCTTAGCATCAATGAATTTTGAGCTAAACTGTTATGTCAAATTGATTGTTAGATCGAATTTGACTGTCCGAGCTCTGATACCAATTGTTAGGATTAGAGGGTCTCATGATAGTGTTTGTTTGTTATAATTTGAACAAATGAATGGATATTAATCAATGTAAGGTGCAACGGAAATAATAAACAAACTTTGTAAACACAATCAAAAGGAAAATAGTTTTAGTAAGCACATGCTTTTCATTGAGCTGAATGATTAAAGTACAAGAAAGATTACAACACTGCTTACATACTAAAACTCCCCCTCAGCAAGATGCCCCAAGGTTGATTGCACAGGATGAAAGGATTGGAGGAGATGGAATCTCCCGAACAATCAAATGAAACAGTACAGGGTACTGTTCCATTTATAGGCACAGTCAAACCACTGAAGCATCTTTGCTGACGTCACCATGAAAGTGACGTTTAACAAACTAACAAACTCTAACTACTGATCTAATACAGACACTGCTTATGCTAACCACTGACTACAATATATAACATAAAAGAAGTTAAAACAGCTGCTGAAACCTTCCACTGATGTGAACCCAACAGTACTTGTTGTAACCCAACAGTGCTTGTTGTAACCCAGCAGTGCTTGACCCAAAGCAGTAGATTAAACAGCAGGGCTTTGTACTTCTTCAGACTTTAGTGTGATCAGTAGTTGTACATATCAGTGGATTGGAGGTCATCAGATGTTTCAAATCACTTTCAAGGGGAAAGTCTAGTGCAAACTACTGTTTATTAAGAATCCACTGTTGTGACCTGGTTTTGGCTTTACATCATCTGTTCCTCTGGTAGGGTTCAATCCCAACACTGGTGCAACAGATAAAATGTATTATCAAATTTTAAACTTAGAGTATCCTATGTATATGGCCTAATATAAATCTGTTTTGTATGTTAGCGATTATAGAACTAGCTGGGATCTGGAATTTAATGAACCAGTTGTTAGAATGCTACCGAGTAACTGCTCATATCTTAACTCATTATTTACTTTCCTATGACCAACTTGTACATCAAACGTTGTCTGCCATGGATATATTTCATAAGATGTACATCATGAATTTCCAGTTTCAAAGTGAAACCCTTTGCTAAATGTGACAATATATAGTAATTTGTATGAGCTTTCCTTTATTATTGTATTAACTTGTTGTTTCCTTGGTATTTATGTGTACTCATGGGTTTTCAGATAAACCATGGAGCTTATGCTGAGGATGGAACTATGGAACTCTCGGTGTTAGTGGATCGTGCAGAAGGTGGAAGGTGGCTCGAGTTTATTAGATGGTCAAATAGAACTAATGCTTCATAGGTATGACTTTCCGTCATCACTATAAACCGTATCTCTAAATAATTCCATCCACACTGTTCACTTTCCCCCGCAGTCTCATCACAAATATCTCTCACGCACAGACCATCTCAATACTTGATTAGCTTGAATATCACAAATCAAAGAGAGAACAAAATCATGGAGAAGAAGAATAAGAATACTTGGAAGCCTCATAAGCCTAAAATGTTCGGGAAAAGGTATGGTTTTAGGATAGATAACTGTTATAATATATGATTGGCCCAATATCCTTCCGGGTTGTGCTTATTCTGATGTTATATTTTAGGTAATTCCAGCAGAATCTCAACCATCAAAGCTTGTTGGTAGCCAAGGTTTTTCGAGTCCATACTTTGATTTTGAGAAAATAGTTGACGTTTGTTTCTTACCCTTCACCACACCGAATCATGCCTTGTTTGGAAACTTTTACTTTGAGGCCAGTTATCAAAGTAGTTGTATTCATACTGTTTATACTAGTCTTAGCTTCTTGGTATTAACTTTACAGTTTTTGTGTGGAGACATTGAGTTTTTGGTGATTAACTGATTATTATTTGTGGGTATTAGAATTAACAGTTTTTATGTGGAGGCATTGAGTTTTTGGTAATTGTTCTTTCTTTACTTTTATTCGTGCAGATTAGAAGAACATGTGGCTCCAGACACAGGTATGTTTGTTTGATATTTGAAAATTGCCGGTACACATACCAACTCATAACCATAGGAGGAGGAAAAGTGCTTAAGATCGAGATTTTTGCAGACCTCTTTGCAACTCAGGTATCTCTTTCAAAACCCCATAGTTGAATGAAATGTTGTGTGTAGTGTAAATCCAGACACAATTTTGATTGTTTTAGATTTTGGTATTATAGTCCATCGTGTGTTTAATTTTGAAGCCATTAACATCTAAATCTATAGATTGTGTTCAAATAAAAGCTCATGTTTTGTTTAATCTTGAATCAGGGATGCAAGCTTAGTGTTGAAGTTCAGGACTACTTTCAGGTAGTTATTGTTTGTATACAATGAATTGAAAACGAAAATTTTTTAATGGGTCTGGTTTCGAGGATCTGTATTTGGCAGATGTTACACACTTGGATGCCTTAAGCATGGAAACCTTCTCAGCAAAACCCATAGTGATGATCTCCCTGGATTGTGAGCACATCACCTGATGGTGATTTAATTTTGATGAGTTTCTTATCACAAGAAATATAGGCCTGGTTATAGGATAACCAGCCCATGCCTAAAACTACTTTAAATCCTGAGAGTGTCAAAGGTAGGAGATAGATTGGGATAGAGTGGTTCTTAATGGATATGGAACATCCTTCTAAAGTCTTAAAGGTTATTTCAATACTTCCATCGTCCATTTTGACCTCATAGGTATGATCTAAAGTTCTTAAGAGTATATTCAATAGTTCATAAAACTTATGATCTACAAAACTCCTATCAGCTCCAGAATCAAACATGATTCTTGCAAAGGCATCATTTACCGCTTCCTTGCGGTTAACTGAACGACCCTGGAGTTGCCCTTCTTAGCTTCGCCAATTATGATACCTCTTTCGATTGCACCCTTGGTGCATGTCGTCCTGATGTGGCTTTTCTCTCCACACTCATAAAAGACTGCGTCTTTTAAACCTTTACAGTCAAGAGTTTTGTGTCCAAGCCTTTTATAAATGCCACAATATTTCGATTAATCATATAAGCATCTCTCAGAGTGTCTCTTCCCACAAGTCTTACACTCAGATGTGTTTCCACTGAAACCTAACTGCTTCCTTCTGTGATCAAGTTTTCTTTTCCTTGAATCCCTATGATAGTTCTCCTCTCTCTTCTTTTTCGTCTCCAACTTCGCCCTAAGCTCTCTCAAGTGAATCTCATCATCAGTTAAGGCATTGGCGATGTCTACCACTGACTGGAAAGTTGAGGGTTTGGAGGATTTTACCATCCCTTGGATCTCAGGTGCTAAACCCCAAATATATTGAGAGATTCACTTAGATTCGGGGGTGATTCGGTAGGGTACCAACCAAGATATGGAGTTGTATTCGGAAGTGTACTCCCTACTGTTCAAGCTCTTCATTATTAGCTTTAAGAAGTCTGACTACACCTTTTCGATCTCACACGATGGACAATAAGTTTCCTTTATCAGCTCTTCAAACTTACTCCATTCCATGTTGTAAAGGGAAATCTTCCCACTTGCTTGGATCATGGCTTTCCACCATGATAATGCATCATCCTTGATCATATCCTTCTTAGCGCACCCGCTGATATCAATGATCGTCTCCATCTCATCAATCCATTTCATGGCATCAACTGCTCCCTTATCCCCGATGAAGTCGCAAGGTTTACACGAGTAGGGATGGCAAAATAACCTGAGCCCGGCGGGTATACCCGAAACCCGACAGGTATGGGTCGGGTATGTGATACCCGGCTCGATTACCCGAAACCATATACCCATTTACCCGAACTATATACCGTTCATATATCCGAAACTTTTTATTTATATTTTTATTTTCCCTTAACCTTTATCTATTAGTGACATATTTTAGTAGGTTCGTTATGTGAAAAAAAATCTTTTAGAATATGTATCACGAGAATATTATTCACCTTTTTTGTGGTGTCAAGTATATGAATAGAACTACAAAGAAATTATAATGTTATTATTTATTCATGATAAAACTTATTGTTTTGGTCAAAAATCAGGCTAGGATAATGCAACCAAATCTTTGTTGTGAGGAATGATGCTTAAATCAATGAACAAATGTATGAATAACTTGCAAATGAAATGAACAAGTGACATGAGGATTTATACGAGGAAAAAGCCCTTGATCAAGAGTTGATCTCCGGCATAAAAAACCTCGGGTGATGGAAACTACCGATCACCAACTATAATTAAACAAATGATCTTTATAACTCGGGATGATAACAAGCTTGTTAAAAGGATCACTAGAGTATAATGTGTATGAAATCGCCAAATGAACTGTTGAGAGGTTGTGAGAGTGTGTGTGTTAGCTAAATTAGCCAAGTGTTCTAATTCAAGCTTGTCATCCCCTTTTAAAATTAGAAATAACTAAAACAACTAACTATCTGCTAAATGTGCAAGCTTCCCACGATCTCCATAACGTTCACAAAGCCATGCACGTGCGGAATATTGAGGGCATATTCCCCAAAAATATCGGAAAGACCAAGTCCAAGGCGTATACTCCTGCAAAACAAACTTAAACATAATGAAGGCAACCGTTAGTATAAGGATAACAACAAGGATCCTGAATCCTGATCCTGCAATATCTTATGAGGATCCTTAATTCAAACAGAATTGAGGATCCGTGATCCTGGCAGTGCTTGAGGATCCGTGATCCTTAGGATTAGAAAATCCTCCCCTAACAATTGCCCCCAAAATATAAGGAGTAAAATGTAATTTAACGAGTTGTATTTTTGATCTTATCTCCAACTGACTAACGGATATATAACCGTTTGGATCGAACTAGCCGTTGCTGGTCTTACGTCATTGAAGTGACAATCCTGCAGAATCATCATTATAAATAGGTTAGAGATAAGGATCGATAGGCATTTAAATTCGTGCATTACTTCCTTTAAATCCTCATTCAAAGATCAATCAGGTATCTTTCTTCTCCTTTTCTCTTCATCTTCTTACTCTGTTCTTCTTCGAAATCTTTAGATCACAAAGAAGTTACGATCATCCCCTGCCAAGGATCACCAGAAAGATAGTCCTTTGAAAAGCCAAGGGATTATCAAAAGTACTCCGAAGGAACTCTGCAGCTTCACCGATCCGGAGATTGACCGGATTCGCCACTATTTTCCGGCGAACACCGTCTTCAAGCCCTTTGACCCTACCGCTAAAAGTGATTTTGTTTCTGAAACCTGGGTTGCTTTTTCGGCCACCCCATTCCTGATCGGATACTCCTATCCTTTCCCTTCCTTCACTGAATCCTTTTTTTTCTCTCACCGGCATGTGCTACATTCAGGCTATGCCAATGATGTGGAGGGTTTTATATACCCCAGAGAGAATCATTAAGCAGGAAGGTATAGAGTTGGGGATTTCAGAACTGGCCGAACTGTATAACCTTGTGAGCCATGGTTCACACCGCTTCTTATTCAAACATAAGCCCGGTGATGCACACCCAATCCTCAAGACCACCAAGAATGACACCAACTCGAAGAAGCATTTTTTCTTCATTAGGGGGGATTCTATCCCGGATGGGAAGGATCTCCCAAGAAAGTGGGCCACCCATGGTAGGATAGAGGATCCTTATAGAAGGATCATAGGATAACCCTGTTCCTATTCCTGTTGAGGATAACTGATCCTTTTTTTTGTTTTGCAGCTATCTCTGTCTCTCATATTATTACATCACCTGCAACCAAAGAAAGGATCGCTGCTTTCTGGAATCTTGATCCTGCAATAAGATCATTCCAAGCAAACACAAAGGACTCTCAAGAAGTATCCTCCGGCTCAGTCACAATATCAAGTAAGTATCCAAGTTTGTATATGATTAAATGTTTAAATGAAAATAAAACAAGAATACTTATCTGTTATTTTGTATTGGTAGGCGCTGGAAAATCCTCTAAGTCAGCCACTCGCTTCAGCGTTACTGATCTTAGTACTGTTGCTCCCCGGTCTGGAAAGAAGAAATCTGCTGCTAGTCCAAGTGTTCCAGTCCCTAAGCCTGTCATTTCCAAGGGCAAAGGAGGAAAGAAGAGGAAGTCCACCGAAGCTGACAACCTTGAAGGCCTGCCCCTCATCCGTCATCAGTTTGAAGAGTACTTTGTTGATGTAAGGATCCTTATCCTTAATTCTATCCTGCTCATCTGAGGATAACTGATCCTAACTTGAATTCTTCTTTCTTTGCAGAAATTCGCTGAGATCCAGATGCTCTTTGATGCTTATGTTGAAGAGGCTGAGATGAAGGAGCTGGACTTCCAGAAGATCTTCCTGGCTAAGGATGAGACCATCTCCCGCCTCGAGAAAGAGCTCAACTTGGCAAAGAAACAACTGGTAATGGCCCACATCACTGTTGACCAGGAGAACAATGAGGCGTTGGAGGATGCCAAAGTCTCTGTTGGCATTGCTATGTACAATACCAAACTGCAGATGGCTCAAGAGGCTAAGGATCCTGACTTTGACAGGACCAATTGGGAACAAGATGGCTGGAAGGCTAGGCTGGCTGAGCTTGATGATGAAGAGGAGGCTGGAGAGGTCTTAATGCTTGAGGAAAGCGGCAGCGGGGCTAAGGATCAAGCTGGCGATGCTGGGGCAGGAGGTGATGGTGATGCAGCGAAGGTTTGAGCTGCAGAAATGGGCGATGATGGATTTATCTAGACGCGGCCGGAGCCCATTTTTTATAGTTTGGTAGTGGTTTTTGTTTGATGGTGTTTTTCTCGAACAATTGTTGGTCTGTACTTAAACAATAGTAATTAGGTTTAAGGATCACTGATCCTTCAGACAATATGTAGGATTACTAATGGTGGAGGGATCCTCTGTTTGGGGGATGAAGCCGTGACAACCCTCAAAATTACATGTATTCTGTACAATTTATTAATGATAATTAAATTTCTTGATGACTGTGCTGAATCACTTAACTGCTTTCCGATTACTGTGTTATACTTACACGTGCTTGTTAACATACTAGTAGTGTACATAAAAGTTACTAAATAGTCCGGTATGCTTTCCTGAGTGTTGAAATTAAAAATGTTACAAAAATATATATGTAGGACACTTTACGGATTAATCAAGCACTTTAACGGAACAACACCAAATCGAACAACCGGACATTACCCGGAACACCAAAATAATGCTAGAAGCATTGTTTCTATTTTTTTAAGCTAGTCTTGGTTCCCGAACACTTAAACACATTACAAAAAGCATGTAACACATTAAACACAAGTCATACACTTAACACCCTCCACTAAATCACCTATTTACCATCAAATTACACTTAACCCGCCCCCCCATTGCTAACTTACGGCTCATAGGGGCCCCACACACCAAAGATTTCTTAAATCTTACTAAAATCTCTAAGCAATCTCTCCTTGGGATATGGTAGGATATGTCATGTACTTCTTAGACATGTTAACCTGTTATGGGTGGAATTCTGAGCCCATATCCTGGAAAGTATCTTGATTTATATCTTGGTTATATAGTATCTGTTTACATCCGGGATGCTGATTCAGGATATTGGTAACATCCTGAATGGTATCCTCAGGATTACTAACGGATCATGTGCAGGTACGTGGGTTAGAAGCTAGCAACGTTCACAAGGACTCATTCCGCGGAAGACTCGGTCCAAGTTGTTCAAGGAAAGACGTTAAGCCCGCTTTATTTGGTTCCAAACGGCTATTTATGGAATATTCGGGGGCATCCCTTATTTATAGGAATTTTAGTTTCTAATTTGTAACTATAAATAGATGGGTATACCAGATCGAATAGGACACCACGTGAACACTCGCTACACTCTAACACTCGCTCTCTAGCAATTTACACTTTCATACAAAAGCATTGTAACACTTAGCGATCTGGTCTAAATCCTGCACTGTATCCTGACGTTTGAAGCAATAAGAAGAACAAGGCAGCTGCGATTGTCAGCTCCCGAGGTTTTATGCCGGCGATCTAGATTGATCAAGGGCTTTCCTCGTACATCTCGTGTCATTTACTTTACTTTTTGCTCATAGTTTGATCATAGATACAGCTCAATATCCTGAGCCGTATCCCGAATACTGATTTTCTAAATAACTTAACCAGCATATTTTCAACACACTTCCTAGCACGCTACCTCACTTTACTAATTTGATCACTTAATTGCTTCGGTAATTTTTTACCAAAACAATTTGGCGCCCACCGTGGGGCAAGTGGTGCTCTCTTTGCTAAAAATCTTTGTGAAATCGTTAATCGGTTTTCTATTTTCAAAATTTTTCACCGCATTGTTTACAATGGCCTCAAGATCAAACATGAGTTCCTCTACTGTGTCTGCTGTGACTTCCGCTACTATCGGTTCGGTGCTTCCACCACCTCCTCCAAGGATGCCAGCCTCTTCACGACCTCAGGATATTATCCCTACTCGCAGTGTTCAGGAATCTGCTCCCGTTTTAGCTTCTAATGATGAAATTCTAACCTTATTTGGAAGTGTGCAGGAACAAATGAGGCATCAACAGGAAACAAACCAAATGTTGTTAAGGGAAATACAACTCCTGAAGTCTGGCTCGAGCAGATCTGCTGAGGATATTGTCACTCCATTACAACCCAGAACTTTGAACTTCAGTTCAGCTGTGTATACTGAGGATAACAGGGGGAATATTGTCCCCAGCCTTCCTCAGAATCATACTCCTGAAATACCCTCCTCGGTCAGGATGTCAACCATGAGGAGCTCAGGATATGCTTCAGGATATGGGCAAAATCCTCCGACGGGTAACGTGTCAAATAATAATAATACTCATGCTACTAACAATAGTGGATCTTTGCAGGATACAGGTGTAACATCAGCACTTACTAGGGAACTTCAGAAGTTGAAGGACATGATATCTAGTGTACCTGGAGTGGTCCAGCCGATCCCGGAAGTGTCCCAGGACAGCCACAAGATATCTCGTTTTGCATATCCTATCTGTGATGCTGAGATCCCAAAGAGATTTCAGACCCCCAACATGAAGCTTTACGACGGAACTACGGATCCTGAGGAGCATATTGCTCAGTATAGGGAAAGAATGGAGATTAACCCTATCCCTCCGGATCTCAAGGAGGCATGCTTATGCAAGGGCTTTGGTTCTACCTTAACAGGATCAGCCTTGAAATGGCTCTTGAATGTTCCTCCGCATTCGATTACATCTTTTGCTCACTTAGTAAATTTATTTAATAGTCAGTTTTCTTGTAGTAGGAGCTTTGAGAAACTAACAAGTGACCTTTACAGGATAACACAAGGGCATCAAGAATCCCTAAGGGATTATGTGAACAAGTTTAGCCGGGAATCCTTAGACATTCCGCATCTTGATGTTGCAACAGCTGTGCAAGCTTTCAAGATGGGACTGCAAAAGGATTCTCAATTTTACCAAGACCTTGTAATGAACCCATGCAGGAACTTGGATGAAGCTCGGAACAGGGCCCTGAGATATATTCGATTGGAGGATGACAGAAAGATGCAAGAGAGGATGAACTCATCTAACACTTACGAGTCAACTAACAGGAAGTCAGAATCCTCATTTAAGCCATATCGCTCTAAGCCATATGGTAGAAATGAAAACAAGAAAGTGAATGCTATTGAAGACGAGGATCCTGAAGAATATCCTGAACTATCTGAATATTGCTTTTCTGTTAACATTCCTGAATTAATGTATGCCATGCAGGGTTTAGGAGACAAGGCTAGGTGGCCTCGAAAGAATCAACAAAGGGCCGATTGGAAAGATAAGTCAAAATGGTGTCCTTTCCACGAAGATTTCGGACATGTAACTGAGGATTGCATTGCTCTAAGGAAAGAAATAAGCTATCTTCTAAGCAAGGGATATCTGAAAGATCTCTTAGGAAGAAAGAAGAATAAGGGTCAGGATACTGAGAAGGATCCTGAGCGAGCAGCATCATCTCCCGCGGACGCCAAGATAATCAACTTCATTTCGGGAGGATCCGACATTTGTGGGACTTCGTATTCGGCGGCAAAAAGACATGCAAAAGAAGCTAAGGCCGAAAGGGGAGACAAACCTGTCAGGATGACTACCCTCACAACTGACAAAGTGATCACATTTGATTCTGATGACAGAGATACTGTCCAGGATCCTCACCATGATGCTCTGGTAATAACGTTATATGTGGCTAACCATTTTGTACGCAGGATATTGGTTGATAATGGCAGCTCCGTTAACATAATCCAACTAGAGACTCTGAAGAGAATGAATGTATCTCCAATGAATATCACTTCAAAGTCTACCGTGCTTGTTGGATTCAGTGGAGAGGCTAGAAACACAGTAGGAGAGATAAAGTTGTCGGTATATGTTGAAGGAGTCAACTCAATACAACGTTTCTGTGTGATGGATTCCCTATCCTGCTATAATATCATACTAGGAAGACCATGGATTCACGATATGAAGGCTGTGCCGTCGACGTATCACCAATGCATCAAGATCCCTACCCCTTCGGGAGTGGTCAAGGTCGAAAGCGATCAGCAGGAGGCGAAGGAATGCTACTCATCCTCGATGAAATCCTCAACCAAGCCTAGTGCAGCGTAGCATTTAAAGACGCGGGCCCAGGATATCGTGGAGGATCCGGAGCAGGATGTGAAGAAAATTATCCTGAACCAGGATAATCCTGATATTTCGGTGCTCGTAGGAACCAATATCCCTCAGGATATTGAAGAACAGTTAATTAACTTTTTGAAATGCAGGATGTCAACGTTTTCATGGAAGCATGAGGATATGACAGGCATATCCAAAGACATTATCACTCACAAGCTTGGAATTGATAAATCATTCAAGCCTGTTCAGCAAAAAAGAAGGAAATTCGCTCCTGAGCGGAATACGATTATCCAAGAGGAAGTTGAGAAATTATTGAAGTCCATGATGATCAGGGAGGTTAAGTTCCCAAGGTGGCTAGCGAACGTGGTTGTGGTACAGAAGAAAAATGGGAAATGGAGAGTTTGTGTAGACTACACAGACTTGAACAAGGCTTGTCCTAAAGACCCATTTCCTCTTCCCCACATTGATGCAATGGTAGATGCCACTGCTGGGCATGAAATGCTGACCTTCATGGACGCATCCTCAGGATTTCAGCAAATCCAAATGGAACCTTCTGACCAGGAGGATACTGCCTTCATGACACCAACAGGTATTTATTGTTATACCGCTATGCCTTTTGGTTTGAAAAATGCAGGTGCAACATACCAAAGATTGGTAAACATGATGTTCAAAGACAAACTGGGGGACACCATGGAGGTATATATTGATGATATGGTGGTAAAATCAAAGAAAGCTCAGGATCACCTCCAGGATATTAAAGGAGCATTCGATATCCTGGATCAGTATAACATGAAGCTAAATCCTGCTAAGTGCCATTTTGGAGTGGGGGCAGGAAAATTTCTAGGATATATGGTAACCAAAAGAGGAATAGAGGCGAGCCCGGAGCAGATTAAAGCCATCTTGGATATTAAATCGCCCTCAAATATGAAGGATGTTCAACGATTAACAGGGCGAGTGGCAGCATTAAACAGGTTTATCTCAAGATCGTCAGAGAAATGCAAAGAGTTTTATGATATCCTAAAGAAGAACAAGAAATTCGAATGGAGTGAGAAGCATGAACCAGCCTTGCAGGATTTGAAGAAATATCTTTCAACTGCACCATTACTGATGAAGCCTAAGAATGGTGAACCATTATCCCTATACCTCGCAGTATCAGGGAATGTTGTAAGTGCCGTCCTTGTAAAGGACCATGAAGGTCAGCAATATCCTGTTTATTATGTTAGCAAAAGCTTATTGAATCTTGAAACTAGATATTCTCATTTAGAAAAATTGATACTAGCATTAGTTATGGCATCAACGAAACTTAGACATTACTTTGAGACACATAGGATTCATGTTAAAACAAATTATCCTGTTAAAAATGTACTTAGGAAACCAGAAATGTCAGGCAGGATGGCTAAGTGGTCAGTAAAGTTGAGTGCTTATGATTTAGTATATAAACCTAGAAATGCCATAAAGTCTCAGGCTTTAGCTGACTTTGTGGCTGATTTTAGTAGTGACATTCAGGATGAGGTAGACCTAGAAGTTCAACAGTTAGGAGAATCCTCAGGATCCTGGACATTATATACTGATAGTGCATCTAATGTAAGAGGAGTAGGATTGGGAATACTACTAAAATCGCCACAGGGGGACATATTACCCCAGGCTATTAGATGTGAATTTCCTGCTACTAATAATGAAGCAGAGTATGAGGCTTTAATTGCAGGATTAGAGTTGGCTAAAAGCATGAGTATCAAAAATTTGCAAGTATATGTTGACTCTTTGTTAATTACTAACCATTTTAATGGATCCTATGCAGTTAAGGGTGAGAAATTAATTGAATATCTCGATATTCTCAAAAAATTAGCAGGATATTTCAATGTTTTTACACTTGAACAGGTACCAAGGGAGGATAATGCTGAAGCGGATGCCTTAGCAAATTTGGGATCATCGATCAAGATACCTGAAGGGACCCAAATACCAATATTACATGTCTTATATCCTGCAACGAATCCTCAGGATAAAGAAGTAGCGGGTATTCGGGATCCTGGAGCGGAATATCCTGAACAGGATCCTAAATCCTGGACGGCTCCAATTGTGAAATATCTCAAAGAAGGACACATCCCCGGAAATGAAAATCCTAAGGCATTTAGGATGAAGGTATCATGATTCACTATTATAAATAATGTTTTATACAAGAAATCTCTTGCAGGACCGTATTTAAGGTGCTTGGAGGATCCTGAAGCCAAAGAAGTACTTCAGGATATACGTGAAGGGGATTGTGGTAATCACACTGGGGGCAGATCATTGTTCTCGAAAGTATTAAGGACAGGATATTATTGGCCAACGATGAGGAAAGATGCTGCAGAATATGCTCGAAGATGTGATGCATGTCAAAGGCATAGTAACATACTACATCAACCAGCTGAACCGTTATATCCTGTAGTTTCCCCTTGGCCATTCATGAAGTAGGGGATGGATATAGTAGGGAAGTTACCAAAAGCTCCGGGAGGAAAAGTCTTTATGTTAGCAATGACGGATTATTTCTCTAAGTGGGTTGAGGCTGAAGCATTTGTTCAAGTTAGAGATCAAGAGGTAGTATCCTTCATAAAGAGGAATATCCTGACTAGGTTTGGGGTACCAGCTGAGATCATTTGTGATAATGGGTCCCAGTTTATAAGCAAAAGGACTACTGACTTTTGCAAGAGTTGGGGAATCAAAATGATCACATCTACTCCGGTACATCCTCAAGCGAATGGGCAAGCTGAATCCTCAAACAAGATAATAGTCAGTAACTTAAAGAAGAGGCTTGGAGCCAAAAAAGGAAGATGGGCAGAAGAGTTACCCTTTGTTTTGTGGGCTGATAGGACAACGGTAAAGAATGCAACCGGCCAAACCCCGTTTTCCTTGGTATTTGGAGCAGAAGCAGTGATTCCAACAGAAATGACGATACCTACTGCAAGATCTATCCTACAGGATCCTGAACAAAATCCTGAAGCCTTGTGTCAAGATTTGGATACTATAGATGAAAAAAGAGACGCAGCAAGACTAAGGATAGCAGCATATCAACAAAGAATATCTAGAGCATATAATAAGAACATAAGGACTAGAAGATTTCGAGTTGGTGATTGGGTGCTAAGAAAGGCTTTTCAAAATACCACTAATCCTGCCGATGGCAAGCTAGCCCCGAAATGGGAAGGACCTTATGAAGTCGAATCAGAAGCAGGGAAAGGAGCATATCGACTCAAGAATATGGAAGGGGATATGCTACCAAGATCCTGGAATGCAATACATTTAAAGCTCTATTTCAAGTAAGAGTAGAATTTATTTTCTATCTCGGAATGGTATGTATTGTATTTTAAATATATTTGTTTATTATCTTGAACCCAATACTGACTTAAGCATCGGAGGGGTGTTAGCCAAGCTAACACCCACCTTAGTTTACAATTGTTTTGCAGCATATGTTTCAGGATATAGCTCCAGGATATGTACTCAGGATAAGCTCGAAAGATTAGAGGATTGGCCCCCTCTCTCACGTTTAAGGGATCCTGGTCCCTTCAAAGGTTTAAAGGTATTCACCTTTCTTACGAAATGGGTTTAAACACCTCGCCTGGAGCGCAAGTTATCTAGGTATAGTTCAAGGTAGCGGGACCAGTTCATGTAAAAGTGGCTGACAATTTCGTTACTGTTGGCTATATCCTGGATCCTGGAGGTATATGAGGATTGATCACCCTCTCTCACAAAAGAGTATTTTCATACTCTCTAAGGTTTAAAGGTTTTCACCTTTCTAAGAATTGGAGTTTATACACTCTCGCCTGTAGCGCATGAAATTTAGGGTTTATCCCCAGATATCAGGGTTTATCCCCAAGATATTAAGGGTTTATCCCCAGTATGCTAAGGATTCATTTCAGGATATCAGGGGTTTTGCCCTAGGGTATTCGGAATTTATTCAAATCAAAGTATGAATATATTTGCGTTTCTGTGTCGAACACAGGGGACATACGTTATACTATTCAAAGGATGGATCCAAGTTTATAAGTATGCACTGGGGACAAACTTATAATGGAGGATTAAAATTGATTCTCTAAGAATCTCTGGTATGATCTCTCCTTTTTATTTGGATAATTAATAGGGTGTATGTCAATATCCTGATCAAGATATCTTTCAGGATATCTTCTAGGATACGTTTGCAATATGTTCCTAAAAAAATGTCCAAACAAAACAGTTTTCACAAGTAAAATTTGTATATCAATGACAACAATAATAAAGTCAAAAGAGAAGTTATATTATTAACATACCAAAAGATGTGCTCTTAGTTTCACCTCAAAACAAGGCCCATTCACTAAGAGCACTAATAGTTCCTTACCATATTTACCCAACAGTTGAAGGTTTCATCTCAAACCGAGACCCTTCCACCTCCAACTGTTGTATTGTTCAAAAAGCATGCAGGAAATGTAAATTGTTCAGGTGCAGAAAAGTAAAGTGCAGAAAAGTAAATTGTTTAAGGGATTACAGACCAACATTCAAATTTAAAAAGGTGGGCTCTGGCCTTGGCACGTGTATCCGTCATCGCCCACCTAAGTGCCCTCACACAGCGGCATCTTCTCCAACCTTCTCAGACTTCTCAGCACCAGCATCCTGAGCAGCATCCTCACCAGTATCCATCCCAGCATCTGCTCCAGCATCCTTCTTGTCTCCAGCCTGGATCACCACCTCTGCTGACTTAGAAGACTCACCAGCTTCAACAGGAAGTGGCACAACTTTGCCTCCGAGCTCCTTTAGCTTGGCCACCCAGGATTCAACTGGCCAAGATGGACAAACAAGGCCCGTCTCCTTGGCCTCGTAGGCCATCTTGATGCGTGCTTGTAACAAGGAGACGATGGCGGAAGCCTTGATTCCCTCCCGGAAATTGACCAAGGCTTGATCATGATCCATTTGAACGGTGGCAAGTTTGAGCTCAGCGTCTTGGGTGACCTTCTTCAGCAGGCTTTCGTAGTGTCGGGTCTTCGCTTCGGCAATGGCACCTTGGTCAGCAACGGTGCTTTCAAGCTGTTTGATCCTGGCTTCATGGAGTGCAACAGTACCACAGGCATCATTATACAAGTGGAGCAAATGCTGGAGGCCCTGCACATCAATTACAGGTATAAGTTAGAATATATATTGACCAGGATATCCTGTCAGGATATCCTATTAGGATATACGTGCAGGATATGCGTCAGGATATTACCTGGTTAAGGAAGGATGTCATTGGCTCTAAGGAATCCGAGAAGCTGAGTTCGTCATAGGAGAACCCTTCTGAACCTGGAGCACTGACTTCAAGACCTTTCCTCTTTTTTGCTGTGGAAGCACGAGTCCTTGGATTGTCCTTGGGAGCCGGGAGTGGCTTGGAGCTAGTAGCAGCAGGAGTTTCTTTCTTGACTGTGGCTGGAGTTGGGTAGCTGTCGAGTTCGTCGAGGTCTAGATAGACTGGAACTTTGCTGGAGTCTGCACACAGGGAGTAAAATTCTAAATCTCTCCTAAGGATATCAAATGAAAACATATGTGTACAGGATATTTTGCAGGATCCTTACCAGACATATTTGCACTTGAAAGAGGACTTGGAGTTAGTGGGGATGGATTGAAACTTCTTTCAGCCTCTGGAAGGAGTCTGATGGCGTCTATTCTTTTTTGAGAATCAGCAAGAGGAGGTGCAATCTTCCTAAAATCAGCTGCATACACAACAGAGAAAATAAAATTGGTCAGTTCAGGATATAAAGTAGGATAAGAGGTAGGATCATCTTTAAACCCTAAATCCTACCCTTCTTCAACCATCTCATCGGATAATCCGTTCCACCAGGGATTGAATCCCTTTTTACAAAGAAGAACTTGGATTGCCAACCATCCTCGTTCCTGGTGGCACGAAGTATCAATGGGTCACCGGAAGTAGAATAAAACAGAAATCTACATGATCCGTGGCATCTAAGCTTGTAAGTTAGGGGTAGATCATGGAAGGAAAGATCAGGAATGTGGTTTCTTTTGATTTGGTCAAGAATAGACAAAACACGCCAAAGCATTGGCATGGTTTGGCTGAAAGAGATTTTTGTGATATTAAAGAATTCGGTGATGAAGTCCGGAAAGGGGAATTGTAGCCCTAGGGTAAAAGGGAAAGCACTGAAGCATATCCACTCGCTGGAGACCATATCCGACCGGATTTCCCGTTCAAACGGTCTAAATATGGTTCCTTACGGGAAGATACCAGAGGATTTTAAGGCCGACAGGTGGGCACTGTCAAAGGTGCATATCTCCTTCTCCGGTTCTTGGAGAAGGTTCTGTTGGCTGAATGTGGGAGCCGAGTCACCTGAACTGGACCTTGTTTGCCTTGGCATTTGGTCGCCTGAATTTTTCGCCGGAGAAAGATGATAAAGATAAATATGAAGATGATAGAGAGAATGTTACCTTTTCCTTGTCGATTATGATTAAAAAAAGAGATGAGGGTGAGAAGATATAGGGCATGATGAGTAAATATAGGCTGGGTAGTTGAAAACGGTCACATCATTAGTCTTATCTATTAATTACCTCGGCCACCGTGAAAAATGTAACCGTTAGTGCAGGATAACAAACGGTAACATTTTTGGGGACAATTGTTATGGGTGGAATTCTGAGCCCATATCCTGGAAAGTATCTTGATTTATATCTTGGTTATATAGTATCTGTTTACATCCGGGATGTTGATTCAGGATATTGGTAACATCCTGAATGGTATCCTCAAGATTACTAACGGATCATGTGCAGGTACGTGGGTTAGAAGCTAGCAACGTTCACAAGGACTCATTCCGCGGAAGACTCGGTCCAAGTTGTTCAAGGAAAGACGTTAAGCCCGCTTTATTTGGTTCCAAACGGCTATTTATGGAATATTCGGGGGCATCCCTTATTTATAGGAATTTTAGTTTCTAATTTGTAACTATAAATAGATGGGTATACCAGATCGAATAGGACACCACGTGAACACTCGCTACACTCTAACACTCACTCTCTAGCAATTTACACTTTTCATACAAAAGCATTGTAACACTTAGCGATCTGGTCTATATCCTGCACTGTATCCTGACGTTTGAAGCAATAAGAAGAACAAGGCAGCTGCGATTGTCAGCTCCCGAGGTTTTATGACGGCGATCTAGATTGATCAAGGGCTTTCCTCGTACATCTCGTGTCATTTACTTTACTTTTTGCTCATAGTTTGATCATAGATACAACTCAATATCCTGAGCCGTATCCCGAATACTGATTTTCTAAATAACTTAACCAGCATATTTTCAACACACTTCCTAGCACGCTACCTCACTTTACTAATTTGATCACTTAATTGCTTCGGTAATTTTTGACCAAAACATAACCCTTGGATAAAAGAGCTTATGGGCTATAAGAAACATACACCTTCCATTATCTTCATCAAACTTCATTTCACTCTCTCCCTCCTCCATAAACTAAGCCGAAACCCCCTCCCACTACCACCACATTTTTGTTGCAAGTTCATCCAATCCAAGTGTACTTCTAGGTGCTACAAGGTGTTCAACGAAGCTTGGTGTTCTCGGAAGTTGAAGGACCTCTTCCGTGTGCTTTTATCCACTTAATCTTCACCATCGTTCTTCCATAGCTTCAAGCTAGTAGTAAGCTTCTTATACACTCTTGATACTTCATGATTTTAGTGGTTAATAGACACATCATGTTGGTTTATGCAAGAACACTAAAGATCATAAATATAAGTCATGAACATGTAGGTTTACATAAAAGATGAAATGTGATGAAGTAATGTTAGAATGAAGTTGTTTTGATTTTGTTGTTGATTACCTGATGATTTGCTTGTTAATATTGATGTTGTTGTGATCACTAAACATGTTAACGGAATCAATCGAACACAAGTTAGAAAGCTAAAAGCTGAAAACAGCTTCTGTCCAAGCTTTTACAGCCAACTTTAGTTGGCTGTAAACAGGTCATAACTCAACAAAAAAAACTGATATTTTGAGTCTATAACGTGTTATTATGAAATACGGTTCTAATGGCACCAGAATCATAATTTTTGGACTTCGTTTACTATTTTTAAAGTGTCGTTTTGTAACAGCAGCTACAGCTGCATTTTTTATGCTGAAAATATGCGTTCTGTTTTCCGTCATAACTTGAATTCTGTGTAGAGTTAGATCATGAAATTTGTACTGTAGATGACCACCGATGTATTTGTAATTCTCTCACTGGAATTTCGTATATCGGACTTACGATGAATTTTTAATAAATTATTCCGTGGACTGCAATCAGAAAAAGATGAATCTGATTGCAGTCCGGAAAACGAATTTTTATAAAATATTGGTGATGAATTGGATCCCGATATTTTTACAAAATAATATTTGGATCGTTTAAGACATTCTGTAAAAATTTGGGAATTTTTGGAATAAGTTAACTATTTTATTAAAATGTCCGAAAACAGCCCGGTTTTGAATATTAAAGCTGAAATGACATAAGTAGTAATTTGCGTGTCTAAATGGCGAGTATGTTATCTGAGGATGATCTAACATGTTATATGTCAATAAAAGTAATATGTGCAATATCGTATGCTTGTTCTTGAGTAACTATAGGTGGAATGTTTATATGAGCGTGAACTATTAAAGTGAATGCATGTTATGTAGTAGATACGTGTAGGAACTATGTGCTCTATTTGAAACTACTAAATGACTAACTGGTAATCATATTAGGACGTGATTAACCAACCTTGACTGTTAGCTATATTTGAGAGTCTAACCGAGCAAACCGAGGTGAGTTCACACACTTTCTAAGGCATGAGATTCCCGGTGGTTTGGGAATGGGTTAAAGAATTAAAACGAAACCTACATATCCTCCTTGGGTAGGATATGTACGGTCATCCTCCTTGGGTAGGATGCCACCATAAATCCTGCGTATTCTCCTTGGGTAGAACTACGTACGTTCGTCCTCCTTGGGTAGGACAACAACCTTAAAACTTACTAGACAAAACTCTATCATAAGTCGCTCATTTTATATCTACTTAATCGCCGAGGCCGATGGCGAGTGGGTCATTAGTTAATTGCGCTATTAGGTTTAACAAACCTCACACCGTATCGTCCGAACGGGAGTGTACTAATGGACTAAGGCAAAGGGTCAATGATGATAGAAATTGACTTAGGGCACAACTTACTTTCGTTAGTAGTCGATATCATACCGTCTAGTAGTTCACATGGGGAAGCCCCCACTGATTATGGATATGGTTTGGGTAATAAAGAAGGAACTGGTTAAACATACTTTCAACTATGGGGTAACCCCCACGGCAAATAAGCCAACGAAAGTCAAACCACGTTTTTCAGAAACAACTTAAAACTAAACAACCAAACGTGAACTCACTCAACTTTGTTGTTGACTCGTTGTTACATGCCTTACAGGTCGCTAGATGCTTTTGGAGCTTGCACGAGGAGAAGGTTGTTGTGGAATATGTCCCGTGCTAAATATTTAATCCTTATGAACTTATTAGACCTACGTTTTGGACTTTAAACTTATGAACTATGGACTTATGTTTTGGTTTCACGTTTTATGCTTCCGCTGTTTAAATCTGAACTTGGTTAACTTAAAGTCGGTTTACTTTCCTTTGGTCACCAATCGTATTGTGGTTGGTTTTATTTACTTAATTGTGTTGTTCAATATGATTGGTGGCTCAATCCTGGTCATGTCACGCCTCCAAGCGGTGATACTCCGCATGGAGGATTTTGGGGGTGTGACAGAAGCCATTGTGATCCTACCGTCCTTTATATTCCTGCACTTAGACCTTGTTAACATGGACACCCTTTGCCAACCCAAGTGGATGGGCCACGTTTTGCTGGTAGAAATTTGGGTTGGCAATTTTGACAACCTGCTAAGGGTTTAACTTTTGATAAATAAATAAAATCTTAATCTTTTGGCTATCTCATGTGTTGTTATTTCAGTGAATACTTTATTTTTCAATTGTTATAATATACTTTGTTTGAATTTATAGGCTATAAGCAAAGGTTTAATAAATTATGTCAAAAAGTTTAGGATATGATCAAGGATCAAATATCCAATAATCGATAAATTCAAAAAAGTAGTGTAACTTAAGGATCATGAGTCCTGTTGTCAAAGAGTAAGGGTCACTTAGATAAATAAAGAATAAAATCAAAATGATCAAGGATCATACCTGAGAATCCAAGTTAGGATCCTAAACCTTTAATGCTTATAATCAGGATAACCAAAGGACAAACCTTAGTAAAAAGTTAGGATCAAGGATCCTTAACTGTTTAACTCCAAAAACCTGAAATGGAACACAACTTGGGACTAAGCCAATATAAGAGAAGAGTTAGCAACTGGGGACAAGCCCAACAATTCTGGGGACAAGCCCAATATACTGGGGACAAGCCCAAAAAGCTGGGGACAAGCCCAAAAAACTGGAGACAAGCCCAAAGGATCTTGTGTAAATTGGAGTATGGCCCTCACTGGCGACTATCCAAACTTAGTGACATGAAGATGCCAAAACCTTAGCTAACGTGAGAACGTTAGAAACCTTAGGAACGGATGTATGGTACGTCTACCATTATACGTAGGATCCCGGATACAGCCAGTACAATGAAATTGTCAGCACCTAAAGCGAGTACTGGTCCCATTTCCATGAACTGTACCAGGATCATCGTGCGCTGCTGGCGATACTGGGGACAGGCCCAACAAACTGGGGACTAGCCCAAATAACTAGGGTCAAGCCCAAATAACTGGATACTTCTGTGGATACTCAATCCTTTGTCAAGGATTTATCTACCTTCTACAAAACTCAGAACTAAGTGAAAGAAGGATAAAGGATCCAGGATCCTTCTCCTTGTATATAGGATAATTAAAGAATGAAATAGTTTGAGATTAGGTCATTACCAAAATGAGGATCCTCCATCCTATAAGGATCCTTCGAGGATATCGGTCATGTAAGTAGTTGAGGATCTTGGATCCTTACTACATGAAATATTTCTTCAGGTGGACAGCATTCCAAGCTCTTGGTAGCAAATCACCTTCCATTGTTAGCAATCGATATGCCCCCTTTCCTGCCTCAGCTTCAATCAGGTAGGGGCCTTCCCACTTTGGTGCCAACTTTCCATCAGCAGGATTCGTGGTATTCTGAAATGTTTTCCTCAATACCATATCACCAACTTGGAATTTCCTGATCCTGACATTCTTATTGTAGGCTCCAGCCATCCTTTGTTGATAACTAGCCATCCTTATCCTTTCCAAATCCCTGATTTCTTCTATAGTATCCAAGTCTTGACCAAGTTTTCAGCATTTCTTTTAGGATCACGGATGCTTGTTCTTGCAGTAGGAACCACTATCTCTGTAGGGATCACTGATTCTGCTCCAAATACCAAAGAAAATGGAGTTTGGCCAGTGGCATTCTTGGGGGTTGTCCTATCAGCCCATAGTACATAAGGTAGTTCTTCTGCCCATTTTCCTTTATTGGATCCAAGCTTCTTTTTCAAGTTGTTGATGATGATCTTGTTGGATGATTCTGCTTGACCATTAGCTTGTGGGTGGACTGGTGTTGATGTTATCATCTTAATCCCCCAGGTGTCACAAAAATTAGTAGTTCTACTCCCAAAAAATTGGGATCCATTATCACAAACAATTTCAGAAGGGATACCAAATCTAGTAATAATGTTTCTTTTAACAAAGGATATCACTTCCTTTTCTCTGACTTGAGCAAAGGCTTAAGCCTCTATCCACTTAGAGAAGTAATCAGTCATGGCAAGTGTTAGGGGTGGATTTCTAAATGACCAGTGATCCTTATTTACTGTTGGATTTAGTGATCCTCAATTCTGTCTGAAGCAGTGATCCTCAGAAGTGTTGCAGGATCAGGATCATGGATCACTATAAGGATCCCTGTACTAACGGTTGTCTACTTTGAATTCGTAAATGTTTTGCAGGAATATCAACTTGGACTTAGTCTTGGCGACATTCCTGGAGAATATTCTCAGTCTATTCCGCACGTGCTTGGTCAGAAATGGACGTTGTGGAGTCATGGAGGACTTGCATGATTTGCGGAATGTTAGTTAGGCTTGATATTTTCTATTTTTAAAGGGGTAGCGAGCTATTTTAGAAACACTTGGCTATTTTTGGCTACACACACACTCATACAACCGCTCTCACCAGCTCTCGACAAAACACTTAGCATTTTTCATACATTTCTACACGATACACTATAGTGATCCTTGTACTTAGCTCGCTATCATCCGAAGTTGTAATAGATTGTTTGTTTAATTTAAGTTGGTGATCGGTAGTTTCCATCACCCGGGGTTTTTTTGTGCCGGAGATCAACTCTTGATCAAGGGCTTTTTCCCCGTATAACTCTTGTTGTCATTTGTTCATCATACTTCATAGTGATCCTTATTATTGTTCATCAATTCAAGCATCATACCTCACAACAGAAAGTTTGGTTACATTGTCATTGCTTGATTTTTGACCAAAACAACAAGCATGAACACCTTTCCTCCTGGTGCTTTGGGAAGTTTTCCAAATATATCCATTCCCCATCTCATGAATGGCCAAGAAGAGGATATAGGATGCAAGAGCTCTGCTGGTTGATGAAGGATATTACTATGTCTCTGACAAGGATCACACTTCTTGGCATAATCCACAGCATCCTTCTTCATTGTAGGCCAATAGTATCCTGTCCTGAGGATCCTTGAGAACAATGCCCTGCCCCTAGTGTGGTTTCCACAATCTCCTTCATGAAAATCCTTTAGAACTTCTTGAATTTCAGGGTCCTCTATACACCTTAGATATGGACCTGCAAGAGATCGTTTGTATAACATGTTATTCAATATTGTAAATTGAGATACCTTGATTTTGAAAGCCCTGGGGTTTTCTCCTGTAGGAATCTCTCCATGTTGTATATATCTCATGATTGGAAGGATCCATGATCCTGAACGAGACTATGCACCATCACTAGGAACCATTGCAGAATCCTGTTCTATCTCCATAGCTATGTGATCCTGTTAGGACCGGTTTGACTCCGTTTCGATTGCGAACCGACTCGTACGACGTGCGGAATCCGTGCACGAGTGAGACCGAACACACGAACAGTAAAATAAATTGTGATTCTTTGATAGATTTGATAGCGTACAAGAACCTGAATCACGTGGACAAGCTTTCTCTCTCTAGAATCTCTCTCTAGATCTCTAGCTCTCCAAATGCTCTAAATGGCAAAAGTCTCAAACCTAACACTATAATTCCTTATTTATAGGCACAAGGAATATAAGGATTTCTCCTTATTTACAAGTTTTCCACCTTGTCCTTTTAACTAGATATTACAATAAAAGCTTAGACTTCTTCGGTTTCTGCTACGTGCTAGATTGACGGAGGCGATAGACACTTAATGCACTAACAGACTCCCCCTTGGATATTGCCGTAGTCAATCTCATAGCATCTTGTCTTTCTCTATCTTGAACAGAATCCCCGTGGATCTGTCTACAAGCTTCCGTTGCTCCCTCTCTCGGTAGATTCTTTCTTCAGGCTCCCCCTTTCGTCAAGCTTCCGTGCTTTTAGGGATCGACACCTCTCTTTCCAGCTACAAGCTCCTCCTAACTTTTAGCTTGTCTTTAGACTCCCCCTTAGACTCGGCTCTCGGGATCGTAGTCTGGATTACCTGCAATCACTCATACAACTATAAGTAACAACATTTTAATCTTCTAGATATCGTAATCTGACAATTCAATCTTTCTAGAAAACACTACTCATGAATTTGGCAGTTTCATCGAATCGTATCGGAAACTAGCTCTATAACAATATAAGCATCCAAATCCCCACAGTTAATCATCCAAGTCCAAATTAATGACCTTGGAGATATCACAAACTGTTTTTGAATTTTTGATTAAAAAAAAACTTCAAGTTTCAAATTAATGAACTTGTTTTATTTTCAGAAACACAATCAGCTTACTTAGAATTTGAAACTCAGCACTCAGACATCAGTTGTCGAAAATAAAGCAGAAATCAAAATCTTTTTGTATTTTCTGAAAATATAAAGCAGTAAAGAAATATGTACAAACATATTTACAGACGATATTTTTGTTTGAGTATGCGTCAGAGGATCATATCAGTTTTTGACAAGTCACAAGTACCGTTGAGCTTAAAATCACATTACGCATTAAACAATTCACTTAGATTGTCGATATACTTGTCCACTTAAATTTTCATACAAATTTCAACTGATTCAGGATACGATTTAGATGAATTAAAAACTTAGATCATTCATGTGTCCCACCTCTTGAATATACTCCCGTATCCAGAATCCCAATAATCAGTCTTACAGGTGAGAATACTACAATGATATCTGTATATAATTTAGGTATGCGAGGGCCGAGGGATCTCAGGTCGATACTTCCGTATACGCAGAGAGATATCAGCTTCGACTTTTCGGTGTGTCCCCTTTAGAGGATCTTTTTGCTTACAACAGCAGCATTTATCAATTTTATTGTTTCAGCATGCTGAGGGTTTAATGCTGTGTTTCAAGCATTGCAGCAAGTATTAGCCAAGGACTAGGTCAGAACCACCGTTCAGCAGAAGTCCCGGAATAATACCCCAGACATCATTGAGTATAAAGACCTAGTATATCAGATTAAGAGACCTTTCAAACGAGATTTCAGGGGTTACCTATATATCCAAGTAGTGTTCCCCACAAAATAAGCAAGTTTGAATTTAGGTTTATATCCCGAAAAAGTTTACTAAATGTATAAAAATCTACCGACACATCCACGGTGAGATCGTTTAACACATTTAAACTTTCCATTTCTTTAGCGTACTATAACTGTCTACTGATGTACTATCATTTCCTCTTTTTACACAAAACTCAAATTTTTGAATTTTTATCATGTTTTTGACTTTTTCAAATTTTCAAATGTTTTTGTATTTTCTAATGACAATTTTTCTCCCCCTAAAATGCAAAACCATTTAAAAAAAATTTGACAACCAACACTGATAGCTTTGTCTCGCCATCCATTTTCTGCTTCAAGTGCTCTGATTTGCAGAAAATATAACGTACCCCCATGATTTACAACCCATTGATCTTAACAGTTTGAAAACCGTTTTTCAATCTGATGAAAGTAATCATGTTTGTTCAGCCGTGAGGGTTTCGGCATATTCAATCAACATACATTCAAACAAAATTAAAAACAAACATATTTATGGTTTCAAATTTTAACAAACTAAAAACATATTTTTGGTTTTTAATTTTTTTCAATTTTTAGGATTTTGAAAATATTGTTTATTTATGTACAGAAAACACTTCAACTAAACTCCCTGTTCAACCAAACCAGGGTCCTGCAACCTCTTCCTGTGCCAGGTTGCTCCAACTACCATTCTTACAATCTTCAGCTTCGTTGAGCACCTGCACATTCAAACTTTATCAATCATTTGAACAATTTAGCCCAGGTCTGTTGGACCTTAGGCATTTCAACACAATAATGTTCATTTAATTTCGGAAACTCTTTGTCACTTAAAACTTGTTCAACTTTGACTTCAACCTTCTCATCTTTTACCGGCGTCACTTGTTTCTTAGCACTCCACATTTGACCTTCCGGAGTACCTCTTTTATAAAAATTTGTCTCTTTTTGAACCTTTTGTTTTTGAATAACATTTTTAGGTTTCCAAAACTCTTGAGGTTTTGTCATATCAACAGATATTCTCCAACTCTGTGTTGTTCTTAATCTGGGTGTGTGAGAATTCCAGGTCTGTCTTGAATCGAACCTGTTCGGGTTTGATTTCCAATTTTGATTTGAAGCAAACTTGTTTGTATTGTACCTCCAAGTTTGTTTCGAATCAAATCTGGTTGACCTTGATTTCACATCCTCAGATTTCTGTTTTTCAACATCAACAGGCTTTGGATTTGGACACTTTCGCGCAACATGTCCAATTTGATCACATTTAAAACACACTTTCTTTGAAACATCCTTGGTCTGTTGTTGTTTCTTTTTCATAGTCTCAAACTCCTCATTAGACTATTGTCCAAATTTGAGTTTTTCCTCTTCTTTCAAACTTTTCCCTTGAATAAAATTCATCTTTTGTTGCAAATTTGGTGTTTTACTTTGATTCCAATTCCGTTTCTTTTTATAACCCAAACCAGCCTTCATGTTTTTCTTCTTAAAACCAGGTTTGTTATAAAAAGATTTATGACCTTTACCAGCAAACTTTGGAATTTCCGACTTCTCAATCTCAACCATTTTGAAAACTTTATCGACCTTCTCTGAAATCACATTTTGAATCGGGAATACAACATCTAAGAATAATTTGTCCGATCCAATCATGGTATAAACCAATCCTTTTGAATCATCATTCAAATTTTTCTCGGATTTTGTGTTTTTCAGATAACCATCATAAAGATTTCCTTCATCTTCATCCTGTGATTCAGACTTACCTTTTGTAGACTCATCTTTCAAAACGCTTTCAACAACCTTACTTACCACCTCTGAATCATTAGCATCATCAGATTTGGAGTAAGTCACATCGATACTTTCAGGTAACTGGTCAGCTATATTCAAACCCTTTGCCACCTTTTCCTCATCATAAAAAGTATAATTGTTTCTCAATGGTGGTGGTACCTGATGAAATTCTGAACCAATACCCTTTTTGCAATTTTCAGTATCTTTGTCATCTGGTGTGATGTTGAAAATGCGTTCGAGAATGTACGAAGAGTTATGATAACTTTGAAGTTTTGTAACAACCTTATCTTTTTCAGCCAAGACTTGTTTAAGATTTGCTATTTCATCAACACATTTGTTTAATTCAATTTGCTTTTCTTTAAACTGTCTCTCATACATTTCTTTGGTTGTTAAAGTTTCAGACAATCTTTGATCAAAACTTTTGACTTGGCTCTTCAAAGTATCATAAGCTTCTTGTACTCTGTGACTCGACCATTTTAAAGAATCATACTGTTTTTGTAAATCTTGAAATTTCGATTCTTTTTCAACACAATCGACACATTTTGTAGAACACAGTTGTCTATAAACATCATTATCCTTTTCAAGACCTTGACATTTCTGTGTCAAATTTTCAACTTTTAGTTTCAAAATTTCTTCTTTTTCAATCATTTCTTTACATTTTATTTTGAAAACATTTTCAAGTTTGCTTGTTTCAATATCTTTTGTTTTGATTATATCATCTTTTTCAGTACAGGCTTTGCACATTTCTATGCAATTCCTGCACTTGTTTTCTTTGTTATCAAAGATTTCAACATTCGACAAATCAGAAAATTTTCTAACCTCAGTTTCTTTCAGCACCGATTCTTCTGACTCAGTTTTCTGATCTTCCTCCTTTTCTTCTTTCTAAGCTTCTTCATTCTTCTGCGTTTCTTCAGCTCTCTGTTCCTCTCCAGCAAGCTTTGCAACAGTCTTCACTTCTTCAATCATCTTCTTCAATTCTTCTTCTTTTCTTTTCTTCAGTTCTACCACCTTCGGTAAACTTGCTTCAAAAACTTCTTTTAACTTGATCATCAAATTTGGCAAATAGCTTTTATCAGAAAGCCTTCTTGTGTTGAAAGTGCCTTCACTTGGAAACACATTGGTTACAGCATCAAAATCCACTTTTGATGGATCAACTACTGGATTACCCTGTGGATCCATGTAACACTCTAGTTCTTCATTCCATCTCTTGGCTCTTTGTGCTTCCTTAAATGGTTCATACAATTTGCCAATCTCCTATCTCGCACTGTCTCTTCTCCACCAATTATCATGATCATCATTTGCAACAAATGCATAACCAACTGCATCTTCTTCAGGTAGAACTTCTTGACTCCAGTCATACCCTTCATCATCATATATAACTGCAAGAGCCCTTGATCTTTCTTCTGGTTGTTTTAATCTTGGTGGCTCAGACTTGTTCTGATGGTAAATTGCCTTCCTGTAGTAATCTTCATTGAATGGATTTTCAGAATCATCAGCAACATACGCATTTCTGCACTCGCGCTTAAAGTGACCTCTTTGTTTGCATTTGAAGCATGTCACCTTGGATTTATCAAATCCCAATTTGGTAGATGGTCCACCAATTGACTTTCTCCCCGTGATCTCCATGAACCGCTATGCCCGACGAACCGCACTGGCCATGCACCATCTTATATCCATTAGTTCCATCTCCTCGGGGTCTAATTGATCATAATCTTCTTTTGTCAAGTTGGTGTTGCCAATCTTCCCTGCAACGAGGCTTTCATACGATTCAAGTACAGATGCCAAGAAAACCATCTGTTGTTTTGCTGACTCTTCGCTGAAATTCTGCCCATTCTTCAAATCCACTGCGATATTACACTGAAACAAATTCTTGGAAGCAGATTAACTTGAAGTGTTTGAAGAAGATTCACTGTGAAAACCACTGTGAAGACTTTCATTGTTCACTGAACTTGAACTTTCTGCAGAAAATGCAGTTCTTGGAGACCCAGCCTGCGGTACTCTGTAGTAAAGCTCTACATTCTGCTGATAAGCTGGATTGTTGACTTTAGATCTCTTTATCTCCAGCTCATGACTTTCAAGCTTTTCAATCAGCAAATCCAATTTTAAATCTTCAGGTTTGATTGTATTTTTCAACATTAGAGCGAAGTATTGCCACTCTTGATCATTTGGCAATGAATCAAACAGTTTATCCACCAGCTCCTCTTCAGAAGGTAAGATTTGGTGTCTGATCAGCTCCATTTTTAGATGTCCGAATCTCTCAATCATTTTACAAACAGATTCATTTTTCATACAATTGAATAAATCAAACTCTTTACGCAACAATTTCTTTTTGTTTTTAACAATTTCATTACTTCCTACACATTTTCTCTCTAACGTTTCCCACAAACTCTTTGAAGTCTTTTCTTGTTCGAACAATGAAATAATATCTTCTCTTACTGACTGTTTGATCAATGTTATCATTCTATATTCAGCCACAACATTTTTTATATCTTTTTCTGTAAAATCTTTTGGTTCTATTAACTCTCCTCCCTCTTTTACAGGTTTATTGTATCCATCTGTCAGTTTTAACCAGCTTTCAGTAGCAAAGGCTTTTACCCAACCCTCAAATCTATTTTTCCACCAGTGATAATCTTCCACTTTCATTAGCTTTGGTGGCTTCTGTTGGCTCCCGTACATGTTTTCAAACTTCAAATTCTCCGAAATCTCTTTTGAATATTCTTTCATCTCAGATCTTCTATCTGATGATTCGGAATTGAACGCGTTGTAGAAAGTATTGTAGAATTCTTCACCACTGCCTGACATCTTCAATTACCTGAATCAAACAAACAAAAAAACTCAGTGAGTTTAATCAATATCAAACAAATGAATCGGACGGGTACTTGAATGAGTGAGTCAACAAAAATCAGTGAAAATAATCTCGTGACAACGCTGTTCGTTCGGGTGAGATGTCTCGAATGGATGAGAATCCGTGTGACTGAAAATAATCCGACTCTTTGACACAAACCACTTTACTAAACGCCAAAACTTGAGTTGATCAGTTGGCACTTTGACTCTTTGACCGATGAACTTCACATGAATCGAACAATTTTCAATGTAAATCGAATTTTTTAGTGGCAGACAATTTTAAAACACATCATACTCCTATTGTACCGAGTATTGTCTTGAGCTTGACACAATTTAATATCTCGAACAACACATCACATCCTCACATGCACCTTTTTAAAATGTCCAACAACAATTGATTGAACCGAGATTTGTAAACCAGCTTTTATCTTTTATGAATCTGATTGGACCTTCAAAATCACTAAGCCGACAATATCAATTTAATTCTTAATTCCTATTTGATCAACTTTCTTTTGTCAATATATGTCCGACAAGTTCAAATCAATTAGCAAAGAATTTACAAGTCTGCAAATTATCTGTTCCAATGCATATTCACATGTATTCACGTGATGACTGAATTAGAATCAATTGTGATATTCCCTTTACAATTCTCGTGGCCGACAAAACAGATCACATGCAGACCCCTTGATATGATGTCACAAAAACGAAACCTCAACTATTTTGTCACTAAAAGCGGACCAGATAATGCCCGGATGAGCGGACCAGGTATTGTCCGAATGAGCGAACCAGATATTGTCCGGATGAGCGGACCAGATATTGTCCGGATGAGCGGACCAAATATTGTCACATGAGCGGACCAGAATTACTTGTACGTTGGAGCGGACCAGAAACACGAACCTGCAATTTTGACAGCGAAATCGAACTGAAAATCTTAGATTTCTCCTAAACGGTTAGGAATTTGGATCTGAAACTTGGTAGGGTTATAGATCAGGTATATACGCACAACATATCAAAAAATCAGACGATTTGGACCATAAAAACCCGTTCAATTTGACGAATTTCAGTAAAAACGTGAAATATATGAAAAAGATGAAGACATAGATGAAATCGGATCTGAATCGGCTGAAATCTGGTACGAAAACAATGTGTTTGATCAAGCAATCGAGCTCCTAGCTCTGATACCACTTGTTAGGACCGGTTTGACTCCGTTTTGATTGCGAACCGACTCGTACGACGTGCGGAATCCGTGCACGAGTGAGACCGAACACACGAACAGTAAAATAAATTATGATTCTTTGATAGATTTGATAGCGTACAAGAACCTGAATCACGTGGACAAGCTTTCTCTCTCTAGAATCACTCTCTAGATCTCTAGCTCTCCAAATGCTCTAAATGGCAAAAGTCTCAAACCTAACACTATAATTCCCTATTTATAGGCACAAGGAATATAAGGATTTCTCCTTATTTACAAGTTTGTCACCTTGTCCTTTTAACTAGATATTACAATAAAAGCTTAGACTTCTTCGGTTTCTGCTACGTGCTAGATTGACGGAGGCGATAGACACTTAATGCACTAACAGATCCTCAATAGCAGGAGCCAAAATATGGATGATAGGGATCTTGATATCCTCTGGAATTTTTAAGGATGATCCTAGGTTGGCCAATGCATCAGCTTCTGCATTTTCTTCCCTGGGTACCTGTGTCAAACTAAAAGAAACAAAATAGAGTGCCAATTCCTTGACTATCTCTAGGTATTTGGTCAACTTTTCACCTTTAACAGCATAGGATCCATTAAAGTGATTAGTAATTAACAATGAATCTACATGTACCTCAAGATACCTGATCCTCATGTCACACCCCGACCACGTAGAACAACAAAACATGGCGGAAACGTCGGGGAGTGTTGTAACAGAATTAATTGTTTCACAACCATGGAAATTAAAGTTTCATTTTATTTATCAAACAAGAGAGTTACATTGTCTTAAACAAGAAACAAAGAGTACATAACATAATTCAACTAGTTCTTGCTTCGTTTTAAGTCACTAAGGCACAGGTCCGCCTAAGTGTGTCTCGATCATCCTATGCAACAGCTCCTGAAAACACATGTGAAAATAGGTACGTCAGCATAAAAATTCCTGTGAGATACATAGGTTTTGTGAAAATAGGATTCATGACTTGCGTTTGAAGAAACTGTTTAATAAAAAGTAGCCATGAATCTTGTTGAGTGTTTCCTTTCATAAATCATTTGAAAAGCGATAAATAAACCAAATGATATATATGTATAAAAGAATAATGTATGGTTAAGTGAATAACCATGTAAAAATGGGTTTGTATAAGTTAAGTTATTTGTAAAATGATGTTTATGTGAAGATTGTATTGTAGATGTAATATGTCTAAACTGAAATGGTTTAAATAACGCTACGATATGTAATACCATAAAAGCACTTATATATAGGAAGTACCAGCGGCGTATCCACCATGTTTTTATCGTATTACATGTCGCCTCGTTACTTAAATCACTTACCCAACCAGCCACCAAGATGAAATGTTTAACAATTGTAGAAATGTTTATGTATGGTCAAATACGGTTAACACGGTTCAACAGTTACAAACGGTTCATATAATCAAATGGTTACAACGGTTCACATAGTTAAATAGTTACAAATGGTTCAAAATGTAACATAATGTGTTCATATGCTGGATGAGCATATGCAACAAAATGCAATGTAAAACAATGTGTCCATATGTTGAGTAAACATATGCAACTAATGTAATGTAAATCAATGTGCTAGCATGCTCAGTCAACATACATAGCAGAAATGTAAGGTAAAACAACATACTAAGTATGCTAAGTAAACATACATAGCGAAACAATGTAATGTAAATCATGTACTATTAATGTACTAATGAGCATAGCAAGTATATGATGTGAAAACAGGAAAGCACGAAAGTAACAAGTAGGCACACGTGTTTCACCCCAAAACGTTTGAAAAACAGTAAAAGAGGGGTCTATGTACTCACTTGAGATTGCCTAGGAGTTCTTGAGTAACAACCAAACAATGCTAGAGATCACGGAAATCAAACGGCACCTAATATAGGTAACTATGTTAATAAACCGGACCTATATTGGAGGATCGGATAGAATGAGGGCTTGTAAACCAAATGAGTATGGGAACTCATGTAATATGGTTTAACAAATCCTACATACTAAAATGAAACCTAACCTAAGTGCTTACGACCCATTACGACCCGCTTAGGTAGCTTATGCTACTTTAACGCGCCGTTCGCGTAAAACGCGTTCGGATTGCCTAACTAGTCCTATGACAAGTAAAATATGCCTTAACATGTTTAATATGGTTGCCAAATCAGTTTAGATGTCAAAAGTTATGTTACATATGCTTAAAATGAATTTTGGCGTTAAAAAGGGCATTTTGGTAATTTACCTAAGGCATATAAACTACCTATCATACAACTAACTAAACGTCGTGACCACAAGGTATAACCTCGGAAGGTTATTCCCTATATACTATGGTCACCTAAAGTATTTTGTCGGATCCTAATGATCGACCAAATGGGTCGGGTTCGAAAGTATAAGCGATTGTTTAGATCGCTTACCTTACGACCCTATATAAGCACTAAACTAAAAGTGACGAGCTAAGCATGTTAAAACATGCTTAACTAAGTTAGAAAACAAGTTTGGTATCAAAACAAACGGTTTTGATACCTAAAAGTAGTTTGGTTACAAAATACGCAAGAATACATATTTTGGCCAAAACTATGACTCGTCACTGAGCCTAGATAACGTGGTAATCAGTAGGCATAGTCACAAGGGACTATAGCCATCGTGATTACGCTCACATTGCGAAGTTCAACTGAACTTCGTGTTGACTATAAAATGGTCAACGCAGAAAATGCTAAAAGAACGAAAGAGGACTTACAACGGGTCCAAGAACGGAAGTTTTGATCCGAATATTCTCAGGTATGAAGTGATAAACACATCAACTTAGAGAACAAATTCAGATTCAAAGGTGTGGGTTTTGCAAATGAGAGGTGAGGGGTATTTATAGATTTCCTTGAACCGTTAAGATCGTTTATCGAAAACCGAGCTTTAATCTCATCCATACACTTGGGCACATGGTTTTACAATACCATGTGCACATCAATATGGCCCCTAGTATCAGGTAAAACCATGTGCATGTGGGTTTTGTGAGTAATACAGCTGTAAATAGTTGTTAAAACTGGTTTTGCATATCTGACATGCTTACGCGGGCCGCGTAAGGTTTTATGGGGGCTTACGCGGGCCGCCTGAGCCTTCTGATCAGCAAACAACTTTTAAAAATGACAGTTTCAGTCCCTGTTGGTGTTTAAAGCCATTTCCGACATGTTTAAGGCCCGTTAAGCCAACTTTAAGGCCCTAAAATGATTCCTAAACATTGTGGACATGAAACATGCTCAAAGATATTCCGGATGTCGTTTCGTTTGGTCATACGATCGCGATGTTTGCTTAATTACAACGGAATGCGCGTAAGCGCGAAAAACGATCCAAATAGCGCGACGAATGGATTTTTCTTATGCCAAACACTAAAATAAAATATTTTAATGCTTACATAAATTTTTGGATGTCCGGATGTATTCAGAACGTAAGTTATGCGCGAAAATGCAAACTTGTGCACTTTTTGACGCTTTTAGTCCCTGAATGACCCAAAAGTTTATTTTAGCACACTGAACCCCTCAAAGCCTATTTCTGAGCTATGTAAAGGGTATTTATGGTATGTTTAACTTATGGTCAAGTTTCGAAATGTCTGTTCCAGTACGAATCGTCATAGTTTCGCAGTTTGTCGAATTTAGTCCCTATAAGTGATTAAACTTGATTTTGCCATACCAAAGCCTTCAAAACTTATTTCTAAGTTATGTAGAGGTTATTTAAGGTATGTTAAGCATATTTCACTATTCTGGAGTGTTTGTTGCATTAAACTGGTTATATTTACGCATCAGTGCGCGTATAACCTTCCAGAAAGCGATTTAAAGTTTGAAATCGAACAAGAATTGATATGTGCAAAAGATACACATATTATATAGATCCCAAGTATGAAATACAATATTTCATTGGCTTGGTATTTGTTTGATGGTCACAGAGGCACATGTGTCACACCTCATATGCTTGGCAATTTGCAAACTGGCTATCAAGGCTTCATACTCAGCCTCATTATTAGTAGTTTGAAACTCACAAGCTATTGAGTGGGGTATTATGTCCCCCTGTGGAAATTTTAGTAGTATTCCAAGTCCTGTTCCTTTGACATTAGATGCTCCATCAGTGAAGAGTATCCAAGGATCCTTAGTCTCTTCAAGCTGCTGAACTTCTAACTCAGCTTCTCTTTGTAAATCACTACTAAAATTTGCCACAAAGTCAGCTAAGGCCTGGGATTTGATGGCAGTCCTTGGTTCATATCTTTTATCATAAGCACTAAGTTTCACTGCCCATTTAGCCATCCTTCCTGACATTTCAGGTTTCCTGAGAACATTCTTAATTGGAAAGTTAGTCTTAACAATAATGGCATGAGTTTCAAAATAATGTCTTAGTTTAGTAGATGCCATAATCAAAGCAAGGATAAGTTTTTCTAAATGTGAATACCTGGATTCAGCATCAAGCAAACTCTTACTTACATAATAGACAGGATGTTGTGTACCTTCGTGATCCTTAACAAGGACCGCACTTACTGCTTTACAGGATACCGCTAGATATAAGGATAATATATCCCCTTTTTCTGGTTTCATCAATGCAGAAGCTAAGGATATGTAATCTTTAAGGGCTTTGAGAGCACTTTCATGCTTTTCAGTCCACTCAAATTTCTTTCTCAAAATGTCATAGAATTCCTTGCACTTTTCTGATGATTTTGATATGAACCTATTCAAGGCTGCGATCCTCCCTGTCAACCTTTGCACATCCTTGGCATTGGCAGGAGATTTGATATTCACAATAGCCTTAATTTGCTCTGGACTTGCTTCAATGCCTCTTTTAGTTACCATATAGCCTAGGAACTTGCCTGCTTTAACACCAAAGTGACACTTTGAAGGATTCAACTTCATATTGAATTTGTCAAGGATATTGAATGCTTCTTCCAGGTCTCTAAGGTGATCCTCAGCTCTCCTGGACTTAACCACCATGTCGTCTATGTAGACTTCCATAGTGTGTCCAATTTGTTCCTTAAACATCATATTGACTAGCCTTTGATAAGTAGCACCTGCATTCCTTAGTCCAAATGGCATATCAATATAACAATAGATACCAGTTGGGGTCATAAAGGCTGTATCCTCTTGATCAGATGGTTCCATCTGAATTTGTTGAAATCCAGATGAAGCATCCATAAAAGTCAACAACTCATGACCCGCGGTAGCATCCACCATGGAGTCAATGTGGGGTAATGGGAAAGGATCCTTGGGACATGCCTTGTTTAAATCAGTGAAATCGACACATACCCTCCACTTTCCATTTTTCTTTTGAACAACAACCACATTGGCTAACCATCTTGGATACTTAACCTCTCTAATCATACCTGCTCGGAGTAATTTGCCTACCACCTCCTGGATAATGGCATTCCTCTCAAGTGCAAACTTCCTCCTCTTCTGATGTATAGGTTTGAATGACCTGTCAATGCCAAGTTTATGAGTAATTATATCTTTAGAGATACCTGTCATGTCTTCATGCTTCCAGGCAAAGGTAGTTTTCCTCCTTTTAAGGAAGGACACTAGATCCTATTCAATGTTGCTGAGGATCCCTGATCCTATGAAGACTTTGGATTCAAGATCATGAGGATCCATAAGGATTTTTTTTCACATCCTGTTCTCTTGCCTCCAATACGTCTCTTGGAGGATACTTTAGTTGCTATTGCTCCCTTGGTCTTGAGGCTGGCTTCATTGATGAGGTATAGCAATTCTTTGCTTCTTGTTGGCCACTCTCAATCTTTATCACCCCCCATGGACTAGGAAGATTTACACATTGATGGTAGGTAGATGCAACTGCCTTCATGTCATGTATCCATGGCCTACCAAGGATAACATTGCAACAGGATAAGCAATCTATTACACAAAAAAATTTATAAGAATGAAGTCCTTCAATGTAGATGGGAAGTTTAATGTCCCCCAATGTATTCTTGGTTTCTCCGCTGAATCCCACAAGAACTGAGGATCTTGGGATAATATCTGATTCAGGGATATTCATCTTCTTGAGGACATCAAGCTGAATGATGTTCACCGAGCTTCCTCCATCGATTAGGATCCTGTGAACAAAATGGTTAGAAATGAACAAAGTAATACCAAGACCATCATGATGAGGATCCTGAACATCAACACGATCATCCTCATCAAAAGTTATAACTTTCTCTTGTGTAACAGTAGATATCCGGATGGGTCTATCTCCATTGTCCATCTTGGTCTTATTGGCATGTCTTTTGGCTGCTGAAAAGGAAGTACCACAAATTTCTGATCCACCGGATATGAAGTTTATAACTTGTGCATCTGCTGGAGGAGCAGGAGCTCTTTCTGGGATCTTCTCAGGATCCTGGATCCTTGACTTTTTTCTTCCCAAAAGTTCCTTCAAGTGCCCCTTGCTTAACAAGTAACCGATTTCTTTTCTAAGTGCAATACAATCTTCAGTGAGATGTCCGAAATCCTCATGATATGCACACCATTTGGACTTGTCTTTTGTTGCGGCTGGTTTATCACTTTTCCTTGGCCATCTTGCTTTCTCACCTAGATTCTGCATTGTAAGAATTAGTTCATTGTTATCAACAGAAAAACAGTACTCAGAAATGGGAGGATAATCCTCATCATCCTCTTCCTGTTCTACTGCATGCACGTTCTTGTTATCAGACTTGTTGTAAGACTTGAACTTGTTGTTCTTAAAGTAGGATCCTTGTTTCTCCTGTTTCGAGGATCCTGCCAGTCTTTCCTGGATCCTTTTATCATCTTCTAATCGGATGAATCTAAGGGCCCTGGTTCTCACTTCATCAAGATTCCTGCATGGGGTCATGACAAGATCATCATAGAATAATTAATCCCTAAGCAAACCCAATTTAAAGGCTTCCACAGCCGTAGCTATATCCAGATTAGGGATATCTAAGGATTCTTTACTAAACTTAGTGATGTAATCTCTAAGTGATTCATTTTGACCTTGTGTTGCCCTATATAGATCACTAGTTAAACGTTCAAATTTTCTACTACATGAGAATTGGCTATTAAACAGATTAACTAGATTAGCAGATGAAGTAATAGAGTAAGGGGGAAGACTTAGCAGCCATTTAAGAGCAGATCCCGTGAGTGTGGATCCAAAACCCTTGCATAGACATGCTTCTTTTAACCTCTCAGGAATTGGATTGATCTCCATCCTTTCTCTGTATTGAGCTACGTGCTCCTCTGGATCCGTCGAACCATCATACAACTTCATGGTTGGTATTTGGAACCTTTTGGGTATCTCAGCATCACAAATAGGTGGTGCAAAACGAGATATCCTATGGCTCCTGTTAGGGGAGGATTTTCCATAGATCAGTGATCCTCAATTACTGTTGGGCTTAGGGATCCTCAATTCTGTTTGAATTAGTGATCCTCAGAGAGTATTGTAGGATCAGGATCCAGGATCATTATAAGGATCCTTACAGTAACGATTGTCTGCTTTGAATATGATGTTGTTTTGCAGGAGTACGTGCTTGGACTTGGTCTTGGCGATATTCCTGGAGCATATTCTCTTTTATTCCGCACGTGCTTGACTAATATGGACGTTATGGAGTTCGTGGAAGACTTGCATGAAATGCGGATAGTTAGTTAACTTAGATATTTTCTAAATTTATAAGGGGATAGCGAGCTAGATTAAAACACTTGGCTATTTTTTGGCTAAACACACACACTCGTAACTGCTCTCATCAGCTCTTGACAGTTTGCTTGGCGATTATACACTTTTTTGCACATTACACTCTAGTGATCCTTGTAACAAGCTCGCTATCATCCAAAGTTGTAATACATTTTCTGTTTAATCTGAGTTGGTGATCGGTAGTTTCCGTCACCCGAGGTTTTTTATGCCGGAGATCAATTCTTGATCAACGGCTTTTTCCTCGTATAAATCATTGTGTCATTTGTTCATTACATTTCTGAGTGATCCTTCATATTGTTCATTGATTCAAGCATCACACCTCACAACAGAAAGTTTGGTTTCATTATCTTAGTTTAATTTTTGACCAAAACCGTTTGGCGCCCACCGTGGGGCAATTGGTGCTTCGTTCTTGAGAAATTATTGTTCTTGTGATCATTTCGGTTCATTACAACCAAGCAGATGGCTTCTTCAGCAAAGAACACATCAAGCTCTATGCCGGCAATCAGTTCTTCACAAGGCATTCCTCCTTTGCCTCCACCACCTTCTGGATCCCAGAAGAATGCTGAAAATGCTGCGAAGAGACAAACCCCCATTTTCCCAAAACCACCAACTTCTTCTGTTTCCTCTAATCCTACTACTAATGATCTTTTTACTCTGATTTTGCAGATGAGAGATTGCATGCAAGAGCAGGACAAAACCAATGAAAGGATCCTCCAGGAGATTGGTGATATCAAGAAACAGAAGAAATCAGTGGAGGATCACTCTCCTCTGATACCAAGGTCATTGAATTTTGACACTCCAGTTGTAACTACCCTACAATCGGCAGTTCCGGGCATCCAGTATCAAAGTGGTCCATCAGAAAGGCGTTATGGAACGGCCACTATGAGTCAGGCATTTGGCTCTCACTTTCAGCTTCAAGGATCCTATTCTCAGCCATCGGGATCCTCTTCTCAGCATCAGGGATCCTTCGTCAGCTCAGGAGGATATTTGGGAATGCACACAGTCCAAGGATCCTCCCAGGTCCAAGGATCCTCCCAGGGCCAAGGATCCTCCCAGGTCCAAGGATCCTCCCAGGTTCAAGGATCCTCCCAGGTCCAAGGATTCTCTATGGTTCCAGGATCCCTTCAGGTTCTAGGATCCTCTCAGCCCCAAGGATCCTTTCAGGTTCAAGGATCCTCTCAGGTTCAAGGATCCAACATCTTTCAGGATCAAGGATCCTTGAGAAGTATGCAGCCTCCAAGTTCGGATGTTCATCAAGGAGACTTCATACCAATGCAGACCATTGCTTCCTCTGGTCCTTCAATCATACCAGAGTCCTGGCAATATGGATTCACATCTAGAATTCCAAACATGAATCCTCTGGGAGGTAACACTTTCAATAATTCTTATAACACTAACCATGGCTCCATGCAGGATACATGTATCAATCAAGCTATGGCTAGGGAATTACAGAAGCTTAAGGATATGATATCCAGTGTTCCAGGAGTGGTCAAGCCCATTCCTGAGATTGCAGATGGTAGCCATAAGATATCTCGTTTTGCACCACCCTTATGTGATGCTGAGATACCCAAAAGATTCTAGATACCATCCATGAAGCTGTATAATGGTTCAACGGATCCAGAGGAGCATGTAACTCAATACAGGGAGAGGATGGAGATCAATCCAATTCCTGAGAGGTTAAAAGAAGCATGTCTATGCAAGGGATTCGGATCCACACTCACAGGATCTGCTCTTAAATGGCTGCTAAGTCTTCCCCCTTATTCTATTACTTCATTTGCTAATCTAGTTAATCTGTTTAATAGCCAATTCTCTTGTAGTAGAAAATTTGAACGTTTAACTAGTGATCTTTATAGAGTAACACAAGGTCAAAATGAATCACTTAGAGATTACATCACTAAGTTTAGTAAAGAATCCTTAGATATCCCTAACCTGGATATAGCTACGGCTGTAGAAGCCTTTAAAATGGGTTTGCTCAAGGATTCATTGTTCTATGATGATCTTGTTATGAACCCATGCAGGAATCTTGATGAAGTAAGAACCAGGGCCCTTAGGTTCATCCGTCTAGAGGATGACAAAAGGATCCAGGAGAGACTGACAGGATCCTCAAAACAGGAAAAGCAAGGATCCTACTTTAAGAATAACAAGTTCAAGTCCTATAGCAAATCTGACAACCAGAATGTGCATGCAGTAGAGCAAGAAGAGGATGATGAGGATTATCCTCCACTTTCTGAATACTGTTTTTCTGTTGATAACAATGAACTAATTCTTGCAATGCAGAATCTAGGTGAGAAAGCTAGGTGGCCAAGGAAAAGTGATAAACCAACTGCTACAAAAGACAAATCCAAGTGGTGTGCATATCATGAGGATTTCGGACATCTCACTGAGGAGTGTATTGCACTTAGAAAGGAAATTGGTTATTTGTTAACAAGGGGCATTTGAAGGAACTTCTGGGACGAAAAAAGTCAAGGATCCAGGATCCTGAAAGGATCCCAGAAAAGGCTCCTGCTCCTCCAGCAGATGCACAAGTTATAAACTTCATATCCGGTGGATCAGACATTTGTGGTACTTCCTTTTCAGCAGCCAAAAGACATGCCAAGGAAACCAAGATGGATAATGGAGACAGACCCATCCGGACCTCCATTGTTACCCAGGATAAAGTTATAACCTTTGATGAGGATGATCGTGTTGATGTCCAGGATCCTCATCATGATGGTCTTGTTATTACCTTTTTTATATCTAACCACTTTGTTCGCAGGATCCTAATCGATGGAGGAAGCTCTGTGAACATCATTCAGCTTGATGTCCTCAAGAAAATGAATATCACGGAGTCTGATATTGTCCCAAGATCCTTAGTCCTTGTGGGATTCAGTGGAGAAACCAAGAACACATTGGGGGGGGGGTGAAAATTGAGAGTGATCAACAAGAAGCTAAAAATTGTTACACATCATCAATGAAGCCAACCTCAAGACCAAGGGAGCAATAGCAATTAAAGTATCATTCAAGAGATGTCTTGGAGGCAAGAGAGCAGGATGTAAAAGAAATCCTTATGGATCCTCATGATCCTGAATCCAAGATCTTCATAGGATCAGGGATCCTTAGCTATATTGAACAGGATCTAGTATCCTTCCTTAAAAGAAGGAAAACTACCTTTTCCTGGAAGCATGAAGACATGACAAGTATATCTAAAGATATTATTGCTCATAAACTAGGCATTGACAGGTCATTCAAGCCTATACATCAAAAGAGGAGGAAGTTTGCACCTGAAAGGAATGCTATTATCCAGGAAGAGGTAGATAAACTATTTCGGCCAGGTATGATAAGAGAGGTTAAGTATCCAAGATGGTTAGCCAATGTGGTTGTTGTTCAAAAGAAAAATGGAAAGTGGAGGGTATGTGTCGATTTTACTGATTTAAACAAGGCATGTCCCAAGGATCCTTTCCCATTACCCCACATTGACTCCATGGTGGATGCTACCGCGGGCCTTGAGTTTTTTACTTTTATGGATGCTTCATCTGGATTTCAACAAATTCAGATGGAACCATCTGATCAAGAGGATACAGCCTTTATGACCCCAACTGGTACATATTGTTATATTGCTATGCCATTTGGACTAAGGAATGCAGGTGCTACTTATCAAAGGCTAGTGAATATGATGTTCAAGGAACAAATTGGACACACTATGGAAGTCTATATAGATGACATGGTGGTTAAGTCCAAGAAAGCTGAGGATCACCTTAAAGACTTGGAGGAAGCATTCAATATCCTTGATAAATTTAACATGAAACTGAATCCTTCCAAGTGTCATTTCGGTGTTAAAGCAGGGAAATTCTTAGGCTATATGGTGACAAAAAGGGGCATTGAAGCAAGTCCAGAGCAGATTAAGGCTATTGTGAATATCAAATCTCCTGCCAATGCCAAGGATGTGCAAAGATTGACAGGCAGGATCGCAACCTTGAACAGGTTCATATCCAAATCCTCAGAAAAGTGCAAGGAATTCTATGATATCCTGAGGAAGAACAAGAAATTTGAATGGACTGAGAAGCATGAAAATGCCCTCAAAGCTCTTAAGGATTACCTATCCTCAGCCCCCGCCTTAATGAAACCAGAAAAGGGGGATATATTATCCTTATACCTAGCAGTATCCTCAAAAGCAGTAAGTGCGGTCCTTGTTAAGGATCACCAAGGTACACAATATCTTGTTTATTATGTAAGTAAGAGTTTACTTGATGCTGAATCTAGGTATTCACACTTAGAGAAACTTATCCTTGCATTAATTATGGCATCTACTAAATTAAGACATTATTTTGAGACTCATGCCATTATTGTTAAGACTTATTTTCCAATTAAGAATGTTCTCAGGAAACCTGAAATGTCAGGAAGGATGGCTAAGTGGGCAGTGAAGCTTAGTGCATATGATATAAGATATGAACCAAGGACTGCCTTCAAATCCCAGGCCTTAGCTGACTTTGTGGCAGATTTCAGTAGTGACTTGCAAAAGGAAGCTGAGTTAGAAGTCCAACAGCTTGAAGAAACTAAGGATCCTTGGATACTCTTCACTGATGGAGCCTCTAATGTCAAAGGAACAGGGCTTTGAATACTACTAAAATCGCCACATGGGGACATAATACCCCACTCCATAGCTTGTGAGTTCCAAACTACCAATAATGAGGCTGAGTATGAAGCCTTAATAGCTGGTTTGCAAATTGCTAAGCATATGAGGATCAGTTTGACACAGGTACCAAGGGAAGAGAATGCAGAGGCTGATGCATTAGCCAATCTAGGATCATCCTTGAAGATCCCGGAGGATATCAAGATCCCTATTATCCACATCCTGACCCCTGTTATCGAGGATCATGTAACCATGGAGATAGGAGAGGATTCTGCAATCATCCCTAGTGATGATACTCAATCTCATTCAGGATCATGGATCGATCCAATCATGAGATATGTTTTGGTCAAAAATCACACAAGGATAATGCAACCAAATCTGATTTTGTGAGGAATGATGCTTGGTTAATTGAATGAACGACAAGTGTATGAAATCAACGATGAACACCGAGATTTATACGAGGAAAAAGCCCTTGATCTTTAGAAGATCTCCGGCATAAAAAACCTCGGGTGATGGAAACTACCGATCACCAACTATATTGCAAAAACAGCAGTGATCCTTGTACAACTTCGGAAGAAAACAAGCTCAATACAATGAATTTCTAGTGAAAGTGTGTGTTTTTTGCTAAGTGTTTGCAGAGAATTCATGTTTTGTGTGTAATTTCAGTGGTGTGCACGACTTATGCCTTCATTGAGTTGTTTTCCCCTTAAAAAGATAAGAAATAAACAACTAACTAACTTCCCGAAAAAGGTGGAAGTCACCCATGACCACCACTAACGGTTATCTCCTCAATATGCACGTGCCTAAAAGCATATTCCACAAGATTCCAGCAAAGAAGTGGTCCACTACGTCCATTACCTGCATTTACACATTAAAAACGTGCAAAACATAAGTTCTGTTAAGGATCCTGATCCTCAGACTCGTGATCCTCAGACGCGTGATCCTCAGACTCGTGATCCTCAGACTCTGGATCCTCAGACTGTCTGCATCATCCATTAAGGACCCGTGATCCATGCCCAGACTCGGGATAGATGATCCTTAGCATAAAATTCATGCCCTAACAATTGCCCCCAATATGGCAGTTGTGATAAGGATTCACAGCTGTCATATTTCCGTCAGAAGCGGACTAACCGTTGCTGCTGGTAACTAGTTGTTACACTGCCTGTCGTCACTGATAAGACCTGCTATAATGATCATTGCAAAATATAGAGTTAGAGATAACTCCTCAAGTGCCTTTACAGATCAGAAGATCCTTCCATTCGTGGAGAATGAATCCTTCTACACAGTTTGCTATTAACCTTCCTGCACTTTAATTTCTGCATAGACACTTTAACTGTTAGATAGCCTTATCCGGCCTGGGTGGATGGTCCACGGTTTTGCTGGTGAAATCCAGGCCAGATGATTTGATACATAATGAATGAGTAATAACATTAAACATTTTTAGCTACAACTGTTATTGTTTCTTTCCTCTTTATTTGTCATGTATGCTGTCTATTTTCAAAGATATCATCGCCAAACAACTGGAAAGTTATTGGAAATCTGATGATAATGTTAAACTTTTAACAGAAAACTTGAAGTGTTCGAACAAATGTGGATCAATGACCCTTAACCAAAAAGGATAAAAGACAACTTATAGCTTCGAAAAAGTTAGAATATAACATACCAGAGAATCCAAGTTAGGATTCTATATCCTTGTAAATTATTGCTGAATAAGCAAAACTATGAAAAGTAAAGCTTCTAGGATCAAGGATCCTTATCGTCATAACTTGTATAACTTTAGACAGTAGTTTCTAGGATGAAGAATCATGGATCCTTGAATAATAGGCAGGATAATGGGTGGTGGATGGATCCTCTGTTTGGGGGATGAAGCCACTCGTTATCCTTCCGTCTTTTATTTTCTGCATTACAAAGACCCGTAAACAATGGACACCCTTTGCCAACCCATGTGGACGGGCCACGTTTTGCTGGTAGAAACGTGGGTTGGCAATTTTGACAACCGTAAATGGTTTAACCTTTTGTGAATAAAATAACTTGAACTTTTTGGCTTATTTTGTGTTGATATCCTTGTTAATATCTTACTTTCCAACTGTTGTAATGTTCATTCCGTTTATACTTATCAAGCCTTGAAAAATTAAAAAAGATATCCAAAAAGTTTAGGATATGATCAAGAATCACATATCCCATAACCGATAAGTTCTAAAAAGTGATATAGTTTAAGAATCACAAGTTCAGTTGTCAAGTATAAGGGTTATTCAAATGAATAATGAATAAAATCAAAATAGTTAAGGATCATACCTGAGAATCCAAGTTAGGATCCTAACCTTTATCATTATAAACAGGATAACCATAAGACAAACCTTAATGGAAGGTAAGGATCAAGGATCCTTGGTCGTTTGTCTCCAAAAACCTGAAATAGGATACAACTTGGGACTAAGCCAATATAAGATAAGAGTTAGTAACTAGGGACAAGCCCAACAAACTGGGGACAAGCCCAAATAAACTGGGGACAAGCCCAAATAAACGTATGTAAACTGGGGTCAAGCCCATATAAACGGATGTAAACTGGGGTCAAGCCCATAAAAACGGATGTAAACTGGGGTCAAGCCCATATAAACGGATGTAAACTGGAGTATGGCCCTCACTGGCGACTATCCAAACTTGAGCGACATGAAAATGCCGAAACCTTAGCTAACGTGAAAACGTTAGAAACCTTAGCTAACGTGAAAACGTTAGAAGCCTTAGGAACGGATGTATGGTACGTCTACCATTATACGTAGGATCCTAGGCATAGCCAGTACAATGGAATTATCAGCCCCTAAAACGAGTACTGGTCCCACTGCCTTGAACTATACCAGGATCATCATGCGCTACAGGCGAAACTGGGGACAAGCCCGAAACTTTGGAGGGTTGGCCAACCACTTTGATCTTCTGTAAAATGATAACAACTCTGCAAAAGCTTAAACTTTGTGAAAATAGATGTTAACTGATTAACATCTTTAACTTATGATAAGTAATAAGTATAAAATGAATGAAAATGAAAGTAATGTGTTACCAAATGTAGAACCATATATCCTTTGAGGATCCTGGATCCTTAATCAGAATACCGGTATCGCTGAGGATCCCTGATCCTTCTTACTTAGTATTTTTTGAGATGAACAGCATTCCAAGCTCTTGGTAGGAGATCACCATCCATTGTTAACAAATGATATGCCCCTTTTCCTGATTCAGCTTCAATTAGATAGGGGTCTTCCCACTTTGGTGCTAGCTTGCCATCAGAAGGATTTGTAGTGTTCTGGAATGCTTTTCTTAGCACAGAATCACCAACTTGAAATCTTCTAATCCTGACATTCTTGTTGTATGCTCCAGCCATTCTTTGTTGATAACTGGCCATTTCCTTTTTTTTTTTTTGACTTTGAGCAAAAGCTTCTTCTTAGGATGCAAATGTTATGTTGGTTGGTGTAGAATATTACTGTGTCTTTGACAAGCATCACACTTCTTTGCATAATCCACAACATCCTTCTTCGTGGTAGGCCTATAGTATGTTGTTCTAAGGATCCTTGAGAATAGTGCTCTGCCCCCAGTGTAGTTTCCACAGTCTCCTTGACTTTGAAAGCTTTAGGATTTTGTCCTGTAGGGATCTCTCCATGTTGTATATATCTTAGGATTGGAAGGATCCAAGATCCTGAATTCGACTGTGCAGGATCACCAGGTATGATTGCAGAATCCTCCACTATCTCCATGGCTACGTGATCCTCAATTGCAGGAGTTAAAACATGGATGATGAGTATTTTTCACATCTTCGGGCATCTTTAGGAATGATCCAAGGTTAGTTAAAGCGTCAGCTTCTGCATTTTCTTCCCTGGGTACCTGTGGTAGACTGAAAAAAGCAAAAGAATCTGCCAGTTTCCTGACTCATGATTAGTGGTTTGGAATTCCGTGCAGTGAATTGGGGTATAATGTCCCCCTGTGGCGATTTTGGTAGTGTGCCTTGTCAAGTTCCTTTAACATTTGAAGCTCCATCCGTGAAGAGTGTCTAAGGATCCTTAGTCTTCTCAAGTTGTTGAACTTTTAATTCAGCTTCCCTTTGTAGATCACTACTGAAATCAGCCACAAAGTCAAGTAAAGCTTGGGACTTTATTGCCCATTTTGCCATTCTACCTGACATTTGAAGTTTCCTGGCCTCAGCATCAAGTAGAATTTTACTTACATAGTATACCGAATGTTGAGAGCCTTCATGATCCTTAACTAGGATCACACTTACTGCTTTAGCTGAAATAGCTAAGTATAAGGATAACGATTCTCCATTTTCTGGTTTCATCAGGGCTGGTGCTGAGGATAGATAATCCTTAAGAACCTTGAGTGCAGCTTCATGCTTATCAGTCCACTCAAACTTGCCTTGAGCAATTTGTCTACCTCTTCTTGGATAATGACATTCTTTTCAAGTACAAACTTTCTCCTTGTTTGGTGTATTGGCTTGAAAGACCTGTCAATAGCAAGTTTGTGAGTAATAACATTCTTAGATATACCTGTCATCTCTTCATGTTTCCAAGCAAAGGTAGATTTTCTTCTTTCCAAGAAGGATACTAAATCCTGCTCAATACTGTCTAGGATCCCAGATTCTATAAAAATTTTGGATTCAGGATCCTCTGAGTTCAACATAATATCCTTGACATCTGGCTCTCTTGCCTCCATGACGTCTCGCTTCTTGGAGGCTAGCTTCATTGAAGAAGTGTAACAGTTCTTTGCCTCCTGCTGATCAATTTCTATCTTCACCACATCCCATAGAGTTGGGAGCTTGACACATGGATGATATGTTGAGGGGGACTGCCTTCATATCGTGTATCTATGGCCTGCCACAGATAACATTACAGCAGGATAAGCAATCTATGACACAAAATTTTTGAAAAGAATTAACTCCCTCTATGTAAATAGGAAGTTTGATGTCCCCCAATGTAATCTTTGTCTCTCCACTGAATCCCACAAGGACAGATGATCTTTGGACAATATCGGATTCAAGGATGTCCATTCTATTGAGGACATCCAACTGGATTATGTTCACTGAGCTTTTCCCATCAATGAGAATCCTGCGAACAAAATGGTTAGATATAAATAATGTAATAACTACACCGTCGTGATGAGGATCCTGAATGTCCGCACAGTTATCCTCATCATATGATATCACTTTCTGATGGGTAAGGATGGAGGTCCGAACAGGTCTGCCCCCATTCTCCATCTTTGTTTCCTTTGCACGTCTCTTAGCTGCTGAGAACCTCCGAAGATGAAATGGATGATTTGAGCATCGGATGGTGGAAGAGGAGCTTTTTCAGGAACTTTCTCAGGATACTTGATCCTTGACTTTTTCCTTCCAAGCAATTCCTTCAAGTATCCTTTGCTCAAAAGATAACCTATCTCCTTCCTTAATGCTATGCACTCATCTGTGAGATGACCAGAATCCCCATAGTAAGCACACCATTTTGATTCGTCTTTGGTGGTAGGCGGTTTGTCATTCTTCCTTGGCCACCTAACCTTGTCACCTAAACTCTGCATAGAAAGGATTAGTTCATTATTATCAGCAGAAAAACAATATTCAGAAATAGGAGGATAATCCTGATCATCTTCATCTTGTTCCACAACATGCACACTCTGGTTGTCATGCTTGGAGTATTGCTTGGATCAGTTATCCTTGAGATAGGATCCTTATTTGTCTTGCTTTGAGGATCCTGACAATCTCTCGTGGATCCTTTTGTCATCCTCTAAACGGATGAACCTAAGGGCCCTGTTTCTTTTTTCATCTAAGTTCCTGCAAGGGGTCATGACAAGATCATCATAGAACATTGAATCCCTAAGCAAACCCATTTTAAAGGCTTCTAGAGCTGTAGCAATATCTAAGTTAGGGATTTCTAAGGATTCTTTACTAAATCTAGTGATGTAATCTCTAAGTGATTCATTTTGACCTTGTGTTACCCTATATAGATCACTAGTTAATCGTTCAAATTTTCTACTACATGAAAATTGGCTATTAAACAAATTAACTAGATTAGCAAATGAAGTAATAGAGTAAGGAGGAAGACTTAGCAGCCATTTTAATGTTGATCCGGTAAGTGTGGATCCAAAGCCCTTGTACAAGAAACCAAATTTGGTGTCTGAAACCTCTTCGGTATCTCTCCTGAATGATTCAAGTTTGGAATTCCAGATGTGAATCCATGTTGGCGGGATTCTGGCATAACCGAGGGACCAGAGGAAGCAATGGTCTGCATTGGTATGAAGTCTCCTAGATAAACATCTGAACTTCTGGGTTGCACACTCCTTAAGTATCCTAGATCCTGGAAGATGTTGGATCCTTGAAGTGTTGTGAATGGGGGTCTTGGAGGATAATCCATGGATCCGGAAACCTGAGATGAGGATCCTTGAACCTGGAAGGAGGATCCTTGAACCTGAGAGGATCCTTGAACCTGAGAGGGTCCTTGAAACTGGGAGGATCCTTGAACCTGCGAGGATCCTTGAACCTGAGAGGATCCTTGAACCTGAGAGGATCCTTGAACCTGAGAGGATCCTTGAACCTGTGAGGATCCTTGAACCTGAGAGGATCCTTAAACCTGCGAGGATCCTTGAACCTGTGAGGATCCTTGAACCTGAGAGGATCCTTGAATCTAAGAGGATCCTTGAACCTGCGAGGATCCTCGAACCTGAGAGGATCCTTGAATCTGCGAGGATCCTTGAACCTGAGAGGATCCTTAAACCTTCGAGGATCCTTGAATCGGCTGCGTCACCATGCATCCTCCTAAACTGGTGAAGAATCCCTGATGCTGAAATGAGGATCCTGAAGGCTGGAAAGAGGATCCTCGAGCCTGAGACATTACCGATGATCCAGAACGTATTCCTATTGATGCACCCTGGTATTGGACATCTGGAGCTGCAAAGTGCTGGGAAGTTATGACTGGAGTGTCGAAATTCAGCGACCTCGACATCAAAGGGGAGTGATCCTCTGCTGATTTTATCAATTTCGCGAAGGATCCTGCCATTGGTTTTGACCTGCTGCTGCATGTGATCCTTCATCTGCACAATCAAAGCATAAAAATCACTGTTAGTAAGTGTAGAGCAAGAAACAACAGTTGGTTTTGTGAAAACGGGGGTTGTCTTCTTCAGAGAATTCTCAGCATTCTTCTGGAATGCAAGGCGGAGATGATGCAAAGGCGGAATGCCCTGTGAAAAAGTGACCGCCGGCATAGAACTTGGAGTAGTTTTCCCTGAGAAGCCATGTGGTTGAAGATAATGAACCGAAATGAATGAAATGAACAAAATTTCTCAGAATTGAAGCACCAATTGCCCCACGGTGGGCGCCAAACTGTTTTGGTCAAAAATCACACAAGGATAATGCAACCAAATCTGATTTTGTGAGGAATGATGCTTGGTTAATTGAATGAACGACAAGTGTATGAAATCAACGATGAACACCGAGATTTATACGAGGAAAAAGCCCTTGATCTTTAGAAGATCTCCGGCATAAAAAACCTCGGGTGATGGAAACTACCGATCACCAACTATATTGCAAAAACAGCAGTGATCCTTGTACAACTTCGGAAGAAAACAAGCTCAATACAATGAATTTCTAGTGAAAGTGTGTGTTTTTTGCTAAGTGTTTGCAGAGAATTCGTGTTTTGTGTGTAATTTCAGTGGTGTGCACGACTTATGCCTTCATTGAGTTGTTTTCCCCTTAAAAAGATAAGAAATAAACAACTAACTAACTTCCCGAAAAAGGTGGAAGTCACCCATGACCACCACTAACGGTTATCTCCTCAATATGCACGTGCCTAAAAGCATATTCCACGAGATTCCAGCAAAGAAGTGGTCCACTACGTCCATTACCTGCATTTACACATTAAAAACGTGCAAAACATAAGTTCTGTTAAGGATCCTGATCCTCAGACTCGTGATCCTCAGACGCGTGATCCTCAGACTCGTGATCCTCAGACTCTGGATCCTCAGACTCTGGATCCTCAGACTGTCTGCATCATCCATTAAGGACCCGTGATCCATGCCCAGACTCGGGATAGATGATCCTTAGCATAAAATTCATGCCCTAACAAGATACATACAACATGGAGAGATTCCTATAGGAGAAAACCCTAGGGCTTTCAAAAACAAGGTATCTCAATTTACAATATTGAATAATATGTTGTATAAACGATCTCTTGCAGGACCATATCTAAGATGCATTGAGGATCCTGAAATCCAAGAAGTCCTAAAGGATTTCCTTGAAGGAGATTGTGGAAACCACACTGGGGGCAGGGCATTATTCTCAAGGATCCTGAGGACAGGATACTTTTGGCCCACAATGAAGAAGGATGTTGTGGATTATGCTAAGAAGTGTGATCCTTTTCAGAGACATAGTAATATCCTTCACCAACCAGTAGAGCACTTGCATCCTATATCCTCTTCCTGGCCATTCATGAGATGGGGAATGGATATAGTTGGTAAGCTTCCTAAGGCACCTGGTGGAAAAGTATTCATGCTTGCTATGACTGACTACTTCTCCAAGTGGATAGAGGTTGAAGCCTTTGCTCAAGTCAGAGAAAAAGAAGTGATATCCTTTATTAAAAGAAACATTATTACTAGATTTGGTATCCCTTCTGAAATTGTTTGTGATAATGGATCCCAAGTTATTGGGAATAGAACTACAAACTTTTGTGACAGCTGGGGGATTAAGATGATAACATCAACACCAGTCCACCCACAAGCTAATGGTCAGGCAGAATCATCCAACAAGATCATCATCAACAATTTGAAGAAAAAGCTTGGATCCAAGAAAGGAAAATGGGCAAAAGAACTACCTTATGTACTATGGGCTGATAGGACAACTCCCAAGAATGCCACTGGCCAAACTCCATTTTCTTTGTTATTTGGGGCAGAATCAGTGATCCCTACAGAGATGGTGGTTCCTACTGCAAGAACAAGCATTCGTGATCCTGAAGAAAATGCTGAAAACTTGGTTCAGGATTTGGATACTATAGAAGAACTCAGGGATTTGGCAAGGATAAGGATGGCCAGTTATCAACAAAGGATGGCTGGAGCTTACAACAAAAATGTCAGGATCAGGAAATTCCAAGTTGGTGATATGGTGTTAAGAAAAGCATTTCAGAATACCACCAATCCTGCTGATGGGAAGTTGGCACCAAAGTGGGAAGGCCTTTACTTGATCAAAGCTGAGGCAGGAAAGGGGGCATATCGATTGCTAACAATGGAAGGTGATTTGCTACCAAGATCTTGGAATGTTGTCCACTTGAAGAAATACTTCATGTAATAAGGATCCATGATCCTTACCTGACGAGTATCCTTGAAGGATCCTTACAGAACAGATGATCCTCATTTTGGTAATATTCTAATCTCAAACTATTTCATTCTTTAATTATCTTATATAAGGATAAGGATCATGCATCCTTTATCCTCCTTTCACTTGAATCTGAGTTTTGCAGAAGGTCTAGGTATCCTTAACAAAGGATTGAGTATCCACAAGAAGTATTCAGTTATTTGGGCTTGACCCCAGTTATTTGGGCTTGACCCCAGTTTGGGCCTGTCCCCAGTTTCGCCAGTAGCGCACGAAGATCCTGGTACAGTTCATGGCAATGGGACCAGTATTCGCTTTAGGGGCTGACAATTTCATTGTACTGGCTGTATTCTGGATCCTAAGGTTTCTAACGTTTTCACATTAGCTAAGGTTTTGGCATTTTCATGTCACTAAGTTTGGATAGTCTCCAGTGAGGGCCATACTCCAGTTTACACACGATCCTTTGGGCTGGTCCCCAGTTATCCTTTGGGCTTGTCCCTAGTTATCCTTTGGGCTTGTCCCCAGTTATCCTTTGGGCTTGTCCCCAGTATATTGGGCTTGTCCCCAGAATTGTTGGGCTTGTCCCCAGTTACTAACTTTTATCTTATATTGGCTTAGTCCCAAGTTGTATCCTATTTCAGGTTTTTGAAGCTAAACGACCAAGGATCCTTGATCGTTATCTTCTACTAAGGTTTGTCTTTTGGTTATCCTGATTATAAGTGTTAAAGGTTAGGATCCTAACTTGGATTCTCAGGTATGATCCTTAATTGCTTTGATTTTATTTATCATTTACATGAGTGACCCTTATCCTTCGACAACTGAACTTATGATCCTTAAACTACACTACTTTTCAGAACTTGTCGACTATAGGATATGTGATCCTTGATCATATCCTAAACTTTTTGAGGATATTTATTAAATTTTTTCTTCTTTACTTAATAAATTCATACAAAATGTATATCACAACAATTGAAAAGTAAAGTATTCACAAGGATAACAACACGGGAAATAGCCAAAAAGTTAAGGTTTTATTTATTCAGAAAACGTTAAACCCTTCAAGGTTGTCAAAATTGCCAACCCACGTTTCTACCAGCAAAACGTGGCCCGTCCACATGGGTTGGCAAAGGGTGTCCATTGTTAACGGGTCTTAAGAGTGCAGGAAGTAAAAGATGGCAGGATAACAAGTGGCTACATCCCCCAAACAGAGGATCCATCCACCACCCATTATCCTACCTATTGTCTAAGGATCCATGATCCATAACCCTAGAAACTATTGTTCAAATACAACCCAAGATTGTTTCAAAACACCATAACCAAAAAACTATTACCAAGTCCTAAAAAAATGGGCTCCGGCCGCGTCTAGAAATGTCCATCATCGCCCATTCCTGTAGCTTACACCTTTGCTGCATCACCATCACCTTCACCAGCTCCTCCAGCTCCGGCATCATCCACATGATCCTTAACCCCACTACTGCCAGCCTCAATTGCTAGGACCTCACCAGCCTCTTCTTCGTCATCCAGATCAGCCAACCTAGCCTTCCAGCTCTCTATGTCCCAGTTGCTCTTGTCAAAGTCAGGATCCTGAGCTTCTTGGGCCATCTGCAACTTGGTTTTGTACATAGCGATGGCAGCGGAGATTTTGGCATCATTGGTGATTTCAGCCTTCTCCTGATCAACAGTGATATGAGCCAGAACAAGTTCCCTCTTCACCAGATTGACATCGTTTTCAAGGGAGGCAATCTTCTTATCCTTGGCCAGCATGATCTTTTGGAGGTCCACACACTTTTGCTCAACCTATTCAATACTGCCTACATAGTCCTCGATTTCAGCAATTTTTTGCAAAAAGACAATGTAAAGTTTAGGATCACATGATCCTCAAGTGGGCAGGATAATTAAGCTAAGTCAGTGATCCTTACATCAGCAAAGTATTCAAGGAACTGGTGGCGGATTAGAGGCAAGCCTTCTAGATTGTCAGCCTCAGAGGCTTTCCTCTTCTTTCCCTTGGAGGTGGTAGGCTTAGGGATGGCAGTACATGGGCTAGAAGCAGCCTTCTTCTTCCCAGACCTTGGACCAACAGTGGTGAGATCGGTGACACTGAAACGATTAGCAGACTTCGATGATTTTCCAGCACCTACACATCCAAAACAGATAAGTATCCTTATTTCATTCTAATTTAAACATTTAATTATGCACAAAATGGGATACTTACTTGACATCGTAACAGAGCCTGAGGATACTTCCTGAGAATCCTGGGTATTTGCTTGAAATGTTCTTAGTGCAGGATCAAGCCTTCGGAAAGCAGCAAGCCTTTCCTTCATTGCAGGTGTTGTAATAATGTGTGAAACGGTAATAGCTGCAAAATAGAAACAAAAGGATGTTAGTGATCCTCAAGGGAGATAGGGTATCCTATGATCCTTCTATAAGGATCCTCTATCCTACCATGAGTAACCCATTTTCTTGGAAGATCCTTCCCATCAGGGATGGAATCCCTTCTGACAAAAAAGAATCGCCTTTTTCCAGTTGGTGTCATTCTTAGTGGTTTTGAAGATGGGGTGTTCTTCACCGGGTTTGTATTTGAATAGATATCGATGAGATCCATGGCTCACAAGGTCGTACATTTCTGCTAACTCCGACATTCCCAGATCAATACCTTCATGCTCAATGATTCTTTCAAGGGTATACAAGACCCTCCACATAATTGGCATCGCTTGGATGTAGGAGATGCCGGTGAGAGAGAAGAAGGATTGGGTGAAATCAGGAAAAGGATACGAGTATCCTATCGTAAATGGGGTGACCGGAAAAGCTACCCAGGTTTCAGAAACAAAGTCGCTCAGGACGGTGGGATCAAAAGCTTTAAAAACGGTGTTCGCCGGAAAACAATGGCGAATCCTGTCTATCTGTGGATCAGTAAAGCAGCATCGTTCCTTCGCAGAGCCTTCGATGATCCCTTGGCTCTTCAAAGGACTGTCTTTTTTGTGATCCTTAGCCGGTGAAGATCTTAGCATCATCTTGGGCATAATGATGGTGGAGAAGAAGAAACAGAATGAGAATATGAAGAGAGAAAGGAAAGAGAAGTACCTGATCGGATCTTCGAATGAGGATTTAAAGGATGAAACGCACGAATTTAAATGCTTCCTAACCCTTATCTCTAACTTCAATTTATAATCATGATCTTGTAGGATAGTCACTTCAATGGCGTCAGATTGGCAACGGCTAGTCAGAATTTAACGGCTATATATCCGTTGGTTTGTTACGGATAAGAACGAGAAAATATAACTCGTTTATTTACACTTTACTCCTTATATTTTGGGGGCAATTGTTAGGGGAGGATTTTCCATAGATCAGTGATCCTCAATTACTGTTGGGCTTAGGGATCCTCAATTCTGTTTGAATTAGTGATCCTCAGAGAGTATTGTAGGATCAGGATCCAGGATCATTATAAGGATCCTTACACTAACGATTGCCTGCTTTGAAAATGATGTTGTTTTGTAGGAGTACGTGCTTGGACTTGGTCTTGGCGATATTCCTGGAGCATATTCTCTTTTATTCCGCACGTGCTTGACTAATATGGACGTTATGGAGTTCGTGGAAGACTTGCATGAAATGCGGATAGTTAGTTAACTTAGATATTTTCTAAATTTATAAGGGGATAGCGAGCTAGATTAAAACACTTGGCTATTTTTTGGCTAAACACACACACTTGTAACTGCTCTCATCAGCTCTTGATAGTTTGCTTGGCGATTACACACTTTTTTGCACATTACACTCTAGTGGTCCTTGTAACAAGCTCGCTATCATCCAAAGTTGTAATACATTTTCTGTTTAATCTGAGTTGGTGATCGGTAGTTTCCGTCACCCGAGGATTTCTATGCCGGAGATCAATTCTTGATCAAGGGTTTTTTCCTCGTATAAATCATTGTGTCATTTGTTCATTACATTTCTGAGTGATCCTTCATATTGTTCATTGATTCAAGCATCACACCTCACAACAGAAAGTTTGGTTGCATTATCTTAGCTTAATTTTTGACCAAAACAGCTCCTATCTGCAATTTCAAGAATGGGCTTAACCACTCCTGGAACGTTGGATACCATATCCTTTAGTTTCTATAATTCCCTAGCCATAGCTTGATTGATACCTGTGTCCTGCATAAAGCCATGGTTAGTGTTATAAGAATTATTCAAAGTGTTACCTCCCAGAGGATTCAAGTTTGGAATTCCAGATGTGAATCCATATTGACGGGATTCTGGTATGAGTGAAGGAGCAGAGGAAGCAATGGTCTGCATTGGAATGAAGTCTCCTTGATGAACATCGGAACTTGAGGACTGTACACTTCTTAAGAATCCTTGATCCTGAAAGATGTTGGATCCTTGAACCTGGAAGGAGGATCCTTGAACCTGAGAGGATCCTTGAACCTGAGAGGATCCTTGATGCTGGAAAGAGGATCCCGAAGGCTGAAAACAGGATCCTGAAGGCTGGAAGTGAGACCCTAAAGCCTGACTCATAGTTGTTGTTCCATAACTCCTTCCCAATGGTCCACTCTGATACTGGATGTCCGGAGCTGTAGATTGATGGGCAGTTATAGCTAGAGTGTCAAAATCCAGTAACCTTGGTATCTGAGGAGAGTGATCCTCCCCTGATTTCTTCTGTTTCTTGATATCACCAATCTCCCAGAGGATCCTTTCATTGGTTTTATCCTGCTCTTGTATGTGATCCCTCATCTGCAAAATCAAAGAAAAAAGATCACTAGTAGTAGGTGTTTTGGTCAAAAAATCTGATGAGGATGTTGCAACCAAACTCTCTGTTACGGGGTATGATGCTTGAAATGTAGAACAATGACAAGGATCACTTCAATGTAAATGGCACAAATGACACAAGGATTTATACGGGGAAAAAGCCCTTGATCAAGAGTTGATCTTCGGCACAAAAAACCCCGGGTGATGGAAACTACCGATCACCAAACTCAAATAAATCAATAAATGTTTACAACTTCGGATAGTAACGAGCTAGGTACAAGGATCACTATCGTGAAACGTGTAAAAGTGAGTGAAAATGAATGAATGTTCGTCGAGAGCTTCAAGTGTGCGAGTATATGAGAGTGTGTGTAGCTGAAAAATGACTAAGTGTTCTAATTCTAGCTCGTTACTCCTTTTAAAATAGAAGTTAACTACAATAACTAACTATCCGACTTTTGTGCCAAGCTCCCACGTTCTCCACAACGTCCATTTTTGGTCAATCGTGTGCGAAATGCCCGTGGAATATTCCTTAGTACCGTTGCCAAGACCAAGTCAAGCTTATTACTCCTGCGAAGTAATACAAAACACAAATAAACAATCGTTAGTACGAGGATCCTTAAAGTGATCCATGATCCTGATCCTGAAGCTCTTCTGAGGATCACTATCTGTCACAGAAATAAGGATCATTAATTAGGATAACGAATAAGGATCACTAATTGTTAGAAAATCCTCCCCTAACAATTGCCCCCAAAATATAAGGAGTGATATGTAAAATGAGCGAGTTATGTTTTCTTGATCTTATCCGCAACTAACTATCGTAAATATAGCCGTTATTGTTGAACTATCCGTTGCAATCGTGACGTCACAGAGGTGACAACCCTGCACGATCATGATTATAAATAGGAGATAGAGATAGGATCAAATGCATTTAAATTTTCAGAGAGACTCCCTTTATAACTGCATTCCGAAGACAATCAGGTACTCTCTCTCTTCATCTTCTTCCCTCTCTTGCTCTGTTTTCATCTCTTTCCGTCATTCCATCAAAGATGTTGCTCCGAAATTCCCCAGCCAAGGATCACCCGAAGAACAGCCCTCCGAAAAGCCAGGGGATCATTGAAGACTCCATTAAAGAACGCTGCTGTTTCAATGATGCTCAGATCGATAGGATCCGCCACTGCTTCCCGGCGAACACCGAGTTTACGCCTTTTGACCCCAATGCCCTGAGTGATCATATCTCCGACAAGTGGGTTGCTTTCCCCGTTACTCCGTTCACCATAGGCTATACATATCCTTTTCCAGCCTTCACCCAATCTTTCTTTTCCCTAACCGGCATCTCTTATATTCAAGCCATGCCGATGATTTGGAGGGTTTTGTACACCCTTGAAAGGATCATCGAGCAGGAAGGAATAGACCTAGGAATGGCAGAGCTGGGAGAGCTGTACGATCTTACTACCTTTGGTTCCCATCGCTATTTGATTAAATGTAAACCCGGTGAGGAACATCCGATCTTCAAAGCCACCAAGAACGATGCTAATTGGAAGCGGCGTTTCTTTTTTATCAAGAGAGATTCTATTGAGGATGGAAAGGATCTACCCAAGAAATGGGCTACCCATGGTAGGGTGGTGGATCCTGAGAAGGATCACCAAAAACTTTCTTTTGATGTAAGGATCACTTATATTTTTGCTTTCTTGTTATGCAGCTATCTCCGTCTCACACCTCAGATTGTCCCCTGCTGCTAAGGAGAGGCTCCTTGCTTTCAAGAAACATGATCCTGAGACAAGATCTTTCAAGACAACAACCCAAGATTCACAGGAGGTATCCTCAGGCTCTGTCACGATGTCAAGTAAGTATCCTTGTTTAGAATTTAAATAAATAGTAAAATATAAATTAAGAGAAGATACTTATCTTGTTTTGGTTGTGTAGGTGCTGGAAAATCCACCAAGTCTGCTTCTAAGTTCAATGTCACTGATCTCACTACTGTCAGATCCTCCAAGAGAAAAGCTCCTACCTGTCCGACAGCTTCGGTCCCCAATGCACCCCTCAAAGGGAAGGAAATCAAGAAAAGAAAAGCCTCTGAAGCTGAGGATCTGCAGGGTCTGCCTCTGATCCGCCACCAATTCCTCGAGTACTTCAATGAGGTAAGGATCACTATCTCTGCTCGTATATCCTGTTGACATATCCTGCTGATTTGAGGATCACTTAGTCCTGACCTTATCTTTTATCCTTTTTGCAGAAATTCTCTGAGATTGAGGATTATGTGGGCCACGTTGAGGATCAGGATAGGAAGATTGCCGACCTCCAGCAGGTTGCAGTGCTTAAGGACCTTGCAATTGCTGATCTTCAGAAGGAAGTCCGGGATGCCAAGCAAGAGATGGCCAAGGTGCTGATCAATGTTGACTATGAGAAGCGTGAGATCACCGAAGACGCCAAAGTCTCTGCCGCCATAACAATGTACAAGACCAAGCTGCAAATGGCCTTGGAAGCTCAGGATCCTGCTTTTGACAAGAGCACCTGGGATGTTGAAGGCTGGAAGGCAAGGCTAGCCGAACTGGACGATGAAGAGGCTGAGGAGGTTGAAGAGATCCTGACGATTGAAGCTGGAGGCAAGGATGCAGGTGGTGAAACAAGTGGAGCTGGAGGTGGTAACGCAGCGAAGGTTTAGGCTGCATGATTGGGCGATGATGGACATTCTTAGACGCAGCCGGAGCCCAATTTTTAAATTTGGTAGTAGGTCTTTTGTGGTTGTGATGTCGAACAATTTGATGGTTTGTACTTTAACAATAGTTTTTAGGATTAAGGATCATGTATGATCCTTTGGACAATAGGCAGGATTGCAATTGGTGGAGGGATCCTCTGTTTGGGGGATGAAGCCATTGTGATCCTGCCGCCTTTATATTCCTGCACTACTTTTGAACTTATTATCATGGACACCCTTTACCTACCCCAGCGGACGGGCCACGTTTTGCTGGTAGATGCTCGGGTAGGTAATTTTGACAACCTTTTAAGGGTTAGTCTTTTGTTAATAAATAAAATCTTAACTTTTGTCGCTTATCTTGTATTGTTATCCTTTTGTCTCTTTAACTCTCCTTTGTTTCGTTGCACATTTATTAAATAAACAATTTTGAACAAGTCAGATTGAGAATGTTTAGAGCATGATCCACAATCAAATATCCTATAGTTAGGGAATCCCAAAAAGCAAGATATTTTAAGGATCACAAGTCTAGTTGTCAAACTTTAAGGGTTATACAAATAAATAATGAATAGAATTAAAAATAGTTAAGAATCATACCTGAGGATCCAAGTTAAGATCCTACCCATAATAAGGATAACTGTAAGATAAACCTTAGAGAGAAGTAAGGATCAAGGATCCCTAATTGTTTATCTTCAAGGACCTGAAATAGATCATAACTTGGGACTAAGCCAATATAAGATAAGAGTTAGCAACTGGGGACAAGCCCAAGGATAACTGGGGACAAGCCCAAGGACAACTGGGGACAAGCCCAAGGATAACTGGGGACAAGCCCAAGGATCGTATGTAAACTGGAGTATGGCCCTAACTGGCGACTATCCAAACTAAGCGACATGAAAATGTCAAAACCTTAGCTAACGTGAAAACGTTAGAAACCTTAGCTAACGTGAAAACGTTAGAAACCTTATGAACGGATGTATGGTACGTCTACCATTATACGTAGGATCCTAGGCATAGCCAGTACAATGGAATTATCAGCCCCTAAAATGAGTACTGGTCCCACTGCCTTGAACTATACCAGGATCATCATGCGCTACAGGCGGAACTGGGGTCAAGCCCAAATAATTGGGGTTAAACCCAAGGAACGGATTGCTTCTGCGGATAACCAATGTTATGCTAAGGATACCTGAACTTTCAAAACTTAAACTCACGTGAGAGACGGATAAAGGACACATGATCCTTATCCTTATATGAGAAAATAAAGAAATGAAATAGTTCAAGTTTAGAATATTACCTAAGTAAGGATCACTGATACTTTAAGGATCCTTTAAGGATACCCCTATCGTGAGGATCATCTGTGCCTTGAGGATCCTGGTCACATGAAATATTTCTTCAAGTGGACAGCATTCCAAGCTCTTGGTAGCAAATCACCTTCCATGGTTAGCAATCTATATGCCCCCTTTCCTGCTTCAGCTTCAATCAAATAAGGGCCTTCCCATTTTGGAGCCAATTTTCCATCAGCAGGATTGGTGGTATTCTGAAATGCTTTCCTTAATACCATATCTCCAACTTGAAACCTCCTGATCCTGACATTTTTGTTGTAAGCACCAGCCATTCTTTGTTGATAACTGGCCATCCTTATCCTAGCCATATCCCTGATTTCTTCAATAGTATCCAGGTCTTGAGCCAAGTTCTCATCATTCTCCTCAGGATCACGGGTACTTGTTCTAGCAGTTGGAACCACCATTTCTGTTGGGATCACTGATTCTGCCCCAAATACCAAAGAGAATGGCGTTTGACCTGTAGCATTCTTAGGGGTTGTCCTATCAGCCCAAAGCACATAGGGTAGTTCTTCTGCCCATTTCCCTTTCTTGGATCCAAGCTTCTTCTTCAAATTGTTGATGATGATCTTGTTGGATGATTCTGCTTGACCATTAGCTTGTGGGTGGACTGGTGTTGATGTTATCATCTTAATCCCCCAGCTGTCACAAAAGTTAGTGGTTCTGCCCCCAATAAATTGGGAACCATTATCACATATAATCTCAGAAGGAATTCCAAATCTAGTTATAATATTTCTTTTAATGAAGGATATAACTTCCTTTTCTCTGACTTGGGCAAAAGCTTCAGCCTCTATCCACTTGGAGAAGTAATCGGTCATAGCTAGCATGAATACTTTTCCACCAGGTGCCTTAGGGAGCTTACCAACTATATCCATACCCCATCTCATAAATGGCCAGGAGGAGGATATAGGATGCAATAATTCAGCTGGTTGATGAAGGATATTGATGTGCCTCTGACAAGGATCACATCTCTTAGCATACTCCACAGCATCTCTCCTCAGGATCCTTGAGAATAATGCCCTGCCCCCAGTGTGATTTCCACAATCTCCTTCATGGAAGTCTTTTAAAACTTCTTGGATTTCAGGATCCTCAATGCATCTCAAGTATGGTCCTGCAAGAGATCGTCTATACAACATACTATTTAAAATTGTGAATTGAGATACCTTGGATTTGAAAGCCCTAGGGTTTTCTCCTGTAGGAATCTCTCCATGTTGTAAGTATCTCATGATTGGTGAGATCCATGATCCTGAATGAGATTGAGTGTCCTCACTAGGGATAACTGCAGAATTATTTCCTATCTCCATAGCCACGTGATCCTCGATAGCCGGGGTCAGGATATGGATAATTGGGATCTTGATATCCTCCGGGATCTTCAAGGATGATCCTAAGTTAGCCAATGCATCAGCTTCTGTATTCTCTTCCCTTGGTACCTGTGTCAAACTAAAGGAAACAAAAGAGAGTGCCAAACTTTTGACTATCTCTAAATATTTGGTTAGCTTTTCACCTTTAACAGCATAGGATCCATTAAAGTGGTTTGTAATTAACAATGAATCTACATGTACCTCAAGATACCTGATCCGCATATGCTTTGCAATTTGCAAACCAGCAATTAAGGCTTCATATTCAGCCTCATTGTTAGTGGTTTGGAACTCACAAGCTATAGAGTGGGGTATTATGTCCCCCTGTGGCGATTTTAGTAGTATTCCAAGCCCTGTGCCTTTGACATTTGAGGATCCATCAGTATAGAGTATCCAAGGATCCTTGGTCTCTTCTAGCTACTGGACTTCTAACTCAGCTTCTTTTTGTAAATCACTACTGAAATCAGCCACAAAGTCAGCTAATGCTTGGGATTTGATGGCTGTCCTAGGCTCATATCTTATATCATATGCACTTAGCTTCACTGCCCACTTAGCCATCCTTCCTGACATCTCTGGTTTCCTGAGGACATTCTTAATTGGGAAATTAGTTTTAACAATGATAACATGAGTTTCAAAATAATGTCTTAACTTAGTAGATGCCATAATTAATGCAAGAATAAGCTTTTCAAGGTGTGAATACCTGGATTCGGCATCAAGTAAACTTTTACTTACATAATAGACAGGATGTTGTGTACCTTCATGATCCTTAACAAGGACCGCACTTACTGCTTTTGAGGATACTGCAAGATACAAGGATAGCACATCGCCTTTTTCTGGTTTCATCAAGGCTGGGGCTGAGGATAGGTAATCTTTGAGGGCTCTTAAAGCATTTTCATGCTTCTCAGTCCACTCAAATTTCTCGTTCTTCCTTAGGATATCATAGAATTCTTTGCACTTCTCTGAGGATTTGGATATAAATCTGTTCAAAGCTGCTATCCTGCCTGTTAGCCTTTGAACATCCTTAGCATTGGCCGGAGATTTGATGTTCACTATTGCTTTGATTTGTTCCGGGCTAGCTTCAATGCCTCTCTTTGTCACCATATATCCTAAGAATTTACCTGCTTTAACACCAAAGTGACATTTTGAAGGATTAAGCTTCATATTATATTTATCAAGGATATTGAATGCTTCCTCCAAGTCTCTTAGGTGATCCTCAGCTTTTAAGGATTTTCCCACCATATCATCTATGTAAACCTCCATAGTTTGTCCAATCTGATCCTTGAACATCATATTCACCAGCCTTTGATATGTTGCACCTGCATTTCTTAATCCGAACGGCATAGCAATACAGCAGTATATACCAGTTGGAGTCATGAAGGCTGTATCCTCTTGGTCGGATGGTTCCATTTGGATTTGTTGAAATCCAGATGAAGCATCCATAAAAGTTAACAGTTCATGACCCGCAATTGCATCCACCATGGAGTCAATGTGGGGTAATGGGAAAGGATCCTTGGGACATGCCTTATTTAAATCGGTAAAATCGACACATACCCTCCACTTTCCGTTTTTCTTTTGAACAACAACCACATTGGCCAACCATCTTGGATACTTGACCTCTCTAATCATACCTGCCCGGAGCAATTTCTCTACCTCTTCCTGGATAATGGCATTCCTTTCTGGTGCGAACTTTCTTCTCCTTTGATGGATTGGTTTGAAGGACCTGTCAATGCCGAGTTTGTGAGTGATTACATCTTTGGATATACCAGTCATATCTTCGTGTTTCCATGCAAAGGTAGTCTTTCTCCTTTTGAGGAAGGATACGAGGTCTTCTTTCATTTCGCCAAGGATCCCTGATCCGATATAGATTTTGGATTCAGGATCATCGGGATCCATGAGGATTTCTACCACATCCTGCTCTCTTGCCTCCAAGACATCCCTTGGAGGATACCTTGATTGCTATTGCTCCCTTGACTTCGAGGGTGGTTTCATCGATGAAGTGTAGCAATTCTTAGCCTCCTGCTGATCACTATCAATCTTCACTATTCCCCAAGGACTAGGGAGCTTCACACATTGATGGTAGGTAGATGGGACTGCTTTCATATCGTGTATCCAGGGCCTGCCAAGGATAACATTGCAACAAGATAAACAGTCAATAACACAAAATTTTTGATAAGAGTGTAGGCCTTCGATATATATTGGGAGTTTAATGTCCCCCAGGGTATTCTTAGTTTCGCCACTAAATCCCACAAGCACGGAGGATCTTGGTATGATATCTGATTCAGAAATTCCCATCTTCTTTAGAACATCAAGCTGGATAATGTTCACTGAGCTTCCTCCGTCTATAAGGATCCTGCGGATAAAATGGTTAGAAATGAAAAGAGTAATAACTAAACCATCGTGATGAGGATCCTGGATATCAACACGATCATCCTCATCAAAGGTTATGACTTTTCCTTTGGAGACACTTGATGTTCGAACTGGTCTTTCTCCATTATCCATTTTAGTTTCCTTTGCATGCCTTTTAGCCGCTGAGAAGGATGTGCCACAAATGTCTGATCCTCCAGAAATAAAGTTTATCACTTGTGCATCTGCTGGAGGGGCTGGAGCCTTCTCAGGGATCCTTTCAGGATCCTGAGTCCTTGACTTTTTTCTTCCCAACAATTCTTTTAGATGCCCCTTGCTCAACAAGTATCCAATTTCCTTTCTTAGTGCAATGCATTCTTCTGTGAGGTGCCCAAAATCTTCATGGTATGCACACCACTTTGATTTATCCTTAGTTGCAGCTGGCCTATCATTTTTTCTGGGCCATCTAGCTTTATCACCTAGATTCTGCATCGCAAGGATTAGTTCATTGTTATCAACAGAAAAACAATATTCAGAAATTGGAGGATAATCCTCATCATCCTCTTCTTGATCAACAGAATGCACGTTCTGGTTATCAGATCTGTTGTAGGATCCGAACTTGTTGTTCCTGAATGAGGATCCTTGCTTTTCCTGCTTTGAGGATCCTGCTAACCTCTCCTGGATCCTCTTGTCATCCTCTAGCCGAATGAACCTAAGTGCTCGGGTTCTTACCTCATCTAAGTTCCTGCATGGTGTCATAACAAGATCATCATAGAACGACGAATCCCTAAGCAATCCCATTTTAAAGGCCTCAACAGCCGTGGCTATATCTAAGTTGGGAATGTCTAAGGATTCTTTACTGAATTTGGTAATGTAATCCCTTAATGATTCATTATGACCTTGGGTTATCCTGTATAGATCACTAGTTAATCGTTCAAATTTTCTACTACAAGAAAACTGATTATTAAACAGGTTAACTAGATTAGCAAATGAGGTAATAGAGTAGGGGGAGACTTAGCAGCCATTTGAGAGCTGATCTAGTAAGAGTGGATCCGAATCCCTTGCATAGGCATGCTTCCTTTAACCTTTATGGGATTGGATTGATCTCCATCCTCTCCCTGTATTGTGCTATATGCTCTTCAGGATCCGTCGAACCATCATACAGCTTCATTGTTGGCACATGGAACCTCTTGGGTATCTCAGCATCACAGATTGGTGGTGCAAAACGAGATATCTTGTGGCTCCCATCTGCAATCTCTGGGATAGGTTTGACCACTCCTGGAACACTTGATATCATATCCTTTAGCTTTTGCAATTCTCTGGCCATGGCATGATTGATACCTGGATCCTGCATAAGACCATGGTTAGTAGTATAAGAATTATTAAAAGTGTTACCTCCCATCGGATTCAAATTAGGAAGAATGGATGTTAATCCATATTGTTGGGGCTCCGGAATGATCGAGGGACCAGTAGAAGCATTGGTCTGCATTGGAATAAAATCTCCCTGATGGACATCTGAACTTCCTGTTTGCAAACTCCCCAAGGATCCTGGCATCTGGAAGGATCCCTGAAATTGGGACGATCCTGGAACAAAGGAGGATCCTTGAACCTGGGATGATCCTGGAATAAAGGAGGATCCTTGAACCTGGGATGATTCTGGAACAAAGGAGGATCCTTGAACCTGGGATGATCCTGGAACAAAGGAGGATCCTTGAACCTGGGATGATCCTGGAACAAAGGAGGATCCTTGAACCTGGGATGATCCTGGAACAAAGGAGGATCCTTGAACCTGGGATGATCCTGGAACAAAGGAGGATCCTTGAACCTGGGATGATCCTAGAACAAAGGAGGATCCCTGAATCTGCTGCATTCCTGAATATCCTCCTGAATTCGTGAGGGATCCCATATGCTGAGGATAGGATCCCACTGGCTGGAAATATGAACCTGATGCCTGGGTCACTGTTGTTGTTCCGTAGTGCACTCCTTTCGGTCTACCCACATATTGAACGTCTGGAACCACTGATGGCTGAGAAGTAATCACCGGAGTATCAAAATTCAAGGATTTTGGCACCAGTGGGGAATGATCCTCTGCCGTTGTCTTTTGTTTCTTGAGATCTCCGATTTCTTTGAGAATCCTCTCATTGGTCTTATCCTGCTGCCGTATCTGATCCTTCATCTGCAAAATCAAAGTAAACATGTCACTAGTAGTGGGAGTGTAAGAAGCAGAAGAAGTTGGAGGTTTTGAGAAAATGGGAGTTGGTTTCTTCGCAGCATTCTCAGCATTCTTCTGGGATCCAGAAGGTGGTGGAGGCAAAGGGGGAACGCCTTGTGAAGAAGTGAATGAGGGCATCAAATTTGAAGCATTCTTCGCTGAGGGAGCCATTTGCTTGGTTGTAGTGAACTGAAATGAGCACAGAAATGCGAATTTTTCTAAGGATGAAGCACCAATTGCCCCACGGTGGGCGCCAAACTATTTTGGTCAAAAAATCTGATGAGGATGTTGCAACCAAACTCTCTGTTACGGGGTATGATGCTTGAAATGTAGAACAATGACAAGGATCACTTCAATGTAAATGGCACAAATGACACAAGGATTTATACGGGGAAAAAGCCCTTGATCAAGAGTTGATCTCCGGCACAAAAAACCCCGGGTGATGGAAACTACCGATCACCAAACTCAAATAAATCAATAAATGTTTACAACTTCGGATAGTAACGAGCTAGGTACAAGGATCACTATCGTGAAACGTGTAAAAGTGAGTGAAAATGAATGAATGTTCGTCGAGAGCTTCAAGTGTGCGAGTATATGAGAGTGTGTGTAGCTGAAAAATGACTAAGTGTTCTAATTCTAGCTCGTTACTCCTTTTAAAATAGAAGTTAACTACAATAACTAACTATCCGACTTTTGTGCCAAGCTCCCACGTTCTCCACAACGTCCATTTTTGGTCAATCGTGTGCGAAATGCCCGTGGAATATTCCTTAGTACCGTTGCCAAGACCAAGTCTAGCTTGTTACTCCTGCGAAGTAATACAAAACACAAATAAACAATCGTTAGTACGAGGATCCTTAAAGTGATCCATGATCCTGGTCCTGAAGCTCTTCTGAGGATCACTATCTGTCACAGAAATAAGGATCATTAATTAGGATAACGAATAAGGATCACTAATTGTTAGAAAATCCTCCCCTAACAGTAGGGTTAGAAGAAACAGCAGAAGTTGGTGGTTTAGGAAAAATGGGGCTTGGTCTCTTTACAGCATTTTCAGTATTCTTCTAGGATCCAAAAGGTGGTGGAGGCAAAGGTGGAACGCCCTGTGAAGAAGTGATTGCTGGCATAGAGCTTAAAGTGTTCTTTGCTGAAGAAGCCATGTAGTTGAAGATGATGAACCGAAATGAACACAATGAGCAAAATTTTTCAGAAATGAAGCACCAATTGCCCCACGGTGGGCGCCAAACTGTTTTGGTCAAAAATCAGGCTAGGATAATGCAACCAAATCTTTTTTATGAGGAATGATGCTTAAATCAATGAACAAATGTATGAATAACTTGCAAATGAAATGAACAAGTGACACGAGGATTTATACGAGGAAAAAGCCCTTGATCAAGAATTGATCTCCGGCATAAAAAACCTCGGGTGATGGAAACTACCGATCACCAACTATAATTAAACAAATGATCTTTACAACTCGGGATGATAACAAGCTTGTTACAAGGATCACTAGAGTATAATGTGTATGAAATCGCCAAATGAACTGTTGAGAGCTTGCGAGAGTGTGTGTGTTAGCTAAATTAGCCAAGTGTTCTAATTCAAGCTTGTCATCCCCTTTTAAAATTAGAAATAACTAAAACAACTAATTATCCGCTAAATGTGCAAGCTTCCCACGATCTCCATAACGTTCACAAAGCCATGCACGTGCGGAATATTGAGGGCATATTCCCCAAGAATATCGACAAGACCAAGTCCAAGGCGTATACTCATGCAAAACAAACTTAAACATAATGAAGGCAACCGTTAGTATAAGGATAACAACAAGGATCCTGAATCCTGATCCTGCAATATCTTCTGAGGATCCTTAATTCAAACAGAATTGAGGATCCGTGATCCTGGCAGTGCTTGAGGATCCTGATCCTTAGGATTGGAAAATCCTCCCCTAACACTTATATGTATGTAGTGTATTTTTTAATTCATAATAGTTGTTATATAAATAAAAATATTTACAATAAATATAAAAGTAAAAAAGAAATGTATTTGAGTATCCTAATTGGTATCTTTTAATAAAGTAGCGGGTATACCCGATACCCGTGGGTATGCCCTATACCTGACAGGTAATTACCCGACAAATACCGGATGGATAATGAACCGGGTATGAGATACGATTTTACAACCGGGTATAGGTATGGGATTACCAATTCCCGTTCCAAACCCGACCCATTTCCGTCCTATACACAACACAAGGTATTTGTAGGAATACCTTTCCTCGGAACCCAAGGGTGTCTTTGTAGTGACACGGTCAGACTTACTAGTCTTACTCATACTAGAGGAGTTGTAAGAACTAAAGTATCGGTTCCACTCATAGCTCTATTGGGTGGTATTCTGTACCCGAGTTTGGCTTCTCGGGGTCAGCGTCATTGCCGAAGTGAAATTGGTTCAACTACGGAGAAGCGATGTTGTTGGTTGCGTCGAATCCCGAGCCGCTGGAATGTTTGCGATTTCACTACTTATTGTTATAATGGGCCATCGCATGTTGGTTATTCGAATGTCATCGAGCTATTTTGATTAATTGGAATTTACTTGAAGATTAAATGATAAACCATAATAAACAATTATTCAAGTTGGGAGATATGGAGTACATGCTCGATCAAGACTATTATCATTTTAAACATCTTGAAACCTCAGAGGTTCTAGGGAGGGAAGCCACTAGATCAATAGGGGTAAATGGCCCTTAGTGTGGGTACGGAGGCTAGCCTCTGTGGGGTACAAGAGGGGACGGCCTTCGTTGGGGTTGCGTCGGATCTGCTCTACATAGATGAAGAAAAGTTACATAAAAATGAAGAAAAGTCGAATCAGATCTACAAGGGGCAAATTGCAACGTTTTCTTTCCATAGCATTTTAATTAATCAATAACAAATAGAGCTTTGGTAGTAACTTGGCTTCAGTGGTAATAGGGTTACTACCGACTTTCGGTAGTAACAATCATTACCGCTAAAGTTCTTATTGGCAACAGTTACTACATATGTAACTGCCATGATTACAACCAAATTCATTAGGGCTAACCTCTATAAATGGAAATCATATGGTTGTTCTCAATATAAAAAATTAACACTTCCAAGTTCACGGAGACTAACTTCTTGTTCTTACTGATCTCGTTTACCCTGATATAGTTTAAGATAAAAAGGATTTACACAATTCAGAAAGTAGTAGAAAGTCATAAGAAATCAGTAAACTGGAATTTTGGTCCATGTGGTTTCTTTAGAATTGCAGCATTTTACAAAGATGAAAAGTCTTGCAAAACATACTCTATGGTTTCATATCCTTACAATTCTAATCCACTAATCTAACACCATTCAAACACTTCAGATAACTTTATGTAAAAAAACCAAATTACCTTAAAAAGTTAAATAACATCTCTCTACGTACACCCCTCTCCCACACCAGCACCTCACAACCATCGTCCCCTTCATTCATGCTTTTTTCCGTCAAAACTCCATAATATAGGGACTTTGTTAAGACTGACAGTTCATATTATTTTCAGTTGTTGTTAATCGTTGTTACGTATTTTGATGAAGGGAAATGGGATTTCAAAGGTTGGTGTTGATTGGTGGTTGTGGGTTGGCAGATGAACGACAGTGCCAATGAAGGGTGGAGATGATGTAGTGTGTTGGGGAATTTCAGAAAACCGGATGATAAGAAAGGCGTGTAATAACTCTCAGATCAAATTATTTCGGTGGTTCACCTGAATAATTCAATCGGATACAAATCTGATTTCAAGAAATTGAACCAGGGTATTTGTTTTTGTGTAATTGTCTGAACCAGAGAATTGTGACCAAGAAAACTGTATACGAATTTTTGGGTTAGGGATGATTAACTGCCATTAGGCAGTTAATTCAATTTTAAGACAAATTGCCTCCTAAAACTACCAATTTTTTATGTTTCGAAAATATTGCATTTTCCATAAAATAATTTTTCCTGATGCAATTTTAGCAAGGCAATTTAATTAAAATAAAATTTTCCAAGCGACCCCAGCCAGGGGCTCTGCCCCTTGGACCCCCTTAGGGGCTGCCGCTCCTTGGAACCCCCCGTAGAGTACGGGCTCCGCCCGTACACTTCGAATTATGATAACTCAAACAAGCGTGCACTCCCACACCTTTTAACTTGCTTGATGTGTATTATTATTCGCTTTGATCACCAATTCAATCCTCGATTACACTAAAAATATCTAACATTGTGTGTGTTTTTTTTAATTAAAATAGAGGTGGGAAGTGGATCTGGTCAATGGATGGGCTGGAAGTTTTTCGGTGGCTAGTGTTAAAAGCCACCTTATGCATGTTCATTTCAAGCAGTCGGGTATTTGTTTAAATGGAATCAATGGGTCCCTAGAAAAGTGGATGTTTTCACGTGGCGGACTATGCTTTATTGGCTTCCGACTAGGGATTCTATGTTGCACAGAAATATCTCGGTTCCCAATGCGAGTCCTCCGTTGTGTTGCTGCTATAACGAGTCGATTGATGACCTTTTCCCGGGCTCCGTGATCTGTTGGATGTGCATCTTCCCGAGGGCGGGTCACCAAAGAGGAAGAAGACCCTGTATCATGGGTGAACCTAGGTGAAGCCCAGGGTGGGCGGGCACACCCCTTGAAAAAAAAAAGTTTGGTGTATTTTTTAGGCAAGAAAACCGCTCTCACCCCTTGAAAATATGCTTGAACTATTCATCCGCACCCCCAACAAATAATTACTGGGTCCGCCACTCCTGTATGTGGTTCTTTTAACCGCTCTTTGGTGTAAATGGAGGGCGCAAAATGACGCGGTATTTAAGTGGTTCCATGCTCTATTCAAAACTTCATTGGGGAGATAAAGGCTCTAAGGGGGTGTTTGTTTCGCAGGAATTCAATAGAATTTAAGTGAATTGAAAGTTGAATTCAATCTCTTAATATGTTTGGTTTACAGAATTTGATGGAACTGGAATCCCAATTCCAATCTTCATGTGTTTGGTTGACAATGGAATTGAAATTGAAATTGGAATTAGGCATGAATTCCTTCAAATTCCTTTAATTAAAGGAATTCAAAATCCTTCCTATATGTGAAAGAATTAAAGTAAATTCATTGGAATTTTCGACCGTTTCGACCCGCACCGTTTTAACCCGTATCGTTTCGACGCGAACCGATTCGACCAGTACCATTTCGAATCGAACCGCTTCGACCCGAACCGTTTCGACGTGAACCGTTTCGACCCAAACTGGTGGTTGTGGGTGCTGGGGTGATGGATTCCAATTCATTTGACAACCAAACACAACAAAAATGAAATTGAGATTCCAATTCTAATTCCAACAATTTTCAATTCCATTTGGAATGTTTAAATTCAAATCCAATTCCTTCAAATTCTAATTCCTATACAAATTACAATTTCAATTCCTAATCATTAGGTGAACCAAACGCCCCCTAAGTTTACACTGGATCAAACGTCGGTCAAACCAGGGTAATATGGATTGGAGTATTAATATTTGGACTTCTTTTGAGTTGGTTAGAATGGGTTGGTAAGATGTTGGTTTCTGTTGTGTCGTCTTTCACTCTTTATTTTGGTTTTGTTCATGCTATTCATGGTGAATGAATTTGATTGATCGTTCAAAAAAACTAGTGGTGGGACCAAAAACCTAGATTTTTATTTACTTTGTTTTATTATTTATAGTTTATTAAGAGCATACGTAGTGGGGCGTGACCAACCCCTATAGCGCCGAGATGGCGCCTTGCACACCAAAACAAAGGGCGCTATGCCCAAAAAAAATTTGAAGGCGCGATAATTATCGCGGCATTTTGAATGGATGAATTGATTTTTTTGACCGTTTGTAAACGGTCATTTTAATAAAAAAAAAAAAAATCAATTTATTTTTCAAACTTTCCTTTAAATCATTACCTCCTCTCCTATTTTTTTTTACCACAAACACTCAAAAACTCTCATCTCTTCATTTTTTTTACAAATCTTGATATTTTATACAATGCATCCATACAACCGTGGCTTCATTCCTCCCCGATCAAGTGCGGACCCAAACCAAAGTGGTAATCCTACTCGCCCCGTGTCGCCGGTTCCCACTAGACCCAACCCTTTCGGCTCCGGTTTTCTCGATTACAATCAACAAAGTCCCGGGTTCATGAATCTTTTGAACCAACCGCTATCATGGGACCCTAATCTCTACGGGTGGAACCCGAATCAAAACACGGATGGGATGGGGTCGTCTCAAGCGTGGTCGTTCGGGAAATACACGGCCATCAAAGAGGTCCAAAACAAACGAGTCGGATGAACCCGAAACGCCAACCTCCGACGCTCGAAACACCGACTTGAACGAGGATATTCCGGATGACGAGCCGGCGGAGGAGTTACCAAGACCGCCCGGAAGAAAAAGCCGGGCGAAAAAACCCGAGTCGTCGTCGATGTCTATGGGAACGGATATGAGTAACGCATTTTCGGAGATAAACATGGGACTTCATGAGTTACACGAACTCGGTAATAAACGTTTGGAGGAGAACCACGAAGTTACGGAGATTATGCGGGATAGACAATGGGCTCACGACTTTGAGTTCTACTCGAAACCGCATGACCACTTAACGGGAAAAGCTTTGAAAATGGCGTTGACACAAAAGGAGCGGATTGAAAAAAAATATAACCTTTGATTGTGTAATTTTTTTTTATTCTAGTTTAATGTTTTTTTTCTAGTTTAATGTTTTTTAATTTTATTGTACTTTTTTTTGTTTAATGAAATGAATTTTATTTTTAAAAAACTTACAAATGAATTAAAAAATAAAAATTAAAAAATGAGTAATGATGACAAAGGGGCGTTATGACTACGGCCTCAAATTGCATAACGCCCCATAAAGCCCCTTGCTGACGTGTCACGCCACGTGTCGCATAACGCCCACAAAGGGGCGTTATGACTACGCATGGCCTAACATGTGATGTAAATGTGAAAAGACTAAGATGTCCCTGATGTTAACAGACAAAATTGAATAGAGTTAAAGTGCAAGAATCTAAAAACATATAGTGGTTTTTGCAAGACTTTTCATCTTTGTAAAATGCTGCAATTATAAAGAAACCACAAGGACCAAAATTGCAGTTTACTCAAATTATTGTCATCACATTGAAAAAAATAAGATTCTTTCCACACAATTAATGAGAAATTTTAATACCAAAACATGTAACGAAGTAAACTCATTTTTGTCACGTTTATTCACAAATAATATGAGAAATTTGAATACTAAAGCAAAACGAAAACAAGACAACATTACAAGTCTAACAAAGGAATATTTATATTCAAACACATCATCAATATTCATCACTGATAGCCATCACATTTCTTGGGTTGACCGGATAACCATCTCACTTGACAAACCATTCATGATAATAACCAATTAAAGTTCCGGGTTTTTTTTTCCACAGTTGCAATTTACACAAGCTACACAATTGGTGATGGACTTGCACTTGATGGTTCAATCTTTCTCATTGTAAACCCGGGTGGCGGGTGCGAACTATTATCTTCGTCTTGATATATATACGCGAACCCGCCATGTCGGGTCATATCCATTCCTTGTAGTTCATCTTCTTTCGACACCCGCAACAACTTGAGTTTCTTCAAAATGTAGAAAAGTGGACCCATGGTGGCACTCACCCATCCAAAGATCACTAGTATTTGGATGATCTGAGCTGCTAGCAACTTTCCGCCACCGCCCATGAACAGCCCGTAAGGCCGCCCGGTTGCGTACACCTCGTGAACATAGCGTTTCTTAGCAAACAAACCGGTAAACAATAGGCCCCATGCCCCACACCCTCCGTGTAACTGCGCGGCCTCTAGTGGGTCGTCAAACTTCAACTTTTCCGCGAGTTTGTTACATCCAATTAGAACCCAGGATGCAACAAAGCCACAAACAATTGCGGCCCATGGCTCCACCACTGCGCAACCAGATGTAATGGCCGCAAAACCACCTAGCAAGCCATTACAAACGTCGGTCACATTCCAATGACCGACTAGTAGTCGCTTGCTAAATAATGTGGTTAGCGCGGCAGTGCATCCGGCCAGTGTGGTGGTGACTGCAGTTCTTCCAACCGCACTCCATTGGCCATAAAAAGCGTCTGAAGTGTTGTAGGATTTTGAGATTGTTAGAAATGAACCGGGGTTGAAACCATACCAACCGAACCATAGAAGGAATGTACCCAAAACCACAAGGGACGCACTATGGCCTCGTAAGGCCACAGATCGCCCAGAGCGATCGAACCGTCCGATTCTTGGACCTTCGATTAGCGCACCCCATAGACCGGCGATCCCACCCACCATGTGGACCACACCCGATCCAGCGAAATCGATGGCTCCTGAATCAAATAGGAGGCTACCGCTTGTTCTTGAGGCACTGGCCCAACCATCACTGGACCACACCCAGTGTGACACTATAGGATACACAAAACCTGTAAAAATTTATAAAATCGAAAGTTAGCCGCTAGTCTTGTGTTAGATTTTAATCTTCCAAAAAGTCAACCAAAAAATCTAACACAATTATTGCTTCTTTGTGCGTATATGTCGGCATGTTAGATTTTTATTTTTTATGAGTTCTTATTAAACCTCATAATATATGTGTATATACTATATGTGTATATGTATGTATGTATGTATGTTAACGGCACACTCATTACATAATCAAAATTATTTCAAGAACTACGTGTACATGATGTCAATAAAAATAGTAAAATTAAAAAAGTAAATTGATTTCATTTCTTTCTCATATTCCTTTGACTATTATCAATATGTTTGTAGCCAAAATATTATCAATATCTTATTTTTTAAAATAAATATTTAAGATGTTGACATATATGTCACTCGATTTGTATATATAATTAATTAATAGTGTATATAAAGGTTAAAATGGTAGTTCGATCGAGTTTCCTTTATGTATATAAAAGTCAAGTTGTCATGCAGACTTTATAGACTGAATTAATTATTGAATGGGTCACTGGATGTTGATTCATTTCAGCTTCTCAATAAATAAAATACTATACATTATTATATCGTTAAAATAACTTAAATAAAAGTAAAGCAAAACTATTAACCAGTCTGTCTAAAACAATAAGAATAATATTAATTTCAATTTGCTACAGAAAATTTGATTCGCTGTTGAAAATATCATATCTTTAAGACTGGAAGGTATGGGGGCCGGCTAGGCCCGGCAAGGACCGGCGCCGGTCCCCCACACCGCCCCCCTCCATCCCACCCCGGCGAAACCAGCAAGCCCAAGCCGTCCTTGCCGCCCCACTTTTCAAAAATATATCCGTTGAACGGATAGAATAAATAAAAAAAAAAAAAAAAATTATTTTCCACTTTAAATATATATCCATTTCACATCCATTTTTATACCATTTCACATCCATTTATCCTAATCTTCTCCTTCTATCATCCATTTTTTTTAAAAAACACTCATTTTTTTTTACCATCATGAATCCATTCAACCCAAACGATCCCAACCCGAACAATCCCAACCCGAACAATCCAAACTTTTTTTCTAGTCCCGCTTACACTCCGACTATGGATTCTTCGTGGGGGTCTCAACCATTTACGTTCGCGGGTTTCCAACAATCACCTAACGCCTTCAATCAAATGTCCCAACTTCAACAAATGCAACAATACCAAGCATTCCAACAATTCATGCAACGCGGCTCGCTTCAACTTGATCAATTCCAATCGCAACCGCCAACTTCCCAACCACAACCCTCGGTTCACCTTGACGATGATGATGAAGTCGTCCCCGAATCGCCACCAAAAGAACTCAAGCGCAAAAAAAACAGGGGGAAGGGGAAGGCGGTTGAAACCGAACCCGTCACCGAAAAAAAAAGTGGTTCGAGAGCAAAGCCGAGACCGTGGACAAAAGTAGAGGAGGAGGCGCTAGCTATCTCGTTTATTAAGGCCTCAACTTGCCCGATTGTCGGTATGAACCAAAGTTAATTTTTTTTTATATAAATTTAAAAAGAATTATTTTTTAGTTTTACTAATCCATTTTTTTTAAATTTTAGGGAACAATCAAACGGGTTCTGGTTTTTGGAAGAAATGTACGGAAAGGTTTAATACCCTTATGGGGGAAGGCCCCTACCGTGATCTCGAATCCGTATCGGGCAAGTGGCGGAAAATGAACAAGTGCGTGAATGATTTTATCGGGATTTATAACCCACTTTACATCTATCGTCCTAGTGGGAGTAGCGACGAGGACGTTCTTAACCTTGCGATATCTAAATGGGAAGCAAAAAATCCGCCTTTCCCGCACCTCCGAGCATGGAACGTTTTAAAGAAAGACCCTAAATGGGCGCCGATTCCAAATGAGGTCGCAACCGCCAAACGGACTAAAACTTCCGAGCCCGGAAGTTATAGCGCGGGAGGCTCCACCGCTCGTTGTCAAATCGACATAAACGACGATCCGGAATATGAAGAACAAGAATATTACGAACCGGAACGTCCCGACGGAAGGGACAAAGCAAAAAAAGAGGCGGCCGCAAAGCGCAAAGGGGCCGGCTCGAGTGGAGGGGGCGGCTCGGGTGGAGGTGGCGGCTCGAAGGCGTCTTCGAAAATGGACGACTTAATTTCCCAATTCCGTTCGTTCCAAGAATTTGCGGCCGAAAAATATAGTCACAAGAAAAACGTGTCGGCCGACTATGCTCGAGCGGAGGATTTTAGGATAATGAGGTTGGATCTCGACTCGGTTCCGGAGGAGGAACGAGAGGTGTATCGAAGGATGAAGGAAGAGGTGAAGAAAAAGTGGACGTCGTAGGTTTTTTTTTCATTTTTAGGAAATGTAATTTTTTTTTTTAGGAAATGTAATTTTTTTTATGTTATGAAATGAAATTATTTATGTTGTTTTATGTTGTATTTTTTAATTTTTATAAAGTTTTTATTAACTTATTAAATTAAAGCTTAGGAAATTATAAAATAATAAGGTGGGGCCCCATCCTCCATCCCCTTCAATTAACAATTTGGCCCATCCCCCACGAGCCGCCTACGTGGCGCCTACGTGGAGGCTCATCCCCGTGGGGATGGGCCAAACCACACCCTTTAGTCTAATAGTTATTAAGATTATATAATACATTTCCACTTTTGATGCTGAAAACTAGGATATATAACATTTTTTTTAACCGTGACTTTCTTTTTGAGTGACTCAATGTCAAGCCGTTTAAACGGCGACCCTAGCTAAGATCTGCCCAGACTACGTTGTCTTAACCGGGTCCGCGCTGGGTTGGTTAGACTTGATTACGGCGTTCCCAAAAAACCACACAAGATGATATCTTTTTTATACTTTTTTGGTTCATTTATTACCATTTTTTTTTTAAACAAATATATTCAAATAAGGTAGTAAGTAAAGATGAGCAGCAAAACTAATTACTAACCTGTCAAGAAGGAAGAGTAAATAAGGTAAGCCACAAACTGAGTTCTCTCAGCAATGGAACCACTGGTGATCCCAGCAGCCGCTATAGCAAATGCCCACTGGTACAGGAAGAAACTATAGTCGTAACTCGACGAAGGGATCGATTTCAACCCGAAGTAATGTTTCCCGATAAATCCGTTGGACGGTCCACCAAAGGCGAAAGCAAACCCGAATATGTAGTACGAAATACCTCCAGCCGCAGCGTCCAACACGTTGGTGAGCATGATGTTCATCGTGTTTTTGGCTCGGACCGACCCAGCGCAAAGCATGGCGAACCCAAGTTGCATGGCAAACACGAGGTAGGCCGAGAAGAGGAGGTAGGTGTTGTCTATGGCGTATGTTGTGTTGGTGAATTTGTCTGAGGTGGCGGTGAAGCGGGTGCATATGTAGTCAGCTGCGGCGGTGGCGTTGGCCGCGAGGCCAAGGAGAGGGGTTAGCTCCTCGGCGGAGCAAGTTGGGAAGGATGCCATTGTGAAGGAGGATTAGGGTGGTTGATCGAAGGGAAATGGTTATTGAGATAGTGATTTTATAGAGTTGAGAGTGTGAATCTTAATTCCAAGTCAACGGTTTTTCATGACCCACTGGAAGACAAATTGTGCCTGTATTTAATGTTGTGGGTTATGATGACCATATGAGTTGAATATCCTATAACCAAGATTTTATATATAAAGCTAGAGGTGTAGTTGTAAGAAATAGACTTATTCTTTTAAGTTATCGAGTTTTAATTTCTGCCTCAGCATTTAGATAGTGTTTGTTTCGTAGATTGTAATTGAAATAGGAATCGCGGACAAATTGAGATTTGATTTGTAATTTAGGTATGTTTGTTTTTCAAAATGGAATGAAATTTGGATGGAATGAAATTTGGATAGAATGAGAATGTAGATTCTCTTCCATATGTTGTTCAATTCCAATTTAGTTTCATGTTGAAACCAATAAAATTAATGTATCTCGATGTGCTGAATTTCGCTAGTAGCCCATTTGAAAGATTAGTTGACCGTTCAAAACAAAGATTTTATATATAAAAGCTTAAGTTGTAATAAGTAAATTATAATTTACTGATCGATAATAATATGTAATTTACTGATCATTAGTTACGTTGGAAGTATAGATTATTTTTTAGAGGTTATAGTTTAAATCTATCTATTTTTTCTATTAAAGGAGAAACTTCAGTGACATAAGAAAAGCTGATGTGTCAACTTGAGAGCATGTCCAACAAGGTTTTTCTTATGTCATTATTACATCATAAAGGCTAATATATAAAGACTTTAAAATTCAAAGTTGGCCCACTTATGGCATCAAACCACTGCCCCACTCTCAATTATGAAACCACTGATTGTTCATTCAACCACTGATGTTTCATTCAAATGGGAGGGTAATTTGAAATTTGAAATTTAAAAACGTATATGGATATGTAATTTGCATTTAATAGAGATTCAATTCTTCTCTCTCTCAAATATCAATTCAAACCCAAATCCAAACCTGATCATAATTTCAAAAACTCATTCCAATATATCTCTCTACTCTCTCTCTTCGATGAAGAATACAAAGCATCCGAAGTTGCCATATTCGTTTGAGTCTTCCTCGATGATTTCGACTGCTCGAGTGCAACCTCTTTGAGTTTCTGAGCAGCAATAGAATATCTTGGGTGTCAACGAACAGTTACATAAGACGATTTAGGTGTTTGTTTAGAAGCAGTGAAGAATTGGGGACAAGAAGACTCGAATTTGGAACTAGGGTTTGTTTGAAGATGGTGTTGTGGACTTTTATCTAATGTGTGTCATTTTGCAAAGATAAACTGTTGTTCCTACTCTATTCTTCTCCACCGCAAACCCTAGGGTTTATGTTTCTCTTTCACCTACTTCTACAGTTTCTACATCTTCATCTTCAGTGACAACCGATCTCCGGATCCGACTGGAGGTAAGTTGTTTAAATGCTCTGTTGCTTATGATTGAATATGCAAAGCCGAAATCGATCCGAAATCTGGATTTAAACCTAAACGGCTGTTGGAAGTAATAATGTTTACCTCAGAAGAGCCTACAAGATATGGAATCAGCTGTGTAAAGTACGATGACATACTGACGGTAATTTGGACTGAAATCGTACCTTTTCTTATATCAGTATGCTTTTAGCCTGTTAGGATCTCCAGTTTATCTCATTTAAACAGAGTAATTTGATATTTTGCAGGTTTAATGTTGTTGTTCTTTTGGCCAATCTGCATGAGTGTTTTTTCTTTATAACTGATGTTTACAAGTAAGTAATTTATGATGCTCAACTATTGAATGATGATTTAGGTTTTATTAATATGATTTTAGGTCTTACATATGTTTAATTTGTTAGTTTATTGTTCTGTTGATGATGGTCATGATGAAAACACGGTTGGAGGTTCAGTGGGTAGATTTCAGTTACAAAGATCATTACCGACTAATGGACGAAATCGCCCAAATGATTGGCTTCACGAGATTCTTTCTGACGAGGGTATACGAAACAGTGAAAGGAGACGGCTTTTCAGTATTTTGGATGACCAAGTGTTAGATACTGATGACGGTAACAGGTTTGAGACTGGTAATACTGATGACGGCTTTTCATTTAGGTTTATTATTAACTGATAGCTATAGATGTATCATCTCTTATGTTAACGTACTCTAGAATGATCTGAAACTTGACCAAATATTAAGATCCAGTTAACTCAATTTTGTTGTATGAATACACTGTTTACATAAATCATCTTACTTGAGATGGAAAGTTATCGTGTAAAACAAAATTTCAAAGTTGTTGAATTGTTGATTCGAGTGAATTATCAATTAGAGAACACTGGAAATGTGGCAGGAGAGCTTGGTGGTTTTAATATGAATTGCAGGCCTTCTTTCAAGGCTGCCAATGATGGTTTGTTGTAGCATGCGTGATGAACTTGACGCTGTTTGCTCTGCAGTTTCCAGTATCTCCTATACATTTCGGTTACACTGCTAGTACTTTTCTAGTTTTTCGTAATCCTGATGCACTCTAATTCCTAAAACATTATATTTCCAATCAAGAGGCTGACATCTAAGTAAAAAAGTAGATTTCACCTGAAAACTCTGTATGTGACAACTATGTAGGCGCGTATTCAGAGTTTTCTTGTAGCTGACAGTTTCGTAGTCCAGACATGACCAATAATTAGTATTAAATCAGTGTTTTATTAATATGTTTCTCAGTACAGTGACCTTTTTGAAGCAGAACACGCATTAGTTTTAGATAAATTTCGCCATACAATAATCAACTGGAAGCGAAATGCTGTTGTGCAGGCTGGAAGTGTAGAATGTGTAAAGGAAGAACAAAAGTCGTATATGATAGTTGCAACTGATGCTTGTCTTCCTATCCTTTCTCTAGTAGAATCTCTTATTAGTTCCACTGTTTCGATAAATTACGAATTGCCGACGAAAAAGGTAGTCTTTCACATGCCTGATTGCCTTCATATACTAATTATCAGTTTAAGAAAATATTGCACTATGATATACTAATCTCAGTCAATTATTCACGGAATTTTGCTTATATATTCTGATATAATCTTCATGAATCACATATCACAGGTCTTGATTTTAAAGCTTTCACTTATTTCGATTGTTTTTTGTGGATCTAAATTTTGTCAAAAGACTATTATCATCATGATATTGTTTTTGTAATCATAATTAAAAGCATAAACCTGTCATTGTGGTGACTTATTTGGTTCCTTTTGTAGGTGCGAGATGCAGGCAATCTGTTGACTAGGGCAGGGTTCACTCTTCCGGGTGTTGATGTTGATGAATACCAGGTTAGATATAACAGTGGTGAGCATTTTCTCTAAATTCTTTTATTCTTATGTCATGATATTTGTCTAAAGTTTGAACCTAATTCTAAATATATTTTGACAGATTGGTCCTCTTCATTGTTAGGCGGGAGCCTTATGCCTTTCTCGATCGATCGGACACATGGATGTTGGAAAATTTGTAGTTCCCATACTATACCATACCATATGTAAAGCAAGTCAAGGTAACCATGGTAATTAGGTTTTGGTGCAAAGGTTATCGAATGATGGTGGAAGGCTTATAATAGCCTCTAATACCTTTTTAAACTCTTCGCTTAATGTGAGAATTTAGAAATTAGAATTTGATTATGAGTGCAGAACTGCAGATGAGTTCGCATGTTTTGGTGTGAATTTTAATTAGTCAGATTTGTTGTAAATTGACCTAATGTGCTTCACCATTGAATTTGTTCTTAATTATATTTTTTGTGAACAGATGTTAGAAAATAAAACAGTACCAACAATGGTTGATACATCTGTTGAATTTGGTTAACAGATGGATGAAAACAGATGTTTGAAACCACTGTTGGGTTAAAACACTGTGTTTTGTGTAGAAAAAGCGAAACCACTGTTTTAGGTTAAAACAGTGGTTTGAAACCACTTTTGGGTTAAAACGGTTTTTTAAACCACTGTTGGTTTAAAACAGTGTTTTGTGGAGAAAACAGTGGTTGAAACCACTATTGGGTTAAAACGGTGGTTTGAAACCACTGTTGGGTTAAAACAGTGGTTTGAAACTACTGTGGAGAAAACGGAAAGTTCCGCCAGAGACGATGCCACCTGCCGTTGAACTTGAAGAATTTTCCGCCAGGACTGTTTCAAAGAGAAGTAAGCCAGTTAGGTTTATAATTATCTGCTTATGAATACATATCTAAATTCTGATGAATACATATGTGATGAATTTATAGGTACAATTAGGACGTCGTAAATGATGTGCCGTTGAAAGGTCGATTCGAGTAGATTCAGCTGAAGCCGTGAAAGATGAAGATAATCTGAAGTTTATTAATTTTGTGGAGGTATATTGTTTTTCATCAGAGTTTTGGAAATGTCGATCACGTTAGGTTAGGACTTCATTTTAAAAATAAACTTTTGAATGTTTCAGAAGTTAATGCTAGATTTAACTACATAAAAAGAAGAAACGAGTAGATGAACATGTTACTTATATATTCTAGTTGGTTGTAACTTGTATATGTCTAATGGTTCTTTGGGTCGCGGCCACTGGCTTTTCTATCCATAAATACTATTGTCATTCTCCAGCTCAAAAAATACATTTGTTTTTTAAATATAGATTTAGATAGAATGTATCTAATTGTTTTAGACCAACATATTTATCAAAATTACTAATGCAATTTCCTTGACTAATTGTCTGTTATGACACTTTTCATCGGAACATGAATATGCAGTTTCCTTAACTAATTGTCTGTTGTAATATGCAGGTTTTATTTGGTGTAGCTTAGTTGGATCAGTGTTTTGTTATAACTAGATGAGATGATGGCGCAAAACCCGGCATCAGTAACTTTTTTAATGTTCGAAACTCAACTTCCACACATATGTTTGGTTTACTTTGCTTTGGAGCCCCTTTTCTAAGGCATCTGCATATTTTGTATTTCCTTTTCTTTGGTTTCTCTGGCTCAAAATCAAGTACATGTATTTATTTTTTAATCTAATTATTGGTTTACAAATATAATCTTGATTGACATTATTAAAAATTTGTTTGAGTTGTAGTAGCTAAAGCATCGTCTCGCATCAATTCCATTACCTAATTTCTAACTATATCGAGTCGAAGACTATTATTTTTTTAAAGGACCCAATTTTTACTTCATAAAGGATGTAACGTGTAAGGACTTGCAAAAATGTCCCAAAACGACCCGTAAGTGAAAACCCTAGCCCCTGAAATCTTAATGTGCATGAAAAACCAAGAAAACAAGGTTTTTGGTTTTCACACGGGCCGCGTAAACAATAAGAAGACCCTTACGCGGGCCGCGTCAACTTAATGTTGACCAGATAAGCTTTCCAGGCCACGTGTTGCATGCGTGTCAACCCTACTCGTGACACACCAGGCCTACACGTAGACTAGGGCCCCTCTCGGGCCGCGTAAAGCTTAAGTGTAGGTTTACGCGGGCCGCGTAAAACCCAAAAACCAGCTATAAATAGCTTGTGCATGGGGCTTTCATACTGTGTCGAAAATTTTGATCAATAACGAAGTGTACTGCTCGAAATCATAATTTCCAGTAGAGAGGCGCGGCTACGATACAGGGTATTAACTCGATCACTGCTACGAGTCAATGTCCGATCGATTGAAACCAATCCGATGGATGTTTAAGTGCTGCCCACATTAGGGCTATACTTTGTCATTCGTCGTGAATTCGATGGATGTTTAAGTATTGCACTTTGTCATTCGTTGTGAGGGTTTTAATCTTGTGAATTATCGTAAATGTTGTATTAGTTATTGACCTAGTTCGTGTGCATTTTGTTTAAATTAGGTTACAAGGCTTATCAGTAGGCTAAAACTCTGCCCGTTTAAATCTGCAATGTGAGTCATTCACTTTTTATCAAAGTTGTTTTACAATACTCCAATTTATTTTCAAAGGTTATAATTACAGGGATTAAGTCGTGGTTATCTTGAATCACTGGCTAGTGGGGTATTGTGCACATTACTAATTTCTCACGGTTAGGTTCATCAACCTAACAGTGATAATCATCACTACTTGGGTGAAAGGACCCAATAGTGGTATGACCATCGTCACCAGGAGGTGACACGGCGCCAGATAAAAATAAGATAGAAGTCATTGTAATCGCTCTTATGCTGTAATTTATAACTACGTGTCATTTTATCAAATTTGAATGACTCGCCAGTATTTCCCCGCTGATAAAATATTTTTAAAACATGTTTCAGGTGACCTGCTGTGAAGCAAGGAAAAGTGCTACGAAGCACTAATAAAGCTTGAAGTAGTGGCTCAATTAAGTAAATAAACATGTTTTGTAAACCAGGGAATTTCCTAGTAAAATTCCTCTATTGTAAATTACGAGGTTTATTCCTAAATTATGAAATAAAATAATCGGGCAATTTCAAAAGATCCTGTTTAAACTTCCGCTGTCAACTCAATTAATAAATACCACGGGTTTCTGTCCCACGGCTCCTGGACCGGGTAAAACCGGGACGGGGGCCGTGACAGAAAAAGGTGTTATCAGAGCCACTGATTTAAACCAATTAAGTATTTAGAAATAATTAATTTTTTTCTGATTGCCATTCTGTGATTATGTGAAAATTCAAATTACAAAATTTTAACTTAGAATTTTGTGTGTTTCTTCATATATGCTAAAACAGCATGAATGAACTATCCGAAGCACTTCAAAACTTTACTATCCATACCACAGATATGGATACTACCGGTACCTTCACTGGTTACCAGGCTGATACTGAAGAGCCAATGGTATTTCAAGCCCAACCTCAAGAGAAACCAAAACCGAAAAAGAAAAGAAGACTCGTAGGCTGGAGGCGTGTACGTAGGAAGAAACCAGCGGTACGAAAAGTTGTAAAGACTGAGGATCCGAGGGATAAAGTCAAAGGAATAGAGATCGGAGAAAGTTCCAGGCAAGACCAGGAAATGCCATCATGGGAGGAGCTGGATCATAAACTGGCACTTAGTGACCTCATCGGACCTGCCGATGAAAACCTCTTTAACTATCCAGTGGAAGCACAACTTCTAGTTAATCTGGAACCTGCTATCCCAGATCCTATTATCCACCCCCGACCTCTACCAGAAGAGCTAGAAGAATGGTGGACAACCGACTGGCAGTTTCAGAATCTCCTAAATAACCCTAATACCTTTTTCCCCCAATTTGACCCGGAGCCTCCACTACAACCACCTATGAGCTCCGAGAACTTGGCTGAACTCCGCCACTATGGCGAGGAGCTGATTGATGTGGGAAACCGAATTAAGGATATGGGAGAAAGAATCTCATGGAAGTACGACGAAAGAGAACGTCGTTTCTGAAGTGCTAGCTGACGGGATCGTATGTGGTTGTGGGAATGCGTGTTTAATAAAAATAATATAATCATAAAAATATAATTATGTGAAATAACTTAAAAATAAAACTTTTGTAAGATAACCAGTGTGTATGGATGCCTATTATAATATATAAAATATCGAACGTCGAAAAATCGACAATTTTGGCTATACGTGTTAACATGATTATGTGCGATTGTTTTGTTATGTTTGGTTGTTAATTATTTTATGCTAATCACTTATATAAATTAATTACCAGATGGAACACGCTGGTAATGAACCAGTTAACGAAGTTAATCAATCTGAACAAAACCATGAAGATCAATTTCTGAATAGGCAAGATATAGAGAATATCGTTGCCCAGGGAATAGCAAATACTATTCCAGCAATCCTTGCTGCTGCCCGAAATCCAGTTGAACCTCAACAAATTATTCCTAGCAAACGTACTCATGAAGACAACTTCAGTAATAGCGTAAATGGAGGTGGCAACATTAATAATAATGATAATGATGGGATGCAAGCCCCATTCCTTAAAAGAATGAAAGCTGCAACGCCTGGTTGCATTTATAAGGAATTTCTTGCCTGTAAACCAGCTGAATTTGCAGGCAATGAGGGGGCGACTGCTGAACTGCGTTGGTTAGAGAAAACCGAAGCAGTAATTAAAATAAGTAAATGTGGCCTATGCCATGAGTTGGGAAGAATTTAAGCGGTTAGTAGAAAGAAAATTCTGTCCCAAATATGAGAAAGAACAAATGGCGAATAAATTCTTGAACCACCGGATGGTGGATGTAGATTGTAGAGGGTATACTTCGACATTCTTCGAGTATGCGAGAGTGGTACCAACCCTGGCTTCGCCAGAACCGGTACTTATTTCCCGCTATATTTGGGGATTGATTGGCGAGATTCGGGATATCGTCAAAGCTGCGAGACCTCGCACTATTGACGATGCTGTGGAATTAGCTAACACCCTAACTGACGGGCTGGTACGTACAAGAGAAGAAAACCGAAAAAAGGAAGTGGCCCAAAAGATTACTCAATGATTCCGTGTGGGTAACAGTAGTAATTTCAAGAAAAAGGGAACTGGGCAATCTTCCACTATTCCATTTTGCAATACCTATAAAAGAAAGCATTTTGGTAGATGCAAAGGGTATTGCAATTTCTGCAAAATTCCGGGGCATCAGGAGGAAGAAATCAACAATCTGCTACAACTGTGGAGAAGCTGGACATTTTAGGCCAGACTGCCCAAAATTGGTCAAACCAGCTGATAACAAAGCCAAACCTGTAGAAGGAATTACCAAGAAAAATGCAAGAGCCTTCCAACTGACTACCCAGGAAGCAGAACTAATCCCTGATGTGATAGCTGGTACGTTCCTAGTTCATGACGTCTATGCAAAAGTATTATTTGACTCTGGTGCAAACCAAAGTTTTATAAATAATTCATTCTGCCAAGCTCTTAATCTACCCTTAACCAACCTTAGACAAATTTTTACGATAGAAACGGCAGATGGGAATTCTGTTAACATAGATAAGGTTTTGCAAGAAGGAAAAATAGAACTCTTAGGCCATAAATTTTCTGCAAACCTGTTACCTATGAATTTAGCTGGATTCGATGTGATATTAGGAATGGATTGGTTAGTAGCCAACAATGCTCGAATTCTCTGTGATAAGAATTCCATAGAAATTCATACGCCCACAGGAGAAATAGTGGTGATTACAAGAGATAAGCCACGTAAGCCAATGAAATTCATTTCAGTAATGAAAGTGGCCAGTTATTCAAGAAAACAAGAAATAGTGTATATGATTTCGGTAATCATTGACACTAAAAGTAAGAAACTTAAAGAAATTCCAGTAGTATCAGAATACCCAGATATATTCCCAGAAGAACTACCTGGATTACCACCCAATAGGGAAGTAGAATTTAGAATTCATCTAATTCCTGGAACTACACCGATAGCCAAGGCACTTTATCGGTTAGCACCCACCGAAATGCTAGAATTGAAAAAGCAGTTAGATGAATTACTAAGCAAAGGATTTATACAACCTAGTTCATCCCTGTGGGGAGCGCCCGTGTTTTTTGTGAAAAAGAAAGATGGTTCTATTAGAATGTGTATCGATCATATGGAATTGAATAACGTTACATTTAATAATCGATACCCATTATGTAGGATTGATGATATTTTTTATCAATTGCAAGGAGCTAGATACTTTTCTAAGATAGATTTACGCTCCGGATATCATCAGTTGAAAGTACAAGAAGAAGACATACCTAAAACTGCTTTCAGAACTAGGTATGGTCATTACGAGTTTACCGTCATGCCCTTCGGACTAACAAATGCTCCAGCAGCATTTATGGACATGATGAATAGGATCTGTAAACCGTACTTGGATAAATTCGTAATTGTCTTCATCGACGATATACTTATTTATTCCAAAAGCCAGGAGGAACATTGTGAGCACCTGCATGTACTCTTAACTTTATTAAGAAAATAAAAGCTTTACGCCAAATTCTCGAAGTGTGAATTTTGGCTGCAAGAAGTGCAATTTTTGAGACACATGGTGAATCACGAAGGTATTCACGTAGATCCCTCCAAAATAGAAGCAATCACCAAATGGAAAGTTCCACAATCAGCTATGGAAGTTAGAAGTTTTATAGGGTTAGCCGGATATTATAGACGGTTCATTAAGGATTTTTCCAAAATAGCTGTACCATTAACTAAGCTAACCTATAAATCAGTTAAGTTTGAATGGGGACCTAAGCAAGAAAGGGCTTTTAAGATTTTAAAGCAAAGGTTAACCAATGCCCCAATTCTTGCCTTACCAGAAGGAACAGAAGATTTTGAAGTTTACTGTGATGCTTCTAAGTTAGGATTAGGATGTGTACTAATGCAACGCAAGAAGGTAATTGCGTATGCCTCAAGGCAATTGAAAACGCACGAGGAAAACTATACGACTCATGACTTAGAATTAGGAGCCATAATTTTCGCCCTTAAGATTTGGAGACACTATTTGTATAGAAGTAAGTTTACTGTTTATACAGATCATAAGAGCTTAAGATACATATTTGGGCAAAAATAATTAAACATGAGACAAAGAAGATGAATGGAAATTTTAAGTGACTACGACTGTGATATTCAATATCATGAAGGAAAAACAAACGTAGTTGCTGATGCCTTAAGTCGTAAGTATCATGAGAAACAACGACGAGTTCGTGCTCATAGATTAAATTTACAGTTAGATTTAATGGAACAACTAAAAAATATCCAAGAAACAGCAATCAAGGATGATGCTGAAGGTATGAAAGGATGAATAAAGGAATTAGAGCAAGGAAGTGAAGGAATTTGGAGATTCCACAAGAAAATGATTTGGGTACCAAAGCAAGGAGAATTAAGAGATAAGATTTTAGAGGAAGCCCATAAATCTAGATATACCATGCATCCTGGTAACAATAAGATGTACCAAGATTTAGGAAATAACTTCCGGTGGATAAGAATGAAAAAGGACATAGCTAGATATGTTTCTAAGTGTCTTACTTGTTCACAAGTTAAGGCAGAACACCAGAGACCCTCAGGTCTACTCCAACAATTAGAAATGCCTGTATGGAAATGGGAGCTTATAACAATGCACTTTGTTACTAAGTTACCCAAAACCAGAAAGGGTAATGATGCGATTTGGGTAATTATGGATCGATTAACCAAATCAGCTCATTTTCTACCCATGAAAGAAACCTTTAGCATGGAAAGGTTGGCAAAGTTGTATGTAGATGAAGTAGTATCCTTACATGGAGTTCCACTCTCCATTGTATCGGATAGGGATAGTTGTTTCACTTCCCATTTCTGGACCAGTTTCCAGGAAGCAATGGGAACCCGACTAAATTTAAGCACTGCATACCATCCTCAAACAGACGGACAAAGTGAAAGGACGATCCAAACCCTGGAGGACATGTTTAGGGCATGTGTGATAGATTTTGGTGGAAACTGGGATGACCACCTACCTTTAATAGAATTTTCCTATAAGAATAGTTATCATTCAACCATTGTAGTTGCCCCATTCGAAGCACTGTATGGACGAAAATGCAGAACTCCAGTTTGCTGGGCAGAAATAGGAGAAAGTCAATTATCAGGTCCTGAAATCGTACAAGAGTGTCACGGCCCCCGACCCGGTTTAACCCGTTTCAGGAGCTGCGGGACAGAAATCCCGTGGTATTTATTTAATTGAGTTTAACAGCGGAAGTTTATCCTCAGGATCTTTTTAAAGCTTAAAATTTTCCCGATTATTTTATTTCACAATTCGGGATAAAACCCCGGTAATTTACAATACTATGATTTCACGGAGAAATCTTTATTTTACAAAACATATTTCTTTATTTTATAATGAGCCACTTTCTTAAGCTTGTAGTGCTCCACAGCACTTTTCCTGAATCACAACAGATCACCTGAAACATGTTTGAAAAAGGTTTTGTCAGCGGGAAATACTGAGTGAATCATTCTATATAATAAAAATTACATGTTATAAGTTACAGTATTAAGGGTGATTACATTGTTTCTATATCAACCAACTACCCACAGTATTTGTCACTCGACTTATTTCTGTGACTGTGGTTAGATCACCCATTGGCTAACTCGTTGTCCAATGGTGACGGGAACAAGTAATGTATACAATACCCCACATACCGGCTGTAATTTGGTGATTACAAAGACTTAATCCCTGTAATTATAACTTTGAAAATAAACTTGCTTTTGAAAGTAATTTGATAAAAAGATAATGACTCACATTGCAGATTTAACACGGACAGAGTCTAGTCTATGGATTAGCCTTGTTAACCTAATTTAAATAACAATGCACACAAAACTGGGTTAGTAATCAATACAACATTTATGATAACTCACGAGATCAAACCCTCACAACGAATGACAAAGTGCGATACTTAAACATCCATCGAATTAACGACGAATGACAAAGCATAACCCTAATGTGGGCAGCACTTAAATATCCATTAGATATTTTGATCGATCGGACATTGAATCGTATCAGCGATTGAGTTAATACCCGGTATCGGAGCAACACCCAACTAATTAAAGTTGTATTTTCGAGTTCAGAGCTTTATCAATTTGTTTTTACGAAAATATTTTGACACCAGTGGATTGTGCAAGTGACGGGCTATTTATAGCTGAAATTTAGACCTCACACGGCCCGCGTAAAGCCTTAGCTCACCCTTACGCGGCCCGCGTTGCCGCCCAGTCTACGACTAGCTTTGACCAGTCATCAGTAGAGTAGCCAGGTGGTTCGATACGTGGATCCGGATACTTATCCGGTCAACACAAGTTTGACGCGGCCCGTGTAAGACCTGACTTGTCTTTTACGCGGCCCGCCTGAAACCTAGAATTTTGTTTTTCTTGCTTTTTAATGTAGGATAAGGTTTCAGGGGTCCGGGTTTATACTTATGGGTATTTTTAAGGCAGTTTTGAGAGTCCTTACATTCTCCCCACCTTATTTAGAATCTCGTCCTCGAGATTCACTGGAATAATTGAGGATACTTTCGCTTCATTTCTGATTCCAGCTCCCAAGTGTATTCAGGTCCTCTCTTTGAATCCTACTTGACTTTAACTAGCACTAGTCGTTTGTGCTTGAGAAACTTTACTTTTCTGTCTTCTATATAAAGAGGTTTCTCTACAAATTTTAACTTTTTATTTACCTCTATATCTTGGAGAGGTACTACTAAAGATTCGTCTGATTGACATTTCTTGAGATTGGATACATGAAATACATCATGTACTCCAGCTAATTCTTTTTGTAGTTGTAAACGATAAGCAGCTGGTCCTATACGTTGGATTACTGAAAATGGTCCTACGTACCTTGGACTAAGCTTTCCTTTCTTACCGAATCTAACAACTCCTTTCCAAGGAGAAACTTTCAACAGTACGCTGTCTCCAACTTGGAATTCTAACGGCTTGCATCTATTGTCTGCATAACTCTTCTGGCGATCTCGAGCCGTTTTCAGCCTTTCCTTGATTTGAGTAATCTTGTCGGTCGTCTCTTGCACTATTTCAGGACCTGATAATTGACTTTCTCCTATTTCTGCCCAACAAACTGGAGTTCTGCACTTTCTTCCATACAGTGCTTCAAATGGGGCAGTTTCAATACTTGAATGATAACTATTGTTATAGGAGAATTCAATTAAAGGTAAATGATCATCCCAGTTTCCACCAAAATCTATTACACATGCTCGGAGCATGTCTTCTAGAGTTTGGATTGTCCTTTCACTTTGCCCTTCTGTTTGGGGATGATATGCAGTGCTTAGGTTTAGTCGAGTTCCCATTGCTTCCTGGAAACTTGTCCAGAAATGAGAAGTAAAACGACTATCCCTATCCGAAACAATGGAGAGTGGAACTCCATGTAAGGATACAACTTCATCTACATACAACTTTGCCAATCTTTCCATGCTAAAGGTTTCTTTCATAGGTAGAAAGTGAGCTGATTTGATTAATCGATCTACAATTACCCAAATCGCATCATTACCTTTTCTGGTTTTGGGCAACTTAGTAACAAAATCCATTGTTATGAGTTCCCATTTCCATACTGGCATTTCTAATTGTTGTAGTAGACCTGAAGGTTTCTGATGTTCTGCCTTAACTTGTGAACAAGTAAGACACTTTGAAATATATTTAGCTATATCCTTCTTCATGCCTATCCACCAGAAATTATTTCTTAAATCTTGGTACATCTTATTGTTTCCAGGATGAATAGTATACCTAGATTTATGAGCTTCTTCTAAAATCTTATTTCTTAATTCTCCTTGCTTCGGTACCCAAATCCTTTTCTTATGGAATCTCCAAATTCCATCAGCTCCTTGTTCTAATTCTTTTATTCTTCCTTTCATTCCTTCAGCATCTTCTTTGATTGCTGTTTCCTGAACATTCTTTATTTGTTCCATTAAATCTAACTGTAGATTTAATCTGAGAGCACGAACCCGTCTTTGTTTCTCATGATACTTACGACTTAAGGCATCTGCAACTACATTTGCCTTTCCCTCGTGATATTGAATATCACAGTCGTAGTCACTTAGGATTTCCATCCATCTTCTTTGTCTCATGTTTAACTCTTTTTGCCCAAAAATATATTTTAAACTTTTGTGGTCTGTATAGATAGTAAATTTACTTCCGTACAGATAATGCCTCCAAATCTTAAGGGCAAAAATTATGGCTCCTAACTCTAAATCATGAGTCGTATAATTTTCTTCGTGCTTTTTCAATTGTCTTGAAGCATACGCAATTACTTTCTTGCGTTGCATTAGCACACATCCTAATCCTAGTTTTGAAGCATCACAGTAAACTTCAAAATCTTCAGTCCCTTCTGGTAAAGATAGGATTGGAGCATTGGTTAACTTTCGCTTTAAAATTCTAAAAGCTTCTTCTTACTTAGGTCCCCATTCAAACTTAACTGCTTTACAGGTTAGCTTAGTTAATGGTACAGCTATCTTGGAAAAATCCTTAATAAGCCGTCTATAATATCCGGCTAAACCTATAAAACTTCTAATTTCCATTGCTGACTGTGGAACCTTCCATTTGGTAATTGCCTCTATCTTTGCAGGATCCACATGAATCCCTTCGTGATTCACCATGTGTCCTAAAAATTGCACTTCTTGTAGCCAAAATTCACACTTCGAGAATTTGGCGTACAACTTTTCTTTTCTTAACAAAGTTAAGAGTGCATGCAAGTGTTGACAATGTTCATCCTGACTTTTGGAATAAATAAGTATATCGTCTATTAAGACAATTACAAATTTATCCAAATACGGTTTACAGATTCTATTCATCAAGTCCATGAATGCGGCAGGTGCATTCGTTAACCCAAAAGGCATGACTGTAAACTCGTAATGACCATACCTAGTTCTGAAAGCAGTTTTAGGTATGTCTTCCTCTTGTACTTTCAATTGATGATATCCGGAGCGTAAATTGATTTTAGAGAAATATTTAGCTCCCTGGAGTTGATCAAATAGATCATCAATCCTAGGTAATGGGTATCGATTCTTAATTGTAACCTTATTCAATTCTCTATAATCAATACACATTCTCATCGAACCATCCTTTTTCTTTACAAACAACACTGGTGCTCCCCAAGGGGAGGAACTAGGTTGTATGAATCCTTTACTTAGTAATTCATCTAATTGTGTTTTTAATTCTAGCATTTCGGTAGGAGCTAACCGATAAGGTGCCTTAGCTATCGGTGTAGTTCCAGGAATTAGATTAATCATAAATTCTACTTCCCTATCTGGTGGTAATCCTGGTAACTCTTCTGGAAATATATCTGAGTATTCTGAGACTACAGGAATTTCCTTAAGTTCTTTTCCCTTAGTACTAATGATTACTGAAATCATATATACTATGCCTTGCTTTCGTTCATAACTAGCAACTTTCATTACTGATATGAACTTAATGGGTTTACGTGGCTTATCTCCTGTAATCACGATTACTTCTCCGGTTGGTGCTTGAATTTCTATGGAATTCTTATCACAAAGAATTCGAGCATGGTTGGCTATTAACCAATCCATTCCTAACACAACATCGAATTCAGCTAATTTCATAGGTAACCGATTTGCAGAAAATTTATGACCTGAAAGTTCTATTTCTACTTTTTGCAAAACCTGATCTATTTTAACTGAATTCCTATCGGCGGTTTCGACTGTAAAAATCTGCCTACTGTTGGTTAAAGGTAATTTAAGAGCTTGGCAGAATAAAGTATTTATAAAACTTTGGTTTGCACCAGAGTCAAATAATACTTTTGCGTATACGTTGTGAACTAGGAACGTACCAGCTATCACATCTGGAATGAGTTCTGCTTCTTGAGTGGTCAGCTGGAATGCTCTGACATTCTTCTTAGTAGCTCCGTCGGTCGCCTTGGTTTTGTTGTCTGCAGGTTTGACCAATTTAGGACATTCTGGCTTAAAATGTCCTGTTTCTCCACAGTTATAGCAAATCGTTGTTTTCTTTCTGCAGTCTTCTTCACGATGTCCTACCATTTTACAAAAATTGCAGGTTATACTACATCTTCCATAATGTTTCCTTTTGCAATTCTTGCAGAATGGCAAAGTTGAAGATTGCCCTGTTCCTTTTCTTTTGAAGCTGTTATTATTACCCGTACGAAATCCTTGGGTAATTTTCTGAGCCAGTTCCTTCTTCCTATTTTCATCTTGCGTGCGTACTAGTTCGTCGGTTAGGGTATTGGCTAATTCCACAGCATCATCAATAGTGCGAGGTCTCGCAGCTTTAACGATGTTACGGATTTCACTAATCAGTCCCCAAATATAGCGAGAAATGAGTACCGGTTCTGGCGAAGCCAACGTTGGTACCACTCTAGCATATTCGAAGAATGTCGAAGTATATCCTCGACAGTCCACATTAACCATCCGATGGTTTAGGAACTTATTTGTCATTTGATCTTTTTCATACTCGAGACAGAATTTTCTTTCTCCAAGATTCTTAAATTCTTCCCATTTCATGGCATATGCCTCAATCCTTCTTTTAGCTTGCAACACTGTGTTCCACCATTCTAGCGCCCCTTCTTTAAAAAGATTTGACGCATACATAACTTGATCTTCCTCAGCACATTTACTTATAGCGATTACTGCCTTAGTTTTCTCTAACCAACGTAGTGCTGCAATAGCCCCTTCGTTACCTGCAAACTCAGTTGGTTTACAGGCAAGGAATTCTTTGTAAGTGCAACCAGGTGTTGCAGCTTTCATTTTCTTGAAAATTGGAGCTTGTAGATCATTATTGTTATTAACATGATTTCCGCCTCCGTTTATACTATTACTAAAGTTGTCGCCTTGAGTACGTTTACTAGGAATGATTGATTGAGGTTTAACAGGTTTTTGGACAGCAGCAACGATTGCTGGAATAGCATTGGCTATTCCTTGTGCAACGATATCCTCTATATCTTGCCTATTTAACAATTGTTCTTCCTGAATTTGCTCAGATTGATTTACTTCATTTACTGGTTCATTACCAATATTTGCTATCTGATAATTCATTTATAAATAATTATTATAAAATAAGAAATAATCCAATGTCACAATTAATTGCACGTAATCACGTAAACAAATAGACAAACAAAATTGTAAATTTTCTAAAATTTCCATTTGTTTATAGATTCTATCATGCTTCTATATACAACCGTTTTATTGGTTATTTCACACATACTGACTAGTATTACTGTTATTATACAAATACAGACTCATGACCCACTTCTCTCTCGTCATTTGTTTTCCTAAAAACGAAGCTCCCTTTCATCATATTTCCAGGCAATTTGTCCTCCTATCTCCCGGATTCTATTTCCCGCATCCATTAACTCTTCACCAAAATGGCGAAGTTCAGCCATATTCTCATTACTCATCGGGGGATTTGGTAGGGGTTCTGGATCGAATTGCGGAAGAAAGGAATAAGGACTGTTGATAATGTTTTGGAATTGCCAATCATTTGTCCACCATTCATCCATTCCTAAAGTTTGGGTGTGAATGATAGATTCTGGGATTACTGGTTCTAAGTTCATTGGAATTTGGGTTTCAATAGGATGAGTAAAAACATTTGTATTGACAGGCTGAATAGTATCACAGCTTGCCAATATAAAATCTATTTCCTCCTGAAATGTCATTTCCTGGTTTCGTTTAGAGCTTTCTCCAATTTCCATCTGAGTTTGTCTAGTACCTTTTCCAACCTCCGTTTCTATTTCCTTAGAATATTCCTCAAATTGTATTCCCATTTGCCTAGATTCTTCCCTGACTTCAGTTTCCAATTCCGGCTGTCTAGAACTTTCCCCGGTTTCAATTTCTTTTCCTTTTTCTAAGGGATTATTTATTTTAGGAAGTCTCTTAGCTGGCTTTTTCTTATGTACACGCCTCCCCCATACGAATCTCCTTCTTTTCTTTGGTTTTGGCTTTTCCAGAGGTGGAGCGTTGAATTCTATAGGTTGTTCCACATCAGGAAAGTACCCAGTAAATTCTTTAGAAACTTCTATGTTTACGGGGTAAAGGTTAAGATTCTCTAGGGCTCCAGATAACTCATTCATGTTGTTTAAAATAAATTAAAAATTTTATAACAACTTTCAAAATAACCTTCACATATTATTGCATACCATATGACTACAAAACAACTGAAATTTAAAACACACTATGTTTTATTGTAAATTTATTTATTTACTGGATGGATTTTCTAACTTGTAGGTAATATGGTTTGCTAAAACTGAAACAAATTATTTAAAGATTTGCATTTACTGCTACTGTAGCTAACATATAAAGATCTGCCCATTTTTCTTCTAACTTGTCTTCCCAAGGTGATTTACTGGTTAATTCCTGGGTTTCCTTTTTAACTTTCTTTTCTCGGGATTTCCTTAATTTCTCCTGACTTTTTCTAATAATTAAACTTCTTTTATCAGGAGAAAGTGGTTCCTCGTATTGGGCTTTTCGAAAGAATATTCCTTCTTCAGGAGTTTGAGAGGAACTTCCCTTCTCATTTGATGACCTATCTAATTTAAGATAGATGTTTGAAAGCTTTTGTTTACCCATACTGTAATTAACAAATAGTCAGTTAATAATACACATAATCACATAATTGTAATCAGGAAAAATTAAGTATTTCTAAATACTTAATTAGCTTAACTCAGTGGCTCTGATACCATCTTTTTCTTTCACGGCCCCCGACCCGGTTTAACCCGTTTCAGGAGCTGCGGGACAGAAATCCCGTGGTATTTATTTAATTGAGTTTAACAGCGAAAGTTTATCCTCGGGATCTTTTTAAAGCTTAAAATTTTCCCGATTATTTTATTTCACAATTCGGGATAAAACCCCGGTAATTTACAATACTATGATTTCACGGAGAAATCTTTATTTTACAAAACATATTTCTTTATTTTATAATGAGCCACTTTCTTAAGCTTGCAGTGCTCCACAACACTTTTCCTGAATCACAACAGATCACCTGAAACATGTTTGAAAAAGGTTTTGTCAGCGGGAAATACTGAGTGAATCATTCTATATAATAAAAATTACATGTTATAAGTTACAGTATTAAGGGTGATTACATTGTTTCTATATCAACCAACTACCCACAGTATTTGTCACTCGACTTATTTCTGTGACTGTGGTCAGATCACCCATTGGCTAACTCGTTGTCCAATGGTGACGGGAACAAGTAATGTATACAATACCCCACATACCGGCTGTAATTTGGTGATTACAAAGACTTAATCCCTGTAATTATAACTTTGAAAATAAACTTGCTTTTGAAAGTAATTTGATAAAAAGAGAATGACTCACATTGCAGATTTAACACGGACAGAGTCTAGTCTATGGATTAGCCTTGTTAACCTAATTTAAATAACAATGCACACAAAACTGGGTTAGTAATCAACACAGCATTTACGATAACTCACGAGATTAAAACCTCACAACGAATGACAAAGTGCGATACTTAAACATCCATCGAATTAACGACGAATGACAAAGCATAACCCTAATGTGGGTAGCACTTAAACATCCATTGGATATTTTGATCGATCGGACATTGAATCGTATCAGCGATTGAGTTAATACCCGGTATCGGAGCAGCACCAGACTAATTAAAGTTGTATTTTCGAGTTCAGAGCTTTATCAATTCGTTTTTACGAAAAGATTTTGACACCAGTGGATTGTGCAAGTGACGGGCTATTTATAGCTGAAATTTAGACCTCACGCGGCCCGCGTAAAGCCTTAGCTCACCCTTACGCGGCCCGCGTTGCCTCCCAGTCTACGACTAGCTTTGACCAGTCATTAATAGAGTAGCCAGGTGGTTCGATACGTGGATCCGGATACTTATCCGGTCAACACAAGTTTGACGCGGCCCGTGTAAGACCTGACTTGTCTTTTACGCGGCCCGCCTGAAACCTAGAATTTTGTTTTTCTTGCTTTTTAATGTAGGATAAGGTTTCAGGGGTCCGGGTTTATACTTATGGGTATTTTTAAGGCAGTTTTGAGAGTCCTTACAAAGAGACCACCGACAAGATCACTCAAATCAAGGAAAGACTGAAAACGGCTCAAGATCGCTAGAAGAGTTATGCCGACAATCGACACAAGCCACTAGAATTTCAAGTTGGAGACAAGGTACTCTTGAAAGTTTCTCTTTGGAAAGGATTAGTTCGGTTCGGTAAGAAAGGAAAATTGAGTCCAAGATACGTAGGACCATTCCCAGTAATCCAACGTATAGGACCAGTCGCCTATCGCTTACAACTACCAGAGGACTTAGCTGGAGTACATGACGTATTTCATGTATCCAACCTTAAGAAATGTCTATCGGACGAATCGCTAGTAGTTCCTCTTCAAGACATACATGTGAATGAAAAGTTGAAGTTCGTGGAGAAACCGCTTCAAATAGAAGACAGAAATATTAAGTTTCTCAAGCACAAAAGACTAGTACTGGTCAAAGTCAAATGGGATTCAAAAAGAGGACCCGAATATACATGGGAGCTGGAATCTGAGATGAAGCGAAAATATCCTCACTTATTTCAGTAAATCTCAAGGACGATATTTTAAATAAGGTGGGGAGGATGTAAGGACTTGCAAAAATGTCCCAAAACGACCCGTAAGTGAAAACTCGGACCCCTGAAACCTTAATGTGCATGAAAAAACAAGAAAACAAGGTTTTTGGTTTTCACACGGGCCGCGTAAACAATAAGAAGACCCTTACGCGGGCCGCGTCAACTTAATGTTGACCAGATAAGCTTTCCGGGCCACGTGTTGCATGCGTGTCAACCCTACTCGTGACACACCAGGCCTACACGTAGACTAGGGCCCCTCGCGGGCCGCGTAAAGCTTAAGTGTGGGTTTACGCGGGCCGCGTAAAGCTTAAGGAAGTGTACTGCTCGAAATCATAATTTCCAGTCGAGAGGCGCTGCTACGATACAGGGTATTAACTCGATCGCTGCTACGATTCAATGTCCGATCGATTGAAACCAATCCGATGGATGTTTAAGTGCTGCCCACATTAGGGCTATACTTTGTCATTCGTCGTGAATTCGATGGATGTTTAAGTATTGCACTTTGTCATTCGTTGTGAGGGTTTTAATCTTGTGAATTATCGTAAATGTTGTATTAGTTATTGACCTAGTTCGTGTGCATTTTGTTTAAATTAGGTTACAAGGCTTATCAGTAGGCTAAAACTCTGCCCGTTTAAATCTGCAATGTGAGTCATTCTCTTTTTATCAAAGTTGTTTTACAATACTCCAATTTATTTTCAAAGGTTATAATTACAGGGATTAAGTCGTGGTTATCTTGAATCACTGGCTAGTGGGGTATTGTGCACATTACTAATTTCTCACGGTTAGGTTCATCAACCTAACAGTGATAACCATCACTACTTGGGTGAAAGGACCCAATAGTGGTATGACCATCATCACCAGGAGGTGACACGGCGCCAGATAAAAATAAGATAGAAGCCATTGTAATCGCTCTTATGCTGTAATTTATAACTACGTGTCATTTTATCAAATTTGAACGACTCGCAAGTATTTCCCCGCTGATAAAATATTTTTAAAACATGTTTCAGGTGACCTGCTGTGAAGCAAGGAAAAGTGCTACGGAGCACTAATAAAGCTTGAAGTAGTGGCTCAATTAAGTAAATAAACATGTTTTGTAAACCAGGGAATTTCCTAGTAAAATTCCTCTATTGTAAATTACGAGGTTTATTCCCAAATTATGAAATAAAATAATCGGGCAATTTCAAAAGATCCTGTTTAAACTTCCGCTGTCAACTCCATTAATAAATACCACGGGTTTCTGTCCCGCGGCTCCTGGACCGGGTAAAACCGGGACAGGGGCCGTGACATAACGTGAAATTTGGTATGTAAAATTTCTAAATACAACTTTTTGAAAGCATCTGATACTTGCTCTGCATTAAGCCTATCCTGAGAACACATGCTTCGAAAAATGTTTATATCTGGCGTTGTAGTTACAAGTTTGCAGCTCTCATTTTTAATAAGAGTACTAAATTCTTTGTTAATAACATTATTCTCTTAACATCTGTTTACTAACCTTTGTAATTTCTGTTGACTGGCCTTTTTAACATGTGTTGACTAACATCTGATACTTACTATCTATCCATCTGGCAAGCTCTGTTGGAGATAATGGATGACAGTTTTTAGGAAAGTCTATTGAAAAGCAACAGAGGTTTTTAACAATTAATAGACAGCAGTGGTTTGTTATCAACATAATGGAATTGCTGTTGAATAAACCTATTTACGATTAGTTTATATCTTTGTAAGTCTGCACTAATTATTTTTTTACTCTTTGTCAATATGTGTTATGCATGGTTTTCTAAGAAATGACCCGTGTTTGCACACGGGTCTTACCGCTAGTACATATAATAAAAGAAACCACTTTGAGGACACTTGTCATCATATTAGGCCATGTCTTATGGATAATTATAATTTTAGTTTAATCTCTCCTAATTAATTATAGATAATCCTTCCACTAAATATTATTTTGGTTTAATTATTACTTTTATATTTATCTATTTACTTCAAATTCAAACTTAGTTATCTAAATTGATATTAGAGTAAATTACGATTTTGGCCCCTGTGGTTATATCGCTTTTACCCTTTTAGCCCAAAACGAATTTTTTTTTAACATCTGAACTCTCAACGTCTTTTTTTCTAACCTTTTTGGAGGTATTATTTTTTTTATAGTTTATTGCTAATATTCACGTGTATGGTGATAAAATTACGCAATGATCTAAGTTTGAATATTTAATTTATATTTATATTATTTTACCAAAATATTATATTAGATGATAATAATAATAATAATAATAATATCCATTAATATATTGAAAGATATGACTTTTTTATTATTGATATACAAAATTAGATTTATTAAACCCGTGTAATACACGCGGTTTTTTTATAGATATACCTTTTTTATTATTTACTATACAAAATTACATTTATTCGACCCGTGTAATAGAGGAGGTTTTTTAAGATATAACTTTTTTTATTATTTGATATATAAAATTAGATTTATTTAATTCGTACAATACACGGGGTTTTTTTAAGGATATATATTTTTATTATTTAGTAAAGGAAATTACATTTATTCAAACTGTGTAATACACATATTTTTAAAGATGTAACTTTTTTATTATTTGGTATATAAAATTACATTTATTCAACCCGTGTAATAAAGGAGGTTTCTTAAAGATGTATTATTTTATTATTTGGTAAACAATATTACATTTATTCAACTCGTGTAAAACCAACGGTTTTAAAAATATAACTTTTTTATTTGGTATTTAAAATTATATTTATTCAACGCGTACAATATTGTTCTTATAGATATAACTTTTTATTATTTAATATATAAAATTATATTTATTTAACCCGTGCAATAAAAAAAAGTTTTTAAAGATATATTATTTTATTATTTAGTATATAAAATTCATTTATTCGGCCCGTGTAATACACGGGGTTATAAACTAGTTATAAATATTAGAGTAGATGTGAATCGATTTAATTTGATCCGAGAGAAAATAAGATATCACAATCACACTTGTGGTACGGATATTTGTGATTTCTAAATCTAAATTCAAATTTATAATAAAGAGTTTACTTTTTTAAATAATAAAGGGTTTACTTTTTTAATAAAACGTACTTTCTCAGCGTTCATATCCTAAATTCAAATTTTGATCTAGTCAACTATCTGATTCATTTTTAACATCTTTTTTCTTATTTTGTCGGCTTCATTTATTAACAATGGTATTCAACCCAAATCTGTATGTTTCTAATTAAACCAATTGAAACCGTTACCTCTTATAAAAATCTGCAGTCAGGAATAGAATAATAGTATTCAAATTCTGAAGGAAATTGTGCAATAGATAATTAATTATAGGCAATGTTTTAAAAACCGGTAAATACCGGCCGGTTATATCGATATTACCGTTTTCAGATGTAAATCCGGTTCGAAGCACCCCAGTAAATAAGTAAAACGGCATAAGGTTTGTACCGACGGTAAAATCCGGTATACCGGTTTGAAACGTAATACCAGTATCAGCCCAGGTTATTTTAGTTTGGGGTGTAACTTATTTTTATTATATATGTTACTTATCTTACGTAATTTTTATATATTATGTTATTCGTAACTAAAAGTTCTTATTTAATATTGTCTGAAACGAAAATAGTTTATGTATTCAACACGCGTGTGTCGATTTGACAGGTGTGTCCCCCCTCGTTGGGCTAAGGGACCACGGGTTTGTGGCGGGACAGGGGATAATCAAGACAGAGGCGGGCAAAGTGGCTAAGCAAGAAAAAGCTTGCATCGAGAATCAACACGTGTTCGTCCCGTTCGCTTTCGATACCTTTGGCGCTCTCGCCCCTGACGCGGTGCGGTTCCTCAAGCGGGTTCAGCAGGTGGTAAGCAGTAACACCGCACATGTTAAGGGGCAGAATTTTGTGTTTAGCAGGGTAGGGTTTGCTATTCAGAAGGGGGTAGCGGCACAACTTGTGGCTCGTCTACCTGTCATTAGTTTGTAATCGTCTCTGGTTTATGATATGTATTTTTTTTTTATTCAACACTCAATGGCTTAAACATATCATACATTTTCATTTAAAAAAGTTTGTTGGAAAATTGAATGATTTCGATTATCTTTTAGATTATTTTTTACTTATTGATTTACTATTGGATCATCTTTTAATATGTAATAATGCATTTTTGGATTAACTTTTTAGTTGATGTTGTAATTTATGAAATTATAGAGTTAGCTAGTCAATCCGGATGAACCGCTCAGTACAACCTGGTTCAACTGGTTGAATCATTTTTTAGTTTAATGCGATTTGATTTAAAAATCGGTTTTTAAAACATTGATAATAGGTTGATAAAGTTTCATTGCATGATATTAAATTGTAAGCTTTCAAAGCATACTCAACCACTCCTCTTTTGTGGGAAGCAAGTAGCTTTTGTCCTTTTAGTGTATTAAAGACCAACGAACGAAAACTGAAGGATCGTTCCTTTGTAGAGTCTTTGCCTTCGCCGACCTCATCAGGAAACCTTTTTAACTTCAGTTGTTGATTGTCATCAAGAATACAACTATGGTTCTTATGATTAAGATCAAATACAAAAACTCTTAATTGTAAGAAGGGTATAAAGTCTCTTCAAAAAAACCCACTACATGAAAAAAAAAAAAAAAAAAAAAAAAAACCTAAACACCCACCACCAACCAAAATCCTAACTCCCCCCCCCCCCCCCTCACCCACCAATTTTTTTTTTTTTTGTCGGAGGAGGGGGGTGTGAGGGGGTGGGTGGGTGGGGGGGGGGTTAGGTTTTTGGGTGGTGGTGGGGTGGGGTGGGGGTGTGCGTTTAGGTTTTGTGTGGTGATGTAGTGGGTTTAGGTTTTAGGTTCTTGGACACTTGTCACTCTATTAAGCCTTCTTACACTTCTTACAATTAGGAGTCTTTGTAGAATAACTTAACCCATGATTCCTAGACTCATGAAATAGTATTTGGTGTGTGTTCATCTCATACTACTTACCATTGGTTCCCACTTTGGGAATTTGTTGTTTTAACAATGAAATTTTAGCTATCTTTTTAGAATTTTTAGGGCGTTTGAAATAATATTTGTGAGGAAATTAAAATGTTTTAAATAACTAAAATTTCAAAGAATTGTAATTGAAGAATTGTGAAATACATAAAGGAAAAAAAGAGAAGCGTGTACCCTTGACCAACTATGGAGGAGAGCTATATGAGGATTGAGGAAGACTCTGATTCGACGGTAGTTATTCTTAGTTCTCTAGAGAATGTAGGGATTTCTTGAGCTTACCCGTCACTTCATCAATCTATATCCAGGGGATTCCAAAAGAGTAGAAGGATCCCGCTTTGCTGCCTATTAAGAGAATAGGTCACGTTCAAGCGGTCTGTCTTTCTTTCTTCAAGTACACATGAGCCCACAGGCACGAGACACCAGTTACTTAGAAAATAACAGAACCTATAATGGAAACGGAGTTTTAGCCAAGTCATTAGATCCAGTGACTTATGCGTCAAATTGGTTATTTACATGACCAAACACAACATACAAGAAATACTAGAAGCCACATGACATTTTTCTAACTAAAGCCAAACTAAGCTAAAGGGGGGATAGGCCCCGAAGCAAGGCAAAAAATGAGCATCGAAGTTAGCATATGAGAAGAAGTGCTTAAAACAAAGTATAAGGGAGACCACCTTCAACATGATAGACTTTCTAGAAGTAGGCTACGTCATCACAGCCCGCTTGTGGAAGAGAGTTGCGCAGCTCATTTAGTTAATCCTAATATGGTATGCAATTTCCATCTCTTCTATAATCGACACTATGAATATCGTAAGATAAGAGATGTCACACCCCAACCGATGGCGGAAACATTAGAGTGAGACAAAAACGAGATTGCAAGAGACTTCATAACACTATTTATGACAATATTTAATAAAATCAATTTTTCATTTCATTGCAAAACTCAAGTACATCATTTTGAAGCAAATACAACAACATAATCAAAGAAACAAAATACGACATAAGTACTAAATTAAAATGGGTTTCTAGTTCATCCTACTAGATTCTGTTCATCATCATCGTCATCAAATTCTTGCAACACGTATTAAAGTATAGTTCAACACAAAAATATTGGCGAGTATACAAGTTTGATTACTAGCATAAGTATAAAAGTTTAAATAAATCCACATGGCATAATTGTTAACTTAAACTAACATAAAATACTAGCATGCAGCTATACAAGTCAAACCAAAGATTCCTGTTAGCGTAATCTATTCATAGCAATGAATAAACCGTTTTGTGTACTTAATACGGGTGGTGTGTTAATCCTATAGCGCTATACATGTTAGGGGGGCTTGTACGAAGTTAATGACAAGTATAAAGCATAAGAATAATCTAGCATATATGAGTTCACGTATAACGTATTAAGCATGTATGATGGATTGTTTGTTTAAGCATAAAGTATGTGGTTTTGCGTGTGGTTAATAGCATAACGCATTGCACCCAAAAGTGTAAAAAGTAAAAAGGGTGTCAAGTATACTCACAGTTTTGCAAAGCTTTCCGTTTAATCCGTGAGTTTACGAACGTGAGGGTTGGAACACCGATGTTACCCTACAATGGGGAAACGAAGGTGTGTGAGCATTCGGATTTTGACGAAAGGTTCAGATTTGGAATTTAAGTACAAAAAGTATGTATACACGAAAATATATCTTGTCTAAGTACTCGTTTTGACACAGTTTTTATGTAATTTCATGGGTCCTAACTTGCCAATTAGAATCGTAAACGAAGAGTTTAGAACAAAGATAAAATTAACCTAAGTTAATAGCACATAACCACAAACCGGTTAGCATCATGAATTCGACTAATATATATATATATATATATAGGCGAAGAGTACTGTACAATATTCCTTAACGTACATTACGTACGATATAGTGAATTCGCATGTTATAAAATAAAATCGCATGTTATAATTTTGATGAAATAGCCTGTTGTTTTTTTTGTAACAATTTCGCATGTGGTAAATTTGATGAAATCGCATGTTAAAAAACCAACATGCGAAATTGTTACAAAAAAACAACATGCGAATTCAGTGCGGGAAGATGATCGGACGGCTGAGATTGTAGCGTACGTATTGTACGATAAGGACATTTGTACGTTAACCTACCCCTATATATATATATATATATATATATATATATATATATATATATATTATCTTATCTTTATAGTATTATTACAATTGGTTCATCATGTATTATCATAGATTTCATGGAAGTCAAGCATGGAGGTATGTATACCTCTTTGTATGATTCACCAAAGCACAAAGTTTATCAACATAGTTGATAAACCCGGTTGGTCATGAATAAGAATAACATAACTAACTAATAGATTATCCAAGCAGCCAAATGAACAACCCGGGCGTGTCATACCTAACATGGCAAATGTTGGAGGCGAGGCGGGGTTAACTTACTTTGATTCTAGGAAACTACTTGGGTGTTCATACACAAGTCCATAAGTGAGGTAGTGGAACTAGTTTGGAAAGCCAAAGCTCCTACGGTTCACACTTCTACCAAAACAAGAGTTCATCCATAGTGAATCTTGGATGGTTTCAACACTTGGAACAAGTATGAACTTAGATTAAAAGAGTCATGGAACCCATTTCTTGGTGAAAATCAACCTCAACACAAACCCACAACTATGAACTTAGTTGTGAGCTTGGTGGGTACAAGATTCCACCAAGTTTTAAATCAAGAATGTAATGTACAAGAACTTTAACAAAAACAAAATTTTCATCTTACTTTGGACCTCAAATGTGGTGAGTTTTCACCTTAGTTTTCCATGGCAAACTCGTAAAAACCTTCCTAGAGGTTGTCCAAGTAGAATGATAGAAGAAAATAGGAAGAAATAAGTAAAGAAGTGAGCTAGAACTCACTTAGAACACTTGTAATTATCTGCCCAAAGTGTGTAGATTTAGAGAGAAAAAGTAAAGATTATAGAGAGTTTGAAGTGTTTGGAAAGTGTTTAGAAGTGAAAGAGGGCTCTTATTAATAGTGTGGATTAGGGTTTAAGTCACAAATGAAGTACGAGGTAGTTAGGTGTTGTAAGAAGGTGAAAAGTGGGTGAAAACGTGGTTGTTTGTGTTTTCTACCCGTAATCCCATCGCCAGCACCGTTCGTGCGGATGGGAGTGATTCATGCGAAGGTGGGTTGATTCACACGAAGGAGTGTTAATTCGCACAAATGGGCTATTGGTTCGCACAAAGGGAGGTTGATTCATGTGAGAGAGGGTTGGTTCGCACGAAGGGTGCGTTCGTGCGAAGGGCTTCATTCACATGAGGGAGTTATGTTGGGCCAGTTTCGCGTATTCTAGCCGGTTTTAAGTATTTCAAGCATAAAAGTATAATGTATGAGTATAGTGCACATATAATTTATGTTTCAAGTATTCCAGGTATAGGTTTTTGCGTATAAGTGTGTATTCAAGATTGCAATATATAACATAAGTATGTAACATGTATAGGTAATTGTGACACCCCGAAAACGGGTTTGGTAATCATACCATGTTAATACTAAAAAACGGGTAAAGTACCGTTAGTGGTAAAAATTAACCCGGTGAATATTAGGATTTTAAATAAATAAATCTAATATTAAATAAAAGTTGAATAAAGGCTTTTGAGGAAATAAAGTTTATAAAAGGCCCGAGTTAACGGGACTTAAAATAAACTTAGTCATAAATTTCCCCGAACCCACTAAGTTAACTAGGAATGGTTAACATAGTTAATAAGTGGGAATATTGTTAGAAATAAGTAGATTGTGGCCTACTTAATAACTAACTAAACATGAGGGGCCAAAGTGGGTTAACTTGAAAGTTAACTAAATAAATAACAAACAAAACAAAACACACACACACACACACAGTGTGTGTTCGTGAATGGCCAGGAAGCTCCCATGGAGCCAAACACCCTAACTTCCATAAAACCATCAAATTGAAGGCTTAAACGAAGCTCAAATTCACAATTGAATGTGAATTAATGATCACCCAAGCTAGGGGATCACAAGGTATGTAAAATTTTGATGATTTGTGAAGTTGTGAAATTTGAAGAAACATCATAATAGCGAATTATGTATGGATTATAGAAGCTATGGCTGAATTAGTGATGTATACTTGCTTAGGAACAAAACCCTAAGTGAAAATTATACATATGATGCTATGAATTGAATGTTTTGATGATTTACCACATTAGGATAAGTGGGTTTTAATCATATGATGAAATTGATGATATAATTGTGTTTAGAATCATCATACATGATTGTAATAAGGAAATACTTGAACAAATTGTGTGTTTGAGTATATAATCATACTTACTATGAAATGGGTTATGTATGATAAAACGAAAATGATGATAGATTCATGTTAAAATGATGTTTTATATCATCATGGGTTAAGAATGATTGATGTAATGATAATTCAATGAGTTATGATTTCGATAACTTGACTTAATAAGTAGTTAAAACGGTAGCATAAGAATGATGCTTACCGGATATTGACAAAGTAATTGAAGGGGTATGGTCCCAAATATCGCGTCAGCACGACCGCGAATGACCATTACCCTCATTAAAAACCCCCAACAGCAATTAACTATCCAGTGTCCGCGTAGATACACGCGAACACTACGGTCCAATCTGTCCATTGATGAGAAGACTTACCTTAAGGACGGAAACTATTGTTACGCATAGCGATGCGGCCTCGCACCGCATCCTATGAACATTTTCGTCACGACAAGGGATCTGGACAACAGTAACAAGTCACTCAACAGGCGATGCGGCACAAACACCGCATCCCTCGCAAATCATGGATGGAACAACCAATGCGCGAACTACATCAATGACCGCAAGCAGCGATGCGGCTTGGCACCGCATCCTGCCTACAAAGCAAGTGGGTCTGACACCACAGTGCAAGTGGCACTGGGAACAGTCGCCTACTAGCCCACGTATGAACAACAGTCTGACACCACAGCCGGACGTGGCATCACCACAACATCCGACAGGTCTGACACACCTGCAAATAGCTGTGCGATGTCAGACTAGCTACTCAATTACCCTCCTTCACTCATCGGCTATAAATACTCACCCCAAACCAGGTTTGAGGTGGAACTCTCTCAATACTACTACTATCATACTTTGATTCCCAAGCAACTTACTGATTCTCACGCCGGAGAGTGGTAACAAGGAGCACCCCCCACCCCATCCTCCTTGTTACGAGTCACGGTTTGTTTCCTTGTGCAGGAAACCCACCACCAGACGATCCAGTCAACGATCCTCGGAAAGAAGGGATTAACCCTCTTGACGAGATCAGTGAGTTAACCCTACCCGGTTAACCATTGTTTCATCAGTAATAAAACGAGTAGTTGAGCTACATCGTGTAATTACTTTCGTCAATATAGGCAGTTTGACTTTTAAAAGTCAAAATGACCAAAAATATGATCGAATGATAATTTCGACATAAAACCTGTAAGATGGAGTAGTCGTGATTGATAATGACTAATCTAACCATCTTACGAATTATAATGATAGTTTGACGCTTGACAAGCTAGGTGGAAGCTCGGGAAGGAAGCGGGTCAAACGAATCAAGTAATGAAGGAAAAGCATAATTCGGATGCAAGGTAAGTATAGCTTACACTCTTCTTAAATTGTAGAATATTCTCTTATCGTATTAATTACGAATAAGATAAATACGCAATTGAAATATGATGTTCCGACGTGTAGTCGTACGGAACGAAATAAGTGAAAATGATATGAAACCATGTTAATGGTTAAAAAGAAAATAATATGATTATTTGGTCATACAATGACAAATATACAAGGAGATTAGAATGGTTACCTTATAGGGTAAACCCAAAATAAATAATAAGGGTAAAATGGTAATTCTGTTACGCGTTGACAATAACCGTTAGTTTTTGAAAAGACACTTTATGGCATAAGCCATAATAGGTCACAAGAGTTAAGAAATGGTAGCGAGTCATATAGATGAGATGGTAATAAATATCATCTCACAAAGATAAACGATCACTTAGACCAAACGGGTCAAAAGGTGAAGATATCACCCTTTGACAATATCGACTAATGATTATTTGTCGAGTTATATGCTTACAGGAATATATATCTAATTGATATTAGCATCGCTATTAATTAGCGGTTATTAAAGCAAGGTATTAAAACGAGTCAATATATTGATCCGAGCCAGGTATGCGTAATAGATTAACTACTCATTTAGAACTTAAGGTTCAATGAGAGATAAATGAAGTCAAAATTTGACATTTGGTTACCTTAATAGGTAAACCCGATAATTTAAATAATAGTCATTGTGTTTTAAGAAATATAATGATTTCGAAACAAAATTATAGTTACAATATGGGATTTTGGTCAAACATATCATTAAAAAGTCCTTCGTCGTAAAAGAAGGGTTAAAGATGACCAAAATGCCCTTGTAAGCTAAATCGAGCAAACGACTCTTAAAGGTTGTTTGAAAACGAGTTTTATGATCAAGTCAATACTTAGAATAAGTATAAAAAACGAAATGTATGAACCTTTGGGTCAAATGACTCTAAATGAGTCTTTGTCGTAAAATGATAATCCGAGGGATAAAACTCGAAATAAATAGCATACCACATTAAATCCACCACGAATATAGTTGTGGTGGAAGACCATTTGATAAGAAATGTGGAAATATGACGCCATAAAAGAATGAGCAAAATTTTTTGCTTAAAAGTGCTTAAACACCCTTAATGAGTCAAAATAAGTATATAAGCAAAACGGGTTAAATATGTATATAAACCCGGGATTTGGACCTAATATAATAGAAAACAGTTATAACATGAAGTTCATGATCATTTGAATGCAACACATATGTTTGTTTGATAAAATCGTGAACGAGTCAAAAGTTTCGTAAATATATATTTAGCCAAAGTCTTAAAAATCTCGAATTTTGTTAATCTGGTTGTCGGATTTTAACTCCATGTAATAGAGAATCGAATTACGATCACGCTGGAAGAAACATGACGTAAATCGGATCAATAACGAATAAGTTATGGTCATTTCTGTAAAAACTAGTATTGCTGGGACAATGCAGGTATGCAAACAAAACTTGCTGGAAAAAGTGCTTCCGCGCGCCATGTGACGGAGGAGAAAATTCCTGGCGCGACATTCGAAGCCGCTCGCGGCCCGCGAAAGGATCTTGTAAATGTATCACGGCCTGCGAGGGCCACTAAACCTGGCAAAAGTGTTGCTGTACCATTGTTTTGATATTGGGAACTTGTTTAAACATGTTTTAAACTAGTATCACTAACTCATTTCATGTTTTATGAAATGTAGGTATAAAGTAAGTTACCGGAGGACGATCAAGCTCACCAACCAAAGAACCGAACACGATCAAGATTCAAGCTTCCGCGTTAAGTTTCGTCGTCATGTTTTAAACGACGAATTTACATACAAGATGTTAAAATGTTTTATTTCTTAAAATGTTTTAACAAACTCGTATTTTCAAGTGCATGTTTAATCGTAAATACACTATATTTATCGAAATCTATAAGCAAAATCGTATAAATTAATTAAGGGTCTTACAAGTTGGTAATCAGAGCTCCAGGTTAAAGAGTAAAGTGTTCGGTTCGAGGCTTGATTGCAGAATTCGGTAAGTTATTATGTACATAACGGTCTAGCATGTTAAAGTGTTGTAAACAACACATAAGGTTATCGTGTATTCAAACGTTACCCCAAATAAATTAGTAAAAGACCGATATAGTTAATGAAATACGTGTGTTAACACGTATCATAGAAAGCCTTGTAGTATAGTACGGGTGCTTATTAATGTCAAACGTTACTAATATTTGTATACGTTTTAGTTTAAGGACCCTCGCATCCGAAGATGACGAGAGTCTAAAGAATTATCGATACGATAAAGTAATAGTCTGAAGTATGACAAGTAAGTCATACACTCCAGAAACATGAATCAAGAAAGGATCTCGAATGAGAGATCGAATAATAAGGAGAGTTTATTAGGGCGAGTATCTACAAGGTACGCGTCTTAAATTTATAATACAAACAGTAATATGCAACAAATACATAATGAATGACAGTTGCATATAGAATAAGAAACTTGAAAAACCTGGATAGGTTACCTATCCAGGATGACGTTTCCAAGAGAAATTCAGTAGAGCTATGTATTATTCACAGTCGTGAATAACAAGACAATGACTGAATTTAGTTTAAATATAAAGTTGGACGAGAGTAATCATCCAAGTAAGCATTCTCAATATAAACCCTATTGAGAAAAGTAATGATCACATCAACGAATGTGATTGTATAATTGTTTACAAAAAAGGACATTTTATATGTTTAAGGATAAAACAGGTAAAACTAATAATTGTTAATTGACAATTAAATAAAGTTTTACCAAAATAAATCATAAAAATGGAAATAAATCGAGAGGTTACTTACATGGGACGTGATGTGGTAATTATAATAAGGTCATGCGTACCATGTGTTGATTTCTTACTCTGGCCAAGTAAGTAGTGAACACAAGATACCATAAACTTCTGATAATGAGCACAATTATATCCGATGTGGTAAGATCGAGACGAATGAAAAAGTTAAAAGAACCTTGGGGTCAAGAAATCTTATGGACATACTCGTATAAATGATTTTAGCGGGAACCATAAAAACGATATGGCGCACATAGAAATAAATGACCCAAGGGAATTCATGAAATAAGTCATTTTGGACGAAAGAGCCTCGAATTCGTTGACTTTGGTCGCAGTAAAGAAAGGATGATGATGATGATCATCATTCAGAATTTATAAGACCGTCAAGGATGGTTAAATAAAGAATAAAGGTTTGGTTGAATAAAGCGATGAATTTCGCTAACACAACCAACCAAGTCAAAACGAAGTCTTAATGCATACCGAAATGGTAGCAACTTTTTTATTGTTTAAAAATATCTTTTTTTATTAATTTGTAGTGACGTTTTTTAAAACATAATAAAATACTAGTTAGAGAAAGTGTTTTCAAAAACAATATTTAAATTGTATAGAGGAAAGAAATTTGACAACTTTTAAACTGTATTTTCAGAAAGAAGGTATGACTAGTAAAAAGTGAGTGCATTTACCCTCATTAAAAACCCCCAACAGCAATTAACTATCCAGTGTCCGCGTAGATACACGCGAACACTGCGGTCCAATCTGTCCATTGATGAGAAGACTTACCTTAAGGACGGAAACTATTGTTACGCATAGCGATGTGGCCTCGCACCGCATCCTATGAACATTTTCGTCACGACAAGGGATCTGGACAACAGTAACAAGTCACTCAACAGGCGATGCGGCACAAACACCGCATCCCTCGCAAATCATGGATGGAACAACCAATGCGCGAACTACATCAATGACCGCAAGCAGCGATGCGGCTTGGCACCGCATCCTGCCTACAAAGCAAGTGGGTCTGACACCACAGTGCAAGTGGCACTGGGAACAGTCGCCTACTAGCCCACGTATGAACAACAGTCTGACACCACAGCCGGACGTGGCATCACCACAGCATCCGACAGGTCTGACACACCTGCAAATAGCTGTGCGATGTCAGACTAGCTACTCAATTACCCTCCTTCACTCCTCGGCTATAAATACTCACCCCAAACCAGGTTTGAGGTGGAACTCTCTCAATACTACTACTATCATACTTTGCTTCCCAAGCAACTTACTGATTCTCACGCCGGAGAGTGGTAACAAGGAGCACCCCCCACCCCATCCTCCTTGTTACGAGTCACGGTTTGTTTCCTTGTGCAGGAAACCCACCACCAGACGATCCAGTCAACGATCCTCGGAAAGAAGGGATTAACCCTCTTGACGAGATCAGTGAGTTAACCCTACCCGGTTAACCATTGTTTCATCATTGGCGCCCACCGTTACTCTTAACACTTTTTTCCAATCATCCTTTTCTTTCCAAAGATGTCTGATCGTCAAAACAACACTACCGGGGATAACTTAAACCCCGCAAACCAAGGGCCTGCGGGAACCATTCCCCTAGGCCCAAGTGCCCAACACATTGGCACATCAGCGCAAGGGGGCGCATCCCTTACGTTTGGACACGATCTGTCACAATACGCTGCTGTTATACCTCCAGGCATGAACCCTCATACCTGGTATGACCAACAAGCGGCCCTTCTGGCCGCAACGTACAACAGAGCTTGTGCAGACGAACAAGGAGGTATCGGACCTACCCCGATACCCCGTACACCTGCCGGTCGTGTTTTACGATACGACGACAGGACCCCCACACATCCAGCCTCCAGAAGCAGGCAGGAGGACCGCGGCTCCTCCTATTGTGATGTCCGCACAATCAATGAGGACGATTCCTCATACGGGTCCCGCCGCAGGGACTCTGTACATAGCCGTTTAGGCTCTCAAGAAGAAAGAAGGCGGCAGTCTACAATGCGCCGCAACACAAACATTCATAGTCGTTTGGGACCACAGTCCCACCATGAAGGGTATGGCCATACTGATCCAGATGACAGTACATACCGCGGGGAGTCCCATTCCACCAACAGTAGACCGGGCGGACGCAACTATGTTCCTCCCAGTCAACCCCGCAACACATACCTCCGCGCTGCAAAGCGCAACCAGGGTAAACCTTACAGGCCGAAATCTGCGGCCGAAAACTCTAAATTTGTCCCAGAGATCGCCAACGCCGATGTCACCACCACAAAATTCCCATTAAACATTGGGAAATACAACGGCTCGACCGACCCAGATGATCACAACAACATCTTCGTCGGCGCTGGGTGCAACGGTAAGTGGGATGAACCTACCTGGTGCCATTTTTTCCCACAGACCCTAACAGGTCTGGCCAGGGCATGGTTCGATTCTCTCCCACCAGGGTCACTGACCTCATTCGAGGACTTACAACAAAAGTTCCTCGCACACTTTAGCCAGCAACGACGCCATGAACGTGATTCAATGGACGTCATGAACATCTGGCGCAGAGACAACGAATCGCTTGACGCATTCGTTGTCCGTTACAATAAAGAGATACTAGAGATAGGCGACGTTGACAACCAGATGGCACGTAACCATTTCATTGTTGCAGTCAAAGACGAACAAATGGTTATGAATATTTCCGGCGGCAACGGCTTGCCTAAGAAGTGGGAAGATGTCATGGCTAAGGTCAAAACATATGCCCAAACGCAGCGGTCTCTCAGACCGCACATGTCAAAGGCACAACCCCTAGCGGAAGGCCAGTCTTCCCGACAAGAATCCAAGCGCAGCAATAAGCGCAACAGGGACACATGGAATCGCGGCAGCGATCCCAAGCCATATGTCCCCCGGAACAACCAGCCCGACGCAAGGGCTACAATCAACGCCCAACGAGAAAACCGGGCGTCAAAGAAAGAGTCTCGGGACCGCAGCTGGACTGAGATCAACCAGTTGCCAAGCGACGTTCTCCTCACGGATGCACAATTCCTGAGACCGGCCCAACAAATGAAGTCCAAAAAGAATCAAGATCTCGCACTCTACTGCGAGTATCACAAAGACTCGGGCCACACCACGAACAACTGCATCAGTCTCCGACTAGAGATTGAGCGAGCCCTAAAAGAGGGGAAACTGCAACACCTGTTGACAGGCGCACAAAAAGCAACCAAGCGCATCACTCCCCACAATGAGGGCACCTCCACGGGTAAGAGGGCCATGTACGTGGCCTCTACCCACATGATCAATGGAGGAAAAGGAAGACCGCGTAAGGCGGCGAGAAGACCGGACAATGACTGGAAAGACGAGCAAGTTGTCTTTCCAAAAGTCCGAGGCGGACCGCGCGATAGGCGCGCCGTCGTTATCACTGGGCACCTAGCTCACTACTGCACCGAGCGATTGTTCATCGACCCAGGCAGTACGTCCGATATTATATACGAGCAGTGCTTCAACCAGTTCGATCAAGAAGACAAAGATCGACTGCAGCCAGCGGACTACCCGTTGGCTGGATTTTCAGGGGAAACCGTGTTCCCCCTGGGACAAATTACCTTCCCTGTGCGCCTCACCAACGGGAGGCATACAAGGACGGAGGAGGTGAACTTCATGGTTCTACCTCACACCTCAAAATATGACGTAATTCTCGGGAGGGAGTCCCAAGGCGACTTCAACATGATAACATCCGTCCCCCACTCTGCCATCGGTTTTCCAACCGAAACGGGGATCGCGATAATATACGCCCAAAGAGAAATCATGTCTACGGATGAACTGCGTCCGACAAAGGTAGCAAGGCCTACCCCCAACACTCAACCAGAAAAATGGGTTCTTAATGCAAGACACCCAGAACAAACAGTCACGTTGGGCCATGCCTTGACACCTACCATCAAAGCACGCCTGAAGCAACTCCTCTTCAGAAACCAGGATATTTTCGCGTGGACACCCGCAGATATGACAGGGGTACCACGCGAAATTGCGCAACACTTCTTGAATACCATGCCAGGTATCAAGCCTGTGATCCAAGGCCAACGCCACCTTGGATCAGCAAAAAACGCGGCGATGGAGGAGCAGGTACAGGAACTGCTCTCCGCAGGCATCCTGCGGGAAGTAAAATACCAGACTTGGCTGTCCAACCCAGTCATGGTAGAAAAACCAAGTGGGGGCTGGCGCATGTGTGTCGATTACAAAGACCTCAATAAGGCCTGCCCCAAGGATTGTTATGCACTTCCAGAGATCGACGAGAAGGTCGATAACCTCGCACCATTCCGATGGAAGTGCTTCCTCGATTGTTATAAAGGCTATCACCAAGTACAAATGGCAATCGACGATGAAGATAAAACGGCATTCCGCACTCCTACCGGGAATTACTGCTACACCAAAATGCCGTTCGGGCTGCGCAACGCGGGCGCAACCTATCAAAAGTTGATGAACGACACCTTTCGCGGTCAAATCAGCAAAAGTGTCGAAATCTACATGGACGACCTGGTCGTCATGAGCATGGAGGAAAACACCATGCTCGACGACATCGACAGAACATTCCAAACTCTGCGAAGCGTTAACATGAAGCTCAACCCAGGGAAATGCTCGTTTGGAATGGAAGAAGGCAAATTCCTTGGATTCATCGTAACCAAAGATGGATTCAAGGTGAACCCGGAAAAAGTTCAGGCGATCGAGCGCATGCCATCGCCTTCTACGATGAAGGAAATGCAACGACTAGCCGGTAGGCTAGCCGCACTCAATAGATTCTTAGCCAACCATGCAGCTAAGTCTTACCCTTTCATCAAGACCCTGCGGAGCTGTCTAAAAAAGGAACAATTCCAATGGACCACAGAGGCCGAAAAAGCTTTCCGAGAAATGAAAGAGTGTTTGATCCAACTCCCAACTTTAACCGCACCACGAAAAGATGAGCCACTTATCTTATACCTGTCTGCCGCGGACAACGCGGTAGGCGCGGTACTTATAGTGGAGTGGGAAGGAGTCCAAACACCCATCTACTACATCAGCAAAATGCTCAACGACCCAGAGACAAGGTACTCCATAATGGAAAAATTGGTACTGGCACTAGTGCACGCATCGAGACGTTTACGACGTTACTTTGAAAACCACGTCATCACAGTGTTAACCAACTATAGGATCGGCCCGATCCTATCAAAACCCGACATCTCTGGGAGGTTAGCAAAATGGGCAATCGAGCTGGGTGCGCTTTCACTGAACTACAAGCCGCGCCCCGCAATCAAAGGCCAGGTCTTGGCTGACTTCGTCGCTGAAATACCAGCAAACCGCATCCAAGAATGCGAAGAAGAACAAAACCCTGTATCAAAACCATCCTCCACAGAAACCTGGGCACTATTCACAGATGGTGCATCCAACGAAGATGGTTCGGGCGCAGGTTTGCGACTTGTCAGCCCCGATGGCCAAGAGCTAACCTACGCAATACGCCTCGATTTCGAAAGTACGAATAACGAAGCGGAGTATGAGGCTCTACTGGCAGGGTTGCGTTTAGCAATTAAACTCGACGTCAAACATTTGGAAGCACACGTCGATTCACTACTAGTTGCAGGGCAGATACGCGGTGACTATACCGCAAAGGGGGATACCATGATCCTCTATCTCGAACAAGCCCTGCAACTGAAGTCAAAGTTTACCTCCTTCAATATTCGCCACATCAACAGGAGTGAAAATAAACCCGCGGACGCACTATCAAAACTTGCGTCCACCAGCTTCCAACACCTGGCAAAAGAGGTACGCATCGAAATTCTGCAAAATCCCTCAGTACCCCTGCGACAAGTCAATGTCATCCAATACGGTACAACTTCCTGGATGACACCGCTCATGGCATACTTACAATCAGGTGTTACCCCCGAAAACAAAGCAGAGGCACGCAAATTGCAACACAAAGCGTGTCATTACCAAATGGGAGACGGTATCTTATACCGTAAATCATACCTGGGGCCACTCCTACGATGCGTCAACCCCCAAGATGCCACATACCTTATCAACGAAATTCACGAGGGGATATGTGGCATACACGTAGGACCACGCATGGTGGTGGCCAAAATCATGAACGCCGGGTACTATTGGCCGGGCATGCACCTGGATGCAGTCAAAGTCTTACGCAAGTGTTTCAATTGTCAGCGACATGCTCCCAAGACCTTGCGTCCCAAGAACAACTTGATCCCCGTCACCACCGCATGGCCATTCCAAAAATGGGCAATCGATGTGGTAGGACCATTTCCAGACGCACCAGGAGCAGTGAAATTTATCATTGTAGCTGTTGATTACTTTACAAAATGGGTAGAAGCAAAGCCACTTGCATCAACCACTGCTATGATAACAAGGAAATTCGTATGGGAACATATCATCTGCCGTTTCGGTCTACCAATGTGCATCGTCACCGATAACGGTACCAATTTCGCTGCCGACGACTTTCAAAAATGGCTAAAAGAGCTAAACATTGAACACATATTCTCCTCAGTGGCGCATCCGCAAGGGAACGGCCAAGTCGAGAGTATCAATAAAAGCTTAGTCGAAGGCATCAAAGCACGGTTGGGAATAGCCAGACGCGGCTGGGTCGATGAACTCCCAAGTATTTTATGGGCTCACAGGACAAGCCCAAAAACAAGCAACGGCGAGACCCCCTTCAGCCTGGTCTACGGTACTGAAGCGGTGATCCCCGCGGAAGTAGGCCTCCCCTCACCTAGAATGTTGGCCATCAACAAGGTGGACAACAATGAGGAACGCAGGGTTGACTTGGACCTCTTGGAAGAAAGGCGCGAAAACGCTGCCATCAACGAGGCCAAGTACAAAACCAAGTTGGAAAAGTACTACAATGCACGCGTTCGCATTTGTACCTTCAACCCTGGAGACTACGTCCTACGTGACAACGAAGCATCCAACGCAGAACGCCCGGGGAAACTTGCCCCCAAGTGGGAAGGACCGTACCTCATCCAAGAGGTCCTGGGCAAAGGCGCGTATAAACTACAAACATTAGACGGCGAAACTATCGCACGCACATGGAACGCACAGCAACTTCGACGCTGTTATATGTAAGCCATGTTTTCTGCATGTAATCTATTGGGCCGCAGGCCATTTGCAAATAAATAAATAGACGATTCAATGCAATATTGTTTATTTATTTCTATTACAAATGCGTTTTCCATTCTGAGGTATACACAAAAACAGATCAGCAAAATCTTCATTCGTGATACCCACACAGAATGGTAACCACACGCAACTATTGTAATAGGCCAGCAATGGCAATGCTGTTTGTCTAGCCAGAAACATATCTTCATACTTACATATCACCTAGATATGCAAAAGGCAATTACAGATTTAGTGTTACTAACAGTAACACTAAACGCGTACAAATTCAAACATGCAAGTACTAAAAACACTTGTAAAAATTGAAACAACAATTCTTTATATTCAAAAAATTCCTGCACCTGCGCGGTGCGCAAGGACTTTACATAAAGTTTTGTAACGGTTTACATAAGGAACCAAAAGAGGCACGCAGGCCAAATCTAATCTTCCTTTGTGCCACTTGGGCCCGCACCATCCGTGCCCTCAACATCCGGTTTTTCCTCATCATCATCTTCATCAGCATATAAGACTCGCAAGCGGTCCACATAATCCTCCGATTCTAGACACTTTTCAAGTTCTTCAAGATCTGTGAGGGTTGTTTCATTAAACTCCTTAATCGCAGAAGCAAGAAGCGCTTCAGTGTCCACGCCATGAAACCCGGATCGCTCATCAGTAAGCCCGCCACGCGCTGCAATGTTCAAATGACTAATACAGCGGTTGTAGCCAGCTTTGAAACCAGCATCCCGGGCACGCTCCCTGATATCATTAATACCTGCTACGGTCTCGGGTGCATCAAGAATGGCAGTAACAATCTGCGAAACATCAATACAATGGTTATCAAAGGCAAACCTACAACAAAAAATAACAACGGATACTTACATGCCCGATCCCGCGCATACGCATCCATTCATGATCAGCCTTGAGCAACCCAAGTGAAGAAGCGTGGCTATCTCTAGCCTCTTCAGCCTCTCTCGCCCGCACTTCAGCTTCAGCAGCACGGGCAGAAACTTCCTCAATAGCGACCCCCCGGGTCCGCACTTCAGCCTTTTAAACAAGGAATCAGAAGTATACAAAAAGAATCAACAAACTTGTGAGACACAATTTCAAAGTTAGGAAAAACTTATACCTGAAGGTCCAAGATAGTTTTGCTTAACCTGGTGCGGTCAACATTTGCCCCTTCAAGAGCTTTTGCAGCACGAGCCTCCGCCTCCTTGGCCTCTTCCAGAGCCTTGGCAAGACGAACCTCTGCTTCCTTGGCCCCTTGGGCAGCCGCAACAGCCTCAGCTTTCTCTTTAGCCAACGCAGAAATTGCTGCCTTGGCATTGATAAGCTCCTGACGAACATGAAAGAGAGTTTCATTCTGTTTACCCCAAGATTCTTTCCAAGTCTTGCGTTCATCAGATAGCGTCTTGCGCTCATCAGAAAGGGTTTCTTTCCAACGCTTACGCTCATCAGACAGCAATTTTGCAAGAGTACGAACCTGTTTAAGCTCAGCAGTTGCAGCCCATTCTTCAGTCTGCTTATGCTTCTCAAACGCAGCTCTATCCCTCTCAAGCTGCTCTCTATCCCTCTCAAGCTGCTCTGCACCCTCACGTGCAGCCTTCACCAACTCCTCGGCCTCGGCCCGTAAACGCGCATTCTCCTCCCCCTTGCGCCCCAGCACCTTGCACTTTTCCATAACGGCATTTGCCATTATGGAGCTCTCCACAAGCATGGAGGAGAGTTGGTTCATCTGGACCTCAGTCGGTAAAGAACGGGCCCGGTTTACCTCAAAAGGAGTGCCCAAACCACTCAAAACCTCCCTACACGCAGAGGGATCAGCAGAAAGGTCATCCCCTTGCATCACAGACCATGGAGGGCGGTGGTAAGACATGGCCCTTTCTTCTGTGTAAGAGCGATAATAATACTCCAATTCAGACTCTTCAGGCTGAATTGGAGTCTCTACAAAACCCGCACCACCACCGGAACCGGAGGCCTTCTCGGCAACAGGAGACTTTGGCTTTCCGGTGTAACCAAATTTCAAATCCATATCAACAGTATCCTCTGGGGTGATAACATTATCACCCGAATCAACCGTGTCATGGATTTGAGCCGCGGGACCCCTTCCAGTGTCTACCCCCCGCACAGAGTCTTCAGGAGTAACAGCCTTATGAACCCCCGTACCCGCAGCAGTGTCGTGCGGGGGAGGGGGTGGAGGAGCATCAAAGTCAAAGAAACCTTCATCTTGCGGCTCTGAAATCAACACAGAAATACTTTACAGAACAAGTATAAACACGAAATATTTGTTAGTCATACGTTACATACCAAACACAACCGCAGGCTTCCTTGGTATGACAAAAGGCTTACGCCTGGTCTGAATCTTCGGTTTCTTTCCCCTACCAGCATCACCAGCATCCTCCGCTTTTCTCTTCTTTTCATCACCCAGTTTCGAACCCGCAGCGGTTCCACCGGTGGACGCACCAACACCTGGAACACCCAAGCCCTCTAGGGTGTCAGATACTACCACGTAATCGGTATATCTGCGGAAATGAGAACGAGAGATACCTGCTGCTGGCTTCACCAAGGGCAGAACAACAGATACATCAGGTTTCTTCACACCGCGACCCCGCCCAGGTTTATCCACATGCTTTTTCTCCGCATGTTTTTTGGGAGCACCCTTTGACTCAAATTTACCAAGGTTCCCAAGTGTACCTGCGTATAAAATATCAGGAACAAACCTTGTAAAGCAATAAAGGTTATGAGTAATACCTTTGCCCTGCGGAAGGGGTGCAGTCATCACCTCGCGTGAAGCAACGCGGAAAAGAGGGACAATCGTCAAGTTAAAACCTTTACCATCCGCGGTCGAAATAAGATCAACTTTGCCAGTAAAAGTTGGATCAAATATCTTCCACACTTCCACAATTTCTGATAATACATATCCAAATTAATAACAAAAACGGGAATAAAGCAACCGCAAAAGAGTGGTAACACTTACCACCAGTTTTCTCCCGCACCACAGGCGTGAAATTCCTCTTAGGCCGGGTCAACATCATCCGCAGCACCCACAACTCATTGTTGGTCAGCTGCCTATGCTCAATGGGTTTCAGCTTTGAGAACCACTCCGCAGTCTCCGCGGTAGGCATAGCAATATCCTCTGCAGGGATAGGCTCATTGACGTTCCGCATACTCATGTCCACAACAACTGCGGCAGCTTTAACATAGAAGAACTTACACTTCCACTTCGTAATACCCTTCGGAGGGGTCATCAACTTGATGCTTCCATACCGTTCTCTAAAGGAAAAGAAACCAGTGTTCACCGTCAACTGGTAAAACCCCCGGAAGTTTTCAACGGTAACCGGCAGACCAAGAGCTCGAAAAGTTGATTCAAAATGTCTAATACGGATCATCCCAAAAGGACTCATCTGGGAGATATGGATCTTGTAATATTCCAAGACCTGAGCAACAAAAACTGTTAATGGTAAACGAAGGTTACCATCAGTAAAACACTCGGCCCACATGGTGATGTAACCGGCCGGAGCACTGGCACCAGTATCACCAGTTTGGGGATATTCAGCCCCATACTCGTGAGGCATCTCAATCTTGGCCATCAGTTGGTCGAATAAAGCTTTCGACCACTTCAATGGTGGTAGGCCACCACCAGGAACACTGCCACCATCATCTTCTTCTTCTCCGGCCACCGGAGAAGATGCTTCAGGGTTTTCACCCTCCACATTATGTGGGTTAGATGGATCAGCCATCAGAAATATGTAGAACAGAAGTTTCGAGTTACAGAAAAACTCAGAAAACCCAAAAGATTACCGGAATAAAAGATAGATCGGAGAAGATGAAGGGAATTCTCTCTCTCACCAGAAATTTTTCGAGAAAATTGAACAGTGAGGAGAAACCAAACAGTTCCCCCTTTATATACTCATCGCAATAAATGCGATACAGTAAACCGCCTCAACACGTTCAAAATAGGCGAGTTACAAGGCGACACGTGGTCAGCGATCTTTCCGCTGACGGTTATCACGCGCGCGTGGCCGCCCACGCGCCTGACAAAGAAGACTTTTTCACTCCCTGCTACAGTGCAGTTATGACCTAGGTCAGTGTAAACGTCTTTTCAAATCAGCACATGTCAGAATCCTACCAACTTCAACAACCCACACGTGCAATCGTGACGTAGGCAACAGAAAGCGACTACCTTATCCAAACACAAAGCGGCATGCGGTTTCTCTGGTTTACCGCACCATAACCCATACCGCATGTCGTTTTTTACATACCCCTCAAAAAAGGCAAAAATATATATCTTTAAATTATATAAAGGGGTATAAGTCATAAACCGCACATATCCACGAGCACACGCGGAATATGCGGAGATGACACACACCAACCCGCACAGGTGTGTCAGATACTCAGAACCAGCACGGTTCTTTGGACTGCGAAAACCGCTTCTCAGGATGCGGTAAACCGCACCCCATGAAAGCTTCTTCAAGCTTCAAAACCCTCGTTTCCGGTTCACAACCACAGAGGGAACGCAAACAGCTTCTCCTTAAGGAACAGGACAAGTATGCTGAGCAACCGCACATCAGTAACCCTGTCCCCTGAACCTTCAAGAGCCACATCCAGGCTACAAGACTTCTAGAAGCGAGTTCTTTGCCGCAAACCGCAACCATTCTTACGTAGTTACTGCAAACCGCAACTATGCGAACGGTAGCTACGGAAGAGCCACAACTAAGCCACCACGCGGAAGAGGAAAGCTATTTCAAGAAAAACTGCTTCCCAACTAAACGTGAAGGAAAGTGGCTACAAAACGAATGCGGAAGAGTTTCAACCAACTTCCCAAGTATCTAAAACAATCTCTTCCGGCAACGCTACTTACAGGGAAACTACTTTCCACCAAAGCATGAAGGAAAGTGGCTCCAGAACAGCGGTAACAAGTCTGCCTATGACTAGTTACCCATCTATGGACCGCATAGAATAAACAATGGTGGGCACAACCCTGCCTATGATCATGTTTATTTGCCCATAGTACAGATTCACATTGTTCGACCAAACACGGCCAACAATGACGCAACTACCCCACGATCCTCAAAGAAACATGGCAAACGAGGTTCGGCAACGAGGTAACCGCAAAGAACGAACGGTTACCAGAGAGCCACACCTCTGAGGACGTGCGGTTACTTGAGAGATAAACCGCAGAAGACGTGCGGTTACTAGAAAGCTTAACTGGAGAACACGAACACCCCACAAAACAGGGATCATCGTTACATGTCCAGTTGCTGAACATAGAGCTTGAGCAAAGTACTTACAACTTTGCACCAACTGACGCAGAGATTCCAACTACACTGAAGAAAACATCTTCAGTCACGATCTCAAAGGTTGGTTCGAATTCTGCTAATACCTTCAGTCACCATATCAAAGGTTGGTCCGAAACACCAACAGGTGGCTGATGACATCAGTAAAAGGTAGAAACAGTCAAGTCTTTGGCTGAGAATTCCGCATCAGACGGAACTTGCTCACCCTACACCCTTCTCAAAGGAAGAAACAATCCACTAGAAAGGGCCTACTACTTAAAGAAGATGCCATCTGCATGGCATAATCTTAACCTTCTAGACAACATAGTCCAGTATCCCTCCCACATGCGACTCGCATACGGAAGAAACACTAGACTGGGGGGACTTGAAGGGGTATGGTCCCAAATATCGCGTCAGCACGACCGCGAATGACCATTACCCTCATTAAAAACCCCCAACAGCAATTAACTATCCAGTGTCCGCGTAGATACACGCGAACACTGCGGTCCAATCTGTCCATTGATGAGAAGACTTACCTTAAGGACGGAAACTATTGTTACGCATAGCGATGCGGCCTCGCACCGCATCCTATGAACATTTTCGTCACGACAAGGGATCTGGACAACAGTAACAAGTCACTCAACAGGCGATGCGGCACAAACACCGCATCCCTCGCAAATCATGGATGGAACAACCAATGCGCGAACTACATCAATGACCGCAAGCAGCGATGCGGCTTGGCACCGCATCCTGCCTACAAAGCAAGTGGGTCTGACACCACAGTGCAAGTGGCACTGGGAACAGTCGCCTACTAGCCCACGTATGAACAACAGTCTGACACCACAGCCGGACGTGGCATCACCACAGCATCCGACAGGTCTGACACACCTGCAAATAGCTGTGCGATGTCAGACTAGCTACTCAATTACCCTCCTTCACTCCTCGGCTATAAATACTCACCCCAAACCAGGTTTGAGGTGGAACTCTCTCAATACTACTACTATCATACTTTGCTTCCCAAGCAACTTACTGATTCTCACGCCGGAGAGTGGTAACAAGGAGCACCCCCCACCCCATCCTCCTTGTTACGAGTCACGGTTTGTTTCCTTGTGCAGGAAACCCACCACCAGACGATCCAGTCAACGATCCTCGGAAAGAAGGGATTAACCCTCTTGACGAGATCAGTGAGTTAACCCTACCCGGTTAACCATTGTTTCATCAGTAATAAAACGAGTAGTTGAGCTACATCGTGTAATTACTTTCGTCAATATAGGCAGTTTGACTTTTAAAAGTCAAAATGACCAAAAATATGATCGAATGATAATTTCGACATAAAACCTGTAAGATGGAGTAGTCGTGATTGATAATGACTAATCTAACCATCTTACGAATTATAATGATAGTTTGACGCTTGACAAGCTAGGTGGAAGCTCGGGAAGGAAGCGGGTCAAACGAATCAAGTAATGAAGGAAAAGCATAATTCGGATGCAAGGTAAGTATAGCTTACACTCTTCTTAAATTGTAGAATATTCTCTTATCGTATTAATTACGAATAAGATAAATACGCAATTGAAATATGATGTTCCGACGTGTAGTCGTACGGAACGAAATAAGTGAAAATGATATGAAACCATGTTAATGGTTAAAAAGAAAATAATATGATTATTTGGTCATACAATGACAAATATACAAGGAGATTAGAATGGTTACCTTATAGGGTAAACCCAAAATAAATAATAAGGGTAAAATGGTAATTCTGTTACGCGTTGACAATAACCGTTAGTTTTTGAAAAGACACTTTATGGCATAAGCCATAATAGGTCACAAGAGTTAAGAAATGGTAGCGAGTCATATAGATGAGATGGTAATAAATATCATCTCACAAAGATAAACGATCACTTAGACCAAACGGGTCAAAAGGTGAAGATATCACCCTTTGACAATATCGACTAATGATTATTTGTCGAGTTATATGCTTACAGGAATATATATCTAATTGATATTAGCATCGCTATTAATTAGCGGTTATTAAAGCAAGGTATTAAAACGAGTCAATATATTGATCCGAGCCAGGTATGCGTAATAGATTAACTACTCATTTAGAACTTAAGGTTCAATGAGAGATAAATGAAGTCAAAATTTGACATTTGGTTACCTTAATAGGTAAACCCGATAATTTAAATAATAGTCATTGTGTTTTAAGAAATATAATGATTTCGAAACAAAATTATAGTTACAATATGGGATTTTGGTCAAACATATCATTAAAAAGTCCTTCGTCGTAAAAGAAGGGTTAAAGATGACCAAAATGCCCTTGTAAGCTAAATCGAGCAAACGACTCTTAAAGGTTGTTTGAAAACGAGTTTTATGATCAAGTCAATACTTAGAATAAGTATAAAAAACGAAATGTATGAACCTTTGGGTCAAATGACTCTAAATGAGTCTTTGTCGTAAAATGATAATCCGAGGGATAAAACTCGAAATAAATAGCATACCACATTAAATCCACCACGAATATAGTTGTGGTGGAAGACCATTTGATAAGAAATGTGGAAATATGACGCCATAAAAGAATGAGCAAAATTTTTTGCTTAAAAGTGCTTAAACACCCTTAATGAGTCAAAATAAGTATATAAGCAAAACGGGTTAAATATGTATATAAACCCGGGATTTGGACCTAATATAATAGAAAACAGTTATAACATGAAGTTCATGATCATTTGAATGCAACACATATGTTTGTTTGATAAAATCGTGAACGAGTCAAAAGTTTCGTAAATATATATTTAGCCAAAGTCTTAAAAATCTCGAATTTTGTTAATCTGGTTGTCGGATTTTAACTCCATGTAATAGAGAATCGAATTACGATCACGCTGGAAGAAACATGACGTAAATCGGATCAATAACGAATAAGTTATGGTCATTTCTGTAAAAACTAGTATTGCTGGGACAATGCAGGTATGCAAACAAAACTTGCTGGAAAAAGTGCTTCCGCGCGCCATGTGACGGAGGAGAAAATTCCTGGCGCGACATTCGAAGCCGCTCGCGGCCCGCGAAAGGATCTTGTAAATGTATCACGGCCTGCGAGGGCCACTAAACCTGGCAAAAGTGTTGCTGTACCATTGTTTTGATATTGGGAACTTGTTTAAACATGTTTTAAACTAGTATCACTAACTCATTTCATGTTTTATGAAATGTAGGTATAAAGTAAGTTACCGGAGGACGATCAAGCTCACCAACCAAAGAACCGAACACGATCAAGATTCAAGCTTCCGCGTTAAGTTTCGTCGTCATGTTTTAAACGACGAATTTACATACAAGATGTTAAAATGTTTTATTTCTTAAAATGTTTTAACAAACTCGTATTTTCAAGTGCATGTTTAATCGTAAATACACTATATTTATCGAAATCTATAAGCAAAATCGTATAAATTAATTAAGGGTCTTACAAGTTGGTAATCAGAGCTCCAGGTTAAAGAGTAAAGTGTTCGGTTCGAGGCTTGATTGCAGAATTCGGTAAGTTATTATGTACATAACGGTCTAGCATGTTAAAGTGTTGTAAACAACACATAAGGTTATCGTGTATTCAAACGTTACCCCAAATAAATTAGTAAAAGACCGATATAGTTAATGAAATACGTGTGTTAACACGTATCATAGAAAGCCTTGTAGTATAGTACGGGTGCTTATTAATGTCAAACGTTACTAATATTTGTATACGTTTTAGTTTAAGGACCCTCGCATCCGAAGATGACGAGAGTCTAAAGAATTATCGATACGATAAAGTAATAGTCTGAAGTATGACAAGTAAGTCATACACTCCAGAAACATGAATCAAGAAAGGATCTCGAATGAGAGATCGAATAATAAGGAGAGTTTATTAGGGCGAGTATCTACAAGGTACACGTCTTAAATTTATAATACAAACAGTAATATGCAACAAATACATAATGAATGACAGTTGCATATAGAATAAGAAACTTGAAAAACCTGGATAGGTTACCTATCCAGGATGACGTTTCCAAGAGAAATTCAGTAGAGCTATGTATTATTCACAGTCGTGAATAACAAGACAATGACTGAATTTAGTTTAAATATAAAGTTGGACGAGAGTAATCATCCAAGTAAGCATTCTCAATATAAATCCTATTGAGAAAAGTAATGATCACATCAACGAATGTGATTGTATAATTGTTTACAAAAAAGGACATTTTATATGTTTAAGGATAAAACAGGTAAAACTAATAATTGTTAATTGACAATTAAATAAAGTTTTACCAAAATAAATCATAAAAATGGAAATAAATCGAGAGGTTACTTACATGGGACGTGATGTGGTAATTATAATAAGGTCATGCGTACCATGTGTTGATTTCTTACTCTGGCCAAGTAAGTAGTGAACACAAGATACCATAAACTTCTGATAATGAGCACAATTATATCCGATGTGGTAAGATCGAGACGAATGAAAAAGTTAAAAGAACCTTGGGGTCAAGAAATCTTATGGACATACTCGTATAAATGATTTTAGCGGGAACCATAAAAACGATATGGCGCACATAGAAATAAATGACCCAAGGGAATTCGTGAAATAAGTCATTTTGGACGAAAGAGCCTCGAATTCGTTGACTTTGGTCGCAGTAAAGAAAGGATGATGATGATGATCATCATTCAGAATTTATAAGACCGTCAAGGATGGTTAAATAAAGAATAAAGGTTTGGTTGAATAAAGCGATGAATTTCGCTAACACAACCAACCAAGTCAAAACGAAGTCTTAATGCATACCGAAATGGTAGCAACTTTTTTATTGTTTAAAAATATCTTTTTTTATTAATTTGTAGTGACGTTTTTTAAAACATAATAAAATACTAGTTAGAGAAAGTGTTTTCAAAAACAATATTTAAATTGTATAGAGGAAAGAAATTTTACAACTTTTAAACTGTATTTTCAGAAAGAAGGTATGACTAGTAAAAAGTGAGTGCATTTAGCCAACAAAAAAAATCAGTTCAAACAAACAAATTTGGCTAATCTGGCCAACTTACCAAACCAGGGGGTTTCGTTTATCATTTCCTAAAATCGTAGTTAACATTTCGTCCATGAAAGTCCGTCAATACCATTCGAATCGGACTCGTAAGCATCTCTAACTATACACCTTCATTGATGAATCGTTCAAGTGTACATTAATTGGAATGTGTTTAAATGTATAATCTAAACTCTCTATAGTTTCCTTTATGTAATCTTTTCATAATGATCCTTAATTTTTGTTCTTCATTTAGAAAAAAAATATGAGTTTTTAGATTTTTTGAACGGCCAACAGAATTAATCCTGAGCACTCTCGGGGCATCCACTGGAACAAACGGAGTACTCCGAGAGTAACCCGAGTCCACCATCAATTCCGGGAAAAACCTGGTAGGCCGGTAACCCACCCGCCCGTAGGCATGACGGTGAAATTACCAGTAAAACGTTTTTGGCTCAAAGATCGAACCCAGTTTCCCTGGGCCTTCTATCATTGCCCACCAATGTCTCACTCTGTACCAAATGAGAGCTGAACTTGCATCTCTTAAAAGAAATGCAAGTCTTCCATCATTTGATCTAGAGATCATTCCCATGAGTTTTTAGTGATTTGATAAATGATATGAACTTCTGTTTGATATATAGTATATCTAAAGATCAACTAATCCTTAATGATGTCAGTTAACGGCATATACCCTTGATATTTTATCATTCTAAATATCCCTCTTACATCTCTTTTCAAAAAACAAATATCCCTCTTACACGCATTTACTGTTATTTTATGATTGATGACATATTATCTATGATTAAGATTGATAATGACATGATCCTTTGATTAATTAAGGGTCAATCTATTTGGACACCATATCTGCCTATTTAGACACCCTTTGCCTCGTATAGGCCTCGTATAGGCCTATACGAGGCGTATATGGTTACATCAAAGTCAGTGTCTGACTCATGTCACTTCTGGTTTGACTGCTTCAATATGCCTCGTATAGGCCTATACTGGGCGTATAGGGCCCCTCGTATAGGTCTCATATATGACCCTTTGCCCCTTATATGCCTCGTATAGGCCTATACTGGGCGTATTGAAGGTTTTTTTTTTAACAAACATTTTATACAATATTAATCGTTTTAGCAAACTTTTATACAAAAACAAGTTTTTTATTTTAAATAATTAATATTAGGACCCCTCGTTGGTGTTTTTTTGAGTTGAAAAATGGATGTTTTGGTAGGGTAATTTGATTGTTTTTGGAGGGTGGTGTTTTTTTGAGTAAAAAAAATGGGTGTTTTGGTGGGGTAATTTGAGTTGTTTTTTAAGAAAAGTTTTATTTTTTTATAAAAATATTTTACCGTTTTCAAGATCGGCCTTTAAAAATATTCGATCGTAGAAATATTACATTGTTTTTAACATATAGTGTAGTATATGTCTCGTATAGGTCCCTTATAGGTCTTGTATAGGCCTATCGACGTATACGGGCGTTGTATCATATCCTATAGTATCGTATCGTATTGTATCGTATAGTGTAGTATAAGTCTCGTATAGGTCTCGTATAGACCTATATGGGACCGATACGAGACCTATACTACACACTATATGATACAATACGATACCATACTATACGATACGATACAATACGATACTATCGTATCCTATAGTATCGTGTTGTATCGCATCGTATCGTATAGTATAATGTAGTATAAGTCTCGTATAGGTCTTGTATAAGCCTATCGTGTTGTATCGTATCGTATAGTATAGTATAAGTCTCATATAGGTCTCGTATAGGCATCGTATAATTAATATTAGTGTTATTATAATTAATATGAGTTTTTTATAGTATAGTATACGATGCCTATACGAGACCTATACGAGACTTATACTATACTATACGATACGATACAACACGATAGGCCTATACAAGACCTATACGAGACTTATACTACACTACACTATACGATACGATGCGATACAACACGATACTACATCCATAGGCCCATACAATGCCTATACGAGACTTATACTACACTATACTATACGATACAATACGATACGAGACTATATGATAAGATACAACACCCATATACGTCGATAGGCCTATACAAGACCTATAAGGGACCTATACTACACTATATGATACGATAGTATCGTATTGTATCGTATTGTATTGTATTGTATCGTATAGTATGGTATCGTATTGTATCGTACAGTGTATAGTATAAGTCTCGTATAGGTCCCATATAGGTCTTGTATATGCCTATAGGCCTATACGAGACCTATACTACACCTACATGCCTATACGAGTGTTGTATCTTATCATATAGTCTCGTATCGTATTGTATCGTATCATATAGTATATTGTAGTATAAGTCTCGTATAGGTCTTGTATAGGCCTATCGTGTTGTATCGTATCGTAGAGTGTAGTATAAGTCTCGTATAGCTCTCGATAGGCATTGTATAATTAATATTAGTGTTATTATAATTAATATGAGTTTTTTATAATTAATATTAGTGTTATTGATATTAATATGAGTTTTTTATAGTTAATATTAGTGTTATTGATAATTAAAAAGAGAGAAAAAAAAATAGACGCCCAGTATAGGGCTATACTGGGCGTCTATGTGGACCAAAAGACCATACTAGGGGCAAAACAGGGTTATAATGGTCTTTTGGACCCCTCGAATACGCCCAGTACTGGGCGTCTATTTTTATTTTTTTTGTTTTCTCTTTTTAAATATTTAAAAAGAGAAAAAATAATAGACGCCCAGTATAGGGCTATACTGGGCGTATACTGGTGTCCAAAAGACCATTATAGCCCTGTTTTGCCCCCAGTATAGGCCTAACTCAGGGGTAAAATGGTAATTTGAATTATATACATACGTCTCATATAGGCCTATACTAGGCATATAAGAGAGGCAAAAAAGACCAATTTACCCCCAGTATAGGCCTAAATCAGGGGTTAAATGGTCTTTTTTCGCCTAGACGCCCAGTATAGGCCTATACGAGGCATATACGAGGCAAATAAGACAAAATATGACATAATCAGAGATTCTCTTGGAAATTGAAAAAGGTAATACGCCTCGTATAGGTCTATACGAGGCGTCTTGAAGGGTGTGGAAATAGAGAGTTGGGTGTATGAATATGTAGACCCTTAATTAATTGTTGGGTTACCCTCTCGATTAGCAAGAGACAGTTTATCAAATATAAAATCAATTTGTTTTAAATTTAATTTAATTGAAATTCCTTAATAGGGAATCTTGTTGAAGGGAAAAGATCAAATAGGAAGTTTATTTTGGCTAGGAAGTGTAGGAAGCAATAGGATTAGGACATGTGGCAACATTTAAAATAAAGAAAAAGGGTATTTTAGTCAATCCAACCATTTCTTCTTCCTTTTCAAAACCCACCATTTTCAAAACCCATTATCTTCAACCATTTCTTCACTTTCTATCTCAATAATCACTACATTATAGTGCGATTTTCATCACAAATCAATGATTCAAACACCCGATCAACGTGTTCTTCAGCTTTTTGGAAGAAAACCCAGTTTAATTTCATAAAAAATCTCGTTTTTTTCCGGTGATTTTGGAGATAATCACTCGATTCGTTCGATTCGAGCGCTGATAAGTGTTTCAATCATTCAAACTTCGTCAATTGTTGAAGAAATCATTTCGATCCATGTAAGAAATTATTTAATTTCATTTTGACGATTTGGTTTTTTTATTTAGTCATTGCGTTTTACGATCTTGGCGGGGGTCCGGGGGCAGAGCCCCTGGTAGCGGGGTCCCAGGGGCGGCAGCCCCTGGCTGGGGTTGCATTCGTAATAAAAATGCATCAGAAAAATTAATTTTCTGTAAATTGCCTCTGGAAAACTGCATTCGTAGACAGTGTTTCTGGTTCTGTAAACAACAGGTTCTGGTCATTGCGTTTTAGTTAGATTCTGGTTCTGTGAACAACAGTTTCTGGTCATTGCGTTTTAGACAGTTTATGGTTCTATGAACAACAATTTATGGTCATTGCGTTTTAGACAGTTTCTGGTTCTGTGAACAACAGTTTCTGGTCATTGCGTTTTAGAAATAAAACATTTTTGAAGTGTTTTTACTCATTGCGTTTTAGGTAAACACATTTTTATGTGTATTCAGTTCATTGCGTTTTAGAGAGAACAGTTTCTTTTGTGTTTTTAGGCCATTGCGTTTTAGAAATAAGACATTTTTATGTGTTTTCTAGGCATTGCGTTTTAGAAATAAGACATTTTTAAGTGTTTTCTGGCCACTGCGTTTTAGAAATAAGACATTTTTAAGTGTTTTCTAGCCATTGCGTTTTAGAAATAAGACATTTTAAGTGTTTTGGGTGCATTGCGTTTTATAAAGTACACTTTCTTTTGTGTTTTTAGGCTATTGCGTTTTAGAAATAAGACATTTATTTGTGTTTTCTGGTGATTGCGTTTTAGAAATAAGACATTTCTGTGTGTTTTTGGTGCGTTGCGTTTTAGAAAAGGTCATTTTTTAAGTTTTTTTTTCATTGCGTTTTACGCAACTGGGTTTTCTCCATTGCGTTTTACACAACTGGGTTTTCAATTTTTTTTTCGAAAATATAGCAATAGTATACTCGTTTTAAAGATAAAAAACGCTGGTTTTTTTGGTGCAATTTTTATAAAAAAATAATGTTGTATGAAAAAGTTATTAACGTTTAAAAAATGGGGGGGAATTGGAGGAGAGAGAAACTATTGTGCTGGATTGACTAGAATGCCCCTAACAAACCCATGCGCCTCTTTTTTTTGCTTCAATTTCATTCTTTTAATCTTAGCCCTTGATTAATTAAATAGATGGTCAAAATCACTTCCTAGCCTTCTAGCCAAATAAACTTCCTATTATATCTCCACCCTCTTGTTGAATTGTAAACACCGTGTCATTTAATGTATTTTTTTTTTGAACGGCAAATTTGGATCACTGACAGACAACTGGAGTATCATCGTGCCACCAGCAGAACCACCCGATCATATCCATCTCCACTAGGCAATAATACCTATACACCAATTCAGGAGGAAACCCAATAAATCTGAAAAAACCGCCTTTGTGGGAATCGAACCCATGACCTAATGGTCATAAGTCTTATCCCACCCCCAAAATACCACTAGCCTTTAATGTATTGGTTCCAGTTTTTCAAATAAATAGTGTTCAAAGTGTATGTGAGTTGATGAATTCAAAATATTCAAGAATTTCGGCGTAGCTTCCTGTTAGGTGGGTCCAACTCTTTTTTTAACCGCATTTTTTTTAATTCTTCTTAGGCCATGTGTAGTCATAAAGCCCCTTGTGGGGCGTTATGCGACACGTGTCGTGCCACGTCACACGGGGGCTTTATGGGGCGTTATATCACTAGAGCCCGTAGTCATAAAGCCCCTACCCATCATTACCTATTTAATAATTTTCAATATTATTAATTAATTATAAAAACAATACCCTTTTTTGATTGGTCCAACTTTCAAACCTTCAACAAATAACGCCGCGAAAATTATCGCGCGGCCTCCCAATTTTTCGAGCATAGCGCCCCACGTTTCGGTGTGGGCGGCGCCATGGCGGCGCTATGGGGTGCCATACCGCCCCACTACGTAAGGTCTTATAAGTGGGACTTGAATTCAATAATATTTTTTCCTTTGTTTAAAGATTTTACATTTGCTAGATATTTTAGTGTAATAGATATTAATATGGACGGTCTTAGACTATTGGGTGTGGTCATAATCTTCATGGTCACTATGACTCTCTACTTCAGCGTCATGTCACCCATTTCTAATCTATCATCCAAAACCACTACCCTAAGGGTGTGGTCGTGATACAAACCACTATTTTTTCTTATTTTAATTTATTTTTGTAAAAAGAAAAAGGAATTATTAAAAAAGAAAGAGTAAACTGCAATTTTACCCCCTGAGGTTAGGGGTCATTGGCACTCTTACCCCTCCTAAGGAAATAATTGCAATTTTACCCCCCACTGTTTGAGGTTATGTCGCACTTTTACCCCCCGGCCTCAGTCAACGGTAGTTTGACCCTAATAGTTGAGGGTATTTTGGTAATCTTACCCTATATTTATTATTATATTATTATTATTTTTATTATTATTGTTATTATATATATATATATAAAATACCTAGTTCTTGCCAGGTACAAACCCTTTTCACCATCTCCACCGCCACAGTGTTTGAGGGAGAAACGAACACACGCACCACCCATCTTCTTCCTTGTGAATCTTTATTTGCAGCCTGCACACGACCTTTCAAACCCTAACATGCTCTCATAATGCCATTCAAACCCATAACCCCTTTTCTATCTTTCACCAAAACAGAGTCTTTATCAAGATTATTATTCACAGTCTGTACTTCTAGTGTGTGTTTCTGTGTGAAAATCTTGATGGGTCGTGATGATTTTCACCAATGGGGTTACCTGTCTCCCACTGAACCACCATCATTGTACACACAAGATCAAAGAGATGATACCCAGATGGTAAGCTTCGAAGCTATTATCAGTACGTTTACAGTTAACTATCGATTTTTCACTGACTGATAAGTGATAACCTAATTTCTGTAACGATTTACAGGTTGTTGCGCAGAAGTTGAAGGAAGCGGAGATCACTGAGCAGGATTCTCTGCTTCTGGTAATAGATCTGAATAATATTTTACTTTAACTAACTTGTAGTGATTTTTTTTCATTCGAACGAAATTTCTGATGAATCTGATACGTATCGTGTTGTATGTTGTTGAAATCGTGTTCAAAACGTTCTCAGTCATGTAATTTGTGATTATCGCTAGTGATGTTTAGTTGAAATGCAATCATATTTTGCTTTATCTTACTTGTATTGATTTTGTTTCGATTCAAACGAAAGTTCTGATAAATTTTGTGATGTATGACGTTGAATCATGTCCAGAACGTTCTCAGTCATGTATGTCGTAGGATAGCTTTTGTTTTTGTTGCTACGATAGAGGCTAGGCAATAGTATTGAATTCATCTGTTCATTTTCAAATATGTTCTATATAATTTAGTTCACATACTCATCCTTAAGCTGTGCGATTGAAATATTAAATCAGTATGGTTCAAAGTAGGTGTTGTTACGGAGAAGTTGCAGGTGGTGATTATGAATGGTTTGGTTGTATGTATGTGTATGATTGGAGGCTGGGGTGTGGAGATGACGGTGGTGATTGTTGAAGATGAAGATGAAGGCGGGTGGTGGGTTTTTTTTAGAGAGAGAGAGGGGGAGGAAGAAGATGGCAGTGGTGGTGAATGGCGGTGGCATTGGTGGCAGGGGTAATATTACAGAGTAAACAAAACACAGGGGGTAAAATAAAAGGGTATAATAGTCATTTCACCACCAAGTCAACAGACCAGTCAACAAAATTGAAGCAGGGGGGTAAAAGTGCGACATAACCTCAAACAGTGGGGGGTAAAATTGCAATTATTTCCTTAGGGGGGGGGGGGGGGTAAGAGTGCCAATGACCCCTAACCTCAGGGGGTAAAATTGCAGTTTACTCAAAAAGAAATTGATGATCATGGTTGCCATGGTTTAATCAATGCCAACTATGGTGGATGAGTCAATGGGGTGGTGTAGCAATCTAATAATGGTCCTATGTGGCATTAATGACCCAAACCACACCCTCCCACCCTTTAGTCTTAGGGGTGGATGGGGAGGACCACCGGACAGGATCCGTCATTCCGAGGGAACGTTTTTGTTAGAAAAAAATCCAATATATACAGTGACGGATCCACTCATTGAGTAGGGTGGGCTTGTGCCCACCCTCCAGCATTGGCGAAAGTGAATATAAGATCGACATATTTTTTTTCCGGCAAGCACAATGGTGTTTACGGCTACTATAAAGAAAAACTGCTATTATACTACATATACATTTACAAGTTGGGGGAATAGTGGGTACATTGCTTGGCACTTTCCTATTGGTCAAACCAATTTACAATTTTAACCCCAGTTTGAAATTATGGTTTCGTCCTTAGTTCAAAATTATGTTTTTGACTCCCGTTCAAAATAAATTTATGTTTTTACCCCTAGCTCAAAATTACGATTTCGCCCTCAGTTCAAAATTATGATTTTACTCTCAGCTCAAAACTACGTTTTTGTTCCCAGTTCAAAATAATTTATGTTTTTCCCTTAGCTCAAAACTACGATTTTTCCCTCAGTTCAAAATTATGATTTTACCCTTAGTTTAAAATAAAATTATGATTTTGCCCCCACTTCAAAAAGTACGCTTTTTCCCAGTTAAAAAATGTGATCTTGCCATCGTTTTAGTTTCTTTTCTTTTTTTGTAAAACTATAGTAGTGTTTTATTTTACTTGGTTGACTCAATGTAACTTTTATTGTGTCAAGCAGTTGTCTAGCACTAGCTTATTGGTCCTGACAAATTAGCATATTACCCCCAACTCAAAATTACAGACCTGTTATTGTTTTACTTTTGTTTAGTAAAACTATGGTGGTGTTTTGGTTTAATTGGTTGTCTCGATGTATTTTTTTATTGAGATCGTGTTATAAGTAGTATGTATAAGTAACCTAAAAACATGCGTACATGTTATGAAACTAAGAAATATTTGATTTAATGTCCCGCAATGCGTGTAGACATAACACTAGTTAATAAGAGAGAAGAAGATACAAGAAAGATGGTTACGAGTCTTTACTTTCTATCAAATGGGCTTTTCATAATTGGAAGCCCATATATAACCAATTATATATTTAAACCTAGAGAAGAAGGTATAGGGTCTTTACTTTCTTTCAAATGTGCTTTTCAAAATTTGAAGCCTATAACGGCCCTATTGTTCCGATGAAAAGAGGAACCTATGATTAGCTTTTCGGCAAATTTACAAACGAACAATTTCAACGAACTCTTTCAATTTCTTATTTTACTATGTTCCTATGTATTCCTCTATCCGTAGAATACAATGAGTATACATAAATAGCTATAACAGAGTTTCTCTTATTCATATTAACAGCTACTATAAGAGGACTGTTTTTATGCGATGCTAACGATTTAATAACTATCTTTGTAGCTCCAGAATGTTTCAGTTTATGCTCCTACCTATTATCTGGATATACAAAGAAAGATGTACAGTCTATTGAGGCTACTATGAAATATTTACTCATGGGTGGGGAAGCTCTTCTATTCTGGTTCATGGTTTCTCTTAGCTATATGGTTCATCCGGGGGAGAGATTGAGCTTCAAGAAATAGTGAATGGTCTTATCAATACACAAATGTATAAATCCTCAGGAATTTCAATTGCGCTCATATTCATCACTTTAGGAATTGGGTTCAAGCTTTCCCCAGCCCCTTCTCATCAATGGACTCCTAAGGTGTATGAAGGAGTGTGGTTCGTTCGATAAATTCCTACCTCTCTATCTATCTCTGAGATGTTCGGATTTTTCAAAACTCTATGGACATGCAGGAGAGAAATGATATCCCCACTCGGACCAAGACAGAACTTTTACTTGTTCAAATAACAATTAAGGTGAAGTAGGGTTAGGAACGACGAATCTCTTTATGATAAACAGATCCGTTTTGCAAGTTCATTATTATGGGTAGTTCCTACAAAGGATCAGACTAATGACGTATACAATACTTGAATTCTCGGTGTAGATGCTACATGGTTGGTTCTCATCCTTCAGAGACTACGAGTGTAATAAGAGCATCCGTCGACAAAAGGGTCACCCTAAGATGATTATATATATCCAATTATATATTTAAACCTTTTGTTTTAATATTTCTCTTTTGAACGCTGAATATTTATATTTTACTGGGGAAACTGTAATTAACAAGTCAAACATGAACATACGAGCTATCCATCTTATTTAAAAAGAAGAGAAACAAATACAAAGATGAGTTAATTTCATTACTATTTTATGTGAAGTCGTGAAGATATGATTTATAAATTCATGATTTGATTCAAAGTACTAAATTTGAAACTATAAATACAACTGATTTAATACAACTAATCAGTTTACTTTGATAAGAGATCATTGATATAATTCATAAGACAACTAGTGTGGTGCCTGCGCGATGCGGCGGGAAACACAACACTTGATTTTATAGGTGCGCACACGGTTGTTTGGTTTAGTTTGATTCAATTTAGTGCAAGTAAATAATAATTTCGGTTCTGTTCAGTTTTGAACCGACGTATTAAATTATTGATCATTAATAATAGACCCATGAACCAAGGAAAAATTTAAACTAAAGAGACCAAATGGCGTATCAAACTAAAGAGACCAAATGGCGTATCAATGCAACTAACAAATTATCTTTTGTTAGCTCTTTTTCTATCCGATTGTCTGATTTTGCGTTTTATGATTAACGCGAGATATAGGAATACAAGATACATGTCTAATATACCATGCTACACATATATATTAGAAAAATAATAATAAAATGCTAATTAAAAGATGACAAATCCATACCTTTTAGTAAACAAACATGTCCAAAGTATTTAACCAATTGTATCCAGTTCAACAGATTGCATATATACTCAAGAGTGAAACCATTAATACATGCACACAAATAAAGTTTTCTAAAGACCTGGTAAGAATCCTTAAACTAAATGGTAAAAAAAGACTTTGCATGGGGAATCAACTCTCGATAGTGCAGATCCAAAAATGGATGTTTTAACATTCATGCCGGCACCATATATGAACATGTTTGTGCCATATAAATGTGTAGATACGTACACTTGTGTACATAATAACGTATATTCTCATACATGTATATACATGTATTATACTGTTAATAGTGGCTAATAGAACAGTACGACTCCTTCAAAAGACATGTGGTGTGAATAGCTTTGAGCCTGCGAGGTTTAAAACTAAAAAACCGTAATCGCACGCTTGGACAGAAATGTAAATTTGTGACTTTTTGGTGATGAAAACTGGCAGCGGCGGCATCCGCGGTTGTAATTACGGTGTAGCATGATAAAAACAGGGACAATAGTTTTCGGTGATGAAAACTGGCAGCAGCGGTTGTGATTCCGGCATAGCACGATAAAAACATGGATGGTGCCGGATATATAAGGGGTGTGGCGTGTGTGAAAAATTTGTTGTTCCTATTCGAATGATTGAATGACTATTTAATTATAGATTCAATTAAGATTGATTTAATGAATGATGACTATTTAAATATAGATTAAATTAAGATTGATTTAATAGAATTTATGGTTCTCCGGCCGTTTTGCATTCTAAGACGATGGAGTATGAAAATGCCTGTATTTAGGAGCAGCAATTAATAGCTAACAATTAATTTTACCCATTATTCACCTGTATTAATTCATTTAATTAAATTTTCATTTCATTAATCTTTTGGATTAAATATGATGCAAAAAAAGACAAATTCTACTTGTACCTCTTAAATTTTAAGAAGCCCTTAGAGGAAATGCTTTATAATATAATATAGATGTTGTATAAGCAGCATTTCTACTTGTACCTCTTAAATTCCTGGCCCAACACGTGTCACGCCGCTTAGAGAATGGCGGATGGGCTTTTTTTGTCCTTTCATATTTCTTTTTTTTAACGCGTGTCACTTCATCTTTCCATTTTTTTGGCGTTTAATAAATACGCGGCGTTTTTATTGTTTTTAGATCAGAATCATAGTAAATATTTTGGCGTTTTAAGTATTGTTTTGGCGTTTTAATTGTTTTTTAGATCAGGATGCAGGCGTTTAATGTAAAAAAACATCAGTAATTTTCTTGATTTTATTATATCAAGTGTTTTGCCATTTAGGATACAGGCCTATAATGTGACAGGCAATTATGGCGTTTTGAAAAGATAAATAAATTTCAATTTTCCATGTAGTGTAAATTAATATAACTATAATGTTTGGCAATAATGATACCGTCTCTTTATTTTACTGTTTCTTTCAATTTTCATTTGTCAATTAGTGTTTATTTTTCCAGTAATACTTTGTTTGCGTTTTTGGCGTTTTATATAGCAACCTCGTGCTTTGCTTGCATTCGTTCTCACAGTTTTTCAAACTATCAGGCGTTTTGGTGTTTGTAGTTTTTGGCGTTTTATACTCAATTTTTTTTTTAAATAGTCGAGAATTAGATGATAAACAATAGAGAATTACATAACAAACAATAGAAAATGAAAAAAAATTAAAAATTATAATCTAATTTCTCATCCAAATCTTCACTGTCATCAGCCTCTTCTACTTTAACCTTTTTGGCGTTTTGAACCTGTTTTTGAATACCTTATCTAGATCCTTATTTTCCTACATAACGGCCGTCTTTAGAAGATGCTTATTTTTTGTGGCATCCTTTATGGTGGGTGGATATATACTTGTTTGATGACATGTTGAAGACCAATGCCTGCTCTAATGTATTGATCCCTTCATGCCATCAATATATCCATCAAGAACAAAGTGACATGATGTCATATCAGTGTCATCAGTCTCTTTATCTTGAATATTTTTCCATCTCATTCAGCAAAAGATTATAGAGATACCCAACTCAGAGAAGAATCCATTCAGTGAAACTTCATTCAGATCAATACTCAATATAGCAGAATCGAGGTTCTGCATCTGTGGCCTTTTTTTAACTATTATTTTTGGTGTTTTTAAAGTGAATGGTTTCTAAGAAATATGGCGTTTGTTTCTGGTTTTGTGATTAGTTGATTGTGCCGAGACGTCTCTCTTATAGGATGTTTTTGGCGCGTAGTTTAGGCGGGATTTTATTTATAATAAATGATATTAATAAAGTAGCCGTCTTTTCAGTTACTGTGTATTTTTACTGTTTTTGTTTAGCTTTTTATGAGTTTTTAGGGTCATAGACTTTCCATCTCCCAAGTTTGGCGTTTTTAGTGGGTTTAAGTAGTTTTTGTCATTTTTTCCATTTTTAGCTTTTATTAATTCATACTTCTGCAAACTACTTTCATTATAGTTTGGGAGTTTTTGCCGTTTTTACTCCATTTACGGTGTTTCATATGCAATATGCATTATGACTGTTTGGCGTTTTATTAACATAATGTATTTTTTTATTCTAAGTTGAAAAATACATAACAAACAACAGAAAAAATAAAATAAAAATAAAAACAATTCATCTTCCAAATCTTCACTGTCATCAGTCTCTTTCTTCTTTGAATCATGTTCGCTGGTGGTTTGGCTTAGTCATGCTTGTGTTTTTGTGGCCGTTTTGAAAGACAAAATGACATAAGTTTTTTGTTTGAATATGTATCTTCAAACAACTCATCAATGTCATTCGTCTTTTCATGCCATGAAAATATTCATCAAGAACAAAACACAGAAAATGACATAAGTCTGACCCCAGCATGTTTTTGTTTATGATTTGTCCATCTCATTCATCAAAATGTTATTCGAGTCATAGCACCTCAGGGAAGAATGCATTATCCGAAACTTTGGCGTAGAACAATATTTGAATATACAAGAAACGATATTTGGCATTTTTGGCGTTTTACTGAGGAAATAGTGTATCTGAAAGAATCGTCGATTTTTATGGAATCTTTGATGTTTGAGTGTTTTGGTGTTTTTTAAGATGAATGGTATATAGTAGAAAATATGGCGTTTTTTGGAGTAGTTGTGTTTGATGTTTTGGGGATTTTTGCGTTTGTAAGATAAAAGGTATATAGTAGAAAATATGGCGTTTCAGGTTCTGGGGGGTGTGTTTTTATGTCTGGGATGTTTTTGTTTATATAGCGATGTGTTTTGGCCCGTAATGGTGTTTTATTCATCAGTATGGCGTTTTGGTATAGAGGTGTAAAGACCTTTTTACCCTTAATGAGACGCGTCCACGTAATAAAATTGATGTTATTTACGAAAACGCCACCGCGCCAATCTAGTCCACAGATTGTTTTAATCGGACGATCCATAAGCGTTCTCACACTTTCTACCGTTTTCTCTAAATCCCGACCCTATATATATATATATGGATGGGTTAAAATGAGAACCACATTGAGTTGTGAGAACCGTGAGAACTAGACCATCTCCAAAAGGTTTTTCCGAATTTTTTTTCTCCAATGTCATAAAAATCACCTGTTTCAGCGAAAAAAAAATGCCGCATATCCACATTTACATGAGGCGTAAAAAAATATTTATCTTCGTAAACAATTTACACCAGTGCTTAAAAAAACCTGCATCAGTCAAAACTACCGACTCGATAATTTTGCTACTTTTTTTACAGATGTATTTATAATATTTTCATCTACATTTGTGCAAAATTTTTTTGGCCCAACTCGCCCGGGAAGAAAAAGTTCTCACGGTTCTCACAACTTGTGGTTGTTCTCATTTGAACCGAGCCCCATATATATATGATAATTCTTTAAAAAAAATAGTATATCCATACAAACATCAAGATAGACTTATTTACAAAAAAATTCTATAAGTTTAGTAGTCAGCCCAATACCTATTTTATTTAGAAAAATAATAATAAAACAACAAGAATCGTTCTTTCTTGGGTGGAGATTGGAAAGTGTTGGATACTGAAACGACGTACATTATATATTCCGTTAAGGAATAAGAGCACACTTTTTTCGAGCAAATGCCTTAGAAAAAAAATATTTTTTCTAAAAATTACTCATATTTTTTAGATAACAATTATATAAGTGGTTTTGAAGCAATTTAATTTAAAATTAATAATAACTACCTAGTGGCAGTTATCAGCAGATTATCCCCAAATTCGAATTGATTGTTCTTGGTCACACCTTGGTTCTATTACGAATTATCAATACGTATACTATTATTCAATTTCTAGAATTCAGAGTTGTATCTGATTGAATTATTCGGGAGAACCAACAAAATAATTTGATCGGAGAATGGTTACACGCCTCTCTGGTTATCCGTGGTATACAAAATTCCCAAACAAAGATCAAATTACTTTCTGTGAAAGATGACGAGCGGATCGGTGAAAGATATGACAAGTAAGTTTGACAAAATTCCCCAACAAAGATCAAATTTCAAAGGGCATGATTTACGTCGATGGAAGAAGAAGACGCACTTTCTTCTTATATGTTAGTGCATTACGTCTATTGACTTCGTCTTATATCATGTAACGTAATAGGATAGATTAGAATAACTAGTGCACGAGGTTCGAGAAACGATTGTTAGAAGTTAAGGGAGTGATTTCGCTCATATGGACATGTCCATATAAGTGAAATCAGAAACAAGTGATTCCACTCATATGGACATGTCCATATAAGTGAAATCAGAAACAAGTGATTCCGCTTTTATGGCATGTCCATATAAGTGGAATCACTCCAACTATAAATAGGTGCATTGTTGTTCATTTGGTAACGGTTCTGAAAATTGTAACGAAGTGCTGCCAGACTGCTTTTAGGTTGTAAACGTTGTTAAATCAATCAAAGAAGCATTATAATTAGTTTGAGCGTCTGTATCTTTGATTCCACCTTTGATACAGAGAAAAGACTCTTCTGATTGACTCGTTCGGGTCCAACAACGATCCTACAAGTGGTATAAGAGCTCAGGAGGAAGAGTTTAGCTCAATTGCATCATATTTCTGTCTTCTACACCTTCTTTTTCGATCTGAACAAGTTTCCACGGTTAAAATCGGCCAAATTTTTCACAGAATGTGTATTAGTGGATATTAATAAAGCCTTGAAAGTTACAGGACAAAATTCGGACTAAAAATGGACCAAACCATCTTCCGAAGTGATTTCGCTTATTTGGACAATGTGTGATTTCGCTTATTTGTCAATCTAATTTCGCTCCAATGGACAAGAACATGAGTGATTTTGCTTATTCGTACATAGTGATTCCGCTTATTCGTACATTGTGATTCCACTCATTCGTACATTGTGATTCCACTTATTCGTACATTGTGATTCCACTCATTCGTACATTGTGATTCCACTCATTCGTACACTGATAGTTCCACTTATTCGGACATTGCTTATTTCGCTTATAGGAACATATTTTGCTTAAAGACTGATTTCGCCCAAGTGTCATATTTCGTTCGAAAGTGAACATTCTCGCGTCAAAATCATTTCACGACAATCGAGTGTCAGTGTATTTCAAATTACTTGATATTGTTTAAAATGATTGAGTTTGTTTGTTTGCTTTCAGGTGATTAAAGATTTACAAGGGACGAATATCAAGAAGAAGATTTAAAATGTCAGGAGAAAGTGCTCATGATAGATGGTGGAGAAGAGACAGTGCGAGATGGGAGATTGGTAAATTGTATGAACCATTTAAGGAAGCACAAAGAGCCAAGAGATGGAATGAAGAACTAGAGTGTTACATGGATCCACAGGGTAATCCAGTAGTTGATCCATCAAAAGTGGATTTTGATGCTGTAACCAATGTGTTTCCAAGTGAGGGCACTTTCAACACAAGAAGGCTTTCTGATAAAAGCTATTTGCCAAATTTGATGAACAAGTTAAAAGAAGTTTTTGAAGCAAGTCTACCAAAGGTGGTAGAAATGAAAAAGATGAAAGAACAAGAATTGGAAAAGCTGATAGAGGAAGTAAAGAAAACGGCAGAGGAAACTGATGAAGAAGAACAAATGAAAGATGAAGATCAGAAAAAGACAGAAGAAGGAGGTGTGATAACCGAAAAAATTCAAACTGAATCTTCTGAATTGTTTGACAAAGACAAAAGCATTGAACAGTCTGATGATGAAAAAGAAAATAAATGCAGGAATTGCATAGAAATGTGCAAAGCCTGTACTGAAAAAGATGACATCATAAAAACAAAAGATAATGATATAGTTAAACTTGAAAATGGTTTCATAACAAAATGTAAAGATATGATTGAAAAAGAAGAAATTTTGAAACTAAAAGTTGAAAATTTGACACAGAAATGTCAAGGTCTTGAAAAGGATAATGATGTTTATAGACAACTGTGTTCTACAAAATGTGTCGATTGTGTTGAAAAAGAATCAAAATTTCAAGATTTACAAAAACAGTATGATTCTTTAAAGTGGTCGAGTCAGAGAGTACAAGAAGCTTATGATACTTTGAAGAGCCAAGTCAAAAGTTTTGATCAAAGATTGTCAGAAACTTTAGTCACTAAAGAAATGTATGAAAGAAGGTTTAAAGAAAAGCAAATTGAAATAAACAAATGTGTTGATGAAATTGCTAGTCTTAAACAAGTCTTGGCTGAAAAAGAAAAGATTGTTACAAAACTTCAAAGTTATCATAACTCTTCGTACATTCTCGAACGAATTTTCAACATCACACCTGATAACAAAGATACTGACAATTGCAAAAAGGGTATTGGTTCAGAATTTCATCAGGTACCACCACCATTGAGAAACAATTATACTTTTTATGATGAGGAAAAGGTGGCAAAGGGTTTGAACATAGCTAACCAGTTACCTGAAAGTATCGATGTGACTTACACTAAATCTGATGATGCTAATGATTCAGAGGTGGTAAGTAAGGTTGTTGAAAGCGTTTTGAAAGATGAGTCAACAAAAGGTAAGTCTGAATCACAGGATGAAGATGAAGGAAATCTTTATGATGGTTATCTGAAAAACACAAAATCCGAGAAAAATTTGAATGATGATTCAAAAGGATTGGTTTATACCATGATTGGATCGGACAAATTATTCTTAGATGTTGTATTCCCGATTCAGAATGTGATTTCAGAGAAGGTCGATCAAGTTTTTAAAATGGTTGAGATTGAGAAGTCTGAGATTCCAAAGTTTGCTGGTAAAGGTCATAAATCTTCTTATAACAAACCTGGTTTTAAGAAGAAAAACATGAAGGCTGGTTTGGGTTATAAAAAGAATCGGAATTGGAATCAAAGTAAAAAACCAAATTTGCAACAAAAATTGAATTTTGTTCAAGGGAAAAGCTTGAAAGAAGAGGAAAAACTCAAATTTGGACAACAGTCTAATGAGGAGTTTGATGCTATGAAAAAGAAACAACAACAGGCCAAGGATGTTTCAAAGAAAGTGTGTTTTAAATGTGATCAAATTGGACATGTTGCTCGAAAGTGTCCAAATCCAAAGCCTGTTGATGTTGAAAAACAGCAATATGAGAATGTGAAACAAAGGTCAACCAGATTTGATTCGAAACAAACTTGGAGGTACAATACAAACAAGTTTGCTTCAAATCAAAATTGGAAATCAAACCCGAACAGGTTCGATTCAAGATAGACCTGGAATTCTCACACACCCAGATTCAGAACAACACAGAGTTGGAGAACATCTGTTAATATGATAAAACCTCAAGAGTTTTGGAAACCTAAAAATGTTATTCAAAATCAAAAGGTTCAAAAAGAGACAAATTTTTACAAAAGAGGTACTCCGGAAGGTCAAATGTGGAGTGTTAAGAAACAAGTGACGTCGGAAAAAGATGAGAAAGTTGAAGTCAACTCTGAAAAAGTTTTAAATGACAAAGAGTTTCCGAAATTAAATGAACATTATTGTGTTGAAATGCCTAAGGTCCAACAGACCTGGGCTAAATTGTTCAAATGATTAATAAAGTTTGAAATGTGCAGGTGCTCAACGAAGCTGAAGATTGTGAGAAGGGTAGTTGGAGCAGCCTGGCACAGGAAGAGGTTGCAGGACCCTGGTTTGGTTGAACAGGGAGTTTAGTTAGATTTTTTATGTACATAAATAAACAATATTTTCAAAATCCTAAAAATTTGAAAAATTAAAAACCAAAAAATATGTTTTTAGTTTGTTAAAATTTGAAAAACCAAAAATATGTTGTTTTTAATTTTGTTTGATTGTATGTTGATTGAATACGCCGAAACCCTCACGGCTGAACAAACATGATTACTTTCATCAGATTGAAAAACAGTTTTCAAACTGTTAAGATCAATGGGTTGTAAATCATAGGGGTATGTATATTTTCTGCAAATCAGAGCATGTGAAGCAGAAAATGGATGGCGAGACAAAGCTATCAATGTTGGTTGTCAAATTTTCTTTAAATGGTTTTGCATTTTAGGGGGAGATATATTGTTGTTAGAAAATCCAAAAACATTTGAAAATTTGAAAATGTCAAAAACATGATAAAATTCAAAAATTTGAGTTTTGCGTAAAAAGAGGAAATGATAGTACATCAGTAGACAGTTACAGTATGCTAAAGAATTGTAATGATTATATAGCGTTAAACAGTCTCACTGATGATATGTCGATAGGTTTTTATACACTTAGTAAATTTTTTCGGGATATAAACCTAAATTCAAACACTTGCTTATTTCGTGGTGAACACTACTTGGATATATAGGTAACCCCTGAAATCTCGTTTGAAAGGTCTCATAATCTGATATACTAGGTTTTTATACTCAATGATGTCTGGGGTATTATTCCGGGACTTCTGCTGAATGGAAGTTCTGACCTAGTCCTCGAATAATACTTTCTGCAAATGCTTGAAACACAGCATCACCCTCAGCATATATGATAAGACAATAAAATTGCTTAGCAATGTTGTTGTAAAAAAAGATCCTCTAAAGGGGACACACCCAAGTTGAGTCATGATCTCTCTGCTGAACGGTAGTTCTGACCTGAGCTCTCATGATTCTTCATAATTTATTAACCCCTTACAGATATCATTTGTGTTATAATTGCCTGTAAGACTGAATATTGGGATCTAGATACGGGAGTATATTCAAGAGGTGGGACACATGAATGAGTTTAAGTTCTTAATACATCTAATTCGTATCCTGAATAAGTTGAAATTTGTATGAAAATTTAAGTGGACAAGTATATCGACAATCTAAGTGAATTGTTTAATTCTTAAAGTGAAATTAAGCTCAACGGTACTTGTGATTTGTCATAAACTGATATGATCCTCTGACGCATACTCAAACAAAAATATTGTCTGTTAAAATGTTTGTACATATTACTTTACTGCTTTATATTTTCAGAAAATACAAAAAGATTTTGATTTCTGCTTTATTTTCGACAACCGATGTCTGAGTGCTGAGTTTCAAAATCTAAGTAAGCTGGTTGTGTTTCTGAAAATAAAACAAGTTCATTAATTTGAAACTTGAAGTTTTAAAATCAAAAATTCAAAAACAGTTTGTGATATCTCAAAGGTCATTAAGTTGGACTTGGATGATTAACTGTGGGGGATTTGGATGCTTATATTGTTATAGAGCTAGTTTCCGATACGATTCGATGAAACTGCCAAATTCATGAGAAGTGATTTTGAGGAGATTGAATTGTCAGATTACGATATCTGGAAGATTAAAATGTTGTTACTTATAGTTGTATGAGTGATTGCAGGAAAAATCCAGACTACGATCCCGAGAGCAGAGTCTAAGGGGGAGTCTGAAGACAAGCTGGAAAGCTAGGTGTCGATCCCTAAAAGCACGGAAGCTTGACGAAAGGGGGAGCCTGCTGATAATAAAGCTGCTGATGATAAAGCTATTGATGATAGAACCAGTGATGAGATTCTGGTGTAAGAGTTAAAGAGAGAAGCTGATCAAAAGAGAGTGATGGATGCTTACAATGTTACAATCTGAGTGAGGATGCAGAATGATCAAGACTGAAGATGGTGTCATGATGAAGATTAGTCACTGAAGACTTCGTCAATATCCGAGGGGGAGTCTGTTAGTGCATTACGTCTATTGACTTCGTCTTGTATCATGTAACGTAATAGGATAGATTAGAATAACTAGTGCACGAGGTTCGAGAAACGATTGTTAGAAGTTAAGGGAGTGATTTCGCTCATATGGACATGTCCATATAAGTGAAATCAGAAACAATTGATTCCACTCATATGGACATGTCCATATAAGTGAAATCAGAAACAAGTGATTCCACTCATATGAACATGTCCATATAAGTGAAATCAGAAACAAGTGATTCCGCTTTTATGGCATGTCCATATAAGTGGAATCACTCCAACTATAAATAGGTGCATTGTTGTTCATTTGGTAACGGTTCTGAAAATTGTAACGAAGTGCTGCCAGACTGCTTTTAGGTTGTAAACGTTGTTAAATCAATCAAAGAAGCATTATAATTAGTTTGAGCGTCTGTATCTTTGATTCCGCCTTTGATACAGAGAAAAGACTCTTCTGATTGACTCGTTCGGGTCCAACAACGATCCTACATTATAACCCTGAAAGTGGTGTACATGCTGACTACTCCAATTCCAGAGATACTGGAGGAAGATAATCTGGAACAAATCAGGAAGCGGTCAAAGTGGGAAAAAGACAGTTACATCTGTCTTGGCCACATCCTAAATGGTATGTCTGATTCCCTTGTTGATGTTCATCAAAACGTAGAAACTGCAAAATTATTGTGGGATACTTTGGAAGCCAAATACATGGCAGAAGATTCTTCTAGTAAGAAGTTTCTTGTTAGTAATTTCAACAATTACAAAATGGTTGATTCAAGGACTGTCATGGAACAATATAATGAACTATTGCGAATCTTGGGGCAGTATAACTAACATGACATGAAAATGGATGAATCCATCTCGGTTTCAAGCATTATTGACAAGTTACCTCCTTCCTAGAAATATTTTAAACATAATCTGAAACATCAAAAAGGAGAGTTAAGTTTGGTTGAACTTGGAAGCCACTTCAGAATTGAAGAGGGCTTGAGAGCACAAGAAAAGGTGTTGGTCAATGATGAAAAGAAACAGGGTGGAATGTCTTCTGTAACATGTCTGAGACGGGTGAATCATCCAAGGGAAACAATAAATTCAAAGGGAAACACAAGTTTCAAGGGGACAACAATTCGGGTCCGAACAAGAAGCCGAATTACCCTTGCTGGAAGTGTGTTAAGGTTGGTCACTTTAAGAGAGACTATAAAGTGATGAGGAACAACAACTAGTTTGGTTCAAAGAACACAAATGAGGCTGGTTCTAGTGGGTCCAAGGACCCGAGAAAGCAAGGTCAGAATTTAATACAAATTAATAATCTGATTCAGAATTATGTATCACTAATTTTTGAAGCATTTTATGTGCAGGATGATGACATTGCTTGGTGGGTTGATTCAGGTGCAACAAGCCATGTATGCAAGGATCTTCGTTGGTTTAAATACTTTCAATAAATTGAAGATGGATCTATCATCAAGATGGGAATGTCGCAACTGAACCAATCAAAGGAATAGAACCATGCACCTTGTTTTTACTTCTAGAAAATCTTTACTTTTGAACAATGTTTTATATGCGCCTGGAATTCGAAAGAATCTATTAAGTACATTATAAAAGACTTTAAGAAATGTCTAAAATGAGCTTAATTCATGCTAGTAACATAAACAATGATAAATGCCATATTTGCTATGTGAATAAGATAACTTAAAAAGCCATTCATGCAACATGTTCATACGGAAAGTAAAATGTTAGATTTGGTACTAGCGATCTATGTGACTATCATGCTACACCATCACTAGCGATCTATTTGTTGCGTGCTAAGGATGAAGCTCTAGAAAAGTTTAAAATCTATAAACAAGAAGTAGAGATTCATCAGAGTGGGTTGATTAAACCATGTATACTGATAGATGTTGTGAGTATTTTGATCCAATGTATTTTCAATCAACTAGAATAATAGTCCATACCATAGCTCCTTATACACCGGAACAAAATGGTGTGGCAGAAAGGAAGAATAGGACTCTAAAGGAAATGGTCAATACCATGTTATCCTATTTGGGCCAAAGTGAAGGTTTTTGGGGTGATGTTATGTTGGCAGCCTGCTATTTGTTAAATAGGGTTCCAAATAAAAGGAGCAAGACTACCCCTTTTGAGCTTTGGTATAAAAAAGCACCTGAGCTGCATAAACTGAGAGTTTGGGGTTGTAGAGCCATGGTAAGGCTCACTGATCCTAAGATAAGGAACTTAGGGAAATAGGTATAGGCTGCATTTTAATTAGGTATGATAAGCATTCATTTGCTCACAGGTTCTATGTCATAGAACCAAATGACTACATGTCTGTGCATATGGTAATTGAGGCAAGAATTGTAGATTATGATGAGAATAGATTCTCTTCTATACCTAGGCCTAAGGACATGGTTCCAAGCTCTAGTATTTCTCAAGTGGCTGATCAAATGATTGATACTCATCTAGAACCTAGGAGGAGTGGTAGAGCAAGAAAAGCTAAATCATTTGGTGATGATTTTCAACTATATTTGGTTGAAAGGTCTAGATATGAGTTTCAAACTCAAACTCAATATTGTTTCAATATTGAGGAAGATCCTAGAACCTATAGTGAAGCCATGGCATCTCGGGATGTAGCATTCTGTAAAGAAGCTATATATTATAAGATGGACTCTATTATGTAGAATAACACTTGAAAATTGTCTGATCTACCCCTTAGGTGTAAACCACTCGGTTGTAAATGGATCTTTAAGTTCAATTGATAAGTTTAAAGCTCGATTGGTTATCCAAGGCTTTAGACAGAAAGTAGGGATAAACTACTTTGATACATCTGCTCCTGAAGCAAGAATATCCAGTATTAGATTATTGGTTGCTCTAGCAGCAATACACAATCTTGTGATTCACCAAATGAATGTGAAAATGGCTTTCTTGAATGGTGATTTGGATGAGGAGATATATATGAAACAACCAGAGGGTATTGTTATGCCTGGTAATGAGCATAAGGTGTGTAAGCTAGTTAAGTCATTGTATAGCTTAAAACAAGCACCAAATCAGTGGCATCAAAAGTTTGATGAGGTGGTTTTGTATTAAACTAAGAGAATGATGTGGATAAAATAAAACATTTAAATTATATCAAATACGGTGTAAAATCAACCCTTTTTCAGTACTAATGTCAGAAAAGGCATGTTTCTTTGTTCCTTTTTAATTTACAGGGTCAAAAGAGCTTAAACGCCCAAAAGAAGCAAATTAACAGCAGAAACCAACATAAATACAAGGAAGGAGGATTGACACGACTCGCCGAGCCCCCGTCCACATCCAAACCAACAAAAATAACAAAAACAGAAGCTTAGGCACGGGGCTGTGCCCATCAGGCATGGGGCCGTGCCCAGTCAAGATTCCCTATAGAAAAAAAAAACAAAAAGAAAAGACAAACCAAAACGGGGCTGTGCCAAATCAACACGGGGCATGGTCAACTCTAAGATTCGTAGAATCTGAGATAGTACAACAAGTACAATTACCACGGGCCGTGCCGTTGAAACACGGGGCCGTGTTAGTACAAGGTCTGACACTGCAGTTAATGAAGAGGAGAGAGAATGAAGGCCACAAGGCTATGCCAGGATGACACGGGGCCATGTTGATAGTCTGCTTTCAGATATAAATAGGGGTGCTTGGTTTCATTCCAACTCATCCCTTGGCAAACCACTTCTCTCACACTTGCCACCACTCCACCTACCACTACAACACCAACACCCACCACCATCATCCATCTTCCATCTTTTAGAGTGTGTAGTAGTCTCAGGATCAAAGATCGATCGTAAGAGTTCTAGTCAAACAAAGGCCAAGCTTGGCTAAACTCTTACATCACATAGTGAAGACAAATCTTTTATGTATTACTTTTTGATTTTCAACCTTTGGATCCTTTTTATTTAGGTATGCATTAATGACTTTAATAACTAGTTTTCTATATTGAAGGTGAATTTTACTTAATCATTCTTCATGTTTTGTTGATTCACTCATTCGTGTCTTTACGATCTATATAAAGCACGTTAACTGCCTAGAAGGGGGTTAGAAGGGTGGTTGGGTAAATTCTTGTCTCGTTCAGTGTATAGATCCTGTGAGAACCTAGTTCAAGCTTAGTAGGACTTCACGAGAGGTAGGTCTTAACCGCCTCAGGAGAAGTAAGAACCACATGAATCCCTTATCTATAAACTGCTATTAAAACATTAAACCGACCTTGCGGGAATGTATTTGTCACACCCCGACCACGTAAAACAACAAATTGTGGCGGAAACGTCGGGGAGTGTCGTAAGAGAATCATTGTTTCACAACACATGGAATTTAGAATATTGTTTTATTACATAATAAGTTACATTGTCTTGGAATTAGATCAACAAACAGTACAATTGCCGTTCATGTTTTTATAATTACTAAGGCCCATGTACATCCTATGTAAAGCAATCAACAGTCGTCACGAAATAAAACCTGAAACATATGTGAAAGTAAATACGTCAGCATAAAAATGCCTGTGAGTAACATAAGTTTTGTGTTGAGGATTCATGACTTTAAATGTTTAAAGAAATGTTTAACAAAAGTAGACATGAGCCTTAAAATATTTTCTTTTATATTTCATACAAAAAGTGATAAGAATTCAGATGATATAAAAGAATAATGCAGTAATGAAATGAATAACCAACTACAAATGAGTTTGTAGCATATATAAAAATATACCTTGGTTTTAAGAAAGTCAGATAAGTAATATATTGAAATATATTTTAGTTTCAAAACAGTTAAACAGATAGTATATCAAATATACTTTAGTTGCTAAAATAATAGTTTTCTGTAGTATATCATAAGTATACTTTGGTTTTGTAAATAACATATCAACTATGTTTTAGTAAATAACAAAATATATGTTGGATTTGTACATAGTATATCAAATTATACTTTGGTAAATAATATCACATATGAGAGCATATTAAACTATACTTTGGAAGTATATTAAAATATACAAAAGAAAATGTGATTTAGAATTTATTCAAACCTTAGTGTATCAAACTACACCTTAGAGACTATAGAAATACCACAAAGGCAATTTCTATTTGGATAAAATTCGGTTTCTGACATTCCATACAACAGGAATGGGGTGTCTAGTCCTATAGCGCTATATCGTACTACCAATCGGTTTGGTGAATGTATAAAATAAGTACAACCCAACAATTAATTTTATAATCTTTGAATATTAGTGTTTGAACCATAGATAATCAATCAATTTGTCAAAAGATAAGTACTATCATGTATAATCATATAATTGAAATCATGAAAATATCGAATAGGTACACATGTTTCACCCAAAAACATTTGAAACAGTAAAAGAGGGGATTATGTACTCACCTTTGGGTGCGTTTTTATATGTTAACACAATCCCTCAAATTGTTTATTCGTCCTAAATTAAATAAGAACGATTTAATAATCAAAACTCACAAAAATACCGAAGTTTCTCCGATACTTAGAATTTTCACATAGCTTCGAGATTTTCTCGAAAAGTTATTATTTTTGATTATGTTGGTGTGAATATATATATAAGTTCATATATATATATTTTAAAAGAAAACTTTGCGATTTGAACGATTTTATTGGTGACCCTCATCATGTTATAAGCAATATATCTACGATTTGCGCATCGTAATATATATACTCAAGTGTAACATACTAATAATAGTGTAATACACATAATTTTGTAAAGTATTAACATGTCATCATACACATATTATAAAACACATAACACATTGTAACACATAAAATTTACCCATGAACAACTCATTATAGTGTATGTTGAAAAACACGTATTTTAGCGATTCGGTAACGTTTTTGGGCGCTGGAAGTCACGTATGACTAACCAAACACCAAGTAAACTTAATATAAGTTAAAATACTTATTTGTATATCAAAAATATCAGTTTACTTACTGATCTAAAACAGTTTTGTAAAAATCCTCCGAAAAGCCGATTTTTAACCGTTTTACCGCATAGTTTTGCATTAAACGTTACCCTAACCATCCCAAATCGAAGCGACTTGATATTTTAACATAACCCATGTTATTTACTGAATAAAATAGTGGTTATACTCATGATAGTGCAGGTCTCAAATAAAGCACATAAATCATGCAAAATTCACATATTTTACCACTATCTAAGCTATATGTACAACATGCAAAGCTATCAAACCTATGACAAAGTTTCATGCCATTATAATATACCAAATAATGTTATTTTTAGTGTTTATAATCTGTTCTAAAACATTTTTGTCATACAATCCTTTTTTTATCATTTCTTGAGCTTTAAATCAACATGTATTCTCATGTACAAGTGTCTAAAGCACACTATCATACCAACATCATTTTATATGAGTTTAGATGCATCAAACATGTGATTTATTCATGTTTATTTGCTGATGTAGTTGAACATTTATCATATCATTCACAAATCATCCAACACTTGCATTTTAACTATCATCCAAGAACAAGCAACAACTTAAAAATTCTCAAATATGTCTAATAAAATTTTGGCCATTTACATGTCAAAATACTAACATTATTTCAAACTATAACTCATGATTCAATCACTCCTTTATATCTCTAACATTTTTGTTCATAATCTTGTTCATGCAAGCAAACACCCTAAACAAGTATTTATCAAGAAATCAAACTTCAAAGCTCATACACACATATATATATATGTACGGTTTTATACACACACATATATCACCATTTTTTATTTTGTATCAAGACCCATTTCTTTTTAGATTTCAAGTTTGTGAAAAATTCCAAGATTCAAGAGAAAATTCCAATCATCAAGAACAACCAAGAATCAAGAGTATGATTTAAACATAAACTTTATACCTTCAAGATTCAAGTAAGTGTTTGGATGAGATTTTGATGATAGAGAGCTTGAAATCACTTGAAAGCACCTTGGAAACTCCTTTGGATCTTCACACCAACTTGAAATTAGCTTGAAATGGGGTTGGATCTTGAAGAACAAAGTTGAAGAAGATGAAGATGGGAGGTGGTGGGGGGTTACGGTCATGGGGGGAGAGAGAGTGAGGAGAAGATTGCTTGAAGATAGTGTTGTGATCTTGGAAGGATTGTGTAGGATATATAGAGATATTGAAAGATTTATAAAAGATTTAGGGGAAAGCATGCAACAACAAGTGTCCATACAATCAAGAATCAAATCCTTGAGTGGAAGGTGGGTCCTAGTGACCGAAAATTATATGGGGGGGGGGAGGTTAAATGAAATTTTGATTGGTAAATTAGATAAAAACAGGTATTTAACTGGATACCGGGTATTTTATCTAGCGTTTAAATCCCGGTTTATGGCGTTCTAAATTATTTTTATTATTCTATAAAAATAATCTCACCAAAATATTACTGAAATAATGTTCAGTTGCCGAGACTGGCTGTGTTGTCTGCGTTTTGCAGTAGAAGCACTGTGTTGTGCTGTAACACGCGGTAAGCGCTTAAACTTGAAAAATAACGTTTTTAAGCGTTTTAATTTATTTTTCAACACGAACCTGATTAAAAATAAAATTTTAATCATAACAAAATATTTTTGGGATTTAAATATTATCCGGGCGGTCACCAACGTTCGTTTCGCAGTTTTGTCGCAAATGTTTTGCCACACTGAATCCTTCGAAACTTATTTCTAAGTTATGTAAAGGGTATTTAGGGTATGTTTGGCTTATGTCATAGTTCTGGAGTGTACGTCGCATTAAACTAATTATGTTTACGTAACGGTTTACGATTTCACTTCCAGAACAGGTTTGAGAGTTCGGAATTGAACAATGATTGAAAACGTACTAATGTCACAAATAATTAAACAAATATTGAAATTAAAACGTCATATTTCATTAAACACAAAGTTGTTTGGAATAGTACAAGGGTTAAAATACGCAGATGTCACAGTATCCTTGCTGACTCAGACCAATAGGTTGAGGGTAATGCTGCATAGAAGGGGGCCTACCACTTTTCGCATTAATAACTTACTTAATTATCTTTCAATAATCCGACCTCACACATAAAGACCTCACACATAAAGACAGGCATGGGTCATTGTCAGACCTCACACATAAAGACAAGACCAGCAGAAGCTTCTACGCCCACCACGGGGCCGTGCCCAACTCACCATGGGGCGTGGTCAACTCTCAGATTTACAGAATCTTGATGGTACAGCGAAGAGTTGACCACAGGGCCGTGTCCAGAAGCCATGGGGTCGTATGGGTCCCTCTGCTGACAGCTGCAATTAATGAAGGAAGAGAAGGAGCTGGCCACGGGCTGTGCCCAATGGACACGAGGCCGTGGCCGGGGTACTGTTCTGACTATAAATAGGGGTGCTTGGTTCACTTCAAAGGCATCCCTTGGCAAACCACTTCTCTCTCACTTTGCCATCACTCCACCACCACTACAACACCAACACCCACCACCATCATCCATCTTTCATCTTTAGAGTATATAGTAGTATCGGGATCCAAGATTGATAGTAAGAGTTCTTGTCAATCAAAGGCCATGCTTGGCTAATGTATTACTTTTGATTTTTAATCTTTCGGCACTTTTTAATTGGGTATGTATTAATGACTTTAATAACTAGTTTCTTATGTTGAAAGTGAATTTTCCTAACCATTTCTTCATGGTGTCATTGATTTGCTCATTCGTGTCTTTATGGTCTATATAAAGCGAGTTAACTACTTGGAAGGGGGGTTAGAAGGGTGGTTTGGTAAAGTTCTTGTTTAGTTCAGTGTATAGATCATGCGAGGACTTGGTTCAAGCTTACTAGGACCTCCTTCAATGCCCCAAAGGTATTGGACGACGGGGGTGCGAATAGCTTGAACCCCTCATATGTAAACTACTATTAAAACATTAAACCGGCTTCTTGGGATTGTATCCTTGCTGACTCAAACCACTTAGCCGAGGGCAACGTTACCTTCAAAAGAGGGGCCTACTACTTTTCGCATTAATAACTTATTTAATTATCTTTCAATATTCCGACCCTTTGGGATTGTATCTGTGCTGACTCAAACCATTGGGTTGAGGGTAACGTCACCTTCAAGAGAGGGGCCTACTACTATAACTAAGATAATCTCTTAAAAAGTCCGAAAGTGCGAAAATCATCAAAGGGTACATTAAAGAGGAGTTGGATCCAAGTGATTCTATCTTGTTTGTTTTTCATTTTATTTATCTTTAATTTTTAGATTTACTTTCTTGTTTAAAAACTTTTATCAAAAATTTAGATCGATTAGATGTTGACAATAAACCGGTATTAAAAGCTCTTGTGTCTTTGGACGATATCGGTACCTTACCAACACTTTACTACGCTCGCGATGGGTGCACTTGCCCTATTGTGTCTTTAGTGTTAGTAGAATATCATGTTTTATAAATTTAAAACTTAACTAATGCGTAAAACATACTTAAAATATTAATAAAATCATATCACGCTCGACACGCACCAGGTATTTTCCAATACAATGGATTACTACTTAGGAGATTACCGCCGCCGATTACCTATCCTGATTAGAAGATCCCGCTTTGGAGCTAGCTCGGGAAGAGCTCATCAATGAAAAGTTTCCCACCGTATCCTTAGAAATGGTCGAATTTCAAGAAGAACCATGGTACGCCGACTATGCTAACTACCTCGCTAGTGGCATTTTAGTCAAAGATTGGTCACATCAACAAAGAAAAAAAATTCTTTGCCAATGTAAAACACTATTTTTGAGAAGACCCATATCTTTTTAAAATAGGTGCCGATCAACTTATCCGAAGGTGCGTCCATGGTCAAGAAGCAAGAAAGATTATTCGCCATTGTCATGAAGGATCATACGGAGGACATCATGGAGCCACGAGCACCGCACGAAAGGTACTCGATTCAGGATTTTATTGGCCAACCATCCATAAGGATGCATACAGTTTAATTAAAACATGTGTCATGTGCCAACGAACAGGTAATATCTCATCAAGAAACGAAATGGCCCAAAACGGCATTCTTATTTGTAAAATTTTTGATGTTTGGGGCATGGATTTTATGGGACCTTTCCCACCATCAAAAGGGAAAAATTACATTCTTGTGGCAGTCGATTACATGTCTAAATGGGCCAAGGCCGAAGCTCTTCCAACTAACGATGGAAGAGTTGTGGTAAAATGCCTAAAACGATTATTCTCTCGTTTCGGCACTCCAAAAGCACTCATTAGTGATAGAGGTACCCATTTTTGCAATTATCAATTAAATGAAATTTTAACAAAAAATGGGGTCTATCACTGTCTTTCAACCGCCTATCATCCTTAAACCAACGGTCAAGCCGAAGTAACAAATCGAGGGCTAAAAAGAATCTTAGAAAAAACCGTAGGTCAAAATAAAAAAGATTGGTTAGATAAACTAGACGATGCTTTATGGGCCTTCCAAACCGCCGATAAAACACCAATAGGCACCACCCAATATAAGTTTGTCTATGGAAATAATTGTCACATCCCAGTAGAAATTGTACACAAAGCGTACTGGGCATTAAAAAACGTAAACCTAGACCAAGAAACTTCCGGTAAAAATTGATTTTATCAATTAAACGAATTGGATGAAATGAGAAATCAAGCATACTCCAACTCCGAAATTTATAAGGAACGCATGAAAAACATACACGATAAAATAAGCAAACCTAAAGAATTTCAGGAGGGGGATCATGTGCTCTTGTTTAACTCAAGACTTACGTTATTTCTGTGAAAACTTAAGTCAAGGTGGTCGAGACCTTTTTCCATTACCCAAATCTTTCCACATGGAGCCGTAGAAATTAAGCCTCCACACAGTGAACCTTTCAAAGTGAACGGACAAAGGCTTAAGCTTTACATAGGCTTCATTGAGGATGAGGAAGTTGAATTAACTCTTCAAGAGGTATATACGTGATTGGAAAATGATCAAACGTTAATTGTAAATATGCATGTTTTGATTTTTAATCATATTGTAGGAACAATTGGAAAGCGTCATCCTTGAAGATTGGATGAGAAACAAGTAAGTACAAAAAGGGAACCCTCGGAAAAACGGTCACACACACGTGCACAATAAAAATTATGTTACTGGCACTCTGACCATAGGGTCGTGCCAACTTGGCACGCCCCCGTGTCCAAACACCTAGTTCCACAAAAAAAAAATAATAACACGGCACGGGGCCGTGCTGAACAAGCACGGGGTCGTGGCCGACCTGCAGGTAGGGTATAAAAGGCCTGTCTTCACTTTTTCAACACAAACGAGGACCCGTTTCTCTAGAGACACCGTTCCTGACCTTTTTCCCCCAAATTTCAACAATCATCCGACCAAATCCGACTACGAGGTATGATTCTAACATCATAGTTAGTTAGTTCAGCGATTTGCATGTAGTATAACATCAAAAATTTGGGGTTAATAAAGGGTTCTTGAACTAGACCCGCGCCAATCCCAAATTTTTGTTTAGATCTTGATAGTAGTAGTTAGCTTTAGTGTTTTGAGAAGTAAATCACTGAACATTGTTGGAAAAATCGGGTTGTTCAAGCAGTTATTCCTAAACCCTTGTTCTTGATCGAAAAATCTAAAATCGAAAGGGTAAACAAGTGTTTTATGCAAAATTGACACTTAGGGTTTTAATTTCAGGGTAAACCACAGCCACTGGACCAAAAGTTTTGAATTTTTCTAAGCAGGCTCGAAAACCTTAATTTTTGGGTTAACAGATGATTTGACACGGGGATGTGCGCATTGGACACAGGGACATGGGCAATCCAGATCCCAGACACGGGGCTGTGTCTGAAAGACACGGGGCCGTGTCCAGACCCTCTTATTTCAATTTTTTGAATAATTTTCAACATGCCAGTTGTCTTACTAGTTTTTTCTTGCAGAAATGGCGCCACACAAGTTCCTAAGGTTCAAATCTTCTGAACTCGATTACCAAAATCGGTTGGAGGTGTTGCAAGCTAGGCATGAAGAGCCTCCGAGACAAGTTTGCTATGAGACGCTTGACACTGTGGGACAACGGGAAAGCTATGATGCTCTCGTCACTGGTCCTCTCCGCATCTACCTCGTCATTGATTGTAACAACGGATTGATGCGCTTTAAGGATGCATGTGGCCGAGTTTGGAACCCGAATGACCCAGATGAAATCCTTGCGACCGAAGATGTCCCAAATCGTCCTCCACACCCCGGATCATTTCCGGGCTCCTCATCCCAAGGCGGAGGAGATTTTCCTAACCTCTATAATTTATATAATATCATGCAGGAAACCCTCCAAGTCTAGAAAAATGCCTACAGCTTGGGCCAAAGTTCAAGTACCCGAATTGGAAGTAGGGAATGCAACATTATCGCCATGTAAAACGACATCACCTATATCTGGGACAACATGCTGTTTCGCGGCGAGGAGGAGGAGGAAGGTCAGGACATGCACTCAGACTAGGCAATGGTGGTGGCAGGGGACGTAGGTATCTTCCAGGTTATCTTTCCTTGACTTTTGAACAATCTCGTACCATCCGGACTGCATCCCGCTGAACAATTTACTTCTTTAAACAATTTACTTTTATGCATTTCTTTTTAATTTGTGATGTGGTGATGGTGGAGCTACTTAACTTTCGTAATTTAGGATATTATTATGTTTATGTTGGATTGTTGTATTGCGGTAGAATTGTAGCTTACAGGTACCATGGGAGGCTTGGACACACTAAACATAGTGGTCCCCAAGCCCGGAAAACAGAAGTAAAACAACATAACCCGAGTTTTTAACTAAAACAGACGATTTCCATGGGGCGGGCCGTGTTCACAAGACACGCCCCCATGCCCACATACCTGATGTCGAAAATTTTCTCCCCAGAAAATGACATGGGTCGTGCCCACTAGGCACGACCCCGTGCTCACTACACTGTAAGTTTTCTAAAAAACATGTTACTGGCACTTTGGCCACGGGCCGTGTCCATCAGACACGCCCCCATGCCCAGTGCCTAGTAACTGCAAAGTTTTGTTATTTTTACACATTTAGTCAAAATAAATCCTATTTGGGACACATTGAGGACAATGTGCAATTTAAGTGTGTGTGGGGGGGGGGATGTTAAAACCTTGAATCAATTGTTCTAAAAAACAAGCCTTACACAAAACTCACATTGGAAAACCGCTAATCAAGCCAAACTTTTTTGTCAAAATTTTTCATTTTTTTACTTATCTTGGTTTAGTTGGTTAAATAAGTTCTGAAAATATGTTTTTACTAATTTACACATGATAGCGTCGTGATAAAAAGAACCAATTTAGAAAATTAAAAAAACGGGCATAATAAATCTTTGTAAAATTTGATTATATATACATTTTTACACTATAACCATTTTTCCCACAAAAGTGAGTTTTGAGCCTTTACCAAGCATATAAATACACATCTAAACTAATTGCTCAATTTGTGTTTCTTGTGTGAATAGCCGGTTTGGTTCTTACAAATCTAGAACTTGCCAAAGCAATACGTTCCAAATCCTTACCGACACAAATCCAAGTAAGTAAATGATAGAGACATTAGGACTAAACCCGTTTTTCGTTTTAAACCTTTATTTTTCTTTCGTTAACAAAAACATCCCATTAGATAAACCCCTTTAAGCCTTAAAACCTTTCATTTCTAAACCAGCAAAAATATATTTTTGCAAAAACAACAACCCATCACCCCAAAACAAATTCTTTTTATTTTCACACCCCTTGTTTTTAGTAAATGCGATTCTTTTGAAAATCATATAAAATAAGTGACTTAGTTTACCTAAAAAAATCTAGTTACTTGAAATAAATAAGCAGAAATTATTGCTTATAAATATACAGTTTTTAACTAAGTCGCAAGCAAATAAATTGTCAAAAGAAAAACCAACATTTTACAATTTTAGCCACTTTTCAATAAAACACACCTACCCGAGCCGCAACCTACCCTATCAAAAGCCCTCTTGATATTTACAAGGATTAAAACGTCAAAAAGGAGGATGTTTGTGTGACAACTGGCATAAAACCGGTAATTTCCGTATAGTTTTAATTATTATTTAATATCTGCAATTATGTGCTTAAGTGTCAACATTGTCTGATTACATGCTATACATGTGAATTCATGCACGTTTTATACTTCAAAAATTGCTTTGTGCATTACTCTAAACGTTGCGTTAGAAAGACTAGTAAACTCACCGGTAAGACACGCCGTGTCAGCAATTCTGCAGAAAGCAGTCAGATAATAGAATTAGGGCCTAGGAATAGGTCCAACATCTCAAATACATTAAAACCCAAGTATGGATACAAGGGTTAACATATAAACTTTCCGGAAGCTAAACTATGCACTAAAAAGCACCCGAAACGCACTTTAAATGCAGAAATTTGCATAAATCAGCACTAATTCAGCTATAATCAGCTTTTTAACACATTAATATCATGTAGAATTTATGTTTTATGGTCTAGAATAAATTGCAAAGTGTCGAGAATTGAAACTTCCACAAAAGGTGCTTCATACTTAGTGAAACTTTGTAATTCAGCACTTTAACGAACCGAATAACCGGACAATAACTGGGACATCAAAATTTGACTAGAAGTAATGTTTTTATGATATTAAACTAGTATTGATGCTAGAACACCTTAAAAATCATAAAAACACCTAAACTAAGTTAAACCCCCTCGTTTGCACTTTAAACCCTCCACTTCCCAAATTTTACACTTTACCCCCCCCCCCCCCCTTCACCATAACCGGCCCCATGGGCCCCACATAACTTCTAATACTTTATGTAACTATGTTCCCTAACTAGAGAACAAAGAAATCTCTTAAAAAGATTTATGTTGGATATTTTTTTATAAATAACCACTAGATTAACATGTCCATTATCCATCCATTTCACTTCATCTTCTTCCTCCTAACCCCCCTAACTCTCGGCTCACTTCACGCACCATACCACCACCATTTTCAAGCTTTAATCTTTCAATCCAAGGTGATTTAGAGGTGTATGAAGGCCATCTACGAAGGTGTAAGGTGCTAGAAGTGGAAGGACCTCACTTTGGAGCTTTTAACCACTCGATTTCTTCCTTGTTCATCTTCTTCATTCTTGTGCCACTTCCCTAGCCATTAGAGCTAGTAGTAAGCTTCTTGATCACTAAGTTAAGTCATGTTTATGTGATATACAAGTTTCACCATCTAAACAACTTAACTTTTAATGATAAAAATGAAAAGATCTAACATATTCATGAAGAAAATAAGCGATTACATGAACTTTTAGTGTATGTAATGAAGTTGTTGATGTTATATCTTGTGTTTATGTTTAGATCAAGTATGTTAAAGCTTGGATCTAACAAGTTTAAGCATAGATCTTGAAGGATCCATGGTTAAACTTGAAGATGAACATATGAAGCATGATGTGAACTTGAAATAAGAATTTCTATGCATAATCTTGTAATTTTGAAGTAATGAAGTGTGTGTAGAACTAAGTTTTGAAACTAAAAGTTTGTTAAAAAGTTAACATAAGGCTTGTTTATGAAAGATCTAAGGTTATTAAGCATGGATCTTGAAAGATCCATGGTTAAACATGATGTTAAAAATAATGATCTTTCTAATAAAAATAAAAGTGGTTTTAGAACATGATTTACAAACTTTAAAGATCATTAAACTCATGGATGAGTTGGTTAATGAAATAAAGTTTCATAAAAAGTTTGTTAAAATACTCAAGAACACTTATTTTTGGAAAGATCATAATATGTTAAGTGTAGATCTAAAAGACTACACATTTTTAACAAGAATCAAGTTCACCATGATGTTTCATATGGAAAAATTAGTGTATGTTGTTGATGATTGTTGTTGAAAAATTGTTTTGGTGTCGAAAAGAAAATAAGCACATGTTTTGAAAACATGGAAATCTCCATTTTTAGGGGAAACTATGTCAAAATTTTTATAAAATTTTGACACTTAGAAAAATATAAGTTTTGGTGAAACTTATTCCCTAAAAATTCACCTAAAACTATTTACCAAGGTTTCCCTAATTTTTGAGAGAAATTACAAGTTAAGAAATGATTATTTCTTCAAGTTAAAATTAATATTAAGTGTGTATATTTTTAGGGATATATATATATATATTTAGTGATCACCCAATTTTGTGCTAAGTGTATATTATGTGTATTATATATATTAGTGCATTAGGAACTTGAAAATACACTAAATACTCCCATGGAGTATGAATACAAAAATACATATACAAATACATGAGAATACATAAGCACACAAGTATACAAAAATTCCTCACAAAGAAGCACATGGAAAAAATACAAGAAAATATATTTATGAAAATATATTTCTTAACATATTATTGAATTTGGACACTTTGGGCTTAAAAATATATTTTTGGACAAATATATGACCATTACCAAGTAATGGAATTTATGTAAAAATCGGGTGAATATCAAGAATAACCATATATATATATTTTATAACATGACAAAATATATATATTTCATACAAATCTTAAAAATACATTATTTTTAAGAAAACTAATTCCGGAAAGAAATAAAAATCAAAGTCTTGTTTTTTGGTGAAAATATACAAAATTCACAAGTATTTACAAAGTATACTTTCCTAAGTATACTTGTACAAAAATAATATTGAAAATATTATTTCACAAAATACTTATATTTATTTTTGGGAAAATAATATAAGTAACATACATAGTTAAAAATATAAATTATTTTTAACAACAAAGAATATATACATAAACATAAGATGGTGACTTGTATTTGTGTAATACAAGTCTAGTGATTAACATTAATAGAACACATATAGGTCACGACGCTACCGGTGAAGTTTACGACGCAGGAAACGCAAAGTTGTGAGTTCATCTCCCCACTTTTAAACTTTTACTTGTTTTCTAAGCTTGGGAAAATACATGTGCTATGGTATGTTGAATACAAAAACTAAGGAATGATACTATAGATCATGTGACGTATAGGGTGCCATAAGCACCATTAATCAGTTACATACCAAGACCGCGGAACAAAAGGTTAGATCTAATGGGTTTCAGGCAACCACACTCTTGGCCACTCTTTTACCAAGAAGCGCTTTTGTGTCTCTAGTCATGAATCGACAGTCGTGAATCGACAAGTAAAAATGCCTATGGTTTGGATGCTTCCTATGTCGTTACATATGTTAGTGGCCTCGCGAACCATTAGCGATCTCGTATTCCTTACATTACAGAAATACTTATTTCATACAAATACATACCATGTTTTCCATAACGAATGCTTAAATGTTTTCACAAATCTGCATGAATTCACACTAACATTATGTTGACGATTTTCCAAAACTCACATGTATTTCAGGTAACTAAAGTGGATGTGCATGTGGTCCTACTCTTGCTCCAGGATGTCGTTTCTGTTTTTAGTTACTATGTGTCAAGACTCCTATGCCCATTTTGCGGGATTTGGTCGTTATGTCCCATCCCGTGTGGTGATATAAGGATCAAAACCTCTATGTTTGTCTTTGAGTAAAGTTGTAAACTTTTCAGACAATATGTTATCTTGTGATGTAAACTCTTAACTTATGTTATGTTTTTAATTATGTAATGTTAATGCCATTTGGAGTTATTTTACGAGCATGTAGTATGTTTACCATTCGTATGCAATGAGAACCTTTCAGGATCACACATCGTGCTTCCGCCTTAGAAAGGGGTGTGACAGAATGGTATCAGAGCTGTGATTGTAGTGAACTAGGATTCCTTCTCGAGTCTAGACTACAATCTTTAGGATCCTCTCAAGAAAATAAATTTTCAAAAGTTTTCATTGCATAAAACTTTCCGCGACATCAACTACCTGAAACTGTTTTTAAAGAGTTAAGTGAGGACACTACGAGACTTAGGGTGCACTGGAGTAGCACTTGTCTTTAACAAGGAATTGCTTGCAACAATGTGTATAATTATTTGTATATTAATTAAGTAATAATATATATATATATATATATATATATATATATAGGGGACCGCTAGAATGAGAACCACCTCCGGTTGTAAGAACCGCGAGAACCACTTTCTGGCCTTTAGATCAAGGAGATGGATGGATGAGATTAAAAGTATTTAAAAATAATATTAAGTATTTTTTGTCTTATTATGTCTTTAATATTTTATTGTTAAAGGGTATTTTAGTAAAATTACTTTGTTTTGTCTTTTTATATATATTAATTTTTAATTACCTTTTTTGTCTTATTCATTAATTACTTTTTGACTAAATTATTTTTTATTTAGAAACAGATTTTTTTGTTAAACAATTTTTTGAAATCAAGTTTTTATGATAATTTTTTTTAAGATTTGTTAAAAAAAAAACGTTTTGAAGAGCCGTTTTTTTTACGCCCGTCTTTTTCGGGCGTCGTTTTTAAACGCGCCGTCATTTACGTTAAAAACTTTACATTTTGCGTTAAAAAATTTACGTTTTCTGTTTTACGTTAAAATTACGTTTTCCGTTTTTTACGCGCCATTTTTTCAAAGCGTCGTTTTTTACACGTTTTTTTAACGCGTCGTTTTTAACACGTTTTTTTACACGCCGTTATTTGCACGTTTTTTTACACGTCGTTTTAACGCGCCGTTTTTCTGACGTTTTTTAAACTTTATACGTTTTACGTTAAACTTTTAATACTTTTTACGTTTTAAGTTTTACGTTTAACTTTTTATGGTTTACGTTTTACGTAAAAAAATTTACGCTTTACGTTAAAAAGTTTTATGTAAGACTTTTTACGCTTAACGTTTTTACGTTTTACGATAAAAAGTTTATGCTTTACGTTAAAAAGTTTACGGTTTAACTTTTTTTTTACAAAAACTTTTTTACGTTTTACGTAAAACGTAAAACGTTTTACGATAAAAAGTTTACGTTTTACGATAAAAAAGTTTACGGTTTACGTTTTACGTATAACTTTTTACGTTTTTACGGGTTTTACGTAAAACTTTTTACGTTTTACGTTTCACGTAAAACTTTTCACGATTTACGTTTCACGTAAAACTTTTCACGATTTACGTTTCACGTAAAACTTTTCACGATTTACGTTTCACGTAAAACTTTTCACATTTTACGTTTCACGTTAAACGTTTTACGTTTCACATAAAACGTTTTACGTTTTACGTTAAGTTTATGCTTTACGTTAAAAAGTTTACGGTTTAACTTTTTTTTTACAAAAACTTTTTTACGCTTAACGTTTTACGTAAAACGTTTTACGTTTTACGTAAAACGTTTTACGTTTTACGTAAAACGTTTTACGTTTTACGATAAAAAGTTTACGTTTTACGATAAAAAAGTTTACGGTTTACGTTTTACGTATAACTTTTTACGTTTTTACGGGTTTTACGTAAAACTCTTTACGTTTTACGTTTCACGTAAAACTTTTCACGATTTACGTTTCACGTAAAACTTTTCACGATTTACGTTTCACGTTAAACGTTTTACGTTTCACGTAAAACGTTTTACGTTCTACGTAAAACTTTTTACGTTTTATCTAAAAGTTTTTTTACACAAAACGAACGCACCCAGAAAATCGCTACTCGGTAGGTGTCTCAGATAGATTGCTATCATCATCGACGCCTAAAAAAATATAAAAACCCAACAAACATAAAAAACAAAGGGTATCTCGAAAAAAAAAAACGGGGTTTGGCTCAGATTATCCGATAATCAAGAGGCTGCAAAAGTGGGGTTGCAGGATAAAAAACCCTACCCTCCGCCGTCCTTGCCGTGCCATCGTCATCAAAATCTACGTTTTTTTTTGCATCATCGCAACCCCATCGATCGTATCAAAACCCACGGATTCAAATATCACAAATAAAAACCCCCAACATATCAAAACCCACTTCAACCACTATTTTTTACAATCCCACCAAAATCATCAAAACCCACCAAACTTCAAGCAGAAAAAAAACCCAAACTTTTTGAATCAAAGAACCCCAATCAAAACAGAAACAAATCAAACCTTTGGGCCAATCATCAAGAATCACAAAGTCCCAAAATTCAACTAAACCCTTATCATGAACACAGACCAAGAATCACCAGACCAAAATTCAAGAACACATATCATGAACACAGACCAAGAATCACCAGAAAAATCAAACTAAACCCAGAAAAAATCAAGAACACATACCAAAAAACCATCGGTATCATCATCATCATTCAAGAACACATATCATGAACACAGACCAAGAATCACCAGAAAAAATCAACTAAACCCATAAATGGATGAAAGGGGCGGTGCTGTACGACCCCACTACAGCCAGACGTTGAACCACCACCACCATCGATGCTAGATCACACACCACCACCTGTCATTGACCCACCACTACCCAGCCGTCGAACCGCCACCACCAGCCACTAACCCACTGTTAGAGCCACCGTCGCCGACCAACCACCACCGTAACATGTATGGTGTTGGAACAATCTTGAGATAGAGAGATTAGGGGGTGAAGGACACCAACATCATAGATCGGGACACCAACAACCACAACATCAAATCGGATCTCGCTACCCCCAAATCAGAGCGGGGATGTTGGCGGCGGTGGTCGCCGGAGTAGGAGTGGGGGGGTCGCCAGAGTAGGAGTGATAGTTTCATCAGTGAAGATGATGAAGATTATCTTCATCAGTTAGGAGAGACATGAATGGGTTTCAAAAATGGTCTACAATTTGTATTAGTGATGAGAGATGAGAGAGACAATTAAAAAGATGACATAGACATTTCTGGTGGAATTAATGAAGAGAGAGGGTGAGAGATTAGACATATGGGGTAAAAGACCAAAACACCCTTTTAGTTGGCACAATGTGATTAGATATATATATTGTGGCATCTGTGCCTCCACGGCCATCAAAAAAATACAAAATCAATGAAATGTTGTGTTTCATACTTGGGATTTGTATAAATATATGTATCCTTTACACATATCAATTTTCGTTCGATTTCGAGCTCTAAATCACTTTCTGGAAAGTTATACGCGAACTGATGCGTAAACGTAATCAGTATAACGCGACAAACACTCTGGAATAGTAACATAGGCTTAACATACCTTAAATAACCTTCACTTAACTTAGAAATAAGTTTTGGATGGTTTGGTGTGTCGAAATCAAGTTTATTCGCTTACAGGGACTAATTTCGACAAACTGCGAAAGTATGCCGATTCGTACTGTAACGAACATTCCAGAACTTGATCATAAGTTAAAAAAACCCTAAATATCCTTTACATAGCTTAGAAATAGGCTTTGAGGGGTGCGGTATGTAAAATAAACTTATTTGATCAATAAGGACTAAAAGCGTCAAAAAGTGCATAAGTTTGCATTTTCACGCATATCTTACGTTCTGAATATATCCGGACATCCAAAAATTTATGTAACCATTAAAATATATTATTTTAGTGATTGTCATGATAAAATTCCATTCGTCGCGTAATTTGGATCGTTTTTTCGTTCGTTACGATTTCTGTCATAATTAACCAAACAACGCAACCGTACGACCAAATGAACCGACATCCGAGATATTTTTGAGCACATTTCAAGTTCCCTATACTTTAACTTCATTTTAGAGCCTTGAAATGGGGTTAACGAGGCTTAAAAGTGCCAAAAAATCAAGTTTTATAAGTGAAGGGACCATTTTTGAAATTTCTGGCAGATACATTGAACTTGGTCCATTTTTGAGGATTTGATGGTTTTAACCCAAGGTTTTGAAAACCATGTGCCCAAGTGGAGGGCCAAGATCAAGGCACGAAATGCGAGAAACGATCCTAACGGTTCTCCGAAATCTATAAATACCCAAGCTCCCATTCCATTTTCCTAACACCTTGATCTATTTTTATTCTCTAAGTTGAAGCTTTATGCTTCATACCTGAGTATTTAGATCATGTTCTTCCTAGCTTGGACCCATTGTAAGTTTCTTTCATGCTTTTATGCGTTTTTAAGCGTAAAAGTCAAACATTGTTTGACTTTCTACTTTGACCACGTATTGGTCAACACGAAGTTCGTTTGAACTTCACAACGTGAGCGTAATCACGATGGTTATAGTCCCTAGTAACTATACCGACTGATTACCACGTTGATTAGGTGTAGTGACGAGTCATAGTTTCGGCCAAAATGCGTATTTATGCGTATTTTGTAACCAAACTATTCTTGTGTATCAAAACCGTTTGTTTTGATATCAAAACCTGTTTTCTAACTTAACTAAACATGTTTTAACATGTTTAGCTCGTCACTTTTAGTTTAGTGCTTGTGTAGAGTCGTAAGTCAAGCAGTCTAAACCACCGCTTAGACTTTCGAACTAGACCCGTTTGGTCAATCATTAGGATCCGAACAAGCATGTTTAGTGACCATAGTTGTATAGGGAATAACCTTCCGAGGTTATACCTTATGGTCACTTAGTTTAAGTAGTTGTATGATAGGTAGTTTATATGCCTTAGGAAAATGACCAAAATGCCCTTTTCATGCATAATTGGATTTTAAGCATATGTAACATAAACTTTTGTCACTTAACTAATTATGTAACATATTTAAACATGTAGAGGCATATAATACTTGTCATATGACTAGTTAGATGTCTCGAATGCGTTTTACGCGAATGACGCGTTAAAGTAGCATAAGCTACCTTAATGGGTCGTAAGCACTTAGGATAGGTTTCATTTTAGTTTGTAGGCTTTGTTAAACCATGTCATATGAGTTCCAATACTCATTTGGTTTACGAAACCTCATCCTATCCGATCTTCCGATTTAGGTCCGGTTTATTTACATAGTTACTTATATTAGGTGCCGATTGTTTTCCGTGATCCCTCTAGCTTTGCTTGGTTGTTATTCAAGAATTCTAAGCATTCTCAAGTGAGTACATAGTTCCCCTATTTTACTGTTTTCGATTGTTTTGGGGTGATTCATATGTGTTAAATGATTTCGATGTTTTAACGATGATTTCGAAAATGATTAAAATGGTTTATATTAAATTAATAACGATTTCGATAAAGTGAACAAAATTGTTGGTTCTAATTACATAATGAATAACATTCATTAATTTTGGCCGAACCGACCAATATTAGGTTATGGTACCATAGGATCTGACAAATCCCGTTATCAGACTGCACCCATGGTTATGTGTGGGTTAGGTGGGTAACGACTGAATTTGTGATTGTTAATTTACCCTTTGGTGGTTTATTAATGCGGGTTTCGAGATAGTCGAGTCACGAAGGTTTGGATGTTATTAGCGAGGCGACCAAAAGTAGATTTCACAATTAAAACGAGAATGGTTTAAACGACCGAAGCGATTTTAACGAGTTAAACGATTTGGGTAAACAATTGGTTTTTGGTTAGTGTTTAGATAACGGGACGGGTGTAATGTGATGAAAACATGGTAGATACGCCGCTGGTACTTCTTATATATAAGCGTTTTCATCATATTACATACCGTGGCGTTATTTAGTTCACTTGGGTTAACAATTTTGAAACGACGTCACACAACGATGTTTTCCGAATAATATAAACCATACGAGTTTTATTAACGAGTTTTTACGAGATGTTTTACAATTTGATTTAATTAAATAAATGTTTTGGGTTAAGAATCATGGCAATGAGATTTTATAAATTATAACCAACTTGATTTGAGTTGGTTAATTAGGTCGCAATACTATACTTTTCAAAACAAGGTTTTTAATTAAGTATTGCAACATGTAAACTAGCCATGAATCCGACACTCTCATAAACCTATGTGCTCGCCAGCATTTCTTTGCTGACTTTGTTTTTACATATATTTCAGGTATTGTTGAATGATGTTGATTGCTAGGATGCATGCTCACATAGGACTGGACGAGGCCTTAGTGACTTAATAACAATGATAGACTATGTTTAACTTGTTTGTTTAGATTTCAAGACGATGTAAATGGTTAATCTTTAAATAAAATGAAACTTCAAATTTCCATGTGTTATGAAACAATGATTCTGTTACAACACTCCCCGATGATTCCGCCGCGATTTGTTGTTTTACGCGGTCGGGGTGTGACAGAAGAGTTGGTATCAGAGCCAATGGTTATAGGGAAATAGGTTATTAGCAATGCTTTGACCTAGACTATAACTTTCTAGGACCCTAACGCAAGAAGATTTGCATTTAGATTTTAAAACAATACCGTCACCTATCCTTAGGTAACAACCACGACAAGAACATAAATTTCAAATCCGCTTTGAAAACCAATCATTTGTTCTAGGATGATTTATTATAAGGTTTTGAACCCTCTTAGTTTTCAAGGTCTTGTCAAAGTTTGGGTCTTATAATGTGAACACGTGCAAACTGGAAGGGTGAATGCCTGTACCCTGAGTTTTCTATCCAAGGCTAGAGTGTTCGTACAAATCCGCAGTAACGGACCAGTCACTCTTACCTGGGAACTCTTGGGGTGAGTGTTCACTTATAGGCGAGCATGTCTTCAGTGATACATTAATATGACCCGTTTACTTTGATTAGTCACCGTCTCATTTGTTTGCCTTAGGTAACAAACAAATGATCACAATTTTATGCGTTGTCATTCTGTTTTGACTGCCCGATAGCATTTCATTCGTTTCTTCCTATGACTTCCATTTCCTCTAGAATGTCACTTCATCGCAACGACGCTCAAATGTCCGAACAGGCTACTAAAGTTGCCCAGTGAATAGGCGAAGTAATCCTGAAGACTACCGAATTAGCTGTTGCTATGTCTCGTCTCCAGGATGAAGCCACCCGAGAAGCATCAAAGGAAGCAGAAGCCAAGCCTTCGAAAAGGTCAAAGAAGCGTAAAACCTCAAAGAATCCTCCAGCCGTTACACTAAATCAAGCAGGACCTAGTCAGGTGGCAACACCACCAGCTAAGAAGTCGTACTTGGGAACTGCTCCTTGGTGCAATCAATGCAACCTTCATCATCAGAATCAGATACCCTGTCGCAAATGTACCCACTGTGGACGATGGGGACATTTGGTTAATGTGTGCCACTTTGCTATCCAAAACAAAGATGTTGAAGGTCCCGCTGCTGCTCGAGCACCATACGAAGGAACAACCCCTTTGTGCAATCAGTGTAACCTCCATCATCATGCCAGTGTCAAATGCCGAGGATGCTTCAAGTGTGGACTTGTTGGTCATATGGCAAGAGTCTGTCTTTCAGTCGCTGTGTTAAACCAAACTATTCATAACCCTGTTCAACTTCAAGCAGATCCAGCACAAGCTCGTTTTCCTCCTGGAACTTGCTACTTCTATGACGAGACGAGTCATTTCAGGGACGAATACCCAAAGTTTGTCAATGCAAATCTGACCCACGGATGAGCATTGGGCTGATTAGAAGATGTTGTTGCTTTGAATAATTGGAAACTTATGCTTTTGTTTCTTTTGTTGAACTCTGAAACAACCTGTTTGGTTTATAAATAAATCGTTGTTCACAATTCTGATGTACAAGTGTAGTTACATGTGTGTATGGCATACCCCTATAATACCTACACCAAAGAACTATGTTCTTTACAAACTACTCTTGTAGTTCTCCCATTCATGTGATCGCTCATGATTTCCTCGAAAATTCTAAGTACTCGTTTCAAGAAACGAAGTAACGAATATAAGTGACATTTTGAGTAATAACTTTAAATCCTTGGTTAGATAACTAAGGGTATTTTTCGATCTTATACCCAACCTCCAAATTCTGCTTCATATGTCGCCTTGGCATATCTAGCACCTCAACTTCATGAGGATTCTACCTCGTGCGTCGACTTAAGCACGTCTAGTGCAAGGTTTCGAAGCGTCTCCTGCTATTCGAATTCCAAAATCCATATAGGGTCTTATTATCTTCACAATTAGATCCTTGTGGACGATTATCGCTCAAATCGGAGCCTTTGATTGGATTCTTTGTATGCTTTAATACGTACATTACGATCCAATAAGGACAAAGCCAAATTCCTATTAAGATCTTCCTATCTTCATAGTTAGATTTTGATATGTTTAAAGTGCCAAATGAAATCCACGGATTGGATTCCTAGTGTGCTTTAAATACCCGTGTCCAAAGATAACAAATCGAAGGTCAAGTTAAACAATTATGTGATTATGTGATTATGTGTTTCTTTTATGTTTTTGTGTAATCCGAATTTTTCATTATCTAAATCCTCGTAGAATCTCCCACATCTTCATATGAGGGATTCATAGTAGGATATCCAAAGGTACTGCCTTAAATCCTTATTGGGCTTCTACGTAATAGTTAAGACCCTTGGATTATATAGTACCATTCCATAATTCAAAGGAGACCCTTTGGGTGGTCTAGTAAAAAGATTGATTCAAATCTGGTTAGGAATAACATGTGATGATATAGCTGAAAAGACTCCTTGGTGGTCTGTTTTAAAAGATAATTTAATGATTTGATCTAGAGGACCCTATGGTGGTCTAGTCACACTCATCACATGTTTGTTTATTGGGTTTTCCCCTACAAATTATAAAATGAACTGTGTGGACTATGCAAGGAATTGCGTAATTATGGATGCATACATAATTATGAAATTCAGTGCACAGAAATCACAGTAAGATTTATCATGTGTAAGAACCGATAGTGGCAACAATAACGGAACGTGAACAATGTAAGAGAGGTACGGTGGACGCACCAATGGCGCTTCATATACTTGTATATAAGTGTCCCTCTTACATTGCAAGCATAATGTTATTAAAGTTACTAGAAGTTTAGAACCCTAACCAGTATTATCTTATCTTTTCGACTTCTTGTTTCGAGCTCTCACAAGTTTCCTCTAATTAAATTTCGAGATGGAATTTCTTGAAGTAGGGGAGACTGTGACATTTGTGCCTCCACGGCCATCAAACAAATACCAAATCAATGAAATGTTGTTTTTCATACTTGGTAGTTGTATAAATATGTGTATCCTTTACATATATCAATTCTCGTTCGATTTCGAGCTCTAAATCACTTTCTGGAAAGTTATACGCGAACTGATGCGTAAACGTAATCAGTATAATGCGACAAACACTCTAGAATAGTGACATAGGCTTAACATACCTTAAATAACCTTTACATAACTTAGAAATAAGTTTTGGATGGTTTGGTGTGTCGAAATCAAGTTTATTCGCTTACAAGGACTAATTTCGACAAACTGCGAAAGTATGCCGATTCGTACTGTAACGAACATTTCGGAACTTGATCATAAGTTAAAAATACCCTAAATATCATTTACATAGCTTAGAAATAGGCTTTGAGGGGTGCAGTTTGCTAAAATAAACTTATTTGATAAATAAGGACTAAAAGCGTCAAAAAGTGCATAAGTTTGCATTTTCGCGCATATCTTACGTTCTGAATATATCCGGACATCCAAAAATTTATGTAATAATTAAAATATATTATTTTAGTGATTGTCATGATAAAATTCCATTCGTCGCGTAATTTGGATCGTTTTTTCGTTCGTTACGATTTCCGTCGTAATTAACCGAACAACGCAACCGTACGACCAAATGAACCCACATCCGAGATATTTTTGAGCACATTTCAAGTTCCCTATACTTTAACTTCATTTTAGAGCCTTGAAATGGGTTAACGGGGCTTAAAAGTGCAAAAAAATAAAGTTTTACAAGTGCAGGGACCATTTTTGAAATTTCTGGCAGATACATTGAACTTGGTCCATTTTTGAGGATTTGATGGTTTTAACCCAAGGTTTTGAAAACCATGTGCCCAAGTGGAGGGCCAAGATCAAGGCACGAAATGCGAGAAACGATCCTAACGGTTCTCCGAAATCTATAAATACCCAAGCTCCCATTCCATTTTCCTAACACCTTGATCTATTTTTATTCTCTAAGTTGAAGCTTTATGCTTCATACCTGAGTATTTAGATCAAGTTCTTCCTACTAGAGAACAAAGAAATCTCTTAAAAAGATTTATGTTGGATATTTTTTTATAAATAACCACTAGATTAACATGTCCATTATCCATCCATTTCACTTCATCTTCTTCCTCCTAACCCCCCTAACTCTCGGCTCACTTCACGCACCATACCACCACCATTTTCAAGCTTTAATCTTTCAATCCAAGGTGATTTAGAGGTGTATGAAGGCCATCTACGAAGGTGTAAGGTGCTAGAAGTGGAAGGACCTCACTTTGGAGCTTTTAACCACTCGATTTCTTCCTTGTTCATCTTCTTCATTCTTGTGCCACTTCCCTAGCCATTAGAGCTAGTAGTAAGCTTCTTGATCACTAAGTTAAGTCATGTTTATGTGATATACAAGTTTCACCATCTAAACAACTTAACTTTTAATGATAAAAATGAAAAGATCTAACATATTCATGAAGAAAATAAGCGATTACATGAACTTTTAGTGTATGTAATGAAGTTGTTGATGTTATATCTTGTGTTTATGTTTAGATCTAGTATGTTAAAGCTTGGATCTAACAAGTTTAAGCATAGATCTTGAAGGATCCATGGTTAAACTTGAAGATGAACATATGAAGCATGATGTGAACTTGAAATAAGAATTTCTATGCATAATCTTGTAATTTTGAAGTAATGAAGTGTGTGTAGAACTAAGTTTTGAAACTAAAAGTTTGTTAAAAAGTTAACATAAGGCTTGTTTATGAAAGATCTAAGGTTATTAAGCATGGATCTTGAAAGATCCATGGTTAAACATGATGTTAAAAATAATGATCTTTCTAATAAAAATAAAAGTGGTTTTAGAACATGATTTACAAACTTTAAAGATCATTAAACTCATGGATGAGTTGGTTAATGAAATAAAGTTTCATAAAAAGTTTGTTAAAATACTCAAGAACACTTATTTTTGGAAAGATCATAATATGTTAAGTGTAGATCTAAAAGACTACACATTTTTAACAAGAATCAAGTTCACCATGATGTTTCATATGGAAAAATTAGTGTATGTTGTTGATGATTGTTGTTGAAAAATTGTTTTGGTGTCGAAAAGAAAATAAGCACATGTTTTGAAAACATGGAAATCTCCATTTTTAGGGGAAACTATGTCAAAATTTTTATAAAATTTTGACACTTAGAAAAATATAAGTTTTGGTGAAACTTATTCCCTAAAAATTCACCTAAAACTATTTACCAAGGTTTCCCTAATTTTTGAGAGAAATTACAAGTTAAGAAATGATTATTTCTTCAAGTTAAAATTAATATTAAGTGTGTATATTTTTAGGGATATATATATATATATATATATATATTTAGTGATCACCCAATTTTGTGCTAAGTGTATATTATGTGTATTATATATATTAGTGCATTAGGAACTTGAAAATACACTAAATACTCCCATGGAGTATGAATACAAAAATACATATACAAATACATGAGAATACATAAGCACACAAGTATACAAAAATTCCTCACAAAGAAGCACATGGAAAAAATACAAGAAAATATATTTATGAAAATATATTTCTTAACATATTATTGAATTTGGACACTTTGGGCTTAAAAATATATTTTTGGACAAATATATGACCATTACCAAGTAATGGAATTTATGTAAAAATCGGGTGAATATCAAGAATAACCATATATATATATTTTATAACATGACAAAATATATATATTTCATACAAATCTTAAAAATACATTATTTTTAAGAAAACTAATTCCGGAAAGAAATAAAAATCAAAGTCTTGTTTTTTGGTGAAAATATACAAAATTCACAAGTATTTACAAAGTATACTTTCCTAAGTATACTTGTACAAAAATAATATTGAAAATATTATTTCACAAAATACTTATATTTATTTTTGGGAAAATAATATAAGTAACATACATAGTTAAAAATATAAATTATTTTTAACAACAAAGAATATATACATAAACATAAGATGGTGACTTGTATTTGTGTAATACAAGTCTAGTGACTAACATTAATAGAACACATATAGGTCACGACGCTACCGGTGAAGTTTACGACGCAGGAAACGCAAAGTTGTGAGTTCATCTCCCCACTTTTAAACTTTTACTTGTTTTCTAAGCTTGGGAAAATACATGTGCTATGGTATGTTGAATACAAAAACTAAGGAATGATACTATAGATCATGTGACGTATAGGGTGCCATAAGCACCATTAATCAGTTACATACCAAGACCGCGGAACAAAAGGTTAGATCTAATGGGTTTCAGGCAACCACACTCTTGGCCACTCTTTTACCAAGAAGCGCTTTTGTGTCTCTAGTCATGAATCGACAGTCGTGAATCGACAAGTAAAAATGCCTATGGTTTGGATGCTTCCTATGTCGTTACATATGTTAGTGGCCTCGCGAACCATTAGCGATCTCGTATTCCTTACATTACAGAAATACTTATTTCATACAAATACATACCATGTTTTCCATAACGAATGCTTAAATGTTTTCACAAATCTGCATGAATTCACACTAACATTATGTTGACGATTTTCCAAAACTCACATGTATTTCAGGTAACTAAAGTGGATGTGCATGTGGTCCTACTCTTGCTCCAGGATGTCGTTTCTGTTTTTAGTTACTATGTGTCAAGACTCCTATGCCCATTTTGCGGGATTTGGTCGTTATGTCCCATCCCGTGTGGTGATATAAGGATCAAAACCTCTATGTTTGTCTTTGAGTAAAGTTGTAAACTTTTCAGACAATATGTTATCTTGTGATGTAAACTCTTAACTTATGTTATGTTTTTAATTATGTAATGTTAATGCCATTTGGAGTTATTTTACGAGCATGTAGTATGTTTACCATTCGTATGCAATGAGAACCTTTCAGGATCACACATCGTGCTTCCGCCTTAGAAAGGGGTGTGACAGAATGGTATCAGAGCTGTGATTGTAGTGAACTAGGATTCCTTCTCGAGTCTAGACTACAATCTTTAGGATCCTCTCAAGAAAATAAATTTTCAAAAGTTTTCATTGCATAAAACTTTCCGCGACATCAACTACCTGAAACTGTTTTTAAAGAGTTAAGTGAGGACACTACGAGACTTAGGGTGCACTGGAGTAGCACTTGTCTTTAACAAGGAATTGCTTGCAACAATGTGTATAATTATTTGTATATTAATTAAGTAATAATATATATATATATATATATATATATATATAGGGGACCGCTAGAATGAGAACCACCTCCGGTTGTAAGAACCGCGAGAACCACTTTCTGGCCTTTAGATCAAGGAGATGGATGAATGAGATTAAAAGTATTTAAAAATAATATTAAGTATTTTTTGTCTTATTATGTCTTTAATATTTTATTGTTAAAGGGTATTTTAGTAAAATTACTTTGTTTTGTCTTTTTATATATATTAATTTTTAATTACCTTTTTTGTCTTATTCATTAATTACTTTTTGACTAAATTATTTTTTATTTAGAAACAGATTTTTTTGTTAAACAATTTTTTGAAATCAAGTTTTTATGATAATTTTTTTTAAGATTTGTTAAAAAAAAAAACGTTTTGAAGAGCCGTTTTTTTTACGCCCGTCTTTTTCGGGCGTCGTTTTTAAACGCGCCGTCATTTACGTTAAAAACTTTACATTTTGCGTTAAAAAATTTACGTTTTCTGTTTTACGTTAAAATTACGTTTTCCGTTTTTTACGCGCCATTTTTTCAAAGCGTCGTTTTTTACACGTTTTTTTAACGCGTCGTTTTTAACACGTTTTTTTACACGCCGTTATTTGCACGTTTTTTTACACGTCGTTTTAACGCGCCGTTTTTCTGACGTTTTTTAAACTTTATACGTTTTACGTTAAACTTTTAATACTTTTTACGTTTTAAGTTTTACGTTTAACTTTTTATGTTTTACGTTTTACGTAAAAAAAATTACGCTTTACGTTAAAAAGTTTTATGTAAGACTTTTTACGCTTAACGTTTTTACGTTTTACGATAAAAAGTTTATGCTTTACGTTAAAAAGTTTACGGTTTAACTTTTTTTTTTACAAAAACTTTTTTACGTTTTACGTAAAACGTAAAACGTTTTACGATAAAAAGTTTACGTTTTACGATAAAAAAGTTTACGGTTTACGTTTTACGTATAACTTTTTACGTTTTTACGGGTTTTACGTAAAACTTTTTACGTTTTACGTTTCACGTAAAACTTTTCACGATTTACGTTTCACGTAAAACTTTTCACGATTTACGTTTCACGTAAAACTTTTCACGATTTACGTTTCACGTAAAACTTTTCACATTTTACGTTTCACGTTAAACGTTTTACGTTTCACATAAAACGTTTTACGTTTTACGTTAAGTTTATGCTTTACGTTAAAAAGTTTACGGTTTAACTTTTTTTTTACAAAAACTTTTTTACGCTTAACGTTTTACGTAAAACGTTTTACGTTTTACGTAAAACGTTTTACGTTTTACGATAAAAAGTTTACGTTTTACGATAAAAAAGTTTACGGTTTACGTTTTACGTATAACTTTTTACGTTTTTACAGGTTTTACGTAAAACTCTTTACGTTTTACGTTTCACGTAAAACTTTTCACGATTTACGTTTCACGTAAAACTTTTCACGATTTACGTTTCACGTTAAACGTTTTACGTTTCACGTAAAACGTTTTACGTTTTACGTTCTACGTAAAACTTTTTACGTTTTATCTAAAAGTTTTTTTACACAAAACGAACGCACCCAGAAAATCGCTACTCGGTAGGTGTCTCAGATAGATTGCTATCATCATCGACGCCTAAAAAAATATAAAAACCCAACAAACATAAAAAACAAAGGGTATCTCGAAAAAAAAAAACGGGGTTTGGCTTAGATTATCCGATAATCAAGAGGCTGCAAAAGTGGGGTTGCAGGATAAAAAACCCTACCCTCCGCCGTCCTTGCCGTGCCATCGTCATCAAAATCTACGTTTTTTTTTGCATCATCGCAACCCCATCGATCGTATCAAAACCCACGGATTCAAATATCACAAATAAAAACCCCCAACATATCAAAACCCACTTCAACCACTATTTTTTACAATCCCACCAAAATCATCAAAACCCACCAAACTTCAAGCAGAAAAAAAACCCAAACTTTTTGAATCAAAGAACCCCAATCAAAACAGAAACAAATCAAACCTTTGGGCCAATCATCAAGAATCACAAAGTCCCAAAATTCAACTAAACCCTTATCATGAACACAGACCAAGAATCACCAGACCAAAATTCAAGAACACAAATCATGAACACAGACCAAGAATCACCAGAAAAATCAAACTAAACCCAGAAAAAATCAAGAACACATACCAAAAAACCATCGGTATCATCATCATCATTCAAGAACACATATCATGAACACAGACCAAGAATCACCAGAAAAAATCAACTAAACCCATAAATGGATGAAAGGGGCGGTGCTGTACGACCCCACTACAGCCAAACGTTGAACCACCACCACCATCGATGCTAGATCACACACCACCACCTGTCATTGACCCACCACTACCCAGCCGTCGAACCGCCACCACCAGCCACTAACCCACTGTTAGAGCCACCGTCGCCGACCAACCACCACCGTAACATGTATGGTGTTGGAACAATCTTGAGATAGAGAGATTAGGGGGTGAAGGACACCAACATCATAGATCGGGACACCAACAACCACAACATCAAATCGGATCTCGCTACCCCCAAATCAGAGCGGGGATGTTGGCGGCGGTGGTCGCCGGAGTAGGAGTGGGGGGGTCGCCAGAGTAGGAGTGATAGTTTCATCAGTGAAGATGATGAAGATTATCTTCATCAGTTAGGAGAGACATGAATGGGTTTCAAAAATGGTCTACAATTTGTATTAGTGATGAGAGATGAGAGAGACAATTAAAAAGATGACATAGACATTTCTGGTGGAATTAATGAAGAGAGAGGGTGAGAGATTAGACATATGGGGTAAAAGACCAAAACACCCTTTTAGTTGGCACAATGTGATTAGATATATATATTGTGGCATCTGTGCCTCCACGGCCATCAAAAAAATACAAAATCAATGAAATGTTGTGTTTCATACTTGGGATTTGTATAAATATATGTATCCTTTACACATATCAATTTTCGTTCGATTTCGAGCTCTAAATCACTTTCTGGAAAGTTATACGCGAACTGATGCGTAAACGTAATCAGTATAACGCGACAAACACTCTGGAATAGTAACATAGGCTTAACATACCTTAAATAACCTTCACTTAACTTAGAAATAAGTTTTGGATGGTTTGGTGTGTCGAAATCAAGTTTATTCGCTTACAGGGACTAATTTCGACAAACTGCGAAAGTATGCCGATTCGTACTGTAACGAACATTCCAGAACTTGATCATAAGTTAAAAAAACCCTAAATATCCTTTACATAGCTTAGAAATAGGCTTTGAGGGGTGCGGTATGTAAAATAAACTTATTTGATCAATAAGGACTAAAAGCGTCAAAAAGTGCATAAGTTTGCATTTTCACGCATATCTTACGTTCTGAATATATCCGGACATCCAAAAATTTATGTAACCATTAAAATATATTATTTTAGTGATTGTCATGATAAAATTCCATTCGTCGCGTAATTTGGATCGTTTTTTCGTTCGTTACGATTTCTGTCATAATTAACCAAACAACGCAACCGTACGACCAAATGAACCGACATCCGAGATATTTTTGAGCACATTTCAAGTTCCCTATACTTTAACTTCATTTTAGAGCCTTGAAATGGGGTTAACGAGGCTTAAAAGTGCCAAAAAAATCAAGTTTTATAAGTGAAGGGACCATTTTTGAAATTTCTGGCAGATACATTGAACTTGGTCCATTTTTGAGGATTTGATGGTTTTAACCCAAGGTTTTGAAAACCATGTGCCCAAGTGGAGGGCCAAGATCAAGGCACGAAATGCGAGAAACGATCCTAACGGTTCTCCGAAATCTATAAATACCCAAGCTCCCATTCCATTTTCCTAACACCTTGATCTATTTTTATTCTCTAAGTTGAAGCTTTATGCTTCATACCTGAGTATTTAGATCAAGTTCTTCCTAGCTTGGACCCATTGTAAGTTTCTTTCATGCTTTTATGCGTTTTTAAGCGTAAAAGTCAAACATTGTTTGACTTTCTACTTTGACCACGTATTGGTCAACACGAAGTTCGTTTGAACTTCACAACGTGAGCGTAATCACGATGGTTATAGTCCCTAGTAACTATACCGACTGATTACCACGTTGATTAGGTGTAGTGACGAGTCATAGTTTCGGCCAAAATGCGTATTTATGCGTATTTTGTAACCAAACTATTCTTGTGTATCAAAACCGTTTGTTTTGATATCAAAACCTGTTTTCTAACTTAACTAAACATGTTTTAACATGTTTAGCTCGTCACTTTTAGTTTAGTGCTTGTGTAGAGTCGTAAGTCAAGCAGTCTAAACCACCGCTTAGACTTTCGAACTAGACCCGTTTGGTCAATCATTAGGATCCGAACAAGCATGTTTAGTGACCATAGTTGTATAGGGAATAACCTTCCGAGGTTATACCTTATGGTCACTTAGTTTAAGTAGTTGTATGATAGGTAGTTTATATGCCTTAGGAAAATGACCAAAATGCCCTTTTCATGCATAATTGGATTTTAAGCATATGTAACATAAACTTTTGTCACTTAACTAATTATGTAACATATTTAAACATGTAGAGGCATATAATACTTGTCATATGACTAGTTAGATGTCTCGAATGCGTTTTACGCGAATGACGCGTTAAAGTAGCATAAGCTACCTTAATGGGTCGTAAGCACTTAGGATAGGTTTCATTTTAGTTTGTAGGCTTTGTTAAACCATGTCATATGAGTTCCAATACTCATTTGGTTTACGAAACCTCATCCTATCCGATCTTCCGATTTAGGTCCGGTTTATTTACATAGTTACTTATATTAGGTGCCGATTGTTTTCCGTGATCCCTCTAGCTTTGCTTGGTTGTTATTCAAGAATTCTAAGCATTCTCAAGTGAGTACATAGTTCCCCTATTTTACTGTTTTCGATTGTTTTGGGGTGATTCATATGTGTTAAATGATTTCGATGTTTTAACGATGATTTCGAAAATGATTAAAATGGTTTATATTAAATTAATAACGATTTCGATAAAGTGAACAAAATTGTTGGTTCTAATTACATAATGAATAACATTCATTAATTTTGGCCGAACCGACCAATATTAGGTTATGGTACCATAGGATCTGACAAATCCCGTTATCAGACTGCACCCATGGTTATGTGTGGGTTAGGTGGGTAACGACTGAATTTGTGATTGTTAATTTACCCTTTGGTGGTTTATTAATGCGGGTTTCGAGATAGTCGAGTCACGAAGGTTTGGATGTTATTAGCGAGGCGACCAAAAGTAGATTTCACAATTAAAACGAGAATGGTTTAAACGACCGAAGCGATTTTAACGAGTTAAACGATTTGGGTAAACAATTGGTTTTTGGTTAGTGTTTAGATAACGGGACGGGTGTAATGTGATGAAAACATGGTAGATACGCCGCTGGTACTTCTTATATATAAGCGTTTTCATCATATTACATACCGTGGCGTTATTTAGTTCACTTGGGTTAACAATTTTGAAACGACGTCACACAACGATGTTTTCCGAATAATATAAACCATACGAGTTTTATTAACGAGTTTTTACGAGATGTTTTACAATTTGATTTAATTAAATAAATGTTTTGGGTTAAGAATCATGGCAATGAGATTTTATAAATTATAACCAACTTGATTTGAGTTGGTTAATTAGGTCGCAATACTATACTTTTCAAAACAAGGTTTTTAATTAAGTATTGCAACATGTAAACTAGCCATGAATCCGACACTCTCATAAACCTATGTGCTCGCCAGCATTTCTTTGCTGACTTTGTTTTTACATATATTTCAGGTATTGTTGAATGATGTTGATTGCTAGGATGCATGCTCACATAGGACTGGACGAGGCCTTAGTGACTTAATAACAATGATAGACTATGTTTAACTTGTTTGTTTAGATTTCAAGACGATGTAAATGGTTAATCTTTAAATAAAATGAAACTTCAAATTTCCATGTGTTATGAAACAATGATTCTGTTACAACACTCCCCGATGATTCCGCCGCGATTTGTTGTTTTACGCGGTCGGGGTGTGACAGAAGAGTTGGTATCAGAGCCAATGGTTATAGGGAAATAGGTTATTAGCAATGCTTTGACCTAGACTATAACTTTCTAGGACCCTAACGCAAGAAGATTTGCATTTAGATTTTAAAACAATACCGTCACCTATCCTTAGGTAACAACCACGACAAGAACATAAATTTCAAATCCGCTTTGAAAACCAATCATTTGTTCTAGGATGATTTATTATAAGGTTTTGAACCCTCTTAGTTTTCAAGGTCTTGTCAAAGTTTGGGTCTTATAATGTGAACACGTGCAAACTGGAAGGGTGAATGCCTGTACCCTGAGTTTTCTATCCAAGGCTAGAGTGTTCGTACAAATCCGCAGTAACGGACCAGTCACTCTTACCTGGGAACTCTTGGGGTGAGTGTTCACTTATAGGCGAGCATGTCTTCAGTGATACATTAATATGACCCGTTTACTTTGATTAGTCACCGTCTCATTTGTTTGCCTTAGGTAACAAACAAATGATCACAATTTTATGCGTTGTCATTCTGTTTTGACTGCCCGATAGCATTTCATTCGTTTCTTCCTATGACTTCCATTTCCTCTAGAATGTCACTTCATCGCAACGACGCTCAAATGTCCGAACAGGCTACTAAAGTTGCCCAGTGAATAGGCGAAGTAATCCTGAAGACTACCGAATTAGCTGTTGCTATGTCTCGTCTCCAGGATGAAGCCACCCGAGAAGCATCAAAGGAAGCAGAAGCCAAGCCTTCGAAAAGGTCAAAGAAGCGTAAAACCTCAAAGAATCCTCCAGCCGTTACACTAAATCAAGCAGGACCTAGTCAGGTGGCAACACCACCAGCTAAGAAGTCGTACTTGGGAACTGCTCCTTGGTGCAATCAATGCAACCTTCATCATCAGAATCAGATACCCTGTCGCAAATGTACCCACTGTGGACGATGGGGACATTTGGTTAATGTGTGCCACTTTGCTATCCAAAACAAAGATGTTGAAGGTCCCGCTGCTGCTCGAGCACCATACGAAGGAACAACCCCTTTGTGCAATCAGTGTAACCTCCATCATCATGCCAGTGTCAAATGCCGAGGATGCTTCAAGTGTGGACTTGTTGGTCATATGGCAAGAGTCTGTCTTTCAGTCGCTGTGTTAAACCAAACTATTCATAACCCTGTTCAACTTCAAGCAGATCCAGCACAAGCTCGTTTTCCTCCTGGAACTTGCTACTTCTATGACGAGACGAGTCATTTCAGGGACGAATACCCAAAGTTTGTCAATGCAAATCTGACCCACGGATGAGCATTGGGCTGATTAGAAGATGTTGTTGCTTTGAATAATTGGAAACTTATGCTTTTGTTTCTTTTGTTGAACTCTGAAACAACCTGTTTGGTTTATAAATAAATCGTTGTTCACAATTCTGATGTACAAGTGTAGTTACATGTGTGTATGGCATACCCCTATAATACCTACACCAAAGAACTATGTTCTTTACAAACTACTCTTGTAGTTCTCCCATTCATGTGATCGCTCATGATTTCCTCGAAAATTCTAAGTACTCGTTTCAAGAAACGAAGTAACGAATATAAGTGACATTTTGAGTAATAACTTTAAATCCTTGGTTAGATAACTAAGGGTATTTTTCGATCTTATACCCAACCTCCAAATTCTGCTTCATATGTCGCCTTGGCATATCTAGCACCTCAACTTCATGAGGATTCTACCTCGTGCGTCGACTTAAGCACGTCTAGTGCAAGGTTTCGAAGCGTCTCCTGCTATTCGAATTCCAAAATCCATATAGGGTCTTATTATCTTCACAATTAGATCCTTGTGGACGATTATCGCTCAAATCGGAGCCTTTGATTGGATTCTTTGTATGCTTTAATACGTACATTACGATCCAATAAGGACAAAGCCAAATTCCTATTAAGATCTTCCTATCTTCATAGTTAGATTTTGATATGTTTAAAGTGCCAAATGAAATCCACGGATTGGATTCCTAGTGTGCTTTAAATACCCGTGTCCAAAGATAACAAATCGAAGGTCAAGTTAAACAATTATGTGATTATGTGATTATGTGTTTCTTTTATGTTTTTGTGTAATCCGAATTTTTCATTATCTAAATCCTCGTAGAATCTCCCACATCTTCATATGAGGGATTCATAGTAGGATATCCAAAGGTACTGCCTTAAATCCTTATTGGGCTTCTACGTAATAGTTAAGACCCTTGGATTATATAGTACCATTCCATAATTCAAAGGAGACCCTTTGGGTGGTCTAGTAAAAAGATTGATTCAAATCTGGTTAGGAATAACATGTGATGATATAGCTGAAAAGACTCCTTGGTGGTCTGTTTTAAAAGATAATTTAATGATTTGATCTAGAGGACCCTATGGTGGTCTAGTCACACTCATCACATGTTTGTTTATTGGGTTTTCCCCTACAAATTATAAAATAAACTGTGTGGACTATGCAAGGAATTGCGTAATTATGGATGCATACATAATTATGAAATTCAGTGCACAGAAATCACAGTAAGATTTATCATGTGTAAGAACCGATAGTGGCAACAATAACGGAACGTGAACAATGTAAGAGAGGTACGGTGGACGCACCAATGGCGCTTCATATACTTGTATATAAGTGTCCCTCTTACATTGCAAGCATAATGTTATTAAAGTTACTAGAAGTTTAGAACCCTAACCAGTATTATCTTATCTTTTCGACTTCTTGTTTCGAGCTCTCACAAGTTTCCTCTAATTAAATTTCGAGATGGAATTTCTTGAAGTAGGGGAGACTGTGACATTTGTGCCTCCACGGCCATCAAACAAATACCAAATCAATGAAATGTTGTTTTTCATACTTGGTAGTTGTATAAATATGTGTATCCTTTACATATATCAATTCTCGTTCGATTTCGAGCTCTAAATCACTTTCTGGAAAGTTATACGCGAACTGATGCGTAAACGTAATCAGTATAATGCGACAAACACTCTAGAATAGTGACATAGGCTTAACATACCTTAAATAACCTTTACATAACTTAGAAATAAGTTTTGGATGGTTTGGTGTGTCGAAATCAAGTTTATTCGCTTACAAGGACTAATTTCGACAAACTGCGAAAGTATGCCGATTCGTACTGTAACGAACATTTCGGAACTTGATCATAAGTTAAAAATACCCTAAATATCATTTACATAGCTTAGAAATAGGCTTTGAGGGGTGCAGTTTGCTAAAATAAACTTATTTGATAAATAAGGACTAAAAGCGTCAAAAAGTGCATAAGTTTGCATTTTCGCGCATATCTTACGTTCTGAATATATCCGGACATCCAAAAATTTATGTAATAATTAAAATATATTATTTTAGTGATTGTCATGATAAAATTCCATTCGTCGCGTAATTTGGATCGTTTTTTCGTTCGTTACGATTTCCGTCGTAATTAACCGAACAACGCAACCGTACGACCAAATGAACCCACATCCGAGATATTTTTGAGCACATTTCAAGTTCCCTATACTTTAACTTCATTTTAGAGCCTTGAAATGGGTTAACGGGGCTTAAAAGTGCAAAAAAATAAAGTTTTACAAGTGCAGGGACCATTTTTGAAATTTCTGGCAGATACATTGAACTTGGTCCATTTTTGAGGATTTGATGGTTTTAACCCAAGGTTTTGAAAACCATGTGCCCAAGTGGAGGGCCAATATCAAGGCACGAAATGCGAGAAACGATCCTAACGGTTCTCCGAAATCTATAAATACCCAAGCTCCCATTCCATTTCCCTCACACCTTGATCTATTTTTATGCTCTAAGTTGAAGCTTTATGCTTCATACCTGAGTATTTAGATCAAGTTCTTCCTAGCTTGGACCAATTGTAACTATACCGACTGATTACCACGTTGATTAGGTGTAGTGACGAGTCATAGTTTCGGCCAAAATGCGTATTTATGCGTATTTTGTAACCAAACTATTCTTGGGTATCAAAACCGTTTGTTTTGATTTCAAAACCTGTTTTCTAACTTAACTAAACATGTTTTAACATGATTAGCTCGTCACTTTTAGTTTAGTGCTTGTGTAAAGTCGTAAGTCAAGCAGTCTAAACCACCGCTTAGACTTTCGAACTAGACCTGTTTGGTCGATCATTAGGACCCGAACAAGCATGTTTAGTGACCATAGTTGTATAGGGAATAACCTTCCGAGGTTATACCTTATGCTCACTTAGTTTAAGTAGTTGTATGATAGGTAGTTTATATGCCTTAGGAAAATGACCAAAATGCCCTTTTCACGCATAATTGGATTTTAAGCATATGTAACATAAAATTTTGTCACTTAACTGATTATGTAACATATTTAAACATGTAGAGGCATATAATACTTGTCATATGACTAGTTAGACGTCTCGAACGCGTTTTACGCGAATGACGCGTTAAAGTAGCATAAGCTACCTTAATGGGTCGTAAGCACTTAGGATAGGTTTCATTTTAGTTTGTAGGTTTGTTAAACCATGTCATATGAGTTCCAATACTCATTTGGTTTACGAAACCTCATCCTATCCGATCTTCCGATTTAGGTCCGGTTTATTTACATAGTTACTTATATTAGGTGCCGATTGATTTCTGTGATCCCTCTAGGTTTGCTTGGTTGTTATTCAAGACTTCTAAGCATTCTCAAGTGAGTACATAGTTCCCCTATTATACTGTTTTGGATTGTTTTCGCGTGATTCATATGTGTTAAATGATTTCGATGTTTTAACGATGATTTCAAAAATGATTAAAATGGTTTATATTAAATTAATAACGATTTCTATAAAGTGAACAAACTTGTTGGTTGTAATTACATAACGAATAACATTCATTAATTTTGGCCGAACCGGCCAGTATTAGGTTATGGTACCATAGGATCTGACAAATCCCGTTATCAGACTGCACCCATGGTTATGTGTGGGTTAGGTGGGTAACGACTGAATCTGTGGTTGTTAATTTACCCTTTGGTGGTTTATTAATGCGGGTTTCGAGATAGTTGAGTCACGAAGGTTTGGATGTTATTAGCGAGGCGAACAAAAGTAGATTTCACAATTAAAACGAGAATGATTTAAACGACCGAAGCGATTTTAACGAGTTAAACGATTTGGGTAAACACTTGGTTTTTGTTTAGTGTTTAGATAACGGGACGGGTGTAATGTGATGAAAACCTGGTAGATACGCCGCTGGTACTTCTTATATATAAGTGTTTTCATGATATTACATACCATGGCGTTATTTAGTTCACTTGGGTTAACGATTTTGAAACGACGTCACACAACGATGTTTTCCGAATAATATAAACCATACGAGTTTGATTAACGAGTTTTTACGAGATGTTTTACAATTTGATTTAAGAGTGAATTGCAAGAATTGTCCTTTATCTTTATGCCTCTTTATAGGCAGTGTCCTTAATGTTTAAAATTGACAAGTTATGTCCTTTATGTTTAAAAATAAAGCACATTTTACCTTTTGGGCCTAACCCAGTTTGTTTTCACAGTTAAATTTAACAATGTGCAGGTCATGTGAGGGTAATTGTGTCATTTAATGTTTACCCTGCATTTCCCCCCAATTTAAAGAACCCCAAACCCTAATTCTTCCCATTTCCCCCAAATTGTTCATCATCAAGAAGTCACATGGACCATCCATCCGATGCACCCTTACCGTTACATCTACCACTGGCCACCATCTTCTTAAACTCATCAAAGTTAACACACCCCACCGACTTAATCATCTCACATACCCACACCTGTAGATACGGTCCCTGCCACACTTCTTGTCACACCCCTATTTTCCACGTGTCACCGGTGGGCCCGGTGGGTGAGTATCGTGACGTGGTTGGTAACATAATAAGTCTAACAACACAATATATAAATGCACAGCGGAAGCAAAGATAGATTCATTTCAAATTTAATAAAGTGTAATATTAAATATCACAAATAGTTGAAACGGATCCACAGGCGGATCAAAATAAAAGAAGATATTGTTCAACAGCTTTATTGACATCCAAGCTTGCGAAACTTATTGTGGACACTTAGAAGACAGCCAGCCTAGTACAAGTAGTACCTGCACTTAACCTTTTGGAAAAATACGTTAGTTTACACTGGTAAATACAATTTAACTGACTCATTTTGAAAAGGTTGAAAATTGATTTGAATGCACGTGGCACAAAAATATTTTATAACTTGGGATAATTATGTGAAAATAATCTTGTAAGGGATTTACATGTTACTTATGCGTTCAGTAGCCCGATCCGTAGACCGGGTTAAAGATTAATAGACACACCACAATATTGAGTTATGCACTGAAAGGTGTACGCCTACACCCCGTGCTCAGGTCGTGGCCATCTCGTAAGATGATGCCAAGGATATCCGGGACATGGTCATTAACCCCCAAAGGTTTTAAGAAAACAAAACACATTCAAAACATAGCATATCAATAATTTAACCTCTATTCGATTAAAGATTCAATGCCGGACCAAGCAGTATTTTATATACCGTACCCCAAGCCCGTATAGGGAAAATAAGTTAAAAGTATTTACCTTGGTAAGTATAAATCACAATTAGCGAGTGAAGGTAGCTTTTACTGGTTCTTCTATTCTGGAACAAAGGTTTATATTAACCTATTAGATTTCTAACGGGTCTTTATTTAAGCCTAAGCTTAGACCGGCTAGTTTTAAGGACGATACGGTTCAAACGCACGATTAAGCGAAGACCGGATAGAATGTGATTTAGACCCGACAAGTTTGAATACTTGTATAATATGGGTATACTAAATACATTCTGGATTTTGAGACAAAAAGGATGATGTTTGACCCGTTTCGGTCAATTTATGCAAACTAGTTACATAAAACGAACCGAACACGAAAAGGGCGTCACGGGTAACCAAAATAGTCATATGCAAGTTCCCTGAGTTAAAATGCCTTAAATATGTTATAATATCAGTAAGATATCTTCTATTATGCCCAAAATGGATTTAAACACAATTTATGCCTCATAAGGGCATTATGGTCATTTAAAAGATTATAAATGAGTTTAATTCGCAATTTGAGTTACAAGTCTGATTTATATAGTAAATACACTTAATTTAACATGCTATAACAGTAGGGTATGACCTATAAGTGAAACTTATCATTTAAAACCAAACTATGCTCCTTAGGGGTATTTTGGTAATTTCACAAGGGCTAAAAAGGTCAAAACTGGAAACCTGAGTTCAAAAACTTTTACTTACTGTTATTATCTCAAAATATACTAAAAACATCAGTAGGTATCAACCTTATATATTTAATATGGTTATAGTACATACTATGCATTAAAAACGCGTTAAAAGGCGATTTGGAGCCATTTCCGGGTTTTTAAAAGAAAGCTGATATTTTTATAATTCTAGAAGGCTCAAAATATTTTATTTAACAAATGAAATCAGTAGAAAAAGGCTTGGGGTCAGAAGGATTTGTAAAACTCATTTTATGGCTTAAAAGGGCAAAACCGTCATAAACCGAATCAAACCTAGAGACCTATGTTATGCTCAGCCAAAAATTAAATAAAAATCTTCAAAAATCCCAAAATATTATATTACATCAGTGGGTAAAAAGTTTGATATCAAAAAGTGGGTTTAAATAGGCTATTCGCTAATTACGCCGTTTAATTAACATAAAGCTTTCAAATTACGCTAATGAACATAACTCTTAATCTAGACCTCAAACTGATGTCAAATTTTAGGTGCAAGTTTATAAATCAGTAACTAATGTTTCTACTGTTTCACTTTTTCAAAAATCACGTTTTATAGTCAAAATGGCATAATAGTCAACATTTAAGCATTAATCGGAAACATGCATATGAATCGGATAAGTATTGAACCAAGTTGTATAATCTCAGAGAGTTATACTTATATGAAACCTGGTCCAAAATAAGCTCTAAGGCAGATCTCAAACATGCTTAAACGGGTCAGAACTGAAAGTCAAAGCAAAAGTCAAATTATGCGACTTTCGGTTCCGATCCGGGTTTAAACTGAAAATTGTCGAGTTGAACATGTTGAGACATGTTCTTACATTAGTTACCATGTTATTTTAATGATCAAACAGGTTGCATGTACCCTACATTGCTAATTATGCTTAATTTTGAAAATACACATTCTGTTGACTTTTTAAAGTAAGCTTTGACTCGACAATTAACATAGTTAGAGTGGGAATCTGAAAGTACCCTTTTAAGGGTTTGTTACCCACATAAATACCTACTTGTAGGTACTTTCAATTCGAGAAATGACTGAGCAAATTTCATTTAATCGCGAAGTCAAACTTAATTTACGACGGATTGACTTTTAGTTAATTAACTAAGCTTGAACGAATTAGAAAGGGTTAGGAACACTTACAAGAGTCCTAATTATGATTAGAGACCACTAGAAAGCCTAAGGTTGATCAGAGGAGCTCCAGAAATGGTCTTGCAAGTGAATGTGAAAATGGTTGCAACGTGAATGTTCTTTATATATGCATTTTGATTGCATAAGATGGTGCCACAAGAGTCTACATATGTTGTAAGATCTGTCCAGGTGCCCCCCCTATGCATGTAAAACCATTGGTGAGTCCCTGTGTCACACCCCGACCACGTAGAACAACAAAACGTGGCGGAAAACGTCGGGGAGTGTTGTAACAAAATCATTGTTTCATAACACATGGAAATTGAAATATTGTTTTATTGATTAAAGTAGTTACAATGTCTTGACAATCAAAGAAACATAACATAAATAACTAGTCTTGCATCTTTTATTGTCGCTAAGGCCCAAGTCCGCCTAAGTGTATCTTGATAAATCCTATGCATCATATCCTGAAACACATGTGAAAATAGGTACGTCAGCATAAAAATGCCTGTGAGATACATAGGTTTATGAAAATAGGATTCATGACTTATTGTTTAAGAAAATGTTTAGTCATGAACCTTGTAATTTGATTTGTCTTGTAAATCTTTTGAAAAACGATAAGATCAGATGATATGTATAAATAAGAGAATAAGGTATGGTTAAATGAATAACCATATAAAAATGAGTTTGTATAATTTAAGTTGTTTGTAAAACAATGTATTGTGAAAAGTATGTTATTTGTATAAAATGTTATATGTCCAAATTGAAATGATTCAAATAACGCTACGATATGTAATACCATACAATCACTTATATATAGGAAGTACCAGCGGCGTATCCACCATGCTTGTATCATATTACACACGCCTCGTTACTCAAATCACTTACCCAAACAAACCACCAATGTAAGATGTCTATGTTTAAACCAATTGCCAAACGTATTGAATAATATGTCAAAATGTTTATGTCAATATGTAAATCATGTAATGTATAACCAATGTCAATAATGTTTATGTGTCAAATGTAAATCATGTAATGTGTAACCAATGTCAATAATGTTTATGTGTCAGATGTAAATCATGTAATGTGTAACCAATGTCAATAATGTTTATGTGTCAAATGTAAATCATGTAATGTGTAATCAAAATGATATGTATGGCTAGTGAAATATATCAACTAAACCATATGCACAAAAACAAAGTATTGAAGTAAAACACGGTTTAAATCAAAGCTATGTTTTGTGGAAATGCATGCTATACTGATACAAATATCTATGCGGTATTGTGAGAATGCATACATCCAAGCCTTAAGACTGTGGCGATAAACCCTTAAACAAATTAAAGGTCTATCTTGTTGTAATTGTATATCAAATTCGGTCATTCCTTTCATCCCCACCTACCCAGGATGTCTGGAACGGGAGTTGTCAATTCCTATGGTACAACTACCTACTAACGAACGGCGTGATCGGTGTTAATGAATGTATATTGATCCATCAAAACAATCCAAATATCATATCAAAATGTAAGCATGTGATGAAAACAACTGTACTAAGTATGCAACAAATGAACATACATAGCATGTGATGTGATGTGAAACGATGTACTAAGTATGAACTAAATGGACATACATAGCATAAAATGCAATGTAAGACAATGAAATCATGTACTATAAATGTACTAATGAACATAGCAAGTATATGATGTGAAAACATGGATAGCACGAAAGTAACAAGTAGGCACATGTGTTCCACCCCAAAATGTTTGGAAAACAGTAAAAGAGGGGTCTATGTACTCACTTGAGATTGCTCAGAAGTCTTAAGATAACCACCAAGCAACGCTAGAGATCACGGAATCAAACGGCACCTAATATAGGTAACTGCATTAATAAACCGGACCTAAATCAGAAGATCGGATAGAATGAGGGTTCGTAACCCAAACGAGTATGGAGACTCGTGTAATATGGTTTAACAAAGCCCACATACTAAAACGAAACTTAACCTAAGTGTTTGTGACCCATTACGACCCGTTTAGGTAGCTTATGCTACTTTAACGCGTCGTTCGCGTGAAACGCGTTCGGACCGCTTAACTAGTCCTATGACAAGTAATATATGCCTTAACATGTCTAATATGGTTGTCAAATCAGTTTAGATGTCAAAAGTTATGTTACATATGTTTAGAATGAATTTTGGCATCAAAGGGGTATTTTGGTAATTTACCTAAGGCATATAAACTACCTATCATACAACTACTTAAACGAAGCAACCATAAGGTATAACCTCGGAAGGTTATTCCCTATATACTATGGTCACCTAATGTGTTTGGTTGAATCCTAATGATCAACCAAATGGGTCGGGTTCGAAGGTATAAGCGATTTGTTAGATCGCTTACCCTTACGACCCTAGACAACGTGGTAATCATTAGGCATAGTCACAAGGGACTATAACCATCGTGATTACAATCACGTTGCGAAGTTCAAACGAACTTCGCATTGACCATAAAATGGTCAATGCAGAAAGTCAAACAAAGTTTGACTTTCGGACTCGAAAAGCAATAAAAGAACGAAGGAACACCTACAAAGGGTCCCCGAATGCTAATCTAGATCAAAATAGCTCAGGTATGAAACAAAGGTTTCAACTTAGAGCACATAAGATCAGATTCTTGTGAGGAAAAGTGAAGGGTGGAGGTGGGTATTTATAGTTTTCGGTTCACCGTTAGGATCATTTCTTGGAGAAGAGGGAATGATCACATCCCTACACTTGTTGGAATGTTGTGGTTACTGAATTTGGCCACAATAAGAGATTAACATGTGGCACTTGACCTTTGGAGGGTGTTAGGGGATGTTAAATTGTGATTAAAATGACCTTTGCTGATCAGAAGAGGCCTAGCGTGACGCCAAGGGGGCTAGGCGTCGCGCTAGGGTCCCCCTGATCAGCAAACACTTCCAAATGTTCATCTTTCAGTTCCCGTTGCGTATTCAGGCCATTTCCGACATGTTTAAGGCTCGTTAAGTCATTTTCAAGGCTCCACAAGGATGCCTAAACATTTTGGGCATGAAACATGCTCAAAAATATGCCGGATGTTGGTTCGTTTGGTCGTACGAACGCGATGTTCGGTTAATTAGGACGGAATGCGCATAAGCGCGAGAAACGATCTAAATTGCACGACGAATGGATTTTTCTCATGCCAAACACTAAAATAAAGTATTTTAGTGCTTACATAAATTTTTGGATGTCCGGAGGTATTCAGAACGTAAGTTATGCGCGAAAATGCAAACTTGTGCACTTTTTGACGCTTTTAGTCCCTGAATGACCCAAAAGTTTATTTTAGCATACGGAACCACTCAAAGCCTATTTCTAAGCTATGTAAAGGATATTTATGGTATGTTTAACTTATGGTCATGTTCCAGAATGTTCGTTAAAGCTCAAATTGGCATACTTTCACAGGTTGTCAAGTTTAGTCCCTGTAAGTGAATTAACTTGTTTTTGACATACCAAAGCCTTCAAAACTTATTTCTAAGTCATGTAAAGGTTGTTTAAGGTATGTTAAGCCTATTTCACTATTCCAGAGCGTTCGTTGCATTAAACGGGGTATATTTACGCATCAGTGCGCGTATAACCTTCTAGAAAGCGATTTAAAGCTTGAAATCGAACAAGAATTGATAATGTGCAAAGGATACACATATTTGTACATGTCCCAAGGATGAAATACAATATTTCATTAATACAGTATTTGTTTGATGGCCGTGGAGGCACAGGTGTTACACCCTGGTATCATGTAACAGCTGTGTAGCATCGATTCAGACCTGATAACTGGCAGCTGGTCGTTATTTGTTGCTGGCAGGTCGTAGGCGGGCTGCGAGAGCCCCTTCGCGGGCCGCGTACAAGTGCAAGACCAGCCAAACAAGTTTCTAAGTTTTGCATTTCAGTCCTTGGTCCTTTGATACGTGGTTTTGGCTATTTATCTTGCACTCTTGACCCTCAAACCTGATTTTTAAGGGCCTTAGGACATCTACAAACTTGGTTAGGTCCTTGGTTAACTTTGTGCTTACCCGAAAAGTCACGAATTTCAACGTTAACGCATTTAACCCTTTGTGCACGGTTTTGATCATAACTTTCTCATACGATAACGAAACTTTATGAAATTTTTACCACATATTCTAGTGAGTATATTTTACCATTACAAAGCTTCGGGTTTGCCAAAAGGTCACTCAGAGTTATACTTTCAACATGTTGACACATTTAGCCCCTGTAGTTTGTAATTCCTCACTTTCTTTCATTTTTCCGCTTTGTATGATCCATGATTTAATCGTTTAAGATTATAAACACCATGTAGGGTTATTGTAGAGCCTATTTATCCATTGTTGACACTTTGGACCCTTATATTCACATAGTTTCACTGTTTGTCAACTTTAGTCCCTCTAAAGTACTTTTTCACATATTCAAAGCCTATGACACGTGTCAGTACATTATTGGACGTAAATTTTTGAGGTGTTACATCCTCACCCCCTTAAAAGAAATCTCGACCTCGAGATTTACTGAAACAAATGAGGGTATTTTTCTTTCATCGTGGATTCTACCTCCCATGTGTATTCGGGACCTCTACGGGCATCCCATTTGACCTTTACAATAGGCACATGCTTCCTTCGAAGCTTCTTCACCTGTCGATCCTCAATCGACAATGGTTTTTCCACAAATTTCAAGCTTTCATCTATATGCATATCCGTATGTGGTATGACCAGTGATTCATCAGCGAAACACTTCTTCAGATTACAGATGTGAAAAACATTAAGTATAGCACTGAGCTCTTCAGGCAAGTTTAACTTATAAGCAACTGACCCGACACGTTCGATAACCTCAAAAGGTCCTATGTATCTCGGGCTTAACTTACCTTTCTTACCAAATCGCATCACCCCCTTCCAGGGTGATACTTTAAGCAACACCTTGTCACCTACTTCGAAGTGAGAAGATTTACGCTTTGGATCCGCATAGCTTTTCTGCCTATCCCTGGCAGCTTTCAGGCGATCGCGAATCTGGACAATCTTGTCCGTCGTTTCAAAGACCAAATCTGGTCTTGACAATTGAACGTCTCCTACTTCCGCCCAACAAATAGGTGTTCTGCATTTTCTACCATATAATGCCTCAAAGGGCGCAACCTTAATACTAGTATGGTAGCTGTTGTTATAGGAGAACTCGACCAATGGCGGATGCGTATCCCAACTGCCACCTAAATCAATCACACATACACAAAGCATGTCTTCCAATGTTTGGATGGTACGCTCACTCTGTCCGTCTGTCTGTGGGTAGTAAGCCGTACTAAAATTCAAGCGCGTGCCCAAAGACTGTTGGAAACTTTTCCAAAAATGAGAGGTGTATCTCGTATCTCTATCCGAGATAATTGACAATGGCACGCCATGCAATGCTACAATTTTATCTACGTACAATTGAGCTAACATGTCTTAGCTGTAAGTTTCCTTAATGGGTAGGAAATGTGCTAACTTCGTTAGTCTATCCACTATGACCCATATAGTATCATTTCCCTTCGTCGTCTTTGGCAACTTGGTGATGAAATCCATAGTCACCATCTCCCACTTCCATGTGGGAATTTCAGGCTGTTGTAGCAAACCTGGCGGTTTTTGATGCTCAGCTTTGACTTGCGCACAAGTCAAACATTTAGCTACATAGGCAGCTACAGACTTCTTCAAACCAATCCACCAGTAGTTTGCCTTTAGATCCTGGTACATCTTATCAGCTCCAGGATGAACAGAATATTTGGAACTGTGGGCTTCCTGGAGGATAACATCTCGAAGTCCTCCAAAAACTGGAACCCATATCCGTCCATTCAATCTTAGCATTCCGTATTTTTCATAGGATAACTGCTCCTCAGTTACTCCTAGTTTTTCTTCAGGATAGTTAGCTTCCAACACAGCTTCCTTCTGTGCAGCTAACACCCTTTCGTTCAAACTATTCCTTATTTCAATGCGCTTGGCATTGATTCTTATCGGCTTCACTCTTTCTTTTCTGCTTAAAGCGTCAGCAACTACATTTGCCTTGCCTGGATGGTATCTTATTTCACAATCATAGTCATTTAGAGTTTCCATCCAGCGTCGTTGTCTCATGTTCAAGTCCTTCTGATTAAACAAGTGTTGAAGGCTTTTGTGATCTGAATGGATCACACACTTGGTTCCATACAAGTAATGCCTCCATAATTTCAATGCAAATACAACGGCATCCAGCTCCAAGTCATGGGTGGTGTAGTTCTTCTCGTGTACCTTTAACTGTCGTGAAGCGTAGGCAATAACCTTGCCTTTCTGGATGAGTACACAGCCCATACCAGTGTGGGATGCATCACAATACACCACGAATTCTTCTATACCATCGGGCAATGTTAATACTGGTGCATTGCTCAACTTTTTCTTCAAAATGTCAAAGGATTCCTGCTGCTTAGGGCACCAATCAAACTTAACCTTCTTACGTGTCAACGAAGTTAGGGGCGCAGCAATCCTTGAAAAGTTTTCGATAAAGCGCCTATAATATCCTGCTAAACCCAGGAAGCTACGAATCTCAGTAGGTGTCTTCGGCTCTTGCCAATTCATAACTGCCTCTACCTTAGCGGGATCCACTTGGATACCACGCTCACTTACCACATGTCCAAGGAATTGGACTTCTCGAAGCCAAAACTCGCACTTCGAAAATTTGGCGTAGAGTTTCTCATGATGTAGAAGTTTGAGAATACAACGAAGGTGTTTCTCGTGGTCAGCTTGGTTCTTCGAGTAAATAAGGATGTCGTCAATAAAGACGATGACGAATTTGTCTAAGTAAGGCTTGCAGACGCGATTCATGAGATCCATGAATGCGGCCGGTGCATTAGTGAGCCCAAAAGGCATCACTAGGAACTCGTAATGTCCATAACGAGTCCTAAATGCAGTCTTGTGCACATCTTCATCCTTGACCTTCAACTGATGATAGTCTGACCTCAAGTCGATCTTAGAGAAGTAGCTTGCCCCTTGTAACTGATCGAACAGATCGTCGATCCTGGGCAAAGGATACCTATTCTTGATAGTGACTTTATTAAGCTCACGGTAATTGATGCACAGACGCATCGATCCATCCTTCTTTTTGACAAACAAGATCGGCGCTCCCCAAGGAGACGAACTAGGTCTAATAAAACCTTTGGCTAGCAGATCATCTAATTGCGTCCTTAACTCCTTCATCTCCGTTGGTACTAACCTATAAGGTGCTCTCGCTACTGGTGCAGCACCAGGGATGATGTCAATTCGGAATTCTACTTGCCTATCTGGTGGTAAGCCAGGTAGTTCTTCAGGGAAAACTTCAGGATATTCCGAAATGACAGGGATGTCTTCAATCTTAGGCTTTGGCTCATCAATAGTAACATGTGCCATATAAATGACACAACCCTTCTGCAGACATCTGGATGCCTTGAGCATGGACACATGCTTAGGCAATCCATGCTGGGTATCCCCCTGAATGGTAAGTGACTCACCAGACGGAGTTTTGACTACCACTTGCTTTCTGTTGCACACAATCTGGGCTTGGTTATGTGATAACCAATCCATGCCTATAACTATATCAAAACCGGCTAGCTTAAAGGGAAGTAAGGATAAAGGAAAAGAGTGGTTCCTAATGGATATAACACATCCATCTAAAACAGTTGAGGCGGTTTCTATGGTTCCATCAGCTAATTCCACCTCATACTTCACACTTAAGGGTTTTAGAGGCAATTTCAACAACTCACAAAACTTATTATCCACAAAAGACTTATCTGCTCCAGAATCAAACAATACTCTAGCAAAAACATTATTTACGAGAAAAGTACCTGTAATTACGTTGTCATCCTGAACAGCTTCCTTAACGTCCATCTTGAAGACCCTCGCATTGGTCTTTTTCCCATCTTCGGTTTTCTTGGTGGTCTTTGGGCAATTGGACTTAATGTGCCCTTTTTCATTGCAACCGTAACATGTTGCATCTTTCAGCTTCTTACACTCCAAAGTTTTATGATCCGTAGATTTGCAAATTCCACAGGGTCTCGAGTGAGACTGGGATTTCGACTCAAGTCGACACCTCCAAAAATGGTTCTTCTTACAAGTTTTACATTTGGGCTTATCCCCAGATTGTTGCCCATCCTTCTTCGATCCCGACCCTTTCTTATGGTCGTTATTTCCTCGGTGTTTCTTATCTCATCTTCGTGAGGTATCGTCCTCACGCTTCCTCTTACTCTCTTCTGAGTTCCTGAGAGCTCTCAACCTGACCATATCCAAGGTAAGAGATAGAGATAGATCAGCTGCTGATCTGAAGGTAGCAGGCCTTGATGCCTTAACACTAGCTTTAATCTCTGGGGCTAAACCCCCGATGAAGCGAGCAATCCTTTTAGGTTATGGGGTTACCAAGTACGGAACCAACCTAGATAGGGTATTGAAAGTGGTGAGGTATGCTTGGCAATCTAAATTCTTCATCACCAAAGATAAGAAATCTGATTCGATTCTTTCAACTTTGTGCTGCGGGCAATAATTCTCTTTAATAAGAGCAACGAACTGATCCCATGACAAGTTGTAAAGTGGGATCTTTCCAGCAGCTTGTATGAGAGACTTCCACCACGCCAGTGCTTCTCCTTTGAACGATTGGGATACATATTTCACTACATCCCTTTCAGCACAACCGCTGATGTCTACAACCGTGTCCATTTCATCCAGCCAAGTCATATAATCTATTGCTCCTTTCTCCCCGGTAAAGTCTCGGGGTTTACATGAGACGAAGTATTTGTATGTACAGGACTTACCACGCGGTTCCTGTTTATGCTCGACCTTCCTTGACGGGACGCTGTGTTTGTTCGAGGAGTGATGATCATCATCATCCTTCTTGAGCTCATCTTTCTTAGGTATATCTTTCTTAGAGGGCGGTTTGCTATGAGCCTCCGAGTGAACTTTTGGCTTGGAATGTGGTGCGGATCGGGTCCTACTTCGGGTCCCGCTAGATTCACTATATTGCCTCTCGATGGCTTTATTAACCGCATTTTCTACTAATGCTTGTAGCTCCGCACCAGTTACAAGTATTTTAGTGTTATCAGGGTTTTCCACTGGATGACTGTTTATTTCTTCTGACTTGGCCATGTAGTTTTAATTTCTACATAAAGAATAAGGACAAGGTCTATTTAGAAGCCTAAACAGTATTATCGTTCTTGACGATTTATTAACCATGGTTTTAATAGCCATTTTAGTTAATTTATTCAATAATTTCATTCGGGATTTTTACTAGTAATCTTTTTAGAATGAAATATAATATTGGCATAATAGGCCTAGTCACGTAGACAATTTTCTAAATTATAAATTTAGATCTTATAGGATTAAAGTTTGAATAAAATATCAATCAATCCTTTTATTGGCAGGGAGTCTATAACTACGGTTGCCTTTTGTTTTATATGACATTAGTTATAGCCCGTAGGCAATACATCACAAACAGATGTTTAAATAATAATAAGGAATTTGGAATAATTACTAGAGGGTGACATGTGTGATTTTGCGAATCACATTAGCCAAGATGTTAACATATTTGCAGATGTTAACAGAGATTTGAATCTTTTTAAAACAGGTTTTACCATATTGGCCAGGTCTTTAATATGACATTCAAGCTAGGTTTTACCTTTTTAAGATTCTTTTTATTTTATTAAAATGGTAAATCGAAATATGTTTTTTTTTCATTTATTCACATATTATATTCATGCATAAAATTTAAAAATGAAAAACTTAAATTAACCATTCCAATTAAAATTAAACTAGTACGAGTTTGCCCTAAACGGGACTTTTACACAAATAACACGCCCATGCAGGGGCCAAATTAACAACAAACCCACGCAGGGGTCAAAAAGGAAAACATGCCCACGCAGGGGCAGAACAGAAAGGAAAATATGCCCACGCAAGGGCAGAGTACAGAAATAAATGTCCTCGCAGGGACATGATTACAACTAAAATAAATAAACAAACAAAGGATTTAGTGATCCTTCTTGCTTTTTCCCTTGATCAAATTCACCATCTTCTTGAACATCCCCCGATTATGCCTTCGTTCTTCTCGCAACTCATGCCGCACCTCTTGTCGCACCTCATTTATCCCTTGAAGGATTTCTTGAAATTGTGGCGGTGACATCACCGGTGTCCGCGGTGGTTGCTGAAGATGCTAAGGTTGAGGAGGCGACGGTTGCTGGTAATGCGGAGGTTGAGGAGGCTGCGGTTGCGGTTGCTGATACCCATATGGTGGGTATCCATAGGTCGAGTTTCCCGTAGCCCAGGGACCTCCGTAGGGACCTTCCGGACGGAGAGTTTTGAAGCTCGAAGCTACCCAGTAGGGATCCTCTGCAAAGTTGTAATTTGTGTGGATCGGCTGCTCGAAGGGATTGTACGCCGCCGCACCAGTGTAAGTAGGAATTGGGTCTCCAAAACCCAGTGGTGGTTGTGGCGCGACTGGCGCAGAGACTACCTCTGAGACGGGGTATGAAGATTCTCCCATCTCTGGTTCTTCGTGGACAGGCGAGTACCGGCTGCCACTTGAATGTGGAGGGGTGCTGATGCGTACTCCCCCTCGTGCGGATATTCGCAAAGTCGTTCTCCTTCGCCTCGGGGGCGAGGGAGGCTGAAGCTGAGGTGGTGCTGCCGGCGGAGTGACCGCGACAAGTCGGGAATCCTCGAAAGGATTCTGCTGCTGCTGTGGCTGCTGCTGGTGGTGCAGGGGAGAGTTGTGCTGCGGCTGGTGTAGGGGAGAGCTATGGTGTGGCTGGTGCAGGGGAGAGTTGTGGTAGCTGGGGGTAAATACCCAGTCATACTGCCTGAATTTCTCCTCAAAGCTGTCGGGACCATTGTAAGGTGATCCCACAAATGGTGACCCATCGGAAATTTCGATGGGGTGGTTCAGAGTTCCAGATGGTGGCATTGCAGGATCGGTATCCTCATCGATATCCATCGGGTTGCCACCAGAAAAGTGGTCTTAGGGTCCGAGTGGGTTAAAACCCACTGGTTCTCCAAGGTAATCAGCAGGGTTGAACTGGCCCTGGAAGACGGGTGATAGATGGTCAAAGGGTGAATTGTGTCCTTGAAGAGGTATGAAGGACTGGTGAGAGTTGTGGGGCTCATTTTGGGAATAAGGCCCAAAAGAGTGTGGGATAGATGGGGAGGTACTCAGTGATACTGAGCGCCTAGCAGGCTCAATAAAAGACCTCCAAAGATCTTGAGCATCTGAGTTATGGGGATCTGAAGGTGTTCGCCGGTGTGACGGTCTGGCCTCGTGGTCATTTGGGGCTACATGTGACCCTCTCCCTCTTCCTCTCATCCTTGGCAGCATTTTTGTCAACCTGTCAAAAACAAACAAGTGATACAACAAAAGAAATATATAAATAAGATAAATTTAGAAATAGAACAAATTTGGATAATTCCTAAGTTCTTTGTCTAGACTCGAGAATCGAGGATTGTGAAATTGTGTAACTGAGATTAAACACAAAAGGCTAGTGTTTAATTCACTCAGTGTTGGCTCTGATACCAACCTGTCACACCCCTATTTTCCACGTGTCACCGGTGGGCCCGGTGGGGGAGTATCGTGACGTGGTTGGTAACATAATAAGTCAAACAACACAATATATAAATGCACAGCGGAAGCAAAGATAGATTCATTTCAACTTTAATAAAGTTTAATATTAAATATCACAAATAGTTGAAACGGATCCACAGGCGGATCAAAATAAAAGAAGATATTGTTCAACAGCTTTATTGACATCCAAGCTTGCGAGACTTATTGTGGACGCTTAGAAGACAGCCAGCCTAGTACGAGTAGTACCTGCACTTAACCTTTTGGAAAAATACGTCAGTTTACACTGGTAAATACAATTTAACTGACTCATTTTGAAAAGGTTGAAAATTGATTTGAATGCACGTGACACAAAAATATTTTATAACTTGGGATAATTATGTGAAAATAATCTTGTAAGGGATTTACATGTTACTTATGCGTTCAGTAGCCCGATCCGTAGACCGGGTTAAAGATCAATAAACACACCACAATATTCAGTTATGCACTGAAAGGTGTACGCCTACACCCCGTGCTCAGGTCGTGGCCATCTCGTAAGATGATGCCAATGATATCCGGGATATGGTCATTAACCCCCCAAAGGCTTTAAGCAAACAAAACACATTCAAAACATAGCATATCAATAATTTAACCTCTATTCGATTAAAGATTCAATGCCGGACCAAGCGGTATTTTATATACCGTACCCCAAGCCCGTATAGGGAAAATAAGTTAAAAGTATTTACCTTGGTAAGTATAAATCACAATTAGTGAGTGAAGGTAGCTTTTACTGGTTCTTCTATTCTGGAACAAAGGTTTATAATAACCTATTAGATTTCTAACGGGTCTTTATTTAAGCCTAAGCTTAGACCGGCTAGTTTTAAGGACGATACGGTTCAAACGCACGATTAAGCGAAGACCGGATAGAATGTGATTTAGACCCGACAAGTTTGAATACTTGTATAATATGGGTATACTAAATACATTCTGGATTTTGAGACAAAAAGGATGATGTTTGACCCGTTTCGGTCAATTTATGCAAACTAGTTACATAAACCGAACCGAACGAGAAAAGGGCGTCACGGGTAACCAAAAGAGTCATATGCAAGTTCCCTGAGTTAAAATGCCTTAAATATGTTATAATATCATTAAGATATCTTCTATTATGCCCAAAATGGATTTAAACACAATTTATGCCTCATAAGGGCATTATGGTCATTTAAAAGATTATAAAAGAGTTTAATTCGCAATCTGAGTTACAGGTCTGATTTATACAGTATATACACTTAATTTAACATGCTATAACAGTAGGGTATGACCTATATGTGAAACTTATCATTTAAAACCAAACTACGCTCCTTAGGGGTATTTTGGTAATTTCACAAGGGCTAAAAAGGTCAAAACTGGAAACCTGAGTTCAAAAACTTTTACTTACTGTTATTATCTCAAAATATACTAAAAACATCAGTAGGTATCAACCTTATATATTTAATATGGTTATAGTACATACTATGCGTTAAAAACGCTTTAAAAGGCGATTTGGAGCCATTTCCGGGTTTTTAAAAGAAAGCTGATATTTTTATAATTCTAGAAGGCTCAAAATATTTTATTTAACAAATGAAATCAGTAGAAAAAGGTTTGGGGTCATAAGGATTTGTAAAACTCATTTTATGGCTTAAAAGGGCAAAACCGTCATAAACCGAATCAAACCTAGAGACCTATGTTGTGCTCAGCCAAAAATTAAATAAAAATATTCAAAAATCCTAAAATATTATATTACATCAGTGGGTAAAAAGTTTGATATCAAAAAGTGGGTTTAAATAGGCTATTCGCTAATTACGCCGTTTAATTAACATAAAGCGTTCAAATTACGCTAATGAGCATAACTCTTAATCTAGACCTCAAACTGATGTCAAATTTTAGGTGAAAGTTTATAAATCAGTAACTAATGTTTCTACTCTTTCACTTTTTCAAAAATCACGTTTTATAGTCAAAAGGGCATAATAGTCAACATTTAAGCATTAATCGGAAACATGCATATGAATCGGATAAGTATTGAACCAAGTTGTATAATCTCAGAGAGTTATACTTATATGAAACCTGGTCCAAAATAAGCTCTAAGGCAGATCTCAAACATGCTTAAACGGGTCAGAACTGAAAGTCAAAGCAAAAGTCAAATTATGCGACTTTCGGTTCCGATCCGGGTTTAAACTGAAAATTGTCGAGTTGAACATGTTGAGACATGTTCTTACATTAGTTACCATGTTATTTTAATGATCAAACAAGTTGCATGTACCCTACATTGCTAATTATGCTTAATTTTGAAAATACACATTCTGTTGACTTTTTAAAGTAAGCTTTGACTCGACAATTAACATAGTTAGAGTGGGAATCTGAAAGTACCCTATTAAGGGTTTGTTACCCACATAAATACCTACTTGTAGGTACTTTCAATTCGAGAAATGACTGAGCAAATTTCATTTAATCGCGAAGTCAAACTTAATTTACGACGGATTAACTTTTAGTTAATTAACTAAGCTAGAACGAATTAGAAAGGGTTAGGAACACTTACAAGAGTCCTAATTATGATTAGAGACCACTAGAAAGCCTGAGGTTGATCAGAGGAGCTCCAGAAATGGTCTTGCAAGTGAATGTGAAAATGGTTGCAACATGAATGTTCTTTATATATGCATTTTGATTGCATAAGATGGTGCCACAAGAGTCTACATATGTTGTAAGATCTGTCCAGGTGCCCCCCTATGCATGTAAAACCATTGGTGAGTCCCTGGTATCATGTAACATCTGTGTAGCATCGATTTAGACCTGATAACTGGTAGCTGGTCGTTATTTGTCGCTGGCAGGTCGTAGGCGGGCCGCGAGAGCCCCTTCGCGGGCCGCGTACAAGTGCAAAACCAGCCAAACAAGTTTCTAAGTTTTGCATTTCAGTCCTTGGTCCTTTGATACGTGGTTTTGGCTATTTATCTTGCACTCTTGACCCTCAAACCTGATTTTTAAGGGCCTTAGGACATCTACAAACTTGGTTAGGTCCTTGGTTAACTTTGTGCTTACCCGAAAAGTCACGAATTTCAACGTTAACGCATTTAACCCTTCGTGCACGGTTTTGATCATAACTTTCTCATACGATAACGAAACTTTATGAAATTTTTACCACATATTCTAGTGAGTATATTTTACCATTACAAAGCTTCGGGTTTGCCAAAAGGTCACTCAGAGGTATACTTTCAACATGTTGACACATTTAGCCCCTGTAGTTTGTAATTCCTCACTTTCTTTCATTTTTCCGCTTTGTATGATCCATGATTTAATCGTTTAAGATTATAAACACCATGTAAGGTTATTGTAGAGCCTATTTATCCATTGTTGACACTTTGGACCCTTATATTCACATAGTTTCACTATTTGTCAACTTTAGTCCCTCTAAAGTACTTTTTCACATATTCAAAGCCTATGACACGTGTCAGTACATTATTGGACGTAAATTTTCGAGGTGTTACACTTCTCTGTTTCTTATTCTCAACAAAACCCACACACTGACATGCACACTCCAAACTTTCTCATTACATATAGTGATTGTTTCTGATTGGAGTTGCAGGTTTTTGATGGGATCGAAGCTTTCTGTTTCAATTTGTGGAGCCGAAGAGGTTGAATGGTGATGGAAGGTGTAAAAGAAATGCTCAAATAGGGGTGCTCGAAGTTTGATTTTGTTGAAGAGCTTTTTGTTTCATCGATCGATTTATGGGTTTTAGAAATTTGAAGGATTGTAACATTTATATAATGTACGATTGATAAAACCAGTTTTCTAGTCACTTTGTTCTTATATAAAAGGGTTAATGTTCATTCATGTGCATTTTGATGCTCAGATTTGAGGTAAAAAAAACTGATAATATAGCCCTCTTTCCAGATCTTTGATGCATATAAAAAGTGAAAATAATGGGCCAAGAACATTGGATTTGTTTGACTTCTAAATTAGAAGAACCAAAAGATTTATTTGTATGTAAAATCCAATTGAAAAGCCACTGTTAAACTAGGGTCGTTGATGCTACTGTACAGGGGTGGGTGGTGTCAAGTGATGGAGCATGGTGGTGGTAGGTGGTGGTTGTGAGGGTAGGGGTTTATCTTGAGAGAGTGTGTGTTTAGAGAGAGATGTATTATATATATGGTTTTAATTATTAAAATGGTTATATAAAATAAATTTTTAAATGACACAATTACCCTCACATGACCTGCACATGGATAAATTTAATTGTGAAAACAATCTGGGTTAGGCCCAAAGGGTAAAACGTGCTTGATTTTTAAACATAAAGGACATAACTTGTCAATTTTAAACATAAAGGACACCGCCTGTAAAGAGTCATAAAGATAAAGGACAATTCTTGCAATTCACTCTTGATTTAATTAAATAAATGTTTTGGGTTAAGAATCATGGCTACGAGATTTTATAAATTATAACCAACTTGATTTGAGTTGGTTAATTAGGTCGCAATACTATACTTTTCAAAATAAGGTTTTTAATTAAGTATTGCAACATGTAAACTAGCCATGAATCCGACACTCTCATAAACCTATGTGCTCGCCAGCATTTCTTTGCTGACTTTGTTTTTACATATGTTTCAGGTATTGTTGAATGATGTTGATTGCTAGGATGCATGCTCACAAAGGACTGGACGAGGCCTTAGTGACTTAATAACAATGATAGACTATGTTTAACTTGTTTGTTTAGATTTCAAGACGATGTAAATGGTTAATCTTTAAATAAAACGAAACTTCAAATTTCCATGTGTTATGAAAGAATGATTCTGTTACAACACTCCCCGACGATTCCGCCGTGATTTGTTATTTTACGCGGTCATGGCGTGACATATATATATATACTATGAATAAAAAATCATAGGTGTGACAACTCGTATTTCAAACATCTCTTTGTACTTTGATGTAACCGGTGTGAACGTTATGTGATTATGTGGACTTTGATGATTAATGGAATGTTATGTTGTTATGTTATGTGGTTATGTGTAATGCATGTATGTATGTAATATGATCACACAAAACGAGCCCGATCACACAACACTTGGCCAATCGCACAAGCCTATTCGGGCCACACTCTTTGTATCCGAACCAAGGGCAGCCCATGTATGGGGTCGGCCCACTCCTCTTACACGCATACAAACACTCTTGTGGGAGTTTGTTTGTCATTATTTGCAAATCACACAATACACATCAAAACCCTACTCTCTCTTTCTCCCCTCTCGAAGCCGACGGCAACACACCCCTCTCCACCGAAGCTTTTGTGTTCGGATCAATCCTTGCTCTCTTCTCTAACCGGTTAATGTTTAACTACTGATTCTATGTTGCATGATGTTGTGATCTATATGTTTTACATGATGGTTTAGGGATGATAGGCGATTGATTGTGATATAAACTGTTAGGGTTTAATCGGCACACATGTGTAGTACATATGGATTAATATAGAGTTTGATGATGCTAAGATTTGAATGATGATATAAAACCGAATGTATGTTTATCGGCTGTGAGGTGTTCATATTCGGATGATTGGTTGTGTTAAACTTGTTAGGGTGCATGCTAGAAATCGATAACATAAGCCGTGTTAATGTGTGTAAATGATTATGGTTGTTGATTATGTTTTGAATATGATTAGGGTTCATAGGGATTTGATGATAAAAACCCTTGTTTGATCAATTAATTGCACGATTGGAAACTGTTATCTTCAATGCAAAATAGGAAACTGTTGAATGATTTAAACCGATTGCATGAAATTAGGGGACTAGACAACTAATCGCACAAGGCCACCCTTGATCGCACAAGACCAAATCGGATCACACAAGGGATTGGTCGCACAAGGCAGTCGCACAAGCTGGTGCAACTGATTAAAGCTCACGGTACAACTAGGATATGCATGATCGCACAAGACTTGTGGATCGCACAAGACAGTGCCGATCGCATAAGGTTTGGGCCACACACAAACTACTTGAACTGCATTACTGTTGGGCCTCAAAGCCCAAGCTCAATCGCACAAGCTTGTTCAGTCGCACAAGCTGAACTGGACCGCACAAGTTAATTACCTGTTTAATTGCTTGGGCCGTATAGGTTTGGACTGCATGTTTGGGCCGGGTTTGCATGGGATCGCACAACCCGTTGTGAGTCGGACAAGGATGTGCTGGACGCACAACAGGTTGGGCCGATTGTTACTGGGCTTCACTCTTTGGATCGCACAAGATGGCTGGGCCTGCATAACCATAGCAGCCCACTCATCTATGTCGCTCAAGAAAACATTATGTGGACTTGACTGTTTTAGATGATTTACGTGTTTGCCATGATCGTTATGTGCTAGTAACCTGTTAGTTATGTGTAAAAACTTACGTGCACTACTTGAACCTAGACCTGACTTATATGATAACCATGTTAGGACGTGGTTGACCACTAGGAGCTCAATCGACCCTTACTTATCTGCCGAGCTAACCTAAGGTGAGTTCACACTTTCTACAAGGCATGGGATTCCCGGTGGTTAGGAATGGGTTAAGGAATAGGGATTCCTCGTCCTGTCGGGAGGTGTTCAGGAATGTAAATTCCTCGTCCTGTTGAGACGGATTTAGATGATTTACGTGTTTGCCATGATCGTTATGTGCTAGTAACCTGTTAGTTATGTGTAAAAACTTACGTGCACTACTTGAACCTAGACCTGACTTATATGATAACCATGTTAGGACGTGGTTGACCACTAGGAGCTCAATCGACCCTTACTTATCTGCCGAGCTAACCTAAGGTGAGTTCACACTTTCTACAAGGCATGGGATTCCCGGTGGTTAGGAATGGGTTAAGGAATAGGGATTCCTCGTCCTGTCGGGAGGTGTTCAGGAATGTAAATTCCTCGTCCTGTTGAGACGGATTTAGATTTACTAGACTAGAACTCTATCAACGAAGTCCCTCCTTTTATATCGACTTAATCGCCGAGGCCAATGGTGAACGTCAATGATGATAGACATTGACGAGGGCACATAAACATGACGAACGTTAGTAGTCGATATGGTAATGAGTCTGGTAGTTTAAACATGGGGTAGCCCCCACGACCGGAGAGCCGGGCTGGAATAGCCGAAGTAAAAATGGGTTAACAAATAAACGTTTTTGAACTATGGGGTAACCCCCACGACAGGATAGCCGGTTAAGATCAAACTATGTTTTTGGAACAACTCTAAAACGGACAACCAACTGTGAACTCGCTCAACTTTGTTGCTGACTCGTTACTACATGCTTTGCAGGTCACTAGGTTTAGAATGAGCTTGCCTGGGGAAGAGTCGTTGTGGAGCATGAACATTGAGTGTTCATGATGAACTTAAACACTTTTAATTTATGATTTGGGTTTTGAACTATTTGCTTCCACTGATAACTTTGACTTGTTAGACCATTTATTTTGCACACCAATTATATTGTGTTTGTGTGATTGAACTTTTAACTAATTTACTATATTGTTCAATATGATTGGTGGCTTGATCCTGGTCATGTCATGCCTCCTGCGGTGATACTCCGCTTGTGGATTTTAGGGGGTGTGACAGATTGGTATAAGAGCCATTGGTTATAGTGAACTCGGATTTAAAAAGGGGAAAAGATTTTTTGACAAAACCAGACTATAACCTGTACAGTGCTCGACGATCCACAATGACACTTCGCTCCACGTGCAAGACTCAACACAATAGGTGATATGGTTTGAAATGGTATTGCTTGCCTGTTAGTTTAAGTAGTGCATTAATCATGAGATACTTCGTTAGTGTAACAATGGTTGCTTGAACCTTGCGTGCTTGCTCTTTTCTGTCACTCCACACTAACGCATTTTCGCGACACCTTTCTTACTTGTGTTTCCTTCGATGTGAAGATCATGAGTGGACGCCTGAACTTGACTCAAGCCCTGCTGACGGCTCTAATCAATGAATGAGATGCTGAGGCACTCGCAGCTGTCCCTGCAGGAGGTATAACCTGCCATTTCGACCTATCCCAGGATGTTTAGATCCTACTCTCGTGAACCAAACCTCGTGTTTAATCTTGTCTTTTCTTTCTCATGTGACAAGTCAGCCTGCTCAGCCTCCCGCGTCTACGTTCAAGACCTTTATGGACTGTAGACCTAGTACCTTCAGTGGTGCAGAAGGAGCTGTAGGTCTCCTCCACTGGTTCGAGAAGCTTGAATCTGTCTTCGAGATGTGTGAATGCCCTGAGGCTCGTAGGGTAAAGTTTGCTACTATAACACTCGAAGGTGTTGCGTTAACCTGGTGGAAGGCACAGGTTCAGCTGTTAGGGCTGGCGGTTGCTAATGCCACCCCATGGAACGACTTCAAGGAGCTGATCAAAGAGGAGTACTGTAGTCGTGACGACATCCACAAGCTAGAGGGGGAGTTTTTCAATTTGAAAATGAAAGGGTCCGAAATCGAGGCATACACGAAGAGATCGAACGAATTAGCTATCTTGTGTCCTACTATGGTGGATCCTCCCATCAAGCGTATTGAACGGTATCTCAAGGGTTTAGTACCAGAAATTCAAAGCCATGTGACTGCAGCTAACCTTGGTACTATTCAGCAAGTCATACGACTAGCTCATCGTCTCACGGATCAGGCAGTTGAGCAAAACAAGCTGCCCAAGCGTATCAGTGCTACAGCTACTTCAGAGGCTCTTAGCGACAACAAGCGCAAGTGGGATGGAAATTCAAGCAAGGGTTCAACTTCTGTTCAATCTCAGTCACAGCAGCGAAGGACTGAGGACTATAGGAGCCCCGGTCAGCTGTCTTCTGGAAGTCAAGGGCAGGGTGGATACAAGGGGAATCACCCCAAATGTAATTGCTGTAACTTGCACCATAGCGGACCATGTAGTAGAGGCAGCTGTCATCGGTGAAACAAGCCTGGTCACATTGAAAGGGAATGTAGGAGTCAGCTTCCCGCGAATCAAGATCGACAACAACAGCGAGCCCCACCAAACCAACGCCAGCGGCAGCAGCAACAACAACAAGGTAACAACAAAGGGTGCTTTCAGTGTGGTGCTAAAGGCCACTTCAAGAGAGACTATCCCCAGCTGAACCAGAATCAGAATAATAACAATCAGGGAAATGGAAACAACGTGGGTAACAATGGTGGCAACGGTGCCAGGGGTCGTGTCTTCGTGATTGGTCAAGGAGATGCAAGGAACGATCCCAACGTCGTAACGGGTAAGTTTCTACTAGACGATTCTATGTTTCTGTTTTATTCGATTCGGGTGCCGATACTAGTTACGTGTCCTTAAAAGTTAGTCAGATCCTTAAGCGTACCCCAACACTTTTAAACACCAAGCACATTGTAGAACTAGCGAATGGTAAAAGCCTTGAGGCCACACACATAGTTAAGGGTTGTAATATTGTTCTTGCTGGCCAGATCTTCCCTATTGACCTCATTCCTATCGTTCTAGGTAGTTTCGACGTTGTTATTGGGATGGATTGGTTATCTCAACATCAAGCGGAGATTCTGTGCCAGGAGAAAATCATCCGTATTCCTCGTTCTGGTAAGGAACCTCTCATTATTCGTGGTGACAAGAGTGGTGCTGTCGTGGGCATCATCTCCTTTCTTAAGGCTCAAATGTGTTTGCGAAAGGGCCACACTGCTATACTGGCTCTCGTTACTAATACCTTGACAAAGGAGAAGAAGATAGAAGATATTCCTATCGTACGTAACTATCCTGAGGTATTTCCTGAGGAACTACCTGGTCTTCCGCCTCATCGCCATGTCGAGTTTCAAATTGAGCTAGCTCTTGGAGCAGCGCCAATAGCTCGTGCACCTTATCGTTTAGCTCCATCAGAACTAGAAGAGCTATCTACGCAACTACAAGAGCTGTTGGACAAGGGTTTCATTCATCCTAGCTCTTCACCCTGTGGAGCTCCAGTCTTGTTTGTGAAGAAGAAGGACGGTACCTTCCGTATGTGTATTGACTACCGCGAACTCAATAAGGTGACCGTGAAGAATCGTTATCCCCTTCCACGCATTGATGACTTATTCGACCAGCTGCAAGGGTCGAGCTACTACTCGAAGATTGACTTGAGGTCAGGCTACCATCAACTGAGAGTCCGAGACGCTGATATCTCCAAGACAACGTTCAAGACTCGTTATGGGCATTACGAGTTCCTGGTTATGCCTTTTGGATTGACGAACGCACCAGCGGTCTTCATGGACCTTATGAACAGAGTGTGCAAACCTTATCTAGATAAGTTCGTTATTGTATTCATCGACGACATTCTGATCTATTCTAAGAGTCAGGAGGAACACGAGCAACACCTGAAGCTTATTTTAGAACTCCTTCGAACAGAACAGCTGTATGCAAAGTTCTCAAAATGCGACTTCTGGCTTCGTGAAGTCCATTTTCTAGGACATGTGGTGAATGAGGATGGGATTCATGTTGATCCATCCAAGGTAGACTCGATCAAGAACTGGCCTGCGCCCCGTACACCAACAGAAATCCACCAATTCTTGGGTTTGGTGGGTTACTACAGAAGGTTCATCAAATATTTCTCCAAGATTACGCAACCTCTCACTTCTCTAACTCAGAAGGGTGTCACTTATCGTTGGGGTGATGCACAGGAATCTGCATTTTGTGGTCTATTGCGATGCGTCCATCCAAGGACTTGGTTGTGTGTTGATGCAACGTGATAAGGTCATTGCTTACGCATCACGCCAACTTAAAGTTCACGAAAGGAACTACACTACTCACAATCTGGAGCTGGGAGCTGTTTTTTTCGCACTTAAGATATGGAGACATTACCTGCACGGTACCAAGTGCACCATTTACACCGATCATAGGAGTCTCGAGCATATCTTCAAGCAAAAGGAGTTAAACATGCGACAACGTCAATGGGTTGAGCTCTTGAATTGTCACACCCCGATTTCCACGTGTCACTGGTGGGCCCGGTGGGGAGTATCGTGACGTCATGGTTGGCAACATAATAGTCAAACAACACAATATTATTAAGCACAGCGGAAGCAATTGAAAATATAATACAACCGAATTTATTATTGTAATATCAACTGTCACAATATCCGGAAGTTTATCCACAGAAGGATCGAACATAAAAGGGAAACAATAGTTCAACAGAATTTTAGGCATCTTAAGCTTGCGAGACTTCTATTGATGCTAAGGAGAATTATCCAGCCAAGTTCGTATAGTACCTGCATTTAGCCTTTTTGGAAAATACGTCAGTTTACACTGGTAAATACATTCAACTGACTCATTTTGGAAAAAGAGTTTGTAAATTGTTTTGAATGCACGTGGCACAAAATATCTTGACACATTGATTAAAATGCACAGAGGCAAAATTAATCTTTTTAACTTGGGAGAATTATTTAATATTATAATCTTGTGAACGATTTACATGTTACTTATGCGTTCAGTAGCCCGGACGTATCCGGGTTAAAGATCAATAGACACACCACAATTCTAGAGTTATACACCGACAGGTGTACGCCTACACCCCGTGCTCAGGTCGTGGCCATCTCGTAAGATAATGCCGAGGATATCCGGGACATGGTCATTAACCCCCCAAAGGCTGTAAAGTAAACAATACTGTTTAAAACGAGCCGATCAAATTATTCAACTACCCACTAAGCGTGGAGATTTGATGCCCGATCAAGCGGTACGCTATGTACCGTAACCCAAGCCCGTATAGGGAAAATAAGTTAAAAGTATTTACCTGAGCTAAATATAAATTCAATCCCAGCCGTATATCAAATCAGCAAGTACAGATAGCTTTTACTGGGCTCCTAATCTGGAACGAAGGTTTTTAACAACTTATTAGAATCCTAACGGGTCTTTAATTAAGCTTAAGCTTAGACCGGCTAGTTTCAAAGATACGGTTCGTACGCACGATTAAGCGAAGACCGGATAGAATGTGATTCTGACCCGACAAGTTTGAAGACTTGTTTAATATGGGTTTACTATTCACATTCTGGATTTTGAGATAAAACCGATAAGGTTTGACCCGTTTCGGCTAATTTATGTAAACTAGTTACATAAACCGAACCGAACGCGCATGAAGCGTAACGGGTATCCGTAAGAGTCATTTACAGGTTTCCTTAGTTAATATGCCTTAAATATGTTGTGGTATCAGTAGGATACCTTCCATTATGCCCAAACGAGTTTAATCTCAATTTAAGCCCCGTAGGGGTATTTTGGTCATTTACCTAAGGCATATATACTACCTGTCATACAACTACTCGAACGATGTGACCATAAGGTCACTTGATGTGTTTGGTCGGATCCTAATGATCGACCAAACGGGTCGGGTTCGAAAGTATAAGCGATTGTTTAGATCGTTTACCTTTACGACCCTATACAAGCACTAAACTAAAGTGACGAGCTAAGCATGTTGAAACATGCTTAACTAAGTTAGAAAAACAAGTTTGGTATCAAAACAAACGGTTTTGATACCCATAAGTAGTTTGGTTACAAAAGACGCAAGAATACGTATTCTGGCCGAAACTACGGCTCGTCACTGAGCCTAGATAACGTGGAAATCAGTAGGTATAGTCACTAGGGACTATAACCATCGTGATCACGCTCACGTTATGAAGTTCAAACGAACTTCGCATCGACCTTAAACTGGTCAATGCAGAAAGTCAAACAAAGTTTGACTTTCGGACCCGTAAAGCAATAAAAGAACGAAAGAATACTTACGAAGGGTCCCCGAAAGCTAATCTCGATCAAAATAGCTCAGGTATGAAACAATGGTTCCAACTTAGAGCCTTTTTGATCAGATTTGTGGGTTTTAACAATGAAAGGCATGGGGTATTTATAGTTTTCGGTCCACCGTTAGGATCGTTTCTTGGAGAAGAGGGCACGATCAAGGCCGTACACTTGTCGGGAAGTTGTGGTGCCTAAATTGCCACTAACCATAAGGTATCAACACTTGGCAAGGGATTAGGAAGTGGTTAACAGCTGAAAACAGGCTGTTACATACTCTGCATCTGGTCTGTCATAGGCTAGCGCACCGCTACGCTAAAAGTGTAGCGCACCGCTAGGCTTAAGTTTGGCAGATTTTCACTTTTGGTCCCTGTCATGCATTCAGCCCATTTTCGACACGTTTAAGGCCCGTTAACCCTATTTCAAAGCTCTAAAATGAAGTTAAAGTATAGGGAACTTAAAATGTGTTCAAAAATATCTCGGATGTCGGTTCGTTTGGCCGTACGAACGCGATGTTCGCTTAATTACGACGGAATGCGCATAAGCGCGAAAAACGAACCAAATGACGCGACGAATGGAATTTTCTTAAGGCGAACACTAAAATATAATGTAGTCATGCTTACATAAATTTTTGGATGTCCAGATGTATTCAGAACGTAGGTTATGCGCGAAAATGCAAACTTATGCACTTTTTGACGCTTTTAGTCCCTGGTCCTTCTATACTTGATCTTAACATGCTTTCTTGCACTTCGAGCCCTCTAACTTGACTTTTATGGGCCTTAAGACATAACCATACTTTGTTAAGTCCTTGGGTAACTTTATGGTTGCCCGAAAAATCTTAATTTCCAATGTTTACGCTTTTAACCCCTCTCACACGAATTTGATCATAACTTTCTCATACGATAACGAAACTTTGTGAAATTTTAATCATGCATTCTAGTGAGCATAATTTACATTTACAAAGCTTCGGGTTTGTCAAAAGATCACTCAGAGGTATATCTTTAACATGTTGACACATTTGACCCCTGTAGTTTGTAATCTTTCACTTTTAGCTTCGTATGATCCATGATTTATTCGTTTGATGTTATAAACATCATGTAGGGTTATTATGAAGTATATTCATTCACTGTTGACACTTAGAATTCGTATAATTACATACTTTCCATGTTTGTCAACTTTAGTCCTTTTATAATATTCTTTCACACGTGCAAACTTTATGACACGTGTCAACACATTATAGGACGTGAATTTTCGAGGTGTTACATCCTCACCCCCTTAAAATAAATCTCGACCCGAGATTTACTGAAATAAGTAAGGGTACTTTTCTTTCATCGTGGATTCAACCTCCCACGTGAATTCGGGACCTCTTCGGGCATCCCATTTGATCTTTACAATAGGTACATGCTTTCTTCGAAGCTTCTTTACCTGTCGATCCTCAATCGACAAAGGTTTTTCAACAAATCTTAAGCTCTCATCTATATGCACATCTGTATGTGGTATAACCAGTGATTCATCAGCGAAGCACTTCTTCAGATTGCAGATGTGGAACACATTGTGTATTCCACTGAGCTCTTCAGGTAAGTTTAACTTATAGGCAACTGACCCGATACGTTTGATAACCTCAAAAGGTCCTATGTATCTCGGCTTAGTTTACCTTTCTTACCAAACCGCATCACCCTCTTCCAGGGTGATACTTGAAGCAATACTTTGTCACCTACTTCGAAGTGAAAAGCTTTACGCCTTAGATCTGCGTAACTCCTCTGCCTATCTCGACAGTTTTGAGACGATCACGAAACTGGACCATCTTGTCCGTTGTTTCGAACACTATCTCTGATCCTGATAACTGGACATCTTCAATTTCCGCCCAACCAATAGGCGATCCACACTTTCTACCGAATAATGCCTCAAAAGGCGCAGCCTTAATGCTGGTATGGTAGCTATTGTTGTAGGAGAATCCGATTAATGGTAGGTTCTTATCCCAACTACCACCTAAATCGATCGCACATGCACGTAGCATGTCTTCCAACGTTTGAATAGTACGCTCACTCTGACCGTCTGTCTGAGGATGGTAAGCCGTACTAAAATTCAAACGTGTGCCCAAAAATTGTTGGAAACTCTTCCAAAAATGTGTCGTGTACCTAGTATCTCTGTCAGAGATAATAACTACAGGTATGCCATGTAGGGCTACAATCTTATCCACGTATAACTGGGCTAACATATCGGAGCTATAAGTCTCCTTGATGGGTAGGAAATGTGCGGACTTAGTCAGTCTGTCAACTGTAACTCTTATCGTATCATTTCTTTTCCTTGTCTTGGGTAACTTGGTAATAAAATCCATAGTTACCATTTCCCACTTCCACGTGGGAAGTTCAGGCTGTCGTAGCAAGCCTGACGGCTTTTGATGCTCGGCTTTGACTTGCGCACATGTCAAGCATTTAGCTACATGGGTGGCTACAGACTTTTCAAGCCTATCCACCAATAATTTGCCCTTAGATCCTGGGTAGCTGATGGAAATTCTTAATCGTTGCCTAATTAGGGTTGCGGCATGTATGCATAAGCAATATGAACCGTCTTTCTTAATTAATAACATAAAACCCTCAGAATATTGAGTCAGGCTTTATGTGCCTATGTTTTAAAACCTACTTAATCAAGGTTTCGATTATTCCATAATCAATATGGAGTTTTCACAATACTCCAGCCCACAGCGGGATACAATCTTAATTTTACCTGCCTTCCCGAAGGTAAGCAGGGAAAACTTATGAGAAGATAATCAAGATTGCAAGGAGGCTACAGAGATTTTCCATATCCCAGGCTCCAGTTCGTCCACCATTACTCGTGTCAATTAAGTGACACCTTTATGTTATAAGTCCACGAATTCCTTAGTCGGGAACGTTTACTTAAATTTTTTTTTTTTTTCCATTTTTGGATATCTTCTTTGAATACTACTAGTCGACTTTAGTACAATATGACCATTGGGATATCTCAGGGGTTCCATGTATTAAACCTCCATGCTGATCAGACATGGAAATAATCTATGGGACACACTAGGATACGCCAATCCTCATATGACACTTTAATCAAACATAGTTTGGCATTCGCAGGCGATAGAAAACAATGAGAAAAATAATTAAAATAACATATGTTGTCGTACTCTATGCGAAGAAAAAGTACTCTTAGATTTTCGGAAGGATTCCTTGCCGATACTAGAAGAATCGGTTACTATGGTTTCCTTGGTAATTTATACCTTGTGGATAATATAAAAGTTTGCTAAGCTTATGGTCTATGAAGATTTATTATTGCCTGTATAAAAAAAAAAAACAGGGCACTTAGCAGAAATTATCATTGATAAATGATAAGGAAGTTTATTGTACAAGTGCTTATATTTAATTAATGATGGAAGTTTCACAAACTAGGCACCTAGCTCGGTTGGCTAGGCGCGCGAAAGGGTGCGGCCTAGACCCAGGTTCGACTCCGGGGACGACCAATTCCACCATTTTTTTTTTTTGTGTTTAATTTTTAATTAATCGTACGGATACGTGTAATTATGAGAGTTGTCTCATAAGGAGTCTTGATAATTAATTGCTTCTTATCACCCACGATATGGGCTTGGTTTTTCGAGGCAACCAATCGACTTTTATCGTTATATTGAGTCCTTATATTTTAACGGAACTAGGACGTCGGAAAAATTTCCTAATGGATATTAAAACATCCATCTAATACTGCTGAATCAGTCTCTGAGGTATACAGGCTTCTTTCTGAACTTTCGTTGCTTTTTATTAAGCCTGTATTTGCTCTCCTTCTCCGATTTTCTAGGAGTTATCCTCCTTCTTTGGTTCATTCTTCATATTTGAAGTGTGAACCTAGCTCTCCTCATGGGAAATTTAAACATGGTTTCGAATGAGATTTAGAGCGAGAAGTATTCGTCCCCTTGGATTGTCTTATGACCTTTTCCCATGATCTCTCCAACTGCTGCGTCATTCACAGCTTGGAGATTAACTCCATAAATATTGAGGTTTACGTTTGTAGTTTTATTAACTTTCGTCGTCTTATTAGCATTGCGACTTTCGTCTACCTCCTCCGAGTTTTCGATACTCGAAACTTGGTACTAATCACCAAGATTTAATAATTATTAGTCATCATCCTGATGACCTGACTTAGATTAGCCACGGCATTCATAATCCGTATGGGCTATTCCGTTGTGAACATTCATAGCGAATGTTATTTTGAACGTAATTCCATTATATTTAGCCTAGGTCACAGCTGGACCATCAATGGCATTCACTGCTTGGAGCGAGTCCAATACTTGCTTGACAGGGGACCATAATGTCACAACTGTCTTTGCCACAAGTACGTTTATAAATAGCTCAAAGGCTATCCTTTCATGACTTCGGTTATATATTTTTATACATATATGGTATAGAAGCCTGTCTCGAGGGACGTAGAAAAATATGGCATAAAGCACAGTCATGAAGGACATAAGTAATCATATGGCGCGAAGGCCTTGTCGTGACGACATTTAAATATGGCACAAACGGCCTTGTTATAAGGACATTCATCAAATCTGGTACAAAGGCATATCACCAGGAATGTTAACATTTAATATGTTAACTTGTCACGAATGATCAATTATAGCACATAGGCTTGTCATGAATGACTTTAAAACACAACTTGATGGTCTATTACCAAGGACCTGGATTTATAAGTCGCAATCTTATTAGATTAGGGCTTCAAGGTTTGAACGTGGTTCTTCACCTTTGGACAGGGAGTCGTAGACTACAATTGTCATCGTCTTGAAAGACGATTCTTTTGGCAGAAAAATATGCCAAGCAACATCACTAATGGATGTTTATATATAACCATCGTATCTAATGATATTAGTCATGATCACATCGATTATATTGACTATTAGGTTTGGGTATAATCACACCATTTTGAACAGGGGATCATAAAGATCACTACTATCTTTGTCTTACCGACTCTAAAATAAAGTATAGCCCGTAGGCATTTCATCACGAGGGATGTTAATATTATGATCAGCATACTGAGGATACTAGTCAGGATCGCACTGATAGTATAGACTATGGGAATTGAGTATAGCTCACCCCCTTGGCAAAGAATCACAAAAGATTACAATTGCCTTGTCTCAGTTGGACGATCTAATATAGCCCTTAGGCAAAACATCATTACGGATGTTTAAAATTTTTAATCATCGTATTGATGATTTTTGTCATGATCGTATTGATCATTTGAACTATTAGGCTTGAGCATAGCTCACCACCTTGGACAGGGAATCAAAACGATAACAACGTCAATGTCTCAAATGGACAATATATTATAGCCCGTAGGCAAGACATCACTAAAGGATGTTTAAATAATATTATCATCGTATTAAATGGTATTAGTCATGATCGCATTGATCATATTGACTATTATGTTTGGACATAGTCCATCATTTTAGACAGGAGGTCAAAGACCACCACTGTCGTTGTCTTATCGGACAACAAGTTTACTCCGTAGGTGCTTCATTACTAACGGATGTTTATAATATGATCATCTTATAGGATGATATAAGCCATGATTCCTAGATCACTAGGCTAGATTTGAGAATTGGAAGAATCCAATATAAGGATGACTGTTGTGATTTTCTCGAATCACATTTGTCAAGAGTGCTAACACATTCCTAGGTGTTAACAAGGATCTGAATCCCTTGAGTTGGTTTCACCATCTTGGCCGCGTAGGCTAGGTTTCACCTTTAAGATTCCCTTCAATTGCATACTGACAGAGAAGGAAGGATATTTATTTTATTCAGGATTTTTATCATAAATCCTAATTCATAAGTTAATAATAGAACCAATTGCCTAGTCACGTAGACAAGTTAAATTTATAAGCCATGATTTCAGAGAATCGTGGCCTTAAGGTTTGAATCAAAGTTCATTACCTTTTCTTGACAGGGAGCTGTAGGCTACCACTGTCTTTAGTCTCAGAGGACATTAACTATAGCCCGTAGGCACTTCCCTTATAAGAGATGTTTATTACTGGATTGCCCCTTAAGGAAATTCATTAACCATGGTAAACAGAGACCATATTTGGTTAATTTATTAATCATATTTATTTAGGATTTCTATTATAATTTATCCTAATTATAAAACATTAACAGTCTTATTAGTGGCACCAATGGCCTGGTCACATGGACTTTTATAAATTATAAGCTTATGATTTCAGAGAATCAAAGCAACAATAACTGTTTTATTTAATAGCACAAAAGGCCTAGTCACAAGGACTATTTTTTTTTTATAAGCCATGATTTCAGAGAATCACAGCATGAAAGTATATTGGCACAATAGGCCTAGTCACGTAGACAATTATAAATTATATGCTAGGATTTCAGAGAATCAAAGCATTTGAGGTTTGAACCTAGTTCATTACCTTTATCTGACAGGGAGTCATAGCTACCACTGTATTTTGGCTCATGTAGAAATGAGTAAGGCCCGTAGGCACTATATTACCACGTGTGGTTAAAATATGATCATCTTAATTAATGATGTAAACCCAGGATTCAGAGATCATTAAACTGGGTTAGGAATCTTTTGAAGAATCCTTTATAAAAATGACGTGTGTGATTTCGAATGAATCACATCTGCCAGGAGTGTTAACATGTTTTAAGATGTTAACATGGAATTGAATCTTTTAAACAGGTCTTACCATCTTGGCCCGATCTTATAATTGACCCGAGGCTAGGTTTCACACTTGAGATTCTTAATTAATGATTTGAATCTTTTTAACAGGTCTTACCATCTTGGCCCGGTCTTATCATTGACCCGAGGCTAGGTTTCACACTTAAGATTCTTAATTTATAATTAACGCAGAACAATTTTTAAATTGAGGTGTAAATATGGATCTGAATCTAAATTGCGGAACTGCCATCTTGGCCGGTCTTAATATGACCCGAAGCTAGGTCTTGCCCTTTTAGATTTTGCCATTTTATTATAATGGTAGATCTTGCAAAAATGAAATATTATTTTTCCATTTATTTAATATTTCCTATTTAGAATGAAAGTTTAAACTTAATCATTCCATTTATAAAAATAAAAGTATAAAGTTGCCCTAAGCGGGACTTAAAAGGAATAATGTTGTCCTCGAAGGGACTAAAAATAATTATGTCCTTATAAGGACTATTAAGGAAACGATCTTCAGTAAAAGGAGTTTCTTCTTCCTTTTATTTCTGAATACTTTCTCCTTGGATGCTCGTTTCATTCTAGCCGCGGTACGAAGCTCAGCATCTCAGGGCTCCGGGTTTGGAGAACTCCTATTACGGCTTCTTTGCTTGGCGACGTATCCAATACAAATTTGGAAGCAAAACTTCAAGATTAGGATTTAGAATATTCCTAAGTTAAGTCTAGACTCAGAAGTTTAGAATTGTGCAATTGTGTAACTGAGATTAAACACTAAGGCTAGTGTTTAATTCACTCAGTGTTGGCTCTGATACCAACCTGTCACACCCCGATTTCCACGTGTCACTGGTGGGCCCGGTGGGGAGTATCGTGACGTCATGGTTGGCAACATAATAGTCAAACAACACAATATTATTAAGCACAGCGGAAGCAATTGAAAATATAATACAACCGAATTTATTATTGTAATATCAACTGTCACAATATCCGGAAGTTTATCCACAGAAGGATCGAACATAAAAGGGAAACAATAGTTCAACAGAATTTTAGGCATCTTAAGCTTGCGAGACTTCTATTGATGCTAAGGAGAATTATCCAGCCAAGTTCGTATAGTACCTGCATTTAGCCTTTTTGGAAAATACGTCAGTTTACACTGGTAAATACATTCAACTGACTCATTTTGGAAAAAGAGTTTGTAAATTGTTTTGAATGCACGTGGCACAAAATATCTTGACACATTGATTAAAATGCACAGAGGCAAAATTAATCTTTTTAACTTGGGAGAATTATTTAATATTATAATCTTGTGAACGATTTACATGTTACTTATGCGTTCAGTAGCCCGGACGTATCCGGGTTAAAGATCAATAGACACACCACAATTCTAGAGTTATACACCGACAGGTGTACGCCTACACCCCGTGCTCAGGTCGTGGCCATCTCGTAAGATAATGCCGAGGATATCCGGGACATGGTCATTAACCCCCCAAAGGCTGTAAAGTAAACAATACTGTTTAAAACGAGCCGATCAAATTATTCAACTACCCACTAAGCGTGGAGATTTGATGCCCGATCAAGCGGTACGCTATGTACCGTAACCCAAGCCCGTATAGGGAAAATAAGTTAAAAGTATTTACCTGAGCTAAATATAAATTCAATCCCAGCCGTATATCAAATCAGCAAGTACAGATAGCTTTTACTGGGCTCCTAATCTGGAACGAAGGTTTTTAACAACTTATTAGAATCCTAACGGGTCTTTAATTAAGCTTAAGCTTAGACCGGCTAGTTTCAAAGATACGGTTCGTACGCACGATTAAGCGAAGACCGGATAGAATGTGATTCTGACCCGACAAGTTTGAAGACTTGTTTAATATGGGTTTACTATTCACATTCTGGATTTTGAGATAAAACCGATAAGGTTTGACCCGTTTCGGCTAATTTATGTAAACTAGTTACATAAACCGAACCGAACGCGCATGAAGCGTAACGGGTATCCGTAAGAGTCATTTACAGGTTTCCTTAGTTAATATGCCTTAAATATGTTGTGGTATCAGTAGGATACCTTCCATTATGCCCAAACGAGTTTAATCTCAATTTAAGCCCCGTAGGGGTATTTTGGTCATTTACCTAAGGCATATATACTACCTGTCATACAACTACTCGAACGATGTGACCATAAGGTCACTTGATGTGTTTGGTCGGATCCTAATGATCGACCAAACGGGTCGGGTTCGAAAGTATAAGCGATTGTTTAGATCGTTTACCTTTACGACCCTATACAAGCACTAAACTAAAGTGACGAGCTAAGCATGTTGAAACATGCTTAACTAAGTTAGAAAAACAAGTTTGGTATCAAAACAAACGGTTTTGATACCCATAAGTAGTTTGGTTACAAAAGACGCAAGAATACGTATTCTGGCCGAAACTACGGCTCGTCACTGAGCCTAGATAACGTGGAAATCAGTAGGTATAGTCACTAGGGACTATAACCATCGTGATCACGCTCACGTTATGAAGTTCAAACGAACTTCGCATCGACCTTAAACTGGTCAATGCAGAAAGTCAAACAAAGTTTGACTTTCGGACCCGTAAAGCAATAAAAGAACGAAAGAATACTTACGAAGGGTCCCCGAAAGCTAATCTCGATCAAAATAGCTCAGGTATGAAACAATGGTTCCAACTTAGAGCCTTTTTGATCAGATTTGTGGGTTTTAACAATGAAAGGCATGGGGTATTTATAGTTTTCGGTCCACCGTTAGGATCGTTTCTTGGAGAAGAGGGCACGATCAAGGCCGTACACTTGTCGGGAAGTTGTGGTGCCTAAATTGCCACTAACCATAAGGTATCAACACTTGGCAAGGGATTAGGAAGTGGTTAACAGCTGAAAACAGGCTGTTACATACTCTGCATCTGGCCTGTCATAGGCTAGCGCACCGCTACGCTAAAAGTGTAGCGCACCGCTAGGCTTAAGTTTGGCAGATTTTCACTTTTGGTCCCTGTCATGCATTCAGCCCATTTTCGACACGTTTAAGGCCCGTTAACCCTATTTCAAAGCTCTAAAATGAAGTTAAAGTATAGGGAACTTAAAATGTGTTCAAAAATATCTCGGATGTCGGTTCGTTTGGCCGTACGAACGCGATGTTCGCTTAATTACGACGGAATGCGCATAAGCGCGAAAAACGAACCAAATGACGCGACGAATGGAATTTTCTTAAGGCGAACACTAAAATATAATGTAGTCATGCTTACATAAATTTTTGGATGTCCAGATGTATTCAGAACGTAGGTTATGCGCGAAAATGCAAACTTATGCACTTTTTGACGCTTTTAGTCCCTGATCCTTCTATACTTGATCTTAACATGCTTTCTTGCACTTCGAGCCCTCTAACTTGACTTTTATGGGCCTTAAGACATAACCATACTTTGTTAAGTCCTTGGGTAACTTTATGGTTGCCCGAAAAATCTTAATTTCCAATGTTTACGCTTTTAACCCCTCTCACACGAATTTGATCATAACTTTCTCATACGATAACGAAACTTTGTGAAATTTTAATCATGCATTCTAGTGAGCATAATTTACATTTACAAAGCTTCGGGTTTGTCAAAAGATCACTCAGAGGTATATCTTTAACATGTTGACACATTTGACCCCTGTAGTTTGTAATCTTTCACTTTTAGCTTCGTATGATCCATGATTTATTCGTTTGATGTTATAAACATCATGTAGGGTTATTATGAAGTATATTCATTCACTGTTGACACTTAGAATTCGTATAATTACATACTTTCCATGTTTGTCAACTTTAGTCCTTTTATAATATTCTTTCACACGTGCAAACTTTATGACACGTGTCAACACATTATAGGACGTGAATTTTCGAGGTGTTACATGAATGATTACGAATGTGCGATCAAGTACCATCCAGGCAAAGCCAATGTTGTGGCAGACGCCCTCAACCGAAAGGATACTATACCTAAGCGGGTGCGCGCGTTACAACTTACCATCCAATCTAGTCTTCCTACTCAAATACGAGAAGCTCAGGTTGAAGCATTGAAGGCAGAGAACGTCAGGGCGGAGTCCCTGTGAGGATCAAGGAAACGGTTAGAACAAAAGGAAGACATCGCATACTACGTAACAGGGCGCATCTGGGTTCCAATTTATGGAAACTTACGTGAGCTTGTGATGGATGAAGCACATAAGTCTCGTTACTCAGTACATCCTGGTTTGGATAAGATGTACCATGATTTAAAGACCACGTATTGGTGGCATAGCATGAAAGCCCATATAGCAACTTACGTCAGTAAATGTTTGACTTGTGCGAGAGTCAAAGTCGAATACCAGAAACCATCAGGCCTACTTCAACAACCAGAGATACCAAAGTGGAAATGGGAGCAAATTTCCATGGATTTCGTTAATGGTCTGCCTAGATCACAACGCGGAAATGACACTATTTGGGTGATAGTGGATCGATTAACTAAGTTTGCACACTTCTTGGCTATCAAAGAAACTGACAAGTTCTCTACTTTAGCAGACGTTTACTTGAAGGAAGTGGTTTCGAGGCACGGGGTGCCAACCTCCATTATCTCTGATCGTGATGCGTGTTTTACCTCTAAACTGTGGCAAGCAATGCACAAGTCCTTTGGCTCACGTCTAGACATGAGCACCGCTTATCATCCACAAACGGATGGGCAGTCTGAACGCACCATCCAAACCCTTGAAGACATGCTTCGAGCATGTGTAATCGATTTTGGCAATGGATGGGAAAAGCACCTCCCTTTGGTGGAGTTTTCGTATAATAACAGCTACCACACCAGCATCCAGGCTGCTCCGTTTGAGGCATTGTACGGACGTAAATGCCGATCACCTCTTTGTTGGGCAGAAGTGGGTGACAGTAAAATCATTGGCCCAGAACTTGTGATAGACACAACTGAGAAGATTTCCATGATACGACAACGAATGGCGGCAGCTCGTGACCGTCAGAAAAGCTACGCTGATAAGCACAGGAAGCTACTCGAGTTCCAGGTTTGGGATCGAGTGCTACTCAAAGTCTCGCCTTGGAAAGGTGTTGTTCGTTTTGGCAAACGAGGAAAACTCAACCCGCGATACGTTGGACCTTTCGACATCGTTGAGAAAATAGGCAAAGTGGCCTACAAACTAAACCTACCCACAGAACTCAGTGGAGTTCACAATGTCTTTCACGTGTCAAATCTGAAGAAGTGTCTGTCAGATGAGACCCTCATAGTTCCTTTGAAGGAGCTCACAATCGACAATCAGTTGCGATTCGTTAAGGAACCAGTAGAGATTACTGACCGAGATGTGAAGATTCTCAAGCGTACTAGAATTCCTCTTGTTCATGTTTATTGGAACTCCCGTCGTGGCCCACGTTCGAGTTCGTTGGAACTCCCGAGATGTGTTGCATTCCTGGCGCACGTTGTAGATAAGAAGGTCGAGGAGCCGAAACTTGAAGACATTCATGTGGTGAAGGAATTCCCCGATGTTTTCCTGACGATTTTCCAGGACTACCTTCGCAACGACAAGTCGAATTCCATATTGACTTGGTTCCAGGAGCCGCTCCTGTAGCCAAGGCACCCTATCGACTTGCGCCATCCGAGATGCAAGAATTATCTACACAACTACAGGAGTTGTTGGATAAAGGATTCATAAGGCCGAGTTTCTCGCCTTAGGGAGCTCCGGTCTTGTTCGTAAAGAAGAATGATGGAACACTGCTGATGTGTATCGATTATAGAGAATTGAATAAGCTCACTGTCAAGAATCAGTATCCATTACCGAGGATTGATGACTTATTCGATCAGCTACAGGGATCGAGTTACTACTCAAAGATCAACCTTCGATCTGGCTATCATCAGCTAAGGATCCAGGAAGAGAGCATACCGAAGACTGCGTCCAGGACACGTTATGGGCATTACGAGTTCCTTGTGATGCCATTTGGATTGACGAACGCACCAGCAGTGTTTATAGATCTGATGAACCATGTTTGTAAACCATATCTCAATAAATTCGTGATTGTATTTATCGATGATATTCTGATTTACTCCCGAACGAAAGAAGAGCACGAACAACACCTCAGGACCATTCTGGAACTATTGAAGAAAGAGAAACTTTATGCAAAGTTCTCAAAGTGCGAATTCTAGATTCGCGAAGTACAGTTCCTTGGTCATGTTGTGAACGAGAAGGGTATTCATGTAGACCCAGCCAAGATAGAAGCAATAAAGAATTGGGAAGCTCCCAAAACACCAACTGAAGTTCGACAATTCTTGGGACTAGCGGGATACTACCACCGATTTATTGAGAATTTCTCCAAGATAGCCCAACCGTTGACTTCCCTTCCGTAGAAGGATAAGAAGTACGACTGGGGTGATAAGCAGGAAGAAGCCTTCCAACTTCTCAAAAACAAGCTATGCTATGCACCAATACTTTCTTTACCCGAAGGCACCAAGGACTTCGTGGTATACTACGACGCTTCGCGTCAGGGATTGGGTTGCGTGCTCATGCAATGCCAAAAGGTCATCACTTACGCTTTGAGGCAGTTGAAGGTACATGAAAGGAATTACACTACCCACAACCTGGAGCTAGGCGCGGTGGTATTCGCCTTGAAGATCTGGCGATATTATTTATATGGTACTCGATGTACAATCTTCACTGATCATAAGGGCTTACAACACATATTTGATCAGAAGGAATTAAATATGCGTCAGCGACGATGGGTTGAGTTGCTAAATGATTATGACTGTGAGATTAAGTACCATCCTGGAAAGGCTAACGTTGTAGCAGACGCGTTAAGTCGGAAAGAAATGGTTAAGACTCTAAAAGTTCGAGCATTGGAAATGACTATTCGAACGAATCTCACTGCACGCATTCATGACGCCCAACAAGAAGCCCTCAAGAAGTAGAAACTTAGAGCTGAATATCTCCGTGGTTTGGAGAAGAAATTGGTTCCAAACAAAGAGGGAACCTTACACTTTATGGGGCGTATTTGGGTTCCGCTCTATGGCGGTATTCGAGAAGTTATCTTTGATGAAGCTCACAAGTCGAGATACTCGATCCACCCAGGATCGGACAAGATGTATCAAGACTTGAAAGAATACTACTGGTGGCTGAAGCTTAAAAACGATGTTGTTGTTTATGTCGGAAAGTGCCTAACCTGTGCTAAGGTTAAGGCCGAATATCAGAAACCGTCCGGCCTACTGCAACAACCCGAGATACCCATGTGGAAGTGGGAGCAAATCTCGATGGACTTCATAACGAAATTACCCAGGACCCCTAGAGGGCATGATATGATATGGGTGATAGTCGATCGGTTAACGAAGTCTGCGCATTTCCTATCGATCTGAGAGAAGGATAGCACTAGAAAGCTTGCTGAGCTGTACCTAAAGGAAATCGTGGCACGTCATTGAGTGCCTATCTCGATTATTTCGGATAGAGATGGACGTTTTGTCTCAAGGATCTGGCAATCCTTCCAGGAGGCCTTTGGATCTCAGCTAGATCTAAGCACGACCTTCCATCCGCAAACGGACGGTCAAAGCGAACGGACCATACAAACACTAGAAGATATGCTTCGTGCACGTGTCATGGATCTGGGCGGCAGCTGGGATACTCATCTACCTTTAGTTGAGTTTTCCTATAATAACAGCTACCAAACGAGCATAAAAGCTGCACAGTTTGAAGCTCTATATTGCCGCAAGTGTCGTTCACCTTTGTGTTGGGTAGACGCTGGAGACAAACAGCTGTTTGGTCCTGAACTTGTTGAAGAAACAACCAACAAGATCATGCAGATCCGAGAGCGCATTAAGGCGGCTCGTGATCGACAAAAGAGCTACGCTGATCGAAGATGAAAACCCTTAGAATTCGAGGTGGGAGACAAAGTTTTGTTGAAGGTCTCACCTTGGAATGGTGTAGCAAGGTTCGGAAAATGCGAAAAGCTGAATCCACGATACATCGGACCATTCAAGATCTTGGAAAGAATTGGTACCGTGGCGTACAAGTTAGAGTTACCAGAAGAACTTAATGGTGTACATGATACGTTCCATGTGTCAAACCTGAAAAAGAGTCAAACCCAAGAAACAGTGATCATCCCTGCAGATGAGGTGCATATCGACGACACACTCCAATTTACAAAACAACCTATTGAGGTAACGGATTGGAAGATCCATAAAACAAGGAGGAGTCGCATTAAGCTTGTCAAGGTACGTTGGAACTCTAAGCACGGACCAGAGTACACGTGGGAACATGAGGACCGGTTCAAAGCCAAGTACCCCCATTTGTTCGAGAAAGCTCATGCGGGAGATAACTCAGCCTGAATTTCGGGACGAAATTCTTTTAACGGGGGGAGACTGTGACAACTGGCACAAAACCGGTAATTTCCGTATAGTTTTAATTGTTATTTAATATCTGCAATTATGTGCTTAAGTGTCAATATTGTCTGATTACATGCTATACATGTGAATTCATGCACGTTTTGTACTTCAAAAATTGCTTTGTGCATTACTCTAAACGTTGCGTCAGAAAGACTAGTAAACTCACCGGTAAGACACGCTGTGTCAGTAATTCTGCAGAAAGCAGTCAGATAATAGAATTTTGCCCAGTTAAGTGGGTGTGAAATGACTAAAATGCCCTCTACCCCCCTTTCTCTTTATCTCCTTGTCTTTATCTGCACACCTTCACACCTCCACACCTCACACCACCCATAACACCACCCCTAAATCCAAACCACCACAACCAAATCCTGCTGTCGCCAGAAAACGAACCACCAAACCACCGCCACTTCATCACCCTTACCCACCCCACCCACCCATACCCTCACCGGAAAAAAACGAACCGGTAAGGGAATTGTAGTGGTAGATTCACCATTTAATAAATATAATCATAGGAAATGAAACCAAGATTTGAACTAATGAATGCAGATCCGAGCATAAGTGAGTACAAAGAATCATTAATAGCTTCAGTAATGTTATTGGGAAAAGAGGATTTGAAACAGTGTTTAGTGTGCTGATTATGGATACTCGAGCGGTTGTGAAGATGCTTTCTGAATCATCAGCTCAAGGGTGCAGGGAATTTAAGTCAGAAGTAAGTTTTCTATAAATTAATTCATACGAAAACTGCTTTATTCAATCATTGAAAAGGTTTGAATACAAACATAACTTCACTTTTTGGGTACTGTGATGAAGGCAGCCACAAGGGAATTATCTATGAGTACATGGCTAACGGAATACCGGTTCGTTTTTTTCCGGTGAGGGTATGGGTGGGTGGGTGGGTAGGGGTGATGAAGTGGCGGTGATTTGGTGGTTCGTTTTTCGGCGATGGCGGTATTTGGTTGTTGTGGTTTGGATTTGGATTTGGATTTGGATTTGGATTTGGATTTGGGGGTGGTGTTATGGTGGTGTGAGGTGTGGAGGTGTGAAGGTGTACAAACAAGGAAATAAAAAGAAAGGGGAGAGAAAGGGCATTTTAGTCATTTCACATCTATTTAACACCAAAAACTAACCCCCATCTGCGCCATGGACTATCCAGGAATGAAATTGCAAAAGTTCGGGACTATAGCTGTAATTTTAAAAAGTTAGGGACTAAAGGTGAAAAATGAGCAAACCACAGGGACTATCCGGGCATTTTTCTCTAACTAAATAGAATTTTATAAAGGCATGTTATGCCCAAAACAAATAATTTTTCTTAATTTGTGTTTTAAATAATTCATGACGAACAAAGATTGTAAATAAAACAAAAACAAAGTAAATTTAGAACTTGGATTCCTGACACTCTAAAGATAAGCCTAAAAACCTTCTCTTTTACCTATTACGTTTGAGTGTGTAAGCCACATTTTAGAGTTTTTCTTCAGGACAAGTAAAGATTCAAGTGTGGGGGTATTTGATGTCCGTAAAATACAACATATAAATTATATCAAATATGACATAAAATCAACCCTTTTTCAGTACTAATGTTGGAAAAAGCGTGTTTCTTTGTTCCTTTTTAATTTACAGGGTCAAAAGAGCTTAAACACACAAAAGAAGCAAATTAACAGCAGAAACTAACATAAATACAAGGAAGGAGGATTGACACGACTCGCCGAGCCCCCGTCCACATCCAAACTAACAAAAATAACAAAAATAGAAGCTTAGGCACGGGGCCGTGCCCATTAGGCATGGGGTCGTGCCCAGTCAAGATTCCATGCAGAAAAAGACAAGAAGAAAAGACAAACCAACACAGGGTCGTGCCAACTCAACATGGGGCATGGTCAACTCTAAGATTCGTAGAATCTGAGATAGTACAACAAGTACAATTGCCACGAGCCGTGCCGTTGACACACAAGGCCATGTTAGTACAAGGTCTGACACTACAGTTAATGAAGAGCAGAGAGAATGAAGGCCACGGGGCCGTGCCAGGAGGGCACGGGGCCGTGTTGACAGTCTGCTTTCAGCTATAAATAGGGGTGCTTGGTTTCATTCCAACTCATCCCTTGGCAAACCACTTCTCTTACACTTGCCACCACTCCACCACCACTACAACCCACCACCATCATCCATCTTCCATCTTTTAGAGTGTCTAGTAGTCTCAGGATCGAAGATTAATCGTAAGAGTTCTTGTCAATCAAAGGCCATGCTTGGCTAAACTCTTACAACACTTGGTGAAGACAAATCTTTTATGTATTACTTTTTGATTTACAACCTTTGGCTTCTTTTTATTTGGCTATGCATTAATGACTTTAATAACTAGCTTTCTATATTGAAGGTGAATTTTACTTAATCATTCTTCATGTTTTGTTGATTCACTTATTCGTGTCGGTACGGTCTATATAAAGCACATTAACTTCCTGGAAGGGGGTTAGAAGGGTGATTGGGTAAATTCTTGTCTCGTTCAGTGTATAGATCCTGCGAGAACCTAGTTCAAGCTTAGTAGGACTTCACGAGAGGTAGGTCTTAACCGCCTCAGGAGAAGTAAGAACCGCTTGAATCCCTTATCTATAAACTACTATTAAAACATTAAACCGACATTGGGGGGATATATCCTTGCTGACTCAGACCAATAGGTTGAGGGTAACGCTGCCTGGAAGGGGGCCTACCACTTTTTGCATTAATGACTTAATTATCTTTCAATAATCCGACCTCGCGGGACTGTATCCCTGCTGACTTAGACCAATAGGTTGAGGGTAACGCTGCCTGGAAGGGGGCCTACTACTATAACTTAAAGATAATCTCTTAAAATGCCCAAAGTGCAGAAGTCCCTATGGGATACAAAAAAGAGGAGTTGGAACCAAGTGATTTCTTCTTGTCTATTTGTGTTTCCTTATATTTATTTTTATTTTATAGTTTATCTTTTTAAAACTTTCAAAACTTTTTATCAAAATTTGGTTAGATTAGACGTTCACGATAAACCGGTACTAATAACTCTTATGTCCTTGAACGACCTCGGTATCTTGCCATCATTATACTAAGTCCGCGATGGGTGCACTTGCCCTAACGTATGTAGAGTGATAGTATTATATCGTGTTTTATAAATTTAAAACTTGACTCGCGAGTAAAAAGTGCTTAAAATATATCTAAAAATTATATACACACATGCACACGTCAATGGAGAAGTGTGTATATAGCAAATTTCATGGTTCTAGAAAAGGAGTCATAATTTGCATATATGTAGATGACATATTGATCTTCGGTACTGACCAAGATCAAGTTGATAAAATAAAGAAATTTTTTAGTGCATATGTCTGTCGCCTACGTCTTGATGTAATAAGGCTAGAAGCCTCAAATATGAGTTGTTTGTATAAAACTAATCTCATCCATACGGAGGAGTACATCGACACGGATGATGCTCATCCGCACGGATGAGCAGGTTCGTGCAAATGGAACTTATGTTCATACGAAGGTAGTCGTTAAGTCCGTACGAAGATAGCCTAGTATATATAGGTGTTCGGACTGACTGTTCCGCACGGGTGAGTGTGGACTTAGAGGCGAAGCGCTGTCCGATTTGTACCGTGATTGAAGATTATTTAGAAAACATAGAAAATTGTGAAATCTTGTGTTTCTGCTTATGTTTGATGGATTCCGCATGACAAACATAGGTTTAGATATCACCGTGAAGTAATCGAGCGATCCGTAACCGGACCTACAAGTGGTGTTAGGATCTGAGTTTCTTTTGATTGTGTTTGTTTGAAAATAATGAAGATGAAACAGAGATAAATGCAGCAGAATTAAATGAAACAAACTTTCAACACACAGTCCATGAGAGAATAAGTTTTAGCAAACATGTTTGACATGAAATCGAATGATTGTATTTGTTACAAAAATCAATCACAATGCATGCATGCACATAATCTCCCCCTCAGCCTGAGCTCACTATGATTGTTCATACAGAATGACTTGGTGATGAAGAGAGCTAATAGAACAGTACAGGGTACTGTTCTATTTATAGTACAGAACATACCACTGAGCATCTTTGGCTGGCGTCACCATTAAAGTGACATCTAACCTCCTAACAACCTCTAACCACTGACTATTACAACCACTGACGACTAAACAACTGATTACAAATATATTACAAAGAATAAACTAAAACTACTACTTCTTCATTCCACTATTATAGCTCCAGCAGTGCTTTGTGTCTTCAGTAGTACTTGAACCATATCAGTAGATTGAGCATCAGTGCTTTATCTTCAACAGTCTTTAGGGATCAACAGTTGTTGTGAAGGGCAGTACTTAGAGGTCATCAGATGTTAGGGCCATATTCAAGGGGAAATATCTGATGCAAACAACTGCTTATTGTGAATCCACTGATCTGATCCAGTTTGGCTTTATCAATTGTTCCTTTGTAGGGTTCAATCTCAACAATCTCCCCCTGGAACAGATAATGCCAAAACTCTTCATTATTTTGGATTTTTATTGTCTCGTCAGGAGTTCCCTAACTTGCCCTTTGAATTGTAATTCAAAGTTCATGGAATCGTCATCATCCTCATCCCTGCACAATGTAAGCTCAAGGAGATCTTGTAGATCTTCTACACCCAGGCCAAGTGATTCTTCCCTTGATATGTGCTTCACCTCACCACTGGATTTGAGCAGAGTCAATACGTGGGTCTTTTGGTCAGACTTCCACTTTAGTATTTTTGAATCCAGTGGGTTTCTTGGGAGAGTCTTTATTTTAGATGAGTTTGGAGATGGAGGTCTGTTCAGAACATTTTTCGCTATATCTTGAAGTTTTGCTGAGTCAGCATCCTCTAGAACCATTCTTTTGATAGCCTCGTTAAAATACTCAGCTTCCTTTTATTTATCTTCTGCATCAGTCTGTTTTTGCCTCTTTCTTTGGTTTAGCTCAATGACAGAGGTATCAGATGATGTGAACAGTGGTTCAGAAGTGAAGGCCTGCTGTTTTGGTTTATCAGTGGTTTTGTAGACTGGTTTCTTTGGAGTAGTGGGGTCCTTTTTCCTTAGCTCTTCCAGTCTTTTGTAGGTCTGGTCTATATTTTGTTTTGACCATCTTGCTATCTGCCTAGCTATTCCATATTCTGCTGCAACCAACTCTTCTCTCTTCCTTTTGTATTCCAATGTAAGATCAACAATTTTCTTACTGAATTTGCTCCAGTTTGGTGCTATTTTTCTCATACCTGGATCATTTTTTATTCTTTTAATTCTTTTGAGTTCTGCCTTGAGAGAAATGAGTGGCCAGTCTTGGAATTGTTCAGCTTTTGCAGGATAAAATTTTTCACTCATGATCAATTTTATGAGATCTTCTTTCAGATCTACTTGTAAGTCAGCATCTGGAGGCGGGTTGGACATCTCTTTACTCAGGTCTCTTACATAGTCTTCTAATTGTTTAACCTTGGTGAGCAAGAACTGCATTCGACTTGAGAAGGCATTATCACCCTGCCCTTTGCATTCATACTTGGCCCTCCATTCAGCTTGCTTGGCTTTGAGTTTTAGATATTCATCCATGTTTTTAGGATCTCTAAAACTTGCCAGAGAGGGGAATTTCCCCTTTGAAGGGTCCTCTACTAAATATAACTGTTTCATTTCTTCCTTTACTGCATGCAGTTCTAGTGGATAGGTGGCTGCTAATGGTACGAGATCAGCAGGATCAAATCCTACCAAGGTTGTTGTATATTTGATTGGGTTGGCCAATTTTAGAGGATTGAATGGTTGGGGTTTAATCACATTGTAAGGTTTGGATGATATTGGAATTGGTGCTGCTATGCCATCATCATGCACCTGGAACTTTCTTTTTCTTGTATACACCTTTTTGGGTGAAGGTGATTTTGTTTGATTTTTTGGAGTAGAAAGAATTATGGCTTGGGTAGGAGTGTTTGAGGTGATGGGTGACTGACTAACAGCTGTTGAAACTGTAGGATCGTTTTGCGACCTAATGAGTCGTTCAGAGTCAACACAAAGCTGTTTGAAAGGTGGAAACAGTCAAACAACTTCAAATCAGTGTAAGAAATGTGTAGAAACAGAGTATGATACTTAAAACAAGCTTCTCATTGATATTTGACTTGATTACACGGTGAAAATTGGGCAGCACTTCGTTACACCTTCACTAATTTCGTACCAAATGAGAAGCTTCACATACCTATATATAGACAGATGATTTCGCATGAAATAACATTATGCTATTTCGTGCGAAATTACCCAAGTTAATTTTGTGCGAAATAGCAACATGCTATTTCGTGCAAAATTACTTCTAACATACATAAACTTTACATTATTTGTCATTTTGACCCCTATACAAGCTACCGACATGACCTAGACTTTAGACGTAGGCTATAGACATTATGCACCAACAAACCCGCCCTTCCATATGGCCGTAGTCTTCAGTCAGGTCTTCACCGCTTTCTTCACAACGACTTGAACTTTTCTTCCCTCGGCTTAGGCTTTTTCATCAACAGCTTCCTAAGCTTCTCGTTCTCGTCAACCTTTTTCTTCTCTTTAGCAGCCATTCTTTGTACAACTGTATGCCTTAGCATGTTGTCTTTATCTTCTCGAACTTTTCTTTCTCTCTCAGCCTTCAATGCTTCCGCTTTCTCAATCTCTCGCCACTTAGACGTCCATTTATTGTCAGCATTGATACCTTTTTGGAAGCATATAGAAACAACCTTCTGAAATTGCATTGCTTGGTCTTTGTCTTCAACTTTAAATCCAATCTTGTTAACAAACAAGCATTCAATGTCTTTTGTCGAGCAATTCACCAACCATAAAGGATCATACACATGAATGTATTTGACTTCATTTTCAACTCTGTAGGTGATCACAGCCTCAGTAGTCAAACAACTGTACACCCAATACAAAAATCCTGTATGAAAATCCTGCTTCATTTTCGGCACCGAAATGTTCTTTAACACTTTTGGCTTCTTTATCTTCAGGATTGTTTCTTCATTTCCAGTTTCAGGATTCACTCTCCTCACCTTCTTTGGATAGTGAGGTTTCAGTGCTTGAATCCTCTAAAGGCTTCAAATTTCATCAGACCCTAGATGGGTACATCATGCTTTCTGACGGGATAATCCAGAGTTCTAACTTTCGATAACTCTTCAACATCCCACCAAGGTAGGGACATGATATCCTGAATATATTCAAAATACTGCACTCCAAATTCTCATCGAATAGCATACATATTAACTTGTGGCAAGAATCCCCAGCTGATAATGTCCCCAAGTGATACTTCTCTATCTCTCTTATAAAACTTGAGCGGACGTTTGAATTTTCTTTCGGTACTCTTTCTAAACCACTTCTTGCGTTCTTCGCACTGTGCATCTTTCGCTGTACCATCAAAGTTCTTATCTTTCAGACATTCTGTGACTTTCCTTCTCAACTCCTCTACATTTACTTGACTGAAAAACTCAACAAGCGTTGGAAAGTTTGATGTATCAACATTTGCATTTTCTTCGTCGCTGCAGTCTTCAACCTCAACTTGATCATAATTATCTGCCTCTTCCACATACTTGTACTGATACTTAGGTTGTTGATTCATATCAAACGCATTCAACTCTTTTTCAAAGTCAAACTTGAAGTTAGGATCATCAATACGCATCATCTCGATAATATCATCCATGGTGTAAGTATGTCTGATTTCTCCTTCCTCAACTTCAGGCTCTAGATGCAAAATCAACTTTTCTCTTTTATCGACATTTTGATCATCAACGTTCTCCCCCTCACCTGTAGCATCCTCAGGCTCTTCATTCACATCATCGTGAAGATAATCATCGACATTCTCTTCATTCGACGCTTCTGTTACTTTAATTCCTGTACCACCCTGACCATCGTCATCATTATCATCATCACTGTGACTACTAGCATAGAATACATCATCTGCATCATCTGTTTTGTCTTCATCAACATCCTCTTCTTCTTCATCATCCTCTTCTTCATCATCCTCTTCAACATTATCCTCATCATTAATAACATCATCAATTAATACATCTTCCTCAAAAATACCAGAGACAACAGATATAGGACGAGGATTCTGAATAGGTGATTCAGGTACAGTTGATGGAACAATTGCTCTCTCAGCAATTTTAGAAACTCCTTCAATACCTTTACCCTTGTTCTTCTTCTCAGCTTGACGTCGAGCTCTAACCTCTTCAACTTCAATCTCTTCAAATCTCTGCTCAACAGACTTTCCAAGCAAGTTTTCTAACACTTTATTCATCATGTATATCTCGTGTTCTTTCATTGCTTTAGCAGCTTCCAATTCTTTGTTCTTTAACTCAAAGTACTTGTTCTGCTCATCTCTGCGTGCTTTCTCTTCTTCCAACTCTGCAACTTTAACTTTCAGAATATCAATCTCAGCTTGATCAGATTCAACTTTCTTTAACAATGAAGAATTTTCAGCTTCGACTGTCTTTACACGCTTTTCTAGTTTCTTTTCATGATCCAACAACTTCTTGTTTTCAACCAATACTTCTTCTACTTTCTTTTCCAACTTTTTTACCAGCTCATCATTCACAAAACTGAAATCTCCAATATCTTCTAGAGGAATATTTGGAACGTTCGGAAAATTTTTGTAACTAGAAGATCCAGGAGTAGATTGTACTTGTGGTTGGGTAGATGGTGGTGTTTGAAGTATATGTGGTGAAGTGATAATAGGTTGTTCATGTGGTGGTGATAGTTGTGGTGGTGGTGGTGGTGGTGGTGATGATGGTTGTGGTGGTGATGAATGAATTGGTGATGTAGGTTGTCTTGGAGGTGATTGATGAAGTGGTGAATGAATTGGAGATGGTTGATGTTGAGGTTCAGGTGGTGGTGATGGTGATTTACTCGGTTTTTGGATTGGTTTCTTCTTCAACAGAACTTTTAACTTCTTTGCTGCCTTTGGAGTAACAACTCTCTTTCTTGCACTTGCTTTCTTTTTTCCACCTGATGATGAAGGTGTCTGAGATTCTATAACATTCTTAGGAGATGGATTGTATAATTCATCATCTTTATCCTCTTTCCTCTTTCTCTTAAGTTGTTTCTCTTTTTCAATCTCAGCTTTAATTCTCTTTGCACGTTCTGTTTCATCAATTTCTTCATCAGACGAGCTTGATGAGCTTTTATCTACATCATCACCTTCTTCATCACCGGCTGTCTTTTCTGGTTCAGTATTAAACTCATTGAGAGATTTCAAAAACTTAGCAGATTCAGGAGACAAACGAACATCTCCTTCAACATTAACTTCTGCTTTAGCTTCATCTTCTTTCTCTGATTCATCAACAAGCATAGTCTCAACACTTTTCTTTTGACGCTTTTTCTTTGGCTGAGATGATGAACCCTCCTCTACTTGAACTTTCGGAGTTGCTTTCCTGCTCCTCTTTTTCTTCTCTTCTTTCAAAAACCACTCGTTTCTTGTTTCTCTGAAGCTTGCAAGTGTTTTCAACTCATTTGCATAACTTGCTTCTTTCATTTCTTTCTCATTTTTCCAGTATTGATGATTGATTGGATCTGGATCTTGATAATTCTTATCTTTGATGAAACCAAAGAATTCAGCTTTCGTTGTTGGCTCTGGATGGTTTGGGTGATATCTGGCCAATTGTTTCAAAGACTCATTATCCATATGGAGCAATACCAACAGATCATTGTTTTCATCTTTCTCCAACTCAGGATAAGCGTGATCTAACATCATTTGAACAAATCGTGGATACACCCAAGTCTTGCTCTTTGAAGTAATGTTCTCTACCATGTAATGAAACACAATCTTCGAAAAATTATACTTCTTGTTTAACACGAGAGCTGTCACCATGTTCATTTGATAATCCCGCATCACATCATAACCTCCTTTTCGATGACTGAGTGCATGCAATACTGAATGTATAACAAACTTGTAAGACTTTGGAAAACACGCTTTCAAGTAGTTGGCCTTGTTTAGTGGACCATTGTAACCCATCCGCAACATGCATCCTTTTTCCATCCTCTCTGGGAACTTTGTTGGAGAGTTTTCGTCGTCCAGAAAGTTTATCACTTCTCGTACAAGCTGCTCTGTGATAATTATTGGTTTATCTTGCCCATTTAAGCTCACAAACGAATTTATTGTCTTGTTTTCCTCATTATATGTTGCCTTCTCCCAAAACCGCTCAATATGTGATCTGAATACCAAATGTTGATTCGTCAAAGCTTTCTGAATCGGTAACCTTCCCATGAACTCTAGAATCCCTGTGAATTCAGCCATCTTTGGTATCTCCTTATCGTAAACACAACAGATGTTGTGTAGTGGATCAAATAACACATTCGACGCCTGAAAAATAACAACATACAATCAAATCAAACACTTTTGAAAATTTTTTCATCAAAACACTACATTCAAACGAAATACCCTCATACGAAATCACATTTCATGCGGAATGACATTTTGAAGCGAAATCACAATGTGAAACGAAATCACAGTTTGAAATGAAATCAAATGATTTTAAACGAAATCAATCTTCAAACGAAATGCCATGTTGAAACGAAATGACATCTTGAAACGAAATGATCATTTGAAGGGGAATAACATGTTTCAAACGAAATACCTATTTCGTATGAAATGAGTTGTTATTTCATTTGAAATCCCTGATCATGAACCAAATTTCTCAAAAACTTTTCTGATGATGAAATTAATCATCTGGGTTTGTTCTATATCAAATTCCGAGCACACAGGTCTGTTTTATTTTCAATTTTACCCAACAATTTGATCTAGATCAGAGTTCAAACTTTCAGATCTACCGTTTTCAAACGGAATCAAGTCATCAACATCAAATTGGAGCCCTAGATCTTATTTACTACACATTCCGAGTTCAAGAGTATGATTATCATTCATTTTATTTAACAATCAAACCCTAGATCTAAATTTCAAATCATGTTCATCGCCGACCAAACGAAATTAGTTTTAGATCTGTATCAAATCAACAAGATTTCTTATCTTTCCCATGATTATAGTTGAATAAACCAACTAAAATCAGATTACGAGCAACAAACCGGGCAGAATAACGGCTTAAAATCGAAGTGATGGATGTTTTGTTTGAAATCGCCGGACAAGAACTTTGAAACGAAATAACAGAAATGACTCGTTCAAACGAAATTCCTCCTCTATTTATAGACAACCTTATTTCGTGTGAAATAGGCATTGAGGCCTTTTCAAACGAAATCATGTTCAAGCAAAATCAATGTTTTCAAGCGAAATCTCATTTTCAAGCGAAATCATCGTTTCAAGCGGAATGACTATTTCGTGCGAAATAGTCATTTCGTTTGAAATGACAATTTTTTCAAAATTTTCATTTTTTTTTAACTTTTGATATTTTACCGTCACACCCAGTTTACCAAGTCTAAGTTAATGACCTTGGTCAACTGTTTAGCGTGCCAAGTCCAAGTTAATGACCTTGGTTGACCAGTTTATGAAGATGCTGATTTTCTGACACTGATTTAAGTTCAAATTAATGAACTTTTGAACTTTTTCAAAGAATTACCAACACCTTTTCACAATAATTTGCTTATCCAACCCTCATGATCCAAACTTGTTCAACACATTAAGACTTTGATCATCAGATCCCCAACGTCCGTTGTCGAAAATAACATGAAAATCAAATCTTTTTGGATTTTATAAAATGCTAAACAAACAGACAATCTTTTTGGATTTTTGATAAGCAACAAATCTGTACAAACAATATTTTTGGTGAGCATGTTAGGGGATCATATCAGCTGTTGACAAGCTACAAATACCGTTAAGCTTTGATTTAATAATCAGCATTAAACAATTCACAGTGATTGTCGATATACTAATCCTCTTTAAATTTTCACACAAATTTCAATCTGTTCAGGATACGAATTTAGTGTTTTAAAGGCTTAACTTATACGCGTGTACCACCTCAGAATATACACCCGTATCCAGATCCCAATATTCAGTCTTACACGTGAGTATACCTAGATGATGTCTGTAAGGGGTTAAATGCGAGGGCCATGAGAGCTCAGGCTATTGCTTCCGCAAAATCAGAGAGATGATGGCTTAGACTTTAGGTGGGTCCCCTTCAGGGATCTTCTTTTACAACAGCACATGAATAGCATTTTCAATGTTTCATCATTTTTTATGCTGGGGGGAGGCTTTTATTTCAAGCAGCGTAAAGTATTCTCCGGGGACTAATTGCTTCCGCAAAATCAGAAGTCTCGGGATAATACCCCAGATATCACTAAGTATAAAGACCTAGTATCTCAGAAAGAGGGATCTTTCAAACAAGATTTCAGGGGTTACCCATATATCCGAGATGTTCCCCACGTAAAAGCAAGAAATTTAGGTTTATATCCCGAACAAACCTACTAAATGTGTAAAAACCTATCGGCATATCATCTGCAAGACTGCTTAACACATTTTTATCTTTACATTTCTTTAGCGTACTGCATCTGTCTAGCTGATGTACTATCATTTCCCCTTTTTTACACAAACTCTTTTACAATTTTTCAATGTTTTTGGATTTTGACATTTTATCATGTTTCTGGATTTTCTGCAAACTTTCTCCCCCTAAAAATAAAAACATATTTTTGTGTTTTTGGATTTATCAAAAGCAGAAAATAAACTGCACAAAAACATGACAACACGACGTGGATCACTTCAGATCGCCGTCCTCCACTGCTTCACATTCAACAACGCTCCCAGAAAACAAATTTTTCAACCCATTTAATTTCAAAAGATAGTTAAATCTCTTTTTATCAAAAGGTTTTGTGTAAAAATCAGCTTTCTGATCATCGGTGTGTATATGTTCAATTCGGATCAATTTCTTCTCGTAGCAATCACGGATGAAATTATGCCGAATTTCAATATGTTTCGTTTTAGAATGGTGAACCGGGTTTTTAGTTATGTTTATCACTGCCTCATTGTCCACATAAATGGGTGTATCCAAGAACTGCAAACCAAAGTCCCTCATATGCTGCTGGATCCAGAGGATCTGAGAGCAACAGCTGGAGGCCGAAACGTATTCAGCCTCGCATGTAGAGAGAGCGACCGAGGTTTGTTTCTTGCACTGCCAGGTGACTAGTCGAGTTCCAAAGAACTGACACCCAGCAGTGGTAGACTTCGCATTTTGCTTGCAGCTTCCAAAATCAGAATCGGAAAAACCAGAAAGAGAGAAGTCACCAGACTTAGGATACCACAAGCCGGTGCTTGGGCAGCCTTTCAAATACCGTAAAATGCGTTTCACGATCGTCAAGTGTGGCTGGCGTGGGCTGGACTGATATCCGGCGCATAAGCAAGTCGGATACATGATGTCCGGGCGGGAAGCAGTTAGATACATCAAAGATCCAATTATCGACCGATAATACGTCTCGTCCACTTTCTCTCCACTCTCATCTGGACAGATTCCGTGATTTTGAGCCAAGGGGGTTGAAGTCGGAGTAGATTCAGACATGTTAAACTTCTCCAGAACATCGTTCACGTATTTGGTTTGATGAATGAAAATTCCTTCGGGCATTTGATCCACCTGCAGCCCTAGGAAGAACTTCATCTCCCCCATCGAGCTCATTTCAAACTTTCTTTTCATCACTATTTCAAAATCTTTACACAAATCATCATTTGTCGATCCAAAGATGATGTCATCGACATAAATCTGCACGATCAATATATGCCCTGCAACCTCTTTGGTAAACAATGTACTATCAGCCGTCCCTCTGCTGAACCCGTTGGCCAGCAGATATTGGGAAAGCGTGTCATACCAGGCTCTCGGGGCCTGGTGTAATCCGTAAAGCGCTTTATCCAGAAGATAGACTTTGTTTTTGTGTAATGGATCTGTGAACCCCGGCGGTTGTCCAACATACACTTCTTCTTTGATTTTGCCATATAGGAATGCAGATTTCACATCTAGTTGGTAGACTTTGAATCCTTTCCAGGACGCGAATGCCAGGAAGATTCTTATCGCCTCGAGTCTAGCAACAGGTGCATACACTTCCGTGAAGTCAATGCCTTCTTGCTGACTGAATCCCTGTACTACCAATCGTGCTTTATTTCTTACAATCACTCCTCTATCATCCCTTTTACATTTAAAGACCCACTTTGTCTTTATCAGCTTCTGATTTTCAGGAAGATCTACCAATCTCCATACTCCCAGCTTCTCAAACTGCTGCAGCTCTTCCTGCATAGCGTTCACCCAGCTTTCTTCAGTTAAAGCTTCTTTATACGTTTTTGGTTCAACCTGCGAGATAAAACATTTTAGTGAGAATTCTTCCTATAAAGGAGCAACAGATGTATAAAAACATGTAAGAGCTCTGTTGATCTGATCCCGCGTTTTTACTCCGCTCTGAAGATCACCAATTATCTGATCTGAAGGATGATACGACAAAGTTCTTGGCATAGCAGTGTCAGGCACGCTCACTTCCGATTGCAAGTTCGTAATATCTTGATCACCGGTGTGATCCTCAGCTTCTTTCGTTGCAACATTTGGTTCCTCGTCAAAAATCGGACCGTCTTCCGATTCTGAGTCATTAGAATTATCAAACGTTGGAGCTGGTTCCTCTGGGGGTTCGTGTATCGTTCCACTTGGACCTGTCTCGTGATCGTTTGTACCACTTGTAGGATTGCTTGTACCCACGTCGGGCTAAGAAACTACCAACGGTCTCGGCACCTGATCTTGTGACATAGATTGTTGATGTTGGTATAGTAAAACGAGTTCCTCTACGCTTGGCTCAGTCGGCAGTTGGAAATACTCCCAGAGTTTATCATAATCGAACAAAAATCTTTGTCCGGGAAGTTGTGGTGGAGCAGTATGCTTCTGACAATCAACATGCTGAACTTGAATTATCTTCCCCAGGCATGGTACGAACACCCTCTTGAGCGGACTCGCATAACCTACAAAGAAACCCTCATTAGATTTTGCACCAAACTTACCATCTGGATCAATAAAAGTACAAGGAGATCCAAACGGTTCTAAAAACTTCAAATTTGGTTTGTAACGATGAAGAAGTTCAAAACATGTTTTCTTGTATTTCTTCACTGTGAGAACACAATTCAGTGTATAACACGATGCTGCAACTGCTTCACTCCAGAAAAATATTGGCAACTTGGAATCGGCGAGCATAGTTCGAGCTGTTTCAATTAAGGTACGATTCTTTCGTTCAGCTACACCATTTTGCTATGGAGTGTATGGTGCACTAAATTCATGAAGAATCCCTTTCTCATTACAAAACTCGAGCATTCGATTGTTTTTAAACTCCGTTCCATTATCGCTCCGAATTCTTCTGATTGGAACTTTGTACAGCGTTTCCATCTTCTTGAATAGAACCATTAACGTCTCAAAAGTTTGATCTTTACTTTCCATACACACTACCCATGAAAACCTTGTGAAGTCGTCAGTGACCACAAGACAGTACAAGTCTCCGCTTACGCTTTTTACATTAACTGGTCCGAAAAGGTCCATGTGGAGCCTTTCGAGCGGAACTCTGATTGAATTCAACAACTTCTGCGGGTGTGTTTTCTTTGTTTGTTTTCCATTCTTGCACTCTACACAATCATCATTTAAATGAAAATTTTTCAGATTTACACCCTCTATAAGATCATTGTGCACAAGAAAATTCATTTTTCTGACATGAATGTGACCCATCTTTCGATGCCACATTCTGGACTCTTTTTCAGTCGCTTTCGTTTTTGTCACAAAAAATTGTTTCTGATGATTTGTTGTTGTTGCGACACTCATATCCAGGACATACAAATCGTTTTCCCGTCGAGCGCGCATCAACACCATGTCCTCAGGAATTTTAAAACCAGGTTTTATGATTAAACATTCATATTTTGTAAAGTGTACTGTAAAAGACTTGTCACAGATCTGTGAGATGCTCAACAGATTGTTTTGAAGTTCGATGATATAGTTCACTTTGTCAAACGTCACGACTCCATTTGTCAGAGTTCCTTCACCAATTATTCTGCCACCCTGATTCCCTGCAAATCCAACATATCCTCCGTTGATAGATTTGACGTCATAGAGCAAAACCAACATTCCCGTCATATGCCTTGAAGCTCCGCTATCCATGATCCACTTTGAGATTATTGACCTCGGAAGCCCCTGCAAACATGAAAGAAATTCATTCAAACAATGAAGCCCATGATTTCTTTACTTTTGGAACACTACCAAACACAAGATCACATGACACATCAACTTTCGGAATGTTAAAAATGAAATTTGGAACAGCAGATTTGGATTTTGGTTTTGAATCTCCCTCCTTAATTGGTGGGAATTCCTCTAGCAACTTGTCTAGTTCAAATTCCAGTTTTTCAACATCATTTTCAAAAACTTTTGATTCAAATTTCAAAACATTTTCCATCTTCTTCTCTTCAATTGATTGTTTTGATTTTGCTACCCATGATTGGTTTTCAAAAATTTTCGTCTTTGGATAAATCTTTGAAGTCTTTTGGGTTTTCAAAGATTCACCAATTTCAAATGTTGATTTCGGCTTATCCTCGGTCTTCAAAAATCACCTCTTTTCAAAATACGAATGGGGGAAACCATTGGTGTTTTACCCTTAACATCAGTTGAAGTTTTAGGTTTGGGTTTTTGCAAAACTGGTTTCTCAAGCTTTTTCATACACTGCTTGGCCATGTGACCAATTTCATTGCAGCGGTAATAGATTCTTTTGTCATACTCGACAAAAATTGATCTGTAGGTCTCCTGTCTCAACTTCTTAGCTGCATTGAAATCGTCAATGGCTTTTTGACTGAAGATATAATCCTTTTCAGCATCAACACTAGGACCAGCAACAAAATTATCACTAATCTTTTCTTTTGGCTTGACATTGTTCTTAGCCATTTTCTTTTCAAATCCAACACCTTTGTTCTTGAAGTTGTTACCATTTCTTTTGTTAGACCCATTTTTACCTACCCAATCCTTTTTCCCAGGGTTGTTCGGTTGTTGTTTCACAAAAGACTTTTTAGGTTTTGAAAGAAACTCGTTATTGTTAACCTCATAAATGTCAATCTCCACAAGCTTAAACACTTTTTCAACATTTTGCATGTTTGCGTTCTGGATTGGATACTCAAAATCAGAATAGAGTTTGTCAGTTCCGGTCATTGTGTAAACCACAATGATCGAATCATCATTCGCAACTTTGTCTGATTTTGGTATGAACTTGTCCAAGAAGTTACCATCTTCTTCAGAATCAGAAATGGAGTTTTCAAAATGAGTTTTCACAGTATCAAACTCCAAGTTATCACTTTCTTCATATAACACTTGGTCAACAACGGTTTTGATCACCTGTGACTCATTATCAGTGTCGGATGGAGAAAATGTAACGTCAATGCTCTGAGGCAACTCATTCTCAATGGTTCTCAACTTGAGATTCAATGCAGATTCCACCCCATCTAGATACTTTTGAGTGTAATGATTCCACATTGGAGGTGGAACACATTTGAAGACAGATTTCGCATCATGTTGTTGCGGATGAATTTGATCAATCACATATAATGAAGCATCATAACTCATCAGTTTCTTATCAATTCTCTCAGTTTCAATTCTCATTAACTCAAGTTCTTTTTTCAAAGAAGCAATTGTGTCCAGAAGGATGTTAATTTCCATCTGTTTATCCATGACAGTAGATTTTAGCAATTTTGTGGCTTTAACATTTTCAAAACTTTCCTGTTTAATCATTTTGATTGATCGTGCCAACGTGTCATATGCTTTTTTTTATCTCACTGAGATCAAATTTTACTTCATTAGTAAATTTCTTCAATTCTTCAAATTTCTTGTCTTTTTCAAGACAGTCCATGCATGGTTTTGAACAGTTTTTGCATGGAATTTCAAGAATCGAAACAACCTTTTCGGTAACCTTTTCTTCTTGATCAATTTTAATATATGTTTTACCAAAACCATAAGACTCTGACTCAGACTTTTCTGTTGATTTGATCTCCTCATTTTCCGATTTCTAGTCAGACTCCTTTTTGACAGTTTCGACAGACACACTTTCAACTGACTCTGTTTCGACAGACTTTGATTCAACAGATTCTGTTTCTACCTCTTTTAACTTGCCCATCAATGCTTTGTCAGCAATCTCTTTTAGGGTCTCTTCATTCATTTCTTTGGAGACGTCTATTATTTCTTCAACTGGAACTTTTTCAACATCGTATCGTGGACAGAATCCTGTAGTTGGCTCATTGAAAAAACCTGCAAAAGAGTTAAACATATTAGGAGGCATTATTGATTTGAAAGAACTAGCAATTGTCTCATGTTCAGACTGGTAGTAATAGACTTCTGCAGCAACTTCTTCAAGATCAGCTAAACTTTCTTCAGAACTTCACTGACTTCTTCTGTCTCAACAACGCATTCCGGTTGTTCCACAATCTCTGCCATCATTGCCCTACCCTCACTACCAAGGATGTACTTATCCCAACTAAAACCTTCAGCAACCTTCTCATCATCTTGATTGACTAAGAGAGCCTTCTCCGGCTTGTTTTCGATCTGAGGTCTTTGGGTGAATGGTTGTTGACTTGTCTTATGATAGATTGCTTGTCTGTAATAATCATTTGAGAACGGGTTTTGATGGTTGTTAACCTCCCTGTTTGGACATTCCCGTTTAAATGTCCCTTCTCTTTACATTTGAAACATGTGACTTTTGATTTATCAAACCCAAGTTTTTGATCTGGTCCTGAAAGACTGTTCCGACCAGTTATTTCCATAAATCGTTGAGCTCTTCTCACCAAGCTTGCCATTCCCCATTTGATGTCGATCAACTCCAGCTCCTCTGGATCGATCTGATCATAGTCTTCCTTTGTCATATCGGGGTTCCCAATTCTACCTGTAAACAAGCTTTCATACGATTCATGCACCGAAGCAAGAAGTGCTATGTGCTGCTTCGCTGATGATTCAGTAAAGTCTTGAGCATTCTTTATGTTCACTGCTATGTTGCACAGAATTCCTGGACCTTGACTTTGACTGTTTGATCCTGACGAACTTTGAGTGTAAGATTGATCAGGTGAATTTTGAACCTTTGGATTTGGTTCAAAACTTGCAAATGGTGAGTTATTGTTGCTTGATGTGACAGATGATACTCTGGATGTTGAATCTGCACTAAAGGCTGTCTGCACTTTTGGACTTAGACTAGATGTTGCTGGAGTACTTCCTTTGTAATACAATGAGACATCTTGTTGAACACTTGAAGACTTCATCTTTCTAATCTTTGTCAACTCAAGCTCGTGTGACTCAATCTTTTCAATGAATGTGCTAAGGTTAAATCCAACATACTCCAAATTATTCTTCAATACCAACATATAAGTGCCCCATTCATTGTATGGCAATGCATCCGCCAATTTATTAACCCATTTCTCATCCATTTTGGTTATTCCCAACCTCTTCATCTCAACAACCAGATGGCAATATCTTTCAATCAACTGTTTTGTTGTTTCACCCTTGATACCCGTAAAGATATCAAACTCTTTCTTCATCAAAGCAATTTTGCTTTTTATCATAGACACGCTTCCAAGAAACTTTACTTTCAAAGAATTCCAAACTGACTATGAATCACCCTGATGTTGTAGCAGAACTAAGATATCCTCTTTGATGGCTTGTTGTAGAATGCTCATCATTTTCTTTTCTGCTTTGAAATCATCTTGTTCAATTGGAGTCAAACTGCTAATCGTTTTCTCAATTCCCAAACCATTCTTTGGAGGAACATATTTAGACTCGATTTTCATCCAGCATTCAAAATGGTTGGCTTGCACCCAAGTTTTAAACCTTTCCGACCACCCAGCATACTCATCAATGTTCATCAACTTCGGCGGTTTCTGCATAGTACCGAGTTCATTTTCCATGTTCACATTTTGCACTATACTGGCTGGTGTTTGTGCTGCCGTCATTCCCCCACCGACAAAGAAGTTGTAAAACTCTTGGTTATCCATTTTACGAAAACAGTGTACGAAAATTTTTTTCAAGTTTTGAAAACTGGTTACTTTCAAGCGAAAACACTTTCTACACGAAATGAACTTCAAATGAAATACCACGAACGAAATGGACTTTCACACGAAAACAGGCTTTCAAGCAATATCAACTTTTTCAAACGAAACTAGGTTTTCAAACGAAATCAACTTCTCAAACGAAATAGCACTTTCATGCGAAATCAAATGCAATTTCATACGAAATCAGTTGTTTTCAAGAGAAATAGCCTATTTCGTGCGAAATCAAAGTAGATTTCAAACGAAATAATGAAATTTCATGCGAAATAGCTTATTTCGTATGAAATCAACTCAGATTTTTCAAGCGAAATAGCACTCGTTCAAACGAAATCAACTGTTTGGCCCATTTTTGTCACTTTTAGTCTGAATTTAGGTCTGATTATTTCAAGGGTTTGTTAAAACTGTATTTTACACGTTATATCAAAAGATCAGTCCATTTTGTCCATGAATTTGTCCAGAAGTCCAAAAAATGAGTAGAAAAAGCACTGATTGAAGTGTATTGACTCATCCTGAGCTCTGATACCACTTGTAGGATCGTTTTGCAACCTAATGAGTCGTTCAGAGTCAACACAAAGCTGTTTGAAAGGCAGAAACAGTCAAACAACTTCAAATCAGTGTAAGAAATGTGTAGAAACAGAGTATGATACTTAAAACAAGCTTCTCATTGATATTTGACTTGATTACACGGTGAAAATTGGGCAGCACTTCGTTACACCTTCACTAATTTCGTACCAAATGAGAAGCATCACATACCTATATATAGACAGATGATTTCGCATGAAATAGCATTATGCTATTTCGTGCGAAATTACCCAAGTTAATTTCGTGCAAAATAGAAATATGCTATTTCGTGCGAAATTACTTCTAACATACATAAACTTTACATTATTTGTCCTTTTGACCCCTATACAAGCTACCGACATGGCCTAGACTTTAGACGTAGGCTATAGACATTATGCACCAACAGAAACAACTGGTGTTTCAACCGCTGTTGTCACTAAAACTGTTGATGTATCAACTGTTGTCTTCTTCACTTTGGCAGGTGGTGTTTGAGGTGGAGATGTATTTTGTGGTGTGACAGTGGATTGAGTGGAGGATGGTAAAATGGTAAGGGCAGTGGTTGAAATAACATTTGTTGAAACCACTGAAGTATCAACGATTGTTGATACAACAGGTGTCTCAACATCTGTTGGTTTGGAGGTTTGATGAGAGGAACTTTTGGGGATTTGAGGAGTATGTTTGGTGGTTTTGGAAGGTGTGGTTTTGGGTTGGCTAACCTTTCTGGTAGGCTGTCTTCTTTTAGTTTTAGAAGTACCCTGCTCTTCCTTTTCCATCATAACTTTCTTCTGTTGCTCAAATCTTTTTGACCCTTTTATTTCCATAGACTCTTTCATGTCTGCCTTTAGTTCAGCAAATGCATTTTGAGTCTCATCAACCTTTTTGGAACCATCTAGCCTTGGAATTTCTACCACAAGTTTAGACATTGGATCTGGTTTAATATATAGGCCATCTTTTCCCTTTTTACCTTTCTCCCCCTTTTTGGCATCATCAGGGTTATCAACAAAGATGATTGAAGGAGGAGCAGTGCCAGTGGTTTGGAGCAGATGAGCTTTAATGGCTTTGATATCTGCTTGAGTGTCTTTGTACCTAGCTTTCATGACATTTCTGACCATTTGAAATTGAACTTCATGCTGTTGATCTGCATATTGTCTTTGTTTGTGAAGCAGAGGTTGAAACAGATGCCATAGCTCATTGGGGGGAAGGAGCAGATGTTGCAGCAGTGGGTGTAGTCTTTTGAGATTGTAACAATTGTTGCAACATATTTTTGATAACTGCAACAGATGTTTCAATTTTATCAACCCTCTCCATCAATTCTTTATATTTTAAACCATCACCCAAGTGAATGGGATCATCTGATTTCCCACTAGCAGTGGTTGTATCAGTAGTTGACTTAGGAAAAGTTTCCCAAAAATCATCCACTGATGCCCCTTGTTCTCGGTACTGGGGACTTCTCTCCGCAGCAGAGGTTACCTTAGTAAACACACCAGTGGGCATTGGAAACACACTAGTGGTCACCTTGGTTCCCAAAGAGGAAATTGCCTTCAAGGGAATCTGAGTGATGAAACAACTGGCCAGGTGCAAATCAGTGGATTCAACACCTGTAGTTGCTGCTCCACTTGAACTACTGACAGGAATTACTTGTAATTCCTATAGCGTAACCTCCTCAGTTGTTGGTGGGTTAGCATGGATAGAGGAACCAGACTCAGTCACTTATTGAGGTATATTCTCATTGATAGGTGGTTGAGAAGAACTGATTTATGTCTGGTCTATATCAAGTGCATCCAACAGAGGTATAATTGATGGTGGAATTTGGGCAGTGAGGATGGGGGTTTAAAGAGAATTTGCCCTGGGAGCATGGCTGTGGAAGATAAATTCAAGTGAATCTATTGCTTCATATAATGTGGTGTCCCTATGGATACAACCTAATCCTTTTGAGAGGATGCAGGAGGAGTTTTAGGCTCAGGTTGAGATCTTTCTTCCATCTGCTGTGAGAAAGTAGCAGCAATGGTTATTAGTCACTTTTGTGTTATCACAGGTATAATCTCTGGGATCTCATTTTCCAGAGTTACCTTTTTGGAGGGTTTGGGGGGGGGGGGGGTTGGTAATTTTCTTTTTGGGCTGTTTGGTGATTTTTGGTGTGGGTTTCACAACAGTGGGTCTGCTACTGTGATCACCAAGAGCAGTGGGCTCAACAACAGGGACCTGAGGAGCAGTTGTTGCTGCTAAATTCTGCTCAGGTGCCTCTGTTTGTGTTTTTGAAGGTTTTGACAGCCATGTGAAGGTTTCAGAAGATAGGCTGTTTATTTGAAGAGGATTTCCTTGGATAAGCACATGTGCACTATCTTTTGGAATCTTCTTTTGTAAATAAAAACTTAAAAATATTGGAAACAATAAAAAGGATTTTTTATTAACATTCTTGACCATATCATTGAAAATCTCCTGGGAGTAGTTAAAATTTTCTTCTGTCAAAATAGCATAGCCCAGGTATTGGACTTTCAATGGTATTTCATTAAAAGCTGTAGTTTTATTTGACACACACATGAAGAGGGTATGGAATAAAATCTCATGGCAGGTGGAAAACTGCCCTTTTGCAAAGTATCTTTTTTTATTTTGTCTTCATACCCTCTCTCAATGAAATCAGTTTGGTAATCAGTCTTTGGGAAAGAGGTTTTACCTGTATGATCATTGATTTCAAAAACCTCAGAAATGTCTTTTGGTGTGACAGCAACCTGAATTCCCTTTATCGATGAAGTAATAACCCAGGGCTTTTTTTCCTGAACTTGCAGTTCTGCATTTTTCCAGAATTCTCGTTGGGTATCCAGGTAAATGGGTGCATTACAAGTCAATAAAGTTTTGTATTTTGAAGAAGGGAGTGCATCAATCACGGAGTGAAAGGTTGTGTTTTGACTTGGTTTCTCAAGTATACACATGTATGAGGGGTTTTGAATGGGAGAGCCATGGTGAATTAAAGGTGGTTGAGAGCGAATGAAGAAGATGAGTGATTTGAGAGAATTTGATGGAAACTGCTTTTGAAAGGAATTTTGAATTCGATTCGACAGTGAAAACCCCATTTGGGGTTTTGATCAGGGTTTTATAGGGTGAAAAAGTGTATGTTGACGTGGCAACGGTTACAAAAGATCTCACGGCTAAGTACTGTCCAGGTGACAACCTCTGATGTAATAATGGATGACAGTTGTTAGGAAACCACTGATGGATCAATATCAAGGGTGAAAATGGAAACAGTGGCTGACTTTTGACTATCAGTGGATTAAAACACTAAGGTTTAACAACAGTGATTAACAAGGAAAATGAGAGAACATAGGTTGACTTTCAGTAGTGGAAGGAATTCAACAGAACAGATGTTTGAACCAAAACAGTGGTTATGGCAGACTTTTAAGGATTAATGAAAAATTTCATTTTTAACTATTTTTAAGGATGAATTTTTGATTTTCTGAAAACATTTTAATGCTTTTTATTCATAGAACAACAGGATTTTGCCTGTTATTCCATGTTAAGCATTGAGATCAAGCTTTCAAAGGTAGATGTGTCTAAAGCCTTTGTTAGCACATCTGCCAACTGATCTTTGGTATGGACATGATACAGAGAAATCAAACCTTTTTCATAGCAATCCCTCACAAAGTGATGTCTGATGTCAATGTGTTTTGTAGTTGAATGTGAAACTGGATTTTTGATGATATTTTCTGCTGCCTGACTGTCCAACATAAGAGGTGTCTTTAAGGCAGTGATACCAAAATCCAATAGTTGATTTTGAAGCCACAATAGTTGGGCTATACAGCTTGCAGCAGCTATATACTCTGCCTTAGCAGTGGATGTTGAAACAGCTGCTTGCTTTTTGCTTGGCCAAGATACTAAGCAATCACCTAGAAATTGGCACCCTCCTGATCTGGACTTCCTTGTTGCATTACACCCAGTAAAGTCACTGTATGCGAAACCTAAAAGCTTAATATTCCCATTAGCAGGGTACCAGATACCAAGTGTGGGAGCACTTTTTATGTATCTGAGTATCCTTTTCAAAGCTATTAGGTTAGACTTTCTAGGGGCTGATTGGGATCTTGCACAAACACATGTTGCAAACATAATGTCTGGCCTAGATGCAGTTAGGTACAATAAAGACCCAATCATGCATCTATATAATGTTTGATCCACCAAATCATCCTTCTCATCAGTCATGACTAGCTTGGTGGTTGCCATGGGTGTACTACATGGTTTACAATCATTCATCTCAACTTTGTTTAAAAGTTCTTTAGCATATTTGCTTTGATGAATGAATGTACCATTTTGCAGTTGTTTCACTTGGAGAGCAAGGAAACACTGTACCCATTGCACTCATCTCAAACTCAGCTGTCATGAGTTGTCTAAACTCTTCACACATTTTGGAACATGTGCTTCCAAAAATGATGTCATCCACATAAATCTGGACAATCATCAAGTCTTTCCCGCTCCATTTTAGAAACAGTGTTTTGTCAATTTTACTTCTTGTGAAACCAATAGAGAGAAGAAATGTGGAAAGAGTTTCATACTAGGCTCTAGGTGCTTGTTTCAAGCCATACAAAGCTTTATTTAGCTTGTAGACATGATCTGGATTAAATGGATCCTCAAAACCAGGAGGTTGACAAACATATACCTCTTCTTGAATCTTACCATAGAGGAATGCACATTTGATGTCCATTTGAAACACCTTTATGTTGTGGTTGACAGCAAAGGCCAAGAACAGTCTGATAGCTTCCAATCTTACTACAGGGGCAAAATTTTCATCATAGTCAATGCCCTCTTCCTGTCTGAAACCTTGAACCACTAGCCTTGCTTTATTCTTGATAACAATGCCCCTTTCATCAGTTTTATTTTTGAAGACCCACTTTGTGCCAATAGGACTCACACTCTCTGGCAGTGGTACAAGCTCCCATACTTGTTGTCTTTTAAACTGTTGGAGCTCTTCTTGCATGGCTTCCACCCAACTATTGTCTTTCAGTGCCTCGTGGTACTTGACAGGTTGATGAAGTGATAGAAAACCAGCAAAAGGACAGATGTTTTGGGATTGACTTCTTGTGAGCACCCTTTTACTGATGTTACCAATGATTTGGTCTGGTGGATGAGACTTTAAGAAGATTAGATCTCCTTTGTATGGAACAATGGCATTTATTGGTGAGGGTTGCAGATGTGAATCATCTGAGCTAACAACTGTTGGTGAATTTAATGATCTAACAAGGTCTTGAAATGGAGGTGGATGAATAGGATGAATTGGTGTGGAAACATGTTGACTTTTATCCACTGTTTGAGGATTTTTATCAACAGTGTTTGATGATGTGGAAGCAGGGGTTAAAGGGCTACTTTGGTCAACAACTGTTGAGGTAGCAGTGGTTGAGCTTTGACAGTTGTTTTGAACATCTGCTGCTCTGGAAATGGATTTGAAATTTTGTTGTGGAATGATCACTTCATATCCATTGTCTGATGGAGGTGGTTGAGATGGACCTGCACTATTAGTCTTGACATAAACATTTTCAAATGTGAATTTATCAAGATCAAATAACTCAACAGGGTTTGCTGGGATTTTCATTGAAGAAAGTTCAGTGAACTTTACATTCAAAGTATCTTCCACTGTCTTAGTCCTAGTGTTAAACACTTTGTAGGCCTTAGCAGTGGTTGAGTATCCCAAATGGTATCCACTGTCTACTTTGGCTGCAAATTTTGAAATTGAATCTTTTAGATTTAAAATGAAACATGGGCAGCCAAATACTTTGAAGTATGAGATCAGTGGTTTGATTTTATACAGAATTTCATAGGCAGTCTTTTGATGCCTGGGGTTGATCAAAACTCTGTTCTGGACATAGCAGGCAGTGTTTACAGCCTCTGCCCAGAAAGTTAATGGCAAACCTGAATCAGTAAGCACGGTTCTGGCAGCTTCAATCAATATCCTGTTCTTTCTCTCAACAACCCCATTTTGCTCTGGTGTCCTTGGAATGCTGTACTGCCTTACAATTCCTTTTGACACACAAAACTCATCCAACTCCCTATTTATGAATTCTGTGCCATTGTCACTCCTAAAGACTTTTACTGGCAAGTTAAATTGCTTTTCAACCTGTTTGACAAAGTCTTGCAGAATGCCTGCAGTCTCATCTTTAGAATGTAAGAAATAAGTCCATGTAAACCTAGAAAAGTCATCTACAATTACCAGACAATATCTTTTCTTTTTAAGACTCATGACTTTTACTGGGCCAAACAGGTCCATGTGCAGCATTTGCAAGCACTTGGTTGTTTTGGACTCTTCAATGGACTTAAATGAGCTTTTATGTTGTTTTCCTTTTAAGCAAGAAACACAATGCTCAGGACAGGTGAATAGTTTTTGAGGAAGACCTCTTACAAGACCCTGTTTTGACAAAGCAGTGATTGTCTTGAGATTTGTGTGCCCCAATCTTCTGTGCCATTGTTCTGTCTCTTTGTTAGAGGTAGCTGAGAACAGACAGGCATCAGTCCTGGGGCTCTCTTTTGATAAATCAACTACATAAACATTGCTACTCATTTGAGCAACAAGTTGGGTTTTTCCATTTTTTATTATTTCTTCAATCTTTTTAACCATTTCTGGTCCAACAATCCTACAACAATCCTTAGTAAAGAATGAGCTATAACCTTTATCACTCATTTGTGAGACACTAAGGAGGTTGAATTTTAGATTGTCAATCATATTGACATTTTCAAACTTAACATTTCCAGACTGTACTGTACCAGAACCCATCACCTTCCCTTTACTATTATTACCAAAAGATATATCACCCCCTCAATGAGTTTTGAAATCTTTGAGTAGGGCTCTACATCCAGTCATGTGCCTGGAGCCTCCACTATCTACATACCAAAGACTATCTAAGCATGCAGAAGCTCCCTGCACATCAAGTAAGTAATTAGTTGTGACAACTCGAGTTTCCGACTTTCATTTTCGCATTAAGTGCACGTTGACTTTGACTGTGTAGTTGTTTGACTTGTTTAACTTGTAACTGTATACGTTATTTTATAATGAACAATTGTGGTTGCATGATTTTGTGTTTGGCTGTATATCATGAAACACCTGTTGAAAACTTAAACTGTTTAAAACATGAAAGGACCCGACGAAACAGACTGTTTCGCCATATACATTCCGACGAAACTGGTGTGTTTCGCCATCAAGCAACTCGACGAAACAGTGTGTTTCGCCATAGCACTTCACGACGAAACTGATGTGTTTCGTCGGCCCACTGATTCGCAAAGCCCATTAAGGGCCCAGAACGGTAATTCGTGTATATTAAGTAAAACCGACTTCCTGTTTCACACTTTTAACAAAAATAGAAACCCTAGAACTCTCTCTTTTGAAAAGGCGATACCCATCATCAACCATCATCTTTCTCTCTCGAATCCTCCCTTGTTCATCCCGAATATCTCGGTTAGTGCGTGCTCGTCTAAATCGGTTTCTTTGTCCCTTGATTTCTCTTTACATGATTGTGTTTATGCTTGATTTCTGGATTATAGGTGGGTATGTTGATGATACTCGGTTCTGAATGTTGTTTATATGGCCTGATTCTGAATACACATTAGTATCTTGATAGGAATCGATGATATGATGTTGTATGTTAATCTATACGTTGTACACATAACCTAGGGTTCGTGCTAGACGTTAAGAACTGTGATGCTTATGTTATGATGATGTTACGATGATTCTGCGTTGAATGATTTCTGTATGATTGAGGAATTGCTGTTTTACAGCTGTTAGGGTTTATGTGTTTTTCGCATCTGCTGTAACTGATGTCTGCGAAACTGAACTGTTCGACGAAACAGAACTCTCGGCGAAACAGAATGTGTTTCGCCAAGAGTAGTCGACGAATCAGAAGTTCTGTTTCGCCAGGGGACACCTCGACGAAACAGAATGTGTTTCGCCAATATTGTGTTTCGCCACTATCTGTGTTTCGCCAACATGCGTGTTTCGCCGAATAGCTGATCTGTGCAGTAACTTGAGTCAATTCTGTTAAGTGTTAACTGGTATATTTGACTGCTGTTAAGTGTAGCCATCTTGTATATGATTGTGAATACGTGCTACATGTTTATACGTGCATAACTTGGATGCAAACTGATTTCACATACGTGCATACTTTAGGACGTGATTGACTTACTTTGAGCACATACCTAGCATACCGAGCGAAACAAGGTGAGTTCACACTTCTACCAAGGCATGGAAATTCCCGGGGTTGGGAATGGGTTGATTGATTATTTATGCTTGAGAGTTATCGAAATTTCATACCATTGGCCTCGGATGAGGAAGGTCGATGGTAGATACTACTAGACTAGTGATACATATACTTTTCTTCGCAAACATGCCTGGAATGGCCGCGAACTATACTAGAACGATCTTCGCAAACATGCCTGGAATGGCCGCGAACTATACTTTAATCTTCGCAAACATGCCTGGAGGGCCGCGATACAAACATAACCAGTCTAGAAAACATGGGAAACCCCCACTAATCTTCGCAAACATGCCTTGAGGGCCGCGATGCTATTACATACGATACATGATTACTAATCGAACATACGATTTACGAAATGAACATTATAACTAAATATCCAACTGTGAACTCGCTCAACTTTTTGTTGACCCTCTGTTACATGCCTTGCAGGACCATAGGTACTTTTGGAGCTTGCACGGGAGGCACAGTCGTTGTGGACATGTATCGTGAATGTGTTGTTAAACACTATAACATTTTGTACTTAAACTTATGTTGGGTTTACATTAAATGCTTCCGCTACACACTTGTTTATTTTTAGTTTTGTAAACACCTATCGTATTGATGAATGACTTTTGAGATACATACATATGTTCAATATGATTGGTGGCTTGATCCTGGTCATGTCACGCCTCCAAGCGGTAGTACTCCGCGTGTGGAATTTGGGGGTGTGACAGATTGGTATCAGAGCCATTGGTTATAGAGAACTCGGTTTTAATAAGGGGAAAACGTTTTTATTAAAACCAGACTATAACCAGAACAGTGCTCAACGATCCACAACGACGCCTCGCTCCACGTGCAAGACTCATCACTCTAGGTAATATGGTACATGTCTTATTGCCTACTTGCTAGAATTGCATAGAACTTTGCTCCGGGTATGCTTAGGCTAACTTGACACTATTGCATGAGAACACTTGTGTGATTATTCCCTTTTGTTATCACACTACTCGCGAACCTCTCTCACTTATGTCATATTTACTATGAAGATCATGTCTGGACGTATCAACATGACGCAAGCCCAACTGACGGCTCTTATTAACGAGCGAATTGCTGAGGCACTTGCAGCCGCACAAGCAGGAGGTATACCCTGCAGTTGTAACTCACACTAGGATCTTTAGATCCTACACTCCTAAACCAACTCTTGTGTTTTAATCTTGTACTGGATTCTTATATACAACAGGTCAGCACGCTCAGCCACCTGTTTGTACCTTCAAAACTTTCATGGACTGTCGTCCTACTACTTTTAGTGGCACGGAAGGAGCGGTTGGACTCCTCCATTGGTTTGAAAAGCTCGAGTCCGTATTCGAAATGTGCGAATGCCCTGAGGCTCGCAGGGTGAAGTACGCCACTGGTACACTAGAAGGCATTGCGCTGACTTGGTGGAATGCGCAAGTGCAGATGTTAGGATTGGCTGTTGCTAACGCCACACCCTGGAATGATTTCAAGGATTTGATTAAAGAGGAATACTGTAGCCGTGATGATATTCATAAGCTGGAGGTAGAGTTTTATCACTTGAAAATGACTGGGTCAGAAATTGAAGCGTACACCAGAAGATCGAATGAGTTGGCTATTCTGTGTCCTACTATGGTGGACCCTCCCATTAAGCGTATCGAACTGTATCTCAATGGTCTGGTGCCGGAGATTCAAAGTCACGTAACCTCAGCGAATCTTGGCACTATTCAACAGATCGTCAAGCTAGCTCATCGCCTCACCGACAAGGCAGTGGAACAGAACAGGCTGCCTAAACGTATCAGCGCTACTACCGCTACCACTCCAGTTACTCCTGCTATTCCCAGTGACAACAAGCGGAAATGGGAAGGGGATTCTAGCAGAGGTTCAGCTACTGTACAGTCTCAAGCACAGCAACAGCGCAAGACTAGTGATTACCAGAGTCCGAGTCAGCAATCGTCTGGTGGTCAGGGGCAGAGTGGATATCGGGGAACTCATCCACTGTGTAACAGGTGCAACAAACACCACAGTGGTCAGTGTCGTAAGGGCCGCTGTCAGAGATGTCTAAGGATAGGTCATGAAGCTAAAGATTGCAGGAGCTCAAGGCCTGCGAATCAGAACCAGCAACAACAGTCACCCGTTCCACGAAACCAGTCACAGCAACAACAGCAAGGAAATAAGGTATGCTTTCAGTGTGGGGCTGAAGGTCACTTCAAGCGGGACTGCCCCCAGTTAAACCAGAATCAGAATAACAACAACAATAATCAGGGCAGTGGGAACAACAATGGGGGAAACAACAACAACAATGGTGCAAAGGGTCGTATGTTTGTGATTGGTCAGAGTGACGCAAGGAACGATCCTAATGTGGTTTCGGGTAAGTTTCTTCTCGACGACTTTTATGTTACTGTATTATTTGATTCGGGTGCGGATACCAGTTATATGTCTCTGAAAGTTAGTAAAATGCTTAAACGCGCACCAACACTTTTGAACACCAAACATGTCGTAGAGTTAGCTAACGGTAAAAGTCTAGAGGCCACACACATAGTTCAGGGTTGTAATCTTATCCTCGCTGGTCAGACTTTCTCTATCGATCTCATTCCTATAACTCTGAGTAGTTTCGACATTGTCATCGGTATGGATTGGTTATCCCAACAGCAAGCAGAGATCCTATGCAAGGAGAAGATCATTCGTATCCCTCGTTCTGGCAAAGAACCTCTCGAAATTCAAGGCGACAAGAGTGGTGTCGTTAGTGGCATCATCTCCTTCTTGAAGGCTCAGAAGTGTCTGCGAAAAGGTCACATAGCTATTTTAGCACTCGTTACTGATACATCGACGACAGAGAAAAAGATTTGGGATATTCCTGTAGTACGCGACTTTCCTCAAGTTTTTCCTGAAGAGTTACCTGGGTTACCGCCTCATCGCCAGGTCGAATTTCAGATCGAGCTAGCTCCAGGAGCAGCACCTATAGCTCGAGCGCCTTACCGCTTAGCTCCAACTGAACTGGAAGAACTGTCTAAGCAATTGCAAGAACTTTTGGGAAAGGGTTTCATACGTCCTAGCTCTTCGCCCTGGGGAGCTCCAGTATTATTTGTAAAGAAGAAAGACGGTACTTTTCGTATGTGCATAGACTACCGCGAACTGAACAAGGTGACTGTGAAGAATCGTTATCCACTTCCACGCATCGACGACTTATTCGACCAGTTGCAAGGGTCGAGCTATTACTCAAAGATTGACCTGAGGTCAGGTTACCATCAACTGAGAGTCCGGGATGAGGACGTCTCCAAAACAGCATTCAGAACTCGCTACGGCCATTACGAGTTTTTAGTCATGCCATTCGGGCTAACGAACGCGCCTGCGGTTTTCATGGATCTTATGAACAGGGTGTGCAAACCTTATCTTGACAAGTTTGTTATTGTTTTCATTGACGACATCCTGATTTACTCAAAGAATCGGGAGGAACACGAACAGCATTTACGATTTATTCTGGAACTCCTTCGAACGGAACAGTTGTACGCTAAGTTTTCAAAATGCGACTTCTGGCTTCGTGAAGTCCACTTTCTAGGCCACGTGGTAAACAAGGATGGGATTCATGTCGATCCATCCAAGGTAGATTCGATCAAGAACTGGCCTGCACCTAGCACACCAACAGAAATACGCCAATTCTTGGGTTTGGCGGGTTATTACAGACGGGTTATCAAAGACTTCTCAAAGATTGCACAGCCGCTTACACTACTGACACAGAAAGGTATTGCTTACCGTTGGAGTGATACACAGGATACAGCGTTTCAGCACTTAAAGGATAGACTTTGTAGCGCACCTATCCTCTCATTGCCTGAAGGCACGGACGATTTTGTAGTCTACTGTGATGCATCTATCCAAGGTCTTGGATGTGTGTTGATGCAACGGGATAAAGTTATTGCTTATGCTTCGCGCCAACTTAAGATTCACGAACGGAATTACACTACACACGATTTAGAGCTTGGAGCTGTTGTTTTTGCGCTCAAGATATGGCGACATTATCTGTATGGCACCAAGTGCACCATTTACACCGATCACAGGAGTCTTGAGTATATTTTCAAGCAGAAAGACCTGAACATGCGACAACGTCGATGGGTCGAGCTACTGAACGATTACGAATGTGCTATAAAGTACCATCCAGGCAAGGCCAATGTGGTGGCCGACGCCCTCAGTCGGAAGGATACTATACCTAGGCGTGTACGAGCGTTGCAACTCACTATTCAGTCTAGTCTTCCTTCACAGATACGAGATGCTCAGGTAGAAGCATTGAAACCGGAAAACGTCAGGGCTGAAGCCCTACGCGGCTCAAGGCAACGGTTAGAACAAAGGGCAGACGGCGCCTATTATGTAACCGGACGCATCTGGGTCCCACTCTATGGCAACCTACGCGAGCTTGTAATGGATGAAGCTCATAAGTCTCGCTACTCAGTACATCCTGGTTCAGATAAGATGTACTACGACCTCAGAACTACATATTGGTGGCCTAGCATGAAGGCCCACATAGCAACTTACGTTAGCAAGTGTTTGACTTGTGCGAGAGTCAAAGCGGAATATCAGAAACCCTCAGGCCCACTCCAGCAACCTGAGATACCACAATGGAAATGGGAGCAAATTTCCATGGATTTTGTTACTGGTCTACCCAGATCTCAACGTGGGAATGATACTATTTGGGTGATCGTGGATCGACTCACAAAGTCTGCTCACTTCTTGGCTATCAAGGAAACGGATAAGTTCTCCACTCTAGCAGACATATACCTTAAGGAAGTTGTCTCGAGGCACGGGGTGCCCACATCTATTATCTCTGATCGTGATGCACGTTTTACTTCAGAACTGTGGCAAGCAATGCACAAATCTTTTGGCTCTCGTTTAGACATGAGCACAGCTTATCATCCTCAGACAGACGGGCAGTCTGAGCGAACTATTCAAACTCTAGAAGACATGCTTCGGGCGTGCGTAATTGACTTTGGCAAAGGCTGGGAAAAACATTTGCCACTTGTGGAATTTTCATACAACAACAGTTACCACACCAGCATTAAAGCTGCTCCATTTGAGGCATTGTACGGGCGTAAATGCCGATCACCTCTTTGTTGGGCAGAGGTGGGTGACAGTCAGATCACAGGTCCAGAAATGGTAGTTGATACTACTGAAAAGATTGCTCAAATACGACAACGCATGGCGGCAGCACGTGACCGTCAGAAAGTATACGCCGATAAAGACAGGAAAATACTCGAATTCCAAGTTGGGGATCGAGCACTACTCAAAGTTTCACCCTGGAAGGGTGTTGTTCGTTTTGGCAAACGAGGCAAACTCAATCCACGATATGTTGGACCATTTGAAGTTATAGAGAAAATAGGCAAAGTGGCCTACAGACTGAACTTACCAGCTGAACTCAGTGCAGTTCACAACGTTTTTCATGTGTCGAATCTGAAGAAGTGGCAGTCAGATGAGACCTTCATAGTTCCTTTGAAGGAGCTCACTATCGACGAACGGTTGCATTTCGTCGAGGAACCAGTTGAAATCACGGACCGGGATGTTAAGGTCCTCAAGAACACCAGAATACCACTTGTTCGAGTTCGTTGGAACTCCCGTCGTGGCCCAGAGTTTACCTGGGAACGCGAAGACCAAATGGAACTCAAATATCCCTAGTTGTTCGAAAACAATGCAACTACTACTGAGGCTGAAGCTACTACAGAAGTTCGGGATGAAATCCCAACTCAACGGGGGGATGATGTGACACCCCAGGAAAACCAGTAAACGATAACTTACCTAGCTTCCTCAGTAACCGCATGCTAAATTTCGGGACGAAATTTCTTTCAAGTTGGGGATAATGTGACAACTCGAGTTTCCGACTTTCATTTTCGCATTAAGTGCACGTTGACTTTGACTGTGTAGTTGTTTGACTTGTTTAACTTGTAACTGTATACGTTATTTTATAATGAACAATTGTGGTTGCATGATTTTGTGTTTGGCTGTATATCATGAAACACCTGTTGAAAACTTAAACTGTTTAAAACATGAAAGGACCCGACGAAACAGACTGTTTCGCCATATACATTCCGACGAAACTGGTGTGTTTCGCCATCAAGCAACTCGACGAAACAGTGTGTTTCGCCATAGCACTTCACGACGAAACTGATGTGTTTCGTCGGCCCACTGATTCGCAAAGCCCATTAAGGGCCCAGAACGGTAATTCGTGTATATTAAGTAAAACCGACTTCCTGTTTCACACTTTTAACAAAAATAGAAACCCTAGAACTCTCTCTTTTGAAAAGGCGATACCCATCATCAACCATCATCTTTCTCTCTCGAATCCTCCCTTGTTCATCCCGAATATCTCGGTTAGTGCGTGCTCGTCTAAATCGGTTTCTTTGTCCCTTGATTTCTCTTTACATGATTGTGTTTATGCTTGATTTCTGGATTATAGGTGGGTATGTTGATGATACTCGGTTCTGAATGTTGTTTATATGGCCTGATTCTGAATACACATTAGTATCTTGATAGGAATCGATGATATGATGTTGTATGTTAATCTATACGTTGTACACATAACCTAGGGTTCGTGCTAGACGTTAAGAACTGTGATGCTTATGTTATGATGATGTTACGATGATTCTGCGTTGAATGATTTCTGTATGATTGAGGAATTGCTGTTTTACGGCTGTTAGGGTTTATGTGTTTTTCGCATCTGCTGTAACTGATGTCTGCGAAACTGAACTGTTCGACGAAACAGAACTCTCGGCGAAACAGAATGTGTTTCGCCAAGAGTAGTCGACGAATCAGAAGTTCTGTTTCGCCAGGGGACACCTCGACGAAACAGAATGTGTTTCGCCAATATTGTGTTTCGCCACTATCTGTGTTTCGCCAACATGCGTGTTTCGCCGAATAGCTGATCTGTGCAGTAACTTGAGTCAATTCTGTTAAGTGTTAACTGGTATATTTGACTGCTGTTAAGTGTAGCCATCTTGTATATGATTGTGAATACGTGCTACATGTTTATACGTGCATAACTTGGATGCAAACTGATTTCACATACGTGCATACTTTAGGACGTGATTGACTTACTTTGAGCACATACCTAGCATACCGAGCGAAACAAGGTGAGTTCACACTTCTACCAAGGCATGGAAATTCCCGGGGTTGGGAATGGGTTGATTGATTATTTATGCTTGAGAGTTATCGAAATTTCATACCATTGGCCTCGGATGAGGAAGGTCGATGGTAGATACTACTAGACTAGTGATACATATACTTTTCTTCGCAAACATGCCTGGAATGGCCGCGAACTATACTAGAACGATCTTCGCAAACATGCCTGGAATGGCCGCGAACTATACTTTAATCTTCGCAAACATGCCTGGAGGGCCGCGATACAAACATAACCAGTCTAGAAAACATGGGAAACCCCCACTAATCTTCGCAAACATGCCTTGAGGGCCGCGATGCTATTACATACGATACATGATTACTAATCGAACATACGATTTACGAAATGAACATTATAACTAAATATCCAACTGTGAACTCGCTCAACTTTTTGTTGACCCTCTGTTACATGCCTTGCAGGACCATAGGTACTTTTGGAGCTTGCACGGGAGGCACAGTCGTTGTGGACATGTATCGTGAATGTGTTGTTAAACACTATAACATTTTGTACTTAAACTTATGTTGGGTTTACATTAAATGCTTCCGCTACACACTTGTTTATTTTTAGTTTTGTAAACACCTATCGTATTGATGAATGACTTTTGAGATACATACATATGTTCAATATGATTGGTGGCTTGATCCTGGTCATGTCACGCCTCCAAGCGGTAGTACTCCGCGTGTGGAATTTGGGGGTGTGACATTAGTTCAGGAGGGTCTCCAAAGCCAATAAGGCTTTGGATGGGGTCTCAACAGTGTCTATGTTAAGTTCATGTGGATGGACAGTGGTTAGCTCAGGTGTTTGGATAACTTTGGAACTGTTTTTCTCTAACCACTGTTGGGGGTCCTGTCTCATCAGTTGTTGATACCCAAAGGGATGCCTGTTCACTCTTGGGTTAGAAGGCCCTTGTAAGCCTCATAAACATGTGGGACCCTTGGGTATGGTGGTTGACCTTTACCTCTTTGGTATTGGTTAGCAGGGGGTGCATCAATCACCTGAACCTCTCTTTTGACAGTGGTTTGGTTCAGGTGTTTTGTAACATCTGTTTGGACTGGCACAAACAGTGGTTGTTTCTTGACTTGTGTTTTTGATGAACTCATGAGTGTTTTTGATGTGTACTCTTCCTTTTTGACCTCAAAGGATTTTAAATACACACACTCCTGAGTGGAATGGTTTGATTTTCCACAGATGGTGCAGCTCTTTGAAGGCACAATAGTGCTTGTTTTGTTAATGTCATAAGCTTTCAAATGAAAAAAATCTTTGGTCAAATGATTTTCTTTTCCCAGAAATCACAAAACAAATTTTTAATCTTTTCTTTTCTTCATTTCAGACTCCTTTACAACAGAGTTTTGAACTACTGTTGGGATGTCCTTAAGAGGAATGACTTTGGACTTTGGAGCTTTGACACCATCCACAGTGGTGAAATCCATAGGTTTGAAATTTTCAAGGATGTCACAGATCTTTCCAGAGTGATTTTGTTGCCAAGTTTATTAGTTATTTTAACTTCTTGACCATCCTTGTTGGTGGGTATGATTTCAACAGAACCAGTTTGATTTGTAGCAGTGTTTTCAACATGGTCTTTTTTCCTAAACCCTATGCCAAATTTTACATTGCTTTCAAGCTGTTTTTCAAGCATAATCTCATAACCTTTGCAGGATTCCACCCATTTTTCACAAGTAATTTGGGTGGATTTCAACTCCTTTTTACAGACTTGATATTTTTCTATCATGGTCTGGAGTTGGTCCTTGGTTATGCTATGCTCTTGTTTAAGGCTGCAAATCTCATTTTCTTTTTCAGACAATTTGATTTTCAATTCTTTTAAAGATTTTTCAAATTGTACTTCATCATTTAACACTCTATCTCAAAGGTTTTCATTCACCTCTTTGATGTTTGCGAATGCTATGATGCATTTGTCTGAACAAAGGATTTTAAGAACCTGAGGTGATACCTTAGATGCAGCCATCATGGCACAATCACATACATGTTCATTTTCTTCTGGCACTTTCTCTTCTTTTTCACCTTGTTTCTTCTCCTCTTCTTCAGACCAGGGGTCAGACAGTGGTTCCAACAGGGGTTCTGAATTTTCTCCCAACAGTATTTCACCAACAACAACAACAACAGTAACCACTGCTTTAGCAATTGTATCCACTGTTTCTTCATTTGACTATCCTTCTTCAGTTTCCAGACCTTCTGGTATAGACTCCAATGCTACAAAACAGAAATCATCACTAGAAGCATCATTTTAGCATAGAGTGCAAAATTTTCATCACCTAACTCCTCAGGTAAGCTACTCCAGTCAACAAAGCCTTAGGTGAAAAAGCTTTGCTGATCTGGTTGAACCACTGCTGGTGTAGCTTGTTGCACTTGAACCTGAGGAACTGGGGCCTGGACATGCTGTATCTGAGGAACAGTGGTTCGGACATAGTGAACAGGAACAGGGGTTGAAGGGTGTGTATAGTGAGCAGTGTTTACATGAGCAGCAGGGGTATATTAGGAATAATGCACAGTGGTTTGGTTATTTTGTGGCCTTGGGCTAGGGCTAGGGCTAGGATGTGTGATGATTGGTCCACTGGTTTGACTCCTGCACTCTCTAGCAAAATGAACTAACCTATTACACTTGTAGCATTTTATCATTGATTTATCCAACCCTACTTTCAGATTCCCATGTAACCCTAGAAATTTTCTCCCTGTCATTTTGTAAAACTTGCTGGTTCTAACACTCAACAGCGCAAGTTGGTGCAATATGTCCATTTCCTCTAAATCAGTTGGATCAAAATGACGGAGATCATTGAGTTCAAAGCACAGATTGTCAGAATTCTGGTTTTCTCCATTAGCTGTAAAAGCATAACTAGATGAGAAAGAATCAGAGTTGTTAAAAGCTCCACCAGCTGTTATGTCAATATAATGATCATAACCCTGATCCTTACTACTACCAGATTCTTCCTGACCCAAAAGAGTTGTGTTGCCAAATGAATAGTCATCTGCAACCTTCCAAGACTCTTGTAACTTCTTTTTCTGGTTCAACTCCCTTTCATAGGTCAAGAGTCTACCATGAAGCTGGGTTAGGGTCAGATCTTTGAACCCAACTGAATTCCTGGTTACAAAAGCAATTGTGTCCCATTTTTCAGGAAGTGACCTTAGAAACCTACTATTTTGTGTTGCGTTAGCAAACTCAACCTTAACAAGTTTCAGTTCACTTATGAGATAGCTAAATCGCTCAAACTGTTGTGTTAATGATTCACCCTTAATGTGACAAAAGGTTTCATACTGTTGGTTTAAAATTTCCCTGTTATTTTTCAATTACTTCTTCAGTCCCCCCAAACTGTTCCTTAAGTGCATCCCACAATTCCTTGGCACTGTTACAATGTAACAGCCCAGCATAGATTTCATTTGGTAGTGCAGATGCAAAGATGCTAAATGCCTTGGCATCCAGTTCAATTTTCTGAAAATCCTGGTCAGTATAGTTCTCAATTTTCTTAGGAACCATGACTTTTAGATCCTCAGCACTCGGCACCATTGGAACATGTGGTCCAAAGATAACCGACTGTTAGTGCATTATGTGTCTATCGCCCCCGTCAATCCGAGCAGTAGCTAGAAACCGAAGAAATCAAGCTTATATTGTAATATTTAGATAGAATTAGCAAGATGGCATTTTGGTAATTAATGAGAAGTCTCATTAAATCCAAGGGGTATATATAGGAGAGTTATGTCATAGTTTAGAAGATTTTTTGCTCATTTGAAGAATTAGAAGATCTAATCTTAGAGAGAGAAAGTCTAGAGAGAGAAAGTTCTCTCACGTGATTCACGGCTTTGTACACATCATCATAATCAATTGAATCACAGTTATTAGTACGTTCTTGTGTGTTCGGTCACGCACGTTCACGGATTCTGCACGTCGAACGTTCGTTACGCAATCGTACGGTGTCAAAACCGATCCTACAAGTGGTATCAGAGCAGGAGCTCGATTGCGCTGATCAAACACATAGATTCGTACCAGATTACATCGATTTCAGACCTGAATTTCATATATTTCTTCATCTTTTTCATTATTATCACGGTTTTCACTGAAAACAGTAAAATTGAACAGGTTTTTACGGTCCGAATCAGCTGATTTTTTGATATGTTGTGCGAAAACACTTGATTTACAACCCTACAAAATTTCAGATTCTAACTCCTAGCCGTTTAGGAGAAATTCAAGTTTTTAGGTCCGATTTTGATTGAAACAGCAAGGTTTCGCTTGAAATATCTGTTGGTTTCGCTTGAAAAGTACTTCAAAACTGGGTTTCGCTTGACCGAATTATACCCTATCGCTTGAAAATCGAGTCTCTCGCTTGAACTTATATCATATCGCTTGAAACACATGGCAATTTGAAGCGAGACACACCCTTTCGCTTGATATATGAGTTTTGCTTGAAAAAGTGTGATTATCTCAAGCGAAGGAAGCCTTTTCGCTTGAATTGCACTTTTCGCTTGGGATCACTTAGTGTTTCGCTTGAAAACCTCTGGGTTTTCGCTTGAGTTTACCTGTCTAAAATTAATCAGGGGGTTCGCTTGAGTTGGGTTCTGCTTGAGTTGATCGCTTGAACTAGTTTTGCTTGAACGTGTACATAACAGTTGTTGTGTCGTTACTTTGATTGTATCGGCCCAATCAACATTTAAAGTGAAAAGCTCGGCCCAATAAAGTAAAAATTCTGGTTAAGGAGTTGTTTTGTGTGAGAAGCCGAATTCTTTCAGTGATTTCATCCGAACAACCTTGGATCGAATCAGCGAATCTTCGACAACGAGTCTTAGATTGAATTCATCAAACAATACACTTTTACGTATTCAGTTCGTTTAAACTGATCGTTTGTTTGTTTGTTTGCAGGTGATTCGAGGTGATTTAAAAGGCGCAAATATCAAGAAGTTGAAATTTTGTGGACTTTGAGCTTAAAAAAAACAATTTTAGAATTCATGTCACTTAACAAAGAAGTTGTGGTCAAAATGTTTGACGAAAATGAAAACAAGAATCTTGAAAATTTAAATGATTGGCCGAGTGAATCTTGGTATGAGATTAGAAGTGATAAGAATGTTTATGTTAAAAGATTCGAAAATTTTTTGTGTATGAAGAATGAATCATTGGAGAAATTGGAAAAACGGTTTAATGAGCTAATTAGCAAGATAGAAAAACATGGGATATGGGTTTCAAATGATGAAAAAATTTCAAAATTTGTTGATGCATTACCTTTGGAATGGGATAAATTTTTGCATAAACTGAAACGGGATTCTAGTTTATCACGCTATGATTTAAGAAGTTTCATCAATACACTTAAAAATCACAAGGATGATGAAATATCAAGAAAAAGGAAGTTAATGGATGAAATAAAAGAAGATTTAGAAAAGATAAATTTGGATGTAATCATTGAAATGAGAAAAAGAATCTTTGTGTGTCTTGCAGCAAAAAATGTTATGAAATACGATATTAAGAGGGATTGTTACATTGATGAATATATGAATCCTCTTGATTTTGTTAAAATTTTTTGTGCAGGTACATACAAGACAGAGACACAGGATATTTCAAAGATTGAAGAATCCAAGAAAGATGAAATTTCAAAATGTGAAGTGGTGTGCTCAAAATGCGAAAAATATGAATAAGAAAATGTCAATCTCTTGAAAAATGTGGAGAATTTGACATTGGAAAACAAAGCTTTGAAAGACGAGAAGAAAGCTGATGATGAACAGATTTTGGAGTTGCGCTTGAACTGCGAAAAACTAAAATCTGAAAATGACAAACTTTTGAAGAATGTTGAGAGTTTGTCATTAGAAAACAAAAATTTTAAAGAAAAAGAAAATGTTTTTGAAAATGAAAAATTAAAGATTGAAAAAGATTTTCAAAGTCAAATGAAGGTTTTAGAAGATGAAAAATCTGTTATTTTTAAAAATAATCTTGAGAAACAGATTGAAATAAATTCTCATCTTCAGAAAATCATTCGACTTGAAAATGAAGCTGAAATTGCTCGAAACAAAATTGATGAGCTTGAGAGTAAATTGAAAGGTTTTGTGAATTTTACATCACATGTTTGTCCAAAACCGATCAATTCAGTTCCAATAAGTGACAATGTCACAAATTTTGACAAAGTCAAAATTGAAGATTGCGATGACAAAGCTGATGATGAAATAGAAAAAGAAAAGAAAAGAAAAATATTTTTAGAATTACAAGAAAAATTTCAAAATACTGTTTTGCAGTCTACTGAAATAGGTGACTGCTCTAAGCAAAACCCTATTAAGAAGATTGTAGAATAGAAACAAAAAGTTAAAAATTCGAAAAATTTTCAAAATGAAAATAAAAGCTCATCAGTTCAGTCATCCAATCATTATGAAAAATTACAAAAATTTAAAAATCAAAACTAAAAAATAGTTGGTAATCAGTGGTGCAGGTTTGACCACAGTTCTCAAAAGCCAAATCCAGCTTATAGGAGAAGATGGGATGAAGATTCTTCAAGGACAAATCATTACAATGATAGAAAACAAAGAAATGGTGATTACCACAAGGCAAATCAATGCTTTGATCTAAGTGTGTGGTATGAAGACAGTATGTGGTATGAAAGTAGTGAGAGGTATGATAACAGAGTGTGTTACACTTGTGGCTATCAAGGACACATTGCTGTTAACTGCCAAAATCAGAGATTCGAAACATGAAGGTGCTATGAATGCCACATCAGAGGACACATTGCCAAAAATTGCTCAAAGAGATCAAAGGGAAGATCTAGGGCTGAATCTCAGAAAATGGGAAAGAAACCAGTCAATGTTAAGTCCAAAGAACAGAAAGTTCAAGAACCTAAAGTTCAAGAACAGAAAGTTCACGAACCAAAAGTGAAGCTTTCACAGGGGCAGAAAGACAGACTGAGGAAGAAGAGAAAGAAGGCAAGAGAATACTTGGAGAAAATTTTGTCCTCGGATACAACAAGAAAATCAGATAAAAGTTCTGATAAATCGTCTTGCTCTCCAAAGAATGACAAATCAAGCAAAACGAATTCATCAGATACAAATCTGAGGACAGAATGGAGTGTTAAGAAAGAAAAATTTCTTAGCCATGAATTTGTTTCGTCAGAAACAAAGGAGCAACATGTCGGCGATGAATCTGGCTAAACAAAGTCAGACAAGCCACATTCAGGCAATGATTCTGGTTTGTCAAAACCAGAAGAGCCATCTGTTGAGGTAAAAACTGTCAAACCCAAGGCTGGTCAGGCTTGGGTAGATCTTTTCAAATGAAAAACCTGACTTGCCGGAGTTCCCAGGTTTGTAAGTGTGGAACAGGAATCGGCATATTTCTTGAGAAATTCACAGGTTGGTAACTGTGATATTTCAAATCACAAAAGACTAATCAAGGACATTAAGTTGTACTTGATTTATCTTTCCGATGAGTGGATAAAGGTGAACAATGTGATGAAAGAACCCCGAATTTGTGAAAAGACAAACAAAACTAATTTTCCGGAAAAACCATTTGATTAAAACAAACTTAAGTGTTTTGAAATCATAATGGGAAAATAGTTTGTTGTCAGGGGGAGTTCTGATTGTTTATGGCAAGTGAATGGCGAATTGAAGCGATTTGATATCAGTTTGTCACGTTTATTGTATAGTTTGGTTTCAAATTTTCCCAGAAAATCAAAATTGAAACATATTTTGATTTTATGGGGAGAAAAATTAAAAAAAAAAAATTAGAAAATTTGAAAATGCCAAAAACATTGAAAAAATTCAAAATGAGTTTTGTTGGGAAAAGAGGAAATGATAGTAAATCAGTGGGCTATCACAGCATGCTAAAGAAATGGAATGTCAAATGTGATAAACGATCTCACTAAAGATGTGACGATAGGCTCAGCTAGACTAGTAGATTTGCGATAACGATACAAACATAAATGAAAAAGCCTAGTTCTAGTGGGAAACATGGTTGAAAGCATAGTACTTAGTTTTGTCCTTCTTGACTATGTGCCTGCTCAGTAATCGCTGATTGTCGAAAGACATAAAACTGGTTAAGTATGTGAACTTTCACAACTTGCTGAAAAGTCGCTGTGATTTTGTGCATTTCATTTTGCAAAGATTTAAACTTGTTTTATTTCTTTATTTTGTTTAAGCATTGGACATCCTCTGCGTATACGTGAGTATCGACCTGGATGTTAGTGCCTAAACGTTCTGCTTTATTTTCTTTGGTGTTTCGTTTAAGCTTTGGACCACCTCTGCGTATACGGGAGTATCGACCTGGTGGTTAAAGCCTAAACAACTTCAACTTGTTTTATTTTCTTATTTTGTTTAAACATTGGACTTTCTCTGCGTATACGGAAGTATCGACCTGATTGTTAATGTTTAAACATTCTGCTTTGTTTTCGCACATATCACAGTTGATGAATGTTTAAAGGCATTACTTGAGTCAGTGTATTGCATGATGAGGGGATATGCTGAGATCGTGGGGTCCATAAGAATTTAGTGCAAAATTAATATACCTTAACGTATCGGTAAGCATTTTGAAACTTTTTAGATTGAGCTTAAGAGGACAAACATATCGTCAATCTATGTGAATTGTTTAAAACTTAAAATGATTAAAGCTTAACGGTGCTAGTGATTTGTCTCATAAACTGATATGATCCTCTTACACAAACTCACAAAAATAATGTTTGTATATATTTGTTTACTATATTTCATTCAAAAACAAAAATCCTAAAAGATTTTAGTATGTTTTAGCATAAAGTTTTGAAAAATACAAAAAGATTTTTGACAACTGATGTTGGAAAGCGGATTTTCAAAATTCCGAGTGCTAAACATGATGAATCAGATTGGGTTGGGAGAATATGTTGAAAATTTTGAATGTTATATACAAATGTTTTGAAAGATTGCATGATTAGTTAATCAAGGTCATTCACTTGAACTTGATGTAACTATTCTTATTGTTTGAATGAATGATTTCTACCGAGTAAGTTTTTTAAATATAAATGTTATAAATTTGTGAAACTTATGTTATGAGTAGAGGATTTGCAGGTTAACCAGGTTTCAAATCCTGAGCATATGCAGAATAGAGCCAGGAATTGATCCTGAATTTGTGAACTTGTGAAAGCCAGACTACGATCCCGACAACTGAGTCTAAGGGGGAGTCTGAAGACGAGCTCAACGCAAGAGGAAGCGTGGATTCAAAGAGCCAGATAACTATTTTGGAGGAGTTTGTATTCGGAAAGCCAGGCATCGATCCCAAAAGCATGGAAGCTTGACGAAAGGGGGAGTCTGAAGGAAAAAGAGTCTAAGAAGAAGGGGAGCAACGGAAGCTCGAAAACAGATCCACGGGGATTCTGTTTGAAAAAGAGAAAGACAAGACGCTACGAGATTGACTACGGTAATATCCAAGGGGGAGTCTGTTAGTGCATTATGTGTCTATCGCCGACGTCAATCCGAGCAGTAGCTAGAAACCGAAGAAATCAAGCTTATATTGTAATATTTAGATAGAATTAGCAAGGTGGCATTTTGGTAATTAATGAGAAGTCTCATTAATTCCAAGGGGTATATATAGGAGAGTTATGTCATAGTTTAGAAGATTTTTTGCTCATTTGAAGAATTAGAAGATCTAAGCTTAGAGAGAGAAAGTCTAGAGAGAGAAAGTTCTCTCACGTGATTCACGGCTTTGTACACATCATCATAATCAATTGAATCACGGTTATTAGTACGTTCTTGTGTGTTCGGTTACGCACGTTCACGGATTCCGCACGTCAAACGTTCGTTACGCAATCGTATGGTGTCAAAACCGATCCTACACCGACTTCCAAGATCCGGTGTTTTGTTGAGCTAAGATGTGACCCATCCTTCGCTCACAGATGTTGTATTCAGATTTGACCAACATAGGTGGTTTGAAGAGTGAACCAACATTATTACTGTTATCCTGTGATTGTGACGTCATTCTGGTTGTTTTTCAGGCACTGAATAATCAACTTTGTACGTAATTACACCTTACTCTGTTTTACAACTAAAACCGAACAATCGAGAGTATCAATGAAATTGAGCTGAACTTTTACGTCAAAATGATTGTTAGATCAAGTTTGACTGACCGAGCTCTGATACCAATTGTTAGGACCTGAGTTTCTTTTGATTGTGTTTGCTTGACAATAATGAAGATGAAACAGAGTTAAATGCAGCGGAATTAAATGAAACAAACTTTCAACACACAATCAATGAGAGAATAAGTTTTAGCAAACATGTTTGACATGAAATCGAATGATTGTATTTGTTACAAAAATCAATCACAATGCATGCATGCACATAATCTCCCCCTCAGCCTAAGCTCACTATGATTGTTTGTACAGAATGACTTGGTGATGAAGAGAGCTAATAGAACAGTACAGGGTACTGTTCAATTTATAGTATAAAACAAACCTCTGAGCATCTTTGGCTGACGTCACAATGAAAGTGACATCTAACCTCCTAACAACCTCTAACCACTGACTATTACAACCACTGATGACTAAACAACTGATTACAAATATATTACAAAGAATAAACTAAAACTACTGCTTCTTCATTCAACTGTTATAGCTCCAGCAGTGCTTTGTGTCTTCGGCAGTACTTGAACCATATCCGTAGATTGAGCATCAGTGCTTTATCTTCAACAGTCTTTAGGGATCAGTAGTTGTTGTGAAGGGCAGTACTTAGAGGTCATCAGCTGTTAGGGCCACATTCAAGGGGAAAGATCTGATGTAAACAACTGCTTATTGTGAATCCACTGATCTGATCCAGTTTTGGCTTTATCAATTGTTCCTTTGTAGGGTTCAATCTCAATAAGTGGTATCAGAGGAGGAGGCTGATATCTACTTAATCACAAGTCTTGGACACATAGAACCTATTTTCTACACATTTTCTTGTTTCTCATACTTTTCACGATCAAATTGGACTGATTTTTCCAAGGGTTTTGAAAAACTTAGTTTTGAATGACATATTGAACAATCAGCTTAAAATTCAAACGTTTTCATGCCAAAATTTTTGAAAAACTTGAAAAACAAGATACTTCACCTTCGTATGTGTAAGACCCGTCTCACATTAAATGATTTTATGCAAAATACGTATTTTTAAACATAAAAATACGACCTTTCAAAAACTTTGATAAGTTAACGTTCATACATAATTAAGATATTCAAGTTATATCACCCATACTAGTTTAAGACATTCAAGTGATTACATGTTTTACATTAAAACTAAACAAAAGATATCATTTCGGAAGCTTCAAAAGACTTGTGTTCGGTTCTTGATACTTGCTTGATCGCCATCCAGAATATCAATAACATCACCTAAGATCAAATACCAACTTAAAAGTTAGTTTTGAGAGCATATAAATGAGTATAATCAAGTTTCGACATCAAAGAAATAAAAATATTTTTTTTTGCCAAGTAACAGGGTCTCTCGCGGGCCACAAAACACGAAGCCTCATGTCTTCGCGGGCCGCGAGAACGTTAAATTCGTAGGACAGTTTGTTTTGTCAGCTGCATTTTCCCAGCTAAGTTTTTAACTAATCAACAAACTTTAAAATTCCATAACTTTCGTTCTACAAGTTTGTTTATCGTGATTCTTTTTCCTACGTGTCCGTAATTTAAATACGGACCCGTTTATAATCATTATTTGCGTAAAAAATCTTGTTTATAGACCGAACGCCTATAAATCCCCTTTTTATTTATTCGACCCGTTTGGTTATATGACAAACTTCACATAGTTCATTCCTATTGGTATCTAAACAAAGTTACCCATTTCCACGGGCTTGTCAACATTGGAATTTCACTACTATTCCCAAGATTAACGCATGCAATATGTCGCGCTTGATAATAACAATTTCAATCATGAACATTATTACTAAATCAACATATTATGATTCAAATCCTTTGACCCAATATCATGGGTTCTTTAAAGCAAAGCAAAGCTTTTTGCGTGTCCGTTCAACGGCCTATGCTTTTATGATTCACATTCAACGAGTGACTATCAAGTCACTTCAAACATTACCAATTCAACCATTGTTTGACCCGTTTGGTTGTCTAATGGAAACCACCATTTCACGACGCACCAAACTTATTCTAACCAATATTTGACCCGTTTGTTTGTCTAGTGAACTTCGTCACTTCAACTATATACCAAGTTCACATAATATGCTAATTCAAAGTCTAATAACAAAAAATACATAATTAAACATAATGTAACGAAACCGTAGTTACGTACCTTTAGAGTGTTCCCTTCAAGCGCGTATCTGTTCCGGCTTGTCCGCTTGAAGATTAGATCCCTTTACCTATAGAATTAAACCAACTACCGTTTAGAACTCTATTCATAACACATAACACATAATTCGCCATATCATTGAAACATGCGTTTTTGTCTGAAATTTCAACATTTGTTTTCTTTTAGGCATTAAATCAAACACCTAATGAGCATAATTTTATAGAATTAACAATCAAGTTCCATGACTAGTTATCTTTCCAATTTCAACATCTTTTAACAATTCAATGTCTAACTTATACTTTAATATCAAGATTAACTTCATAAAGCCTTATTAACACCCAATTCAAGATCATAACTCTAGTGTTCCTCATTATTCTTAAAAACCCATTAAACACCTAAGTAGTGATTATGAGCTTTACCAACATCAAATTCATTAGTTTATTAACTAGGGTTAGTTTCTAATCATGCATTCATCCTATTTCACCCAAATATCTATCATTCAAGCTCAAATTTCGAATTTCAAGTGTTCATCAAGAACTTGAGATGGAACAAAATAGTGAAATTTGACATACCTTATGGTTACTTCACTGAGGTGATCACTAATTCCTGCTTGGATTTCAATTTGGATGTGATTTGCCCTTCCAATTGCTTGAATTTAAGCTTGTTAGGGTTTGAACATGAGAGCTCCCTGGCTCCTCTGGAAATTTCGACCAGAACACACACTTAGGGTGTGTGTTTTGGTGTTAATGTTTTAATTAATTAAAACTAGTTTTCTAGTTTATCACCTTTGGTTCCTCTACATACCCAAGTTTGCATATGTGTTTTAACCAAGTTTCTTTATTACTACAATTCTTGTGATTAACTAGGTTATTTATTCCTAGTTACTTTATCTTGTTTATAACCGACATTAAATTTTAAATATAAACATTTATATTTTTCGGGTGGTACAAGTCCACCCCCCTTAAAAGGGTTTTGTCCTCGAAACCAGAATACGTACCAAATAATGTAGGGTAGAGTCGTCTCATCTCCTCTTCGGATTCCCATGTAGTATCCGAACCCTTTCTATGCTCCCACTTGACTTTCACTTGGTCAATTTCCTTGTTTCGTAAGCTGTTAACCTTTCGATCCAGAATTTCAATCGGCTTCACCGCATAATTAAGACTATTATCCACTTCAATATCGTCGTAGTGAATATAAGTCATTTCTTCGGCTAAGCACTTTCGAAGATGTGATACGTGGAACGTGCTATGGATTGCGCTCAATTCCTCCGGTAGTTCAAGGCAGTATACAACCTTACCAACCCTTTCAATGATTTTAAATGGCCCAATAAACCTCGGGCTTAACTTTCCTCTTTTTTTTGAATCGAATAACTCCCTTCCACGGAGATACTTTAAGCATAACCTTGTCTCCAACCTGAAATTCGATTGGTCTTCGTCTCTGATTAGCATACGACTTCTGTCTATCTTGAGCCGCTTTCAAATGAGCCCGAACCACATCAATTTTCTCATTAGTGGCTTGAACTATATCTTTATGGGTAAGTTCACGTGGACCCACCTGACTCCAACACACCGGGGTTCGGCATTTTCTACTGTAGAGCATCTCGTATGGAGCCATACCAATACTAGCATGGTAACTGTTGTTATATGAGAATTCGACCAACGATAGATAAATATCCCTACTATCTCCGAAATCAATGATACACGCCCGTAGCATATCTTCCAATGTATGTATTGTTATTTCGCTTTGTACATCCGTTGGAGGATGGTATGCGGTGCTAATGAACAATTTCGTCCCCATTTCCTCTTGGAAATCACGCCAAAAGTTTGAAGTAAACCGGGTAACCCTATCGGGCACGATGGATACTGGTACTCCGTGGCGTGTCACTATCTCATTTGTATACACCTACGACATCTTTTCAGACGTATAAGTCTCACGTATCGGAATGAAGTAAACACTTTTCATCAGCCTATCAACAACCACCCATATAGCATCTAATCCGCGGTTCGTCTTTGGCAGTTTGGTCAATGGGTCCATGGTGATTTGTTCCCATTTCCAAACCGGGATATCCAATGGCTGAAGTTTACCGTAGGGATTTTGGTGCTCCGCTTTGACTTGCAAGCACGTCAAGCATTTCTCCATGTATTTCACTACACCTCTCTTCATTCCGGGCGACCGGTAGTTCTGTTTTAAGTCGTTATACATCTTTGTTGCTCCCAGATGAATAGAATAACGGGATTTGTGCACTTCATCCAGTAAAAGCGTCTTAACCCCACACGAATTTGGAACCCACATCCTCCCGAAGCGAGTCTTTAACCCGTTGTTACCATCCGCCAAATCTTTCAATTGGCCAACTATTCTTTCTTTATTCCAATTCTCTTCTTTCATAGCTTCAACTTGTGCTTCTCAGATTCGTTCAAGTAAACCCGATGTCACTATAAGCTGCATCGATCGCACCCGTATAGGAGCATAATCAGCCTTTCGGCTCAATGCATCTGCCACTACATTGGCTTTTCCAAGATGGTAATGTATCTCGCAACCATAATCCTTCACCGTTTCCAACCACCGCCTCTGTCTCATATTGTTAGTACATATGTCTGTAGCTTCCGTCTGCATCGAGTCTTATGTATTATTTCCTGTTTGTGTGTTTTTGTATATGTTTGTATTGTGTGTCTAGACAAATCAAGGAACGGTGCGTAAACTGTTAAGTGAAATCCGTCGGATGACCATCCGATCGGGTGACACCCTCTCCATCCCTGATTTCCTATAAATAGTAGGTTAGTGCTAGTTGCCGAGAACCTTTTGCTGATTTGCTGAAGCGAAGCTCTGCCTGACTTTCATCAGGAACTGTTGTACTTTCACAATCAATCAATGAAATTAGACATGTTAAGCGTTGAGATTGTTGTTAGTGATTCTCAGACGGTGTTGAGGGATTTCGCACCTCGACACTGATTGATTCTGCTACGTTCTACGACTAGAACAGATCCAAATTGTGTGTGGCCAAAACAAGTGGTATCAGAGCCACTAGAAGCCGGATCGGAGATAGCAACAACATTTCAGCGAGATTTCAGTCATTTTCTGCAGATTTCAGTCAAATCTCACCGGAGATTCTGACAATTTCTTCATCTTCTCCTACATTTCTTGCAGTTTTCATATTTTCACACCTTAAAACCGGAAAAACTCAAAATTAAGCTAGATTTCACGGATGAATTTGACTAAATTTGATATCAATCGGATCAGAATTTAACATAGAACAATCCTACAAAGTTTCTTTGAAAAATTTGGACTAAAACTGCTTAAAATTGTTCAAAAACTATGTCGTGTTCTTCGTATATGCTGAGTCATTCATCCGATCGGATTGCAATCTGATCAGATTGGATTAGATTCTATTTATTGATCATTGTAACATCATAAACTTGTTCGATCAGATCACCATCCGATCGGATTGGTTTTGAGGTTTAAAGTCTTTTAAACACAAGTCACCTCGATCGAACAACCATCTGATCGGATCACCATCCGATCGGATAGCCATTCGACACTTGTGCCATCCGACACTTGTGCCATCCGAAACTTGTGCCATCAGAAACTTGTGCCATCCGACACTTGTGTCATCTGACACTTAGCACTTGGTTCTTTGCTTATCTGTGTCATCCGATGGAATCACCATTCGATCGGATCACCATTCGATCCAAGTGCAATAGTTTGAAGTTTTTGAAAGTTGTGAAATTTTTCTAAGTGTGAGACTTTTTCAGTTGCTTCAAGATGGGAGACGAATTTTTGAACCCGTTCAGTGACTTGTTCACGTACAACACTAGAGAGACATCAACAAACACAAACACCAATTCCAACACAAACCCTAAAAAGGCGATCGTAGATTCTCTTAGCGTCAACAATGCCTATGGGACATATAACAAGCCACCAAAGCTGATGGTAATTGAGGATTACAACCGCTGGTCTGAAAGGTTTAATGGATGGTTGAGGGCCTTTGCTTACCCAAGTTGGAGGTGCATGAAGAATGGGTATGATGTCGCATGACGAGATTATCAAAACTTGGCTGACAATGAACAGGAGATGTTTATTGCTGAACAAAAGTGTATAGCCCTGCTTCGTCAATTAGTTCGAGACTATATTATTTCCCTGATTAACTATACTAATTCAAAAGATTTGTGGGCTAAATTGGAAAAGAAGTGTATTGGGGGAGAAGAGATTATGAAAAACAAGAAACGACTGTTGAAAAAGGAGTTTGATTTATTCGCTTGTATGAAAAATGAAAGTGTGCAACAGATGATTGAACGGTTTTGCCATCTGAAGGTAGAACTTGTAAGATATGGGATCACGATAGCTGAAGATGAGATGATTGAAAAGTTGTTTGAATCTCTGCCAGATGAGAAAGATTGGCAATACTATGGTTTGGTGCAGAAAAATATTAAACCGATGGCAGAAATGACAGTTGATTGGCTGATTGGGAGATTTGAAAGCCTTGAATTGGAAATCAAGAAAATGAACAAAGTGAACAATACCCCATAACAACAGAATGTTGATCTCTACTACAGGGGTAGTATGATTCCAAAAACCACATCACCAAGAACCGCATTTACTGTTGAAAGATCGAACACGATGAATCAAGAAAAGAAAAGCAGCAGTTCATCACCCAGCAGTGGTTATCATAGTGGTTCTTCTTCGTCTGTTCCAGGGAATCAGCAACAACAAAATGTTCCCAAAAATGTTTTTCAATGCAATATCGCTGTGAACCTGAACAACGCTCAAAACTTCAATAAGGAGACAACGCAAACCACAAATGGTGTTCCTTGCTTTGATCTTAGAATCATATGAAAGTCTGGTAGCCAGAAAGATCGGAAATACAAATCTTACAAAAGAGGACTATGGCCAGATAGATCCTGAAGAAATGGAATTGATCGATATACGTTGGTGCATGGCAAGTGTAATCCGCAGAGCGCAACGATTCATGGAGATCACGGGAAGAAATTCCATTGGAGGGCCTTCGACAAAACTGGGTTTTAATAAATCCAAAGTGACGTGCTTCAAGTGTAAGCAAAAGGGGCACTTCAAGCGTGAATGCAGAAACTCAGTAACAGATGAAACAACTAACCCCTTTCATGATGATTACTACAAGAAAGCTGTTTATCACCGAAACCGCGAAGAGCCATCCAGAATGAAGCAGATCGAGGAGACCCCAAAGGAAAAGTCGAGAGCTTTAGCTGTGATTCAGGATGATGAAGGATTCGATTGGAGTGAGTTCTTGTCGGAAGATGATGCAGTTGGCTTTGCATTTATGGCACAAATTCATCAACAAAAAGAGCAAACACCAGAAGAAAGAGCATACAACTGTAGAAAGATGATGGCATTACATATGAAGGATAAGATCTATGCAGCCTGGAAAGAAGCCAAAAGAGCAAGAAGATGGGATCCAGATCGTGAATGCTACTTAGATCCGAAAGGCAACATAATTGTAGAACCATCACCAGTCGAAGTCGAAACTCTTATAAAATCAATAGCGGCAGATGAAGAACAGAGGGAGATCGATGCTGTAAAGAAAGTCGAAGAAGAAAAGCTAAAGTCAATGAAGGTAGATGAAGGGATCATTGACACTACAAAGGAAATGACGGCAGAAAACCTGACAAAAATGGCCGATAAAGTTCTTATGGCAAAGGCACTCGAGGTAGATTCCAAATATGCGTCTGAGTCAACAAGCAAGGTCAGTAGTAGTGGTTCAAACAATGAATCAGGTAAGACTGATGGTGCTAACATAGAAAATGTTTGCAGAAATTTCACGAAAGAGTGCAAAGTCTGAAGCACACATGCGTATCTCTCAAACAAAACGATCCAGGATCTGGTTGAAAAAGTCGATATGGTTGAAAAATAAGTTTTAAATTGAGATAAACTACTTAGAGCTTCAAATGAAAGAATTAAAGAATTAAACGAAAAGATTGAAAAAGATAAAAGTGATGTTGAATGTTTTAAGAAAGAAAATGAGAAGTTAACTCTTGAAAACAGACAAATTTCTGAAAACTATGAGAAGTTGAAAAGAACAGTAAAAGATTTTGACAAGCGAAATGGTAAAACTTACAAAGAAAATGTTCATTTATTTGGAGTTCTTCAAGCAAAGGAAAAACAAATCAACCAACAACAAGATGAGATCGCAAGTCTTAAGCTTCAGTTCCAGGAAGCTAAGATTGAAAATGAAAGAATCAATCTGAAATTGACCAGTTACAACTCAGCTAGCTTTGTTCTTCAACACATCGTTCCTAAACCAATTGGGAAGAACAAAGCTGGTGAGGATGTCTACTCTGATGGAACGAGGGTGGGTTATCATCAAGTTCCACCACCTGTGCTCAACAATTTCTCAAAGAAACAACCTGGGCTGGTTAATGAGTTTGAAAAAATTGAGAAAACAAATGATGTAAAACTGCCAGAAACAATTGATGTCACATTCACTTCATCGTCTGATGGAGATAGTGTTCAATCTGAGGTCATAAAGAATGTTGTTGAGAATGTTTTAAAATCTGACAGTGATTCGACTGAAGATGAAGAGTGTTTTCTAAACAACTACATTCCGAAATCAAAATCCCAGAACAACTCAAGTGACCTACCTACTCTTGTCATGTACAAGATGTCTGGTTCAGATAAGTTGTACTCGGATATTGAGTTCCCAATTGAGAACGTGAATGTTGACAAGCTGAAGAAAGTTTTCAAACTTGTGGAAATTTATGTTTCTAAAATTGAAGGGTTAAAGAGTTCCAAAAGATTGTTGAACTTTGAACGAGATAAATCTTACTATAAAAAACCTGTTGTACCACCACGTTTTAACAATAACAACCAAAACAGATGGTCGGGTGGTTATCAGGGTGGTATGAACAATCAAAAGAGGAACTTTCAAAACAAAAATTTTGTCGAAAAGAAAGTGTTTGTTAAAAGCTCAAGCTCAATTTCCGACAAGAATTGGAAATCTTTTCGAAAACAAATGAAGATTTTTTTGCAAAGAAGGCCTCACAGACTCAGACTGAAGGAAAAAGTCGGGTAGTTGACACCCGCATATGCTTTAAATGCGACAAAGTTGGACACATTGCACGAAAGTGCACCAACTCAAAGCCTAAGTCTGTGGTTTTTGAGAATCCAAGAAAGAAAAATGATGTCAAAGGCAAAGCGCCGATGTTTGTTGAGAAGAAGATTTTGAAAAATGAAAATATCAAAATTAAAACTGAACCTGTAAAACAGACGGTAAAGAAAAATGATCAGTTTTACAAATGGGTCGCTTCTCCACAACAAACTTGGAAGCCAAAATCTGAGGCTAAGACATCAAGTGTTTCAAAACCAAAGGTTTTTTATGCTGAAAAACAATCATCTAAGATGAATGTTCCTTTGGAGTTTTACGAGAAACTTGAGAAACAGACTTCTACCCCTCCAGAGAAGAAGTGTGTTCCAAAGAAGGATCAACCATCTGGTCAACCTCCGAAAGACGAATTCTTTTTGTATAAAGAGGTTGAGGTTGGATCCGAAGAAAGTCTTAAAATGAACGAAAAAAACTTCCCACCTTTGTACACAGCAACAACCTACATCAAACTACCCGAGTTAAAGGAGGCTTGGGTTGCTTCAACTTCTAACTAAATGTTTGTGAAATGTGTAGGAGCTCCCGAGATCTATCTCAAAGTGGATTATGGATAGTGGAGCATCCCGACGCATGACGGGGAGAAAAGCCCTGTTATATGATGTTAGAGTTTTTAACGGTGGTTACGTCAGTTTTGCTGGAAATCAAGAAAGATGTATTATCGGGGAAGGAACATTGTCAAATGGAGTCGTTACATTTGAGAGAGTCAACTACATAGCAGAGCTGGAGAACAACTTACTTAGCATTTCTCAAATCTGTGACAGAATGTATTCTACTCACTTCACTTATAAAGAATGTCTGATTCTGAAGCCAGGGTTTGTCATCCCCGAGGAGTGGATCATTATGCGAGCACCAAGGGTTAATGATCTGTACGTGTTGGATATGAGCATCGCTACAACTACCACGGGTCAAACTCATTGCTTCGTATCAAAAGCCACTGAAAAGGAGTCAGTGCTGCGGCATCGAAAAATGGGCCACATTTACCTACGCAAGATGAACTATCTGGTGCATAACGATTTAGTAAAAGGTGTTCACTTGAAGAATTTTCATCTGGAGGGAGAGTGTATCAGTTGTGTAAAGGGAAAGCAACGAAAGAAATCCCATCCGTGCAAGAAGATGAATTCAGTCTCGAAGCCACTGGAAAGACTCCACATGGATCTTTTTGGTCCTGTGAATGTCAAAAGTATAACTGGTGATCTTTACTGTTTAGTGGTCACTAATGACTATTCGAGATTCTCATGGGTGACGTTCCTAAAGTCAAAAGATGAGACATTTGAGAGTTTGCTAAGGTTATTCACAAAGATAGAGAATTTGTACCAAACCCGCATTCGAAGATTAAGAAGTGATAATGGTACAGAATTCAAAAACAACAGAATGGAAGAATTCTGTGATCGACGAGGTATACTGCAAGAGTTCAGCGCACCATATACTCCGCAACAGAGTGGAGTCGCAGAAAGAAAGAACAGAACGCTGATCGAAACGACGAGAACGATGCTAGCTGATTCAAAGTTACCGATTAACTTCTGGGCAGAAGTTGTTTCAGCCGCTTGCTATACACTCAACAGGGTACTTACTGTGAAGAAGCATAACAAAACATGTTTTCAGTTCATCAACAATCGCAAGCCTAATCTCGAATATTTAGAACCGTTCGGGTCTCCCTGCACTGTTCTAGTTCCCGATGGCAAGTTTGGTTCAAATAGCATAGAAGGTATCTTTGTGGGGTATGCCAGTCCACTCAGACGTGTCTTTATTCCAAGTCTAAAAAAAGATCATCAAAGCACAACACGTTGAATGTCAAGGCTATACTATGCCTCCATAGAAACCCGAAGACTCATGGCGATTCAACTACGATACCTTATGGGATTCATTTGAGTTAGAAGAAGAGCCAGAGTACTTTGATGATTTGGATATTTTAAGAGAATATGAAGCATCTCAGGGAAAATTTCCAGCAAGGTCTTCTAAACGTCAACAACACACTTCCAATGATAATGAAGCTGGTCCCAGTCATGCTAGAGAGAATGATGATGTTCAGCAAACTCCGACTACTTCGGAACGCGAGCCTGCTCCAGAAAATCAGACGGCAGACAATGATGATGATTCAGAATCTGATGATAACCCTACTTTTGATCTTGGTGATTCAGAATCTGAGGGGGAGTAGATCCAATCTTCAGAACAGGCAGTTCTTGACAATGAACAAGTTGTGGATCAGAATGTTACTAATTTGGAAGGCGAGGTGGATGTTTCTGGTGAAGTTATGCCGAGGACTCTTTCATACCACCCCGAAGAGTTGATTATAGGCGAGCTGCAGTCAGGAGTCCACACTAGAAGTCAAATTGACCAAGGGCTTACTTGCTTTTACACTAAAATTGCTCCATTACAAACTGAATTCTCACTCAGTTGCTTTATTTCGCAGATTGAACCACGGACATACAAAGAGGCATTGACGGAGGAGTCGTGGGTAATCGCTATGCAAGAGGAGCTGAGTCAATTTGAAAAGCTTGGTGTATGGAAGCTTGTGGATCTGCCTGACGGGCACAGAAAGATAAACACGAAATGGGTGTTTAAGTGCAAAAGAGACGACCAAGGAGTTATTGTCAGAAACAAAGCTCGACTCGTAGTCCAGGGTTTTAGTCAGCAAGAGGGGTTAGACTTCACAGAGGTTTATGCTCCAGTTGCTCAACTTGAAGCTATCAGGATATTCCTTGCTTTTGCTTCATGGAAAGGTTTCAAAGTATACCAGCTAGATGTCAAATTGGCGTTCCTTTACGGAAAAGTGAAGGAGGAGGTCTATGTCGGACAGCCACCGGGCTTTACCGGCCCAATACACAAAGACAAGGTCTACCTCTTGGACAAAGCGTTGTATGGTTTGCATCAGGCCCCGAGAGCCTGGTACGAGACGCTCTCTCAACAATTGCTTACCAACGGTTTTATCCAAGGAAAGGTGGATGCTACCCTCTTCACGAAGGAAGTCGATGGTCATCTTCTGTTCGTTCAAATATATGTTGATGACATTATTATCGGGTCAACGAACGACAAACTCTGCAAAGATTTCAAGAAAGTAATGAAGCAGAAGTTTGAGTTGTCGTCAATGGGTGAGATGAAGTTCTTCCTAGGGCTGCAGGTCGATCAAATGCATGAGGGAACCTTCATACATCAGACTAAGTACGTTTACGATGTTCTGGAGAAATTCGGGATGACCGAGACATCGCCAATGTCCACCCCATTAGCAACGAATCATGGTATCGACCCTGATCTCACCGGAGAGAAGGTCGACGAAACATTATACCTCTCAATGATTGGGTCGCTAATGTACTTGACAGCATCAAGGCCTAATATAATGTACCCAACTTGCCTCGCGGCCCGATATCAGTCGAGTCCTAGAGCCTAGCACATGTATATCGTCAAGAGGATCCTACGCTACCAGAGAGGAACCCCAAGCCTGGGGTTGTGGTATCCCAAAGATGGTGACTTCACGCTCGAAGGATACTCTGATTCTGACTTCGGTTGCTGCAAAATCAATACGAAATCAACAACTATAGGATGCCAATTTTTCGGACCCCGATTGGCCACCTGGCAATGTAAGAAGCAAACCTCTGTTGCTCTTTCAACATGTTAAGCAGAGTACGTATCTGCCAGCAGCTGCTACTCTCAGATCTGGTGGATTCAGCAACAGATGCGCGACTATGGTTTGCAATTTCTTACTTCACCTATTTTTGTTGATAATGAGGCTGCAATCAACATAACAAAAAATCCAGTACATCACGCTAAAACTAAGCATATAGAAATTCGTCATCACTTCATCCGAGATTGCTTCGAGAAGAAGTTGATACGATTTGACAAAATCCACACCGACGAACAAAAGGCAGACTTGCATACCAAAGCTTTTGATAAATCTCGTTTTCAATATCTTTTAAAATTGAATGGTATGAAGCTGTTGTCGGATGCGGAGGAGTTATTTGGTGTTGATGAGAAAACCACTGCAGATGATGTTGAGAAGCAGACTGCACTAGTTTGTCGTATTTTTAGTTGTTTTGGTATATAGGGGGAGATAATAAATTTCAGAAAATACAAAAACAATAAAAAAATGCAAAAATCCAAAAACATGAGAAAATTTTCAAAATCTAAAAACAATAGAAAACCCAAAAAGAGTTTGTGTATAAAGGGGAAATGATAGTACATCAGCTAGATAGTTACAGTACGCTAAAGATATGTAATGTTTAAAAGCATTAAACAGTCTCGCTGATGATACGCCGATAGGTTTTTACACGTTTAGTAGATTTGTTCGGGATATAAACCTAAAATCATTTCTTGCTTATTTCGTGGGGAACATCTCTCGGATATATAGGTAACCCTTGAAATCTTGTTTGAAAGATTTTCTATTTCTGACATACTAGGTCTATGCACTTGAAGTTATCTGGGGTATTATACCAGGACTTCTGATTTTGAGAAAGCAATAGCCTAGTCCTCGTATAATACTCTGCACTGCTTTAATCCTAAAGCCTCCCCTCAGCATAAAAAAATGATAAACATTGCAAAATGCTAATCATGTGCTGTTGAAGAAAGGATCCCCAAGATGGACACACCGAAAGTCGAGCCATTATCTCTCTATTTGAACGGAAGTTCTAACCTGAGCTCTCATGGCCTCGCACTACCCTTTACAGATATCATTATTGTATGTTCACCTGTAAGACTGAATATAGAAGTCTGGATATGAGAGTATATTCTGAGGTGGGACACGCGAATAAGTTAAGCATTTAAGACATTAAATCGTATCCTGAATAAGTTGAAATCTGTGTGAAAATTTAAAAAGGATCAGTATATCGGCGATCTAAGTTAATTGTTTAATACTTAGTGTGTAATCAAGCTCAACGGTACTTGTAATTTGTCGGTAGCTGATATGATCCCCTAATACGTTGAGCAAAAATATGTTTGTAAATAGTTTACTTTACTGCATTTCATTTCATTTCATTTCATTTTAGCATAAAAACGTAAAAAGATTTCGTTTATGTTCTAGTTAAAACTTTCTTAAAAATCCCAAAAAGATTTTACATTTCTACTTTAGTTTGTTGACAAACCAAGGTAGAAAGCTGATCTTCAAACTCTCAGTCATGAAGCAGAGCAGAAAGTTTCTGGACTGGAGTACAGGGTTGGGAGCTAATCTTTAAAGGTTTGAAAATTCAAAGTCATATCAAGTTCATTAAGTTGACACTTGTACAGTTTTCAGAAAATGTGTTTGATAAATTTGAACAAATTGTCAGTTGTTTCATTTCGGGTCAACCAAGGACATTAACTTGGACTTGGTAGAAAAATTAAGTACCTAGGGTTATTAACTTGAACCTAGATACTTAAGTGGATTTCTAAAACTGACCAAATCTGATAAAACGCCAAAAAGTCAAAAGAATCAAAGAGTCAAAGGGTGTTTGGATTGGATGACAATTCGATCGGATGGCAATCCGATCGAATGGCCATCCGATAGATGTCATGCCTATAAATAGTGGTCAATGGTCATTCAGTCAACCTTTCTCGATCGAACGACCATCCGACACTTACCCAAACACTCTCAAACTTTTATTGCTTGATTCTCACTCTTGCTTTCCAAGATTCATAGGATTATTGGCTTGCTCAATCTTCACTATTGGAAAGGTAAGATCTCTAGCTTTGATTGTTAAATTTTGGAGATTTTGATGGTTTCATGATTATCGGCGGCTGTTAGTGTGAAATACTTAGATCTAGGCTTGATTAGGTTGTTTTGATTCAATTCAAACATAAGGTTTTGAAGATCGGCCTTAGATCTATAGATTCACCGAAGGAATTTGATTGAAACTTCATAGATTTGAATCTAGAAGAGATTATAGGTGTCAGCAGTCGGTACATATAAAGTCAAATTAAACCCAAACGGCTGAGTTTTAGAGAAATCTGAACATAGGGTTGTGTAAATCGGCAAAAACTCTACGTGAGAATGTGTTCAATTTTGGAAAATTGTTAGAAAAATTTTGGTGTTCTTGAATCATTCAAATTGTTCTTCATAACAATTGATCAAGTGGCAGTTCGATCGGATGGCAATCCGATCGGATGGCCATCCGATCCAATGTACATTATACGATTGAAATTCTTCTAAGTGTTGTCTTGAAATTTGTGCCTTATCTGTTAACAGGTTGTTTTGGAAAGAATGGCAACTCGATTGGATGGCAATCCGATCGGATGGCCATCCGATCCAAAACACACATTCATATGATTGTCTATCTCATGCCAAAGATCAAATGGCAGTTCGATCGGATGGCCATCCGATCCAAATACACATGATCTGTTTTTGTTCTGATCTTTATATGTAATGGTTCATCTGATCGGATAGCAATCCAATCGGATAGCCATCCGATCCATCAGTACTACATAGAGTGAACATTCCAGTGTTAGAAAATTTTTTAGATTTCAAAATTGTTGTCACTTTTCACTTTTTGTCTCGAACTTTGTGCAAACTCTAATGTTGTTTATTTTTGTAGACAAGAGCATCAGATTGGCATCACTCTCACAACATTTACTGTATATTAGATGAAAACCATGAAAACATGACACCATTCAAAGATATGGGGAAGTTTTTAAGGGAGAGTAGGATCAACAAGGCTTTAACTGATAGAACAATAGTGTATGAATCTCATGTCAGAATGTTCTGGAAGTCGGTGAGGTGTGATGAAAGTGAAAAGATGATATACTCTGCAGTTCAAAAGAAAGACGAGAATGATCAGGACGTTGATGTTGAAGTAAAATTCAATGTGGGAGACGTGAGTAGGGTGTTAGACTTAGGAGATAGTGATGATGATCCTACCATTGTTCCTGAAAGATTATGCAAGGGATTATGGTTCAGAATGGGTTTTACAGGACATGTAAATGGAAAATATCTCAAGTCTATGTTTAGTCGACCATATAAGTTCCTAGTTCATTGTGTCGTGCATGCTTTATCACACCGCAAGGGAGCTTACGACGAGCCATCTGATTATATCATGAATATTATCACCTGTCTAGTTATGAATAGGCCATACAACATTTCACAAGTGTTGTTTGATCATATGGTAGATAATATCAGGGGTGAAAAGTATATAATGTATCCTAGGTTCATACAGATGTTAATAAATGATCAAGTGACAGACCTTCCAAAGGATCCTGCTGATGAAATGAATCTACGTCACATGAAGAGCGAGACCTTGAGAAGATTAACTCAATATAAGCTGAAGAAAGATGAAACAGAGCCAAGGGCTAAGAGAATGATATGTAAGATTGACAACAGAAATTATATAGCTCCTCAAAATGATGCTTGGAGGCACGAGAACAGCAACTCAGAGGATGAGTCTGGTAGATTAAGTGGCATGCATGAGAAAAAGTTGAGGTACTGGTTTGTTAAGGATGGAAAGAGGAAAAGAACACCAATGGCTTCTCCAACTGTGACTGTACCTAAAGTTTCTACACCAAAGATTGTTGTTAAGGGTATAGTTGAAAGGGGGGAGTCATAAGAAAAGTAAGATTATTAAATGTTATATTATTCTAATGAATGTTCAAAGCTTGTTTTGCAGGGCCTTCAAAGAAATCTCCACCGAGACTTATTGATGAAACGATGATCCCTCCAGCAGAGGTTATTCAAGGAGGTGTTGATTTGTTGAAAGTTTCTTAAAGAAGAATGAAGAAGCTCAAGCTGAGAAAGCTGCTAAGGAAACTGGAGCATCTTCTACAAAGCATGTTCAAGCAGAAAGTGTTAAAGAAAAAGAACCTGAAGGCGTGGCTCACACAGATTCAAGTGATGCTGATGATGAATCAACTGATACAGAATCTGAGATTGATAAGTCAAAGATTGGTGTTGGGAAGGTTCAGTTGAAAAAGAGTCCTTAAAAGAAGAAAAAGGGTTCAGACGATGAAGATGAAACATATATTCCGACACCACAAGCAGAAAAGAAGAAAATCATTAAGAAGCGCAAAGTTGTTCAAACTGGAGTGATTCCAAGAAGCGTCAGAGCTAGGAAAGGGTCAGCTTCGATTCCTGAACTTCAAAGTGGTAAAGGTTCAGTGGTTGAGGCTCAAGAGATTCAAACTAAAAGTATTCCTAAAGCTGAGGTTCAAAGTGTTGAAAAACCTATTCCAGAGAAAGAGAAAACTCCAGAAAGGCCAGAATATGTGAGAATAGAAAAGAAAGATGATGCAGAGATGTCAAAGCCAAAGAAAACTTCTCTACCTAGTTTATTTGAAGGTTTTCCAAATGTTCAGGTCGAATTCACTGATGATATTCTTCCTGATGAAGAATATGACATGTTTCATGATGCAACAATCAAAGAATTAACAAAGAAAGTGAGTCTTCTGGAGAAAGAGAAAGCGAATGCTGAAGCTGAGCGTAACGAGTTGAAAAAGCAACTTGAGAAGATTACTAAAGTGAATGAAGAAATGAAGTCTGTTGTGAAGAATCATGCAAAAAGGATAAATACTTTGGTTGAAGATGTGGATGATAACGCTAAACTCTTTGAGCAACTCTCTGCAGAACTTTCTGAAGTGAACGTGAAATACGCAAACATGAATGATACTAATCAGACACTACATCAAATGTTAGATGAACTTCATGAAGCTTCTGCAAATGAAATCAAAGTGTTAAAGCTGGAGATTGAAGCTCTAAGGGCATACAAAGCAGTGAAAGATGAGCAGCTTAACATGTTATACACAGTAATGGAACATCATCTTGGTATCAATGTTCAAGCTATTTACAACAACTTGGAGATTCAAAGGGTTGAGGAAAGACGAGCCCAGAGGGAGAAAGAGTTGGCTGAGGCAACAACTCAAAAGAAGAAAGATTTGATTATAGAAACTCAAGAAGATGGTGGTTCTTCGAGTCAACCTGAAGTTGATGTTGAGATGGTAGATGTTGCGGTGAATTTTGAAGCAGAGCATATGGAAGTTGATCAAGATCCAAGTTTTGTTCTTGTTGGTGAAGTTGTCTCTCGACCTTACAACTTAAAAGATGTTATTAGAATGGTGAAGGTTGAACATAGGAAAGGAAATGTTAGAGCAGCTGATGTAAAGCTTCTGTGTTTGAAAGAAGAGGAAGAGGAAGTAGATAAGGAGTTAGAGCGTATTCTGGAAGATGTTGATAATTATGATCCTTCATGGTATTATTTCAAAGATGATGATGAAGATCAAGGCTCAACAGGGATTCTGATTGTGACACCTTCAGTCCAACAATCGTTGGATGATTTTCTGAATAACGAGATTAATGAGCAGGATGAGGATCAGCACCAGGAGTCTTCTTCTTCTGGAAAACAGCCTACTGATCAGTTATACCTCACATAACCCAAAGTCATTAATTTGAATTATAAATTTGAGGGGGAGTTGGAGGTACCAAGAACAAGAGCTGAGATGTTAGAAGAATTGGGGTTAGATGATGGAAACTTTAAGTTTGATATTGAGGATGAGATTCCATTATCACCAGAAAAAGAGTATGAGTTCAAGTATGCCAATGAAGCTGATAATTTTGATCGTGTTGAAGTTGAAGAATGTTCAGATATTTCTGAAGAAGATACACCTTTTCATTACTCTGGAGTTGATGAGACATTCCCAACACTTGCTGAGATGTTCAAGGAACAAAATGAAGATGAGATAAGGAGGAAAGTTGTGGAGAAGATAAGTACTGAAGGTATTCCACAAACAGTTCCAAAAGAAACATTGTTAGAGGGCAGGAAGAACTGGTTTAAGGTGATGTCCAAAGAAAGAAAGTTCAGGAGACCTCTTCAGTATTTCACGCATAATGCTGATATATCTCTGGGAGATATTTTATCTTGTGGGTATCTTGAAGATCTAAAGGTATATACTATTCCTCGTGAATAAGGTGTTTAGTATTTTGAGTTTCTATCAGACATTCAAACACACCCATGGTGGGATGTTGAAGAGCTTGTTCAAACGAAAAACATCAAACAGTTCTACTATGGCTTAGATGTGAAGCAGCATGATCAAAGGTTGTGGAACTACATTAAGTGGCAAGCAAAGAATCAATTTCCTGACTGGAAGCCTCAATATCCAAAGCAAGATATAAAGATTGATCCAGTTACAAAGGAGAAAGATATCACTCTGATAATCAAGCCTCTGAGATGTCTGAAAAACATGCCGCTTCGTGCAATGGAACAAGATTTTCATGAAGATTTTCAGGGATGGATGTATAACCAGAGCACAGCGGAAGCAATGATTTCACTATTTGATAAATACAAGGGAGAATCAAAATGGATCAGCGTATTGGATCCGATGTGGTTGGTGAATTGCTCGAAGAAAGATATTGAATGTCTATTCTACAACAAGATTGTATATGAAAAGCCAGATAAAGTTCAAGCTCAACAGTATCAGAAGTTAGTGAACTTATGTTATGTGAAAGACATCAATTCTGGCAGATATTGGAAGTCGAAGTTCAGAGACTTGGAGATAGATGAGTTCTTAAAGAGAGAAAAGCGAGCTAAAAGGTTCAAGGAGATATCTGATAGAGCCGCAAAACTTGGTAGATGAAAGCTTATGAGACCTCCACCAACCAACCAGACACCAATCGAAAAGGAAGAGAACAAGATCCCAAGGTGGGATAGGAAGCGTGATGGTGATCCTGTATATAGAAAATACTGGAATGAAGTTGGTAGGCCTCTAAGGCGCAAGATGATAGCAGAGAGTGAAGAGAAACGAACACAGAAAGCTAAGGATAGAAGACGCAGCAGGAAGACGACTTAAAGACTATGTAGGAAGGGACTACAACTACATCCAAGGGGGAGTCTGTTAGTACATATGTCTGTAGCTTCCGTCTGCATCGAGTCTTATGCATTATGTCCTGTTTGTGTGTTTTTGTATATGTTTGTATTGTCTGTCTAGACAAATCAGGGAACGGTGCGTAAACCGTTAAGTGAAATCCGTTGGACGACATGTGGCATCCGAACGGATGGCCATCCAATCGGATGACCATCCGATCGGATGGCCATCCGATCGGGTGACACCCTCTCATTCCCTGATTGCCTATAAATAGTAGGTTAGTGCTAGTTGTCGAGAACCTTTTGCTGATTTGTTGAAGCGAAGCTCTGTCTGACTTTCATCAGGAACTGTTGTACTTTCACTATCAATCAATGAAATCAGACATGTTAAGCGTTGAGATTGTTGTTAGTGATTCTCAAACGGTGTCAAGGGATTCCGCACCTCGACACTGATCGATTCCGCTACGTTCTACGACTAGAAGAGATCCAGATCGTGTGTGGCCATAACACATATTAAACTCCTTCTGATCAAAGAAGTATTTTAGACTCTTGTGGTCGGTAAATATAGTGCACTTCACCCCGTATAAATAGTGCCTCCATATTTTTAGTGCAAATACCACTGCCGCCAATTAGAGATAGTGCGTAGGGTATTTCTTTTCGTGAATCTTCAACTGCCTCGAAGCATAGGATATGACCTTGCCTCGTTGCATTAGAACGCATCCGAGCCCCCAATGTGACGCATCCGAGTAAACCACCATATCATTGACTCCGTCCGGCAAAGTTAATACCGGAGCGTGGGTCAACTTTTCTTTGAGCGTTTGGAACAGGTTTTCTTAATCAACGCCCCATACAAACCTTTCCTCCATACGAGTTAACTTGGTCAACGGAAAGGCGATCTTGGAAAAATCTTGTATGAATCTCCTGTAATATCCCGCAAGCCCTGAGAAGCTTCTAATTTCTGAAGGATTCTTAGAAGGGTTCCATTTCGACACGGCTTCTATTTTCGACAGATCTACTAACACCCCGTCAACACTAATGATGTGCCCGAGAAAATGCACCTCTCGTAACCAGAAGGCGCATTTCGAGAACTTCGCATAAAGCTTTTCCCGTCTAAGTGTTTCTAATACTTTGCGTAAATTATACGCGTGTTCAACCTCATTTTTCGAATACACCAAAATGTCGTCAATGAACACTGTCACCGACTTATCTAGCATAGGTTTGCAAACCCGGTTCATGAGATCCATGAAAGTCGCAGGTGCATTTGTCAATCCAAAGGACATCACGAGGAACTCGTAATGTCCGTACCATGTACGAAAGGCCGTCTTCGGTACATCTTCCTCCTTGACCTTTAACTGATGATACCCCGATCTAAGGTCAATCTTAGAAAACCAACTCGCACCTTGTAGTTGGTCAAATAAATCATCAATTCTCGGGAGCGAGTATCGATTTTTCACCGTGAGTTTTTTTAACTCCTGGTAATCGATACACATTCGCATGCTCCCATCCTTCTTCTTCACGAACAATACCGGTACGCCCCACGAAGACACACTCGGCCTTATGAGCCCCTTGTTGAGCAAGTCTTGAATCTGAGACATCAACTCTTGTAATTCCGATGGCGCGAGCCAATACGGCACCTTAGCTACGGGTTTTCCACCCGGAATCAATTCAATTCTGAATTCAACTTCTCGTTCTGGCGGTATTCCCGGTAAGTCTTCCGGGAACACGTCTTCATAATCGCGTACCACCGCTTTCCCCGGTTTGCTCGCGTATATCATAAATGCTCTACATCTGCACCTCATAAGCTTATGAGCTTCCAACGTTGTATACACTACAGGATTACCCCCTTTTTCACCATAAATAGTAACATGTTTTCCGCTCGGAGACGTTAGTTTTATCTACTTACGGAAACATACGACATTCGCGTGATATCGGGATAACCAATCCATCCCGGCCACTACTTGAAACTCTCCCATCGACATTGGGATCAAGTCTATTGAGTATTCTTCATCATCGATACTTAACTTGCAGTTTTGGCATACGTCACACAGTATAAAACTTTTGTTATCACCTATCTCGACTTCTAAGGGCATATATAATTTCCTTAATAAGAATGAAGGATGTCGAATAAATCCATGTGAAATAAAGGATTTATTCGCAACCTTATCGAATAATACACGTGCGGGAATTGAGTTTACAACAAATATACCTGAGACCACATCGGGTTCCGTCTTTGCTTCAGCTGTGGTTAGGTGGAAAGATCTGGCCCTTGCCATTTGTGCCTCTGTCTGTGTATCCTTCACGTCTTTCTTCCCGACCAACTCCGGGAACTCAGATTTCTTGTGCCCCGGTTGGTAGCATTTATAACAAACCGAGACTTTTCCAGGGCATAATGAAGCCGTCTGCCCAGTCTTTACACATATAGGGCATGGCTTATCCTTGAAGCGACACTCACCCTTATGCCCCTTCCCGCATACTTTACAATTCGGCGACCCACCTTTCACATTCGGCTTCTTTGCCGATTCGGTCGTTTGTGCCTTCTTCGTAGGTCTTGGGTGTTAACATCTTGCGCCCTTCTTTCACCCCGCTATATCTGCTTTTTCGGCTCAATCTCTCGTTCCTGAGCAGTGTTTATGATCTCGGTGAGAGTCTCGTATTTTGAGGGAGTCATGAACTCCCGATATTCAGCACTCAACATATTGTAGTAGTAGAAGTATATCTTCTGTTCTTCATTCGTCACAAGCTCGTCACAGAATCTTAAATTATCAAGAAAGATGCCCGTGATTTTGTCTATCGATTCACCCCTTTGCCTCATTTGGATGAATTCTTCCTTGATTTTGTTAATAACCTCCTTGGGACTGTGATGTTTAAGGAACGGTGCCTTAAACTCATCCCATGTCATAGCCTTAGTTGCTTCACTCCCAATATCCTTTTTCTTGTTATCCCACCAGTCTTTCGCCTGACCTCTTAACTGACCTGTACCGTATGCTACGAAGTCATTTGCATCACAGTGAGTCCTTTCAAACACTCCTTCCATGTCACTCAACCACCGTTGACATATTATCGGGTCGACCTCTCCGTTGTAGATTGGAGATTTGCAAGCCATAAACTTGTTATATGAGTAGGCCTTCCGCTCCCCCGACTTTTCTTTTGCTTGGTTAGCATTATCCTCCAACCTTTTGATCCGTTCTTCCACTATCGTAAGCACCGTGCTTTGAATCTTATCTATAAAACCGGATAAACTATTCTCGATTGCCTATCCAACCTCTTCGGCAATCACTTCTCTCATTTGTTCGGTGACTATCGGCACCGCATCATCATTACCTCCATCGGCCATCTTGAAACTGAAATGTTTATACTAATTATTAAACATTTCATTCTATAACATATGCTTCATTCACTTTGGTTTGGCCAAGTTCACAACTTGCTTAAACCGTTCTCATTTGGTGCACTTTCTGGGTTTGAGTATATTACGCACCCTTCCCATGCTCATCAAATTAAACTCTCTTCTAATGTTTAAATAAAATCTACTAAAATAACTAATTCTTACTGGATGTTTGATCAAGCTTTGACCGAACACATTTGTCAACAACCTTGAGCTCTGATTACCAACTTGTAAGACCCGTCTCACATTAAACAATTTTATGCAAAATACGCGTTTTTAAACATAAAAATACGACCTTTCAAAAACTTTGACGAGTTAACGTTCATACATAATTAAGATATTCAAGTTATATCACCCATACTAGTTTAAAACATTCAAGTGATTACATGTTTAACATTAAAACTAAAAAAAAGATATCATTGCGGAAGCTTCAAAAGACTTGTGTTCGGTTCTTGATATTTGCTTGATCGCCATCTAGAATATCACTAACATCACCTAAGATCAACTACCAACTTAAAAGTTAGTTTTGACAGCATAGAAATGAGTATAATCAAGTTCCGACATCAAACAAATAAAAATATTTTTTTTCCAGTAACAGGGTCTCTCGCGGGTCGCGAAAGACTAAGCCTCATGTCTTCGCGGGCCGCGATAACGTTAAATTTGTCAGACAATTTGTTTTGTCAGCTGCTTTTTCCCAGCTAAGTTTTTAACTTTCAGTGCAGGAATGTCTATCGCCTCCATCAATTCAGATCGTAGCAGAAATTAGAAGAAGACATGGTTTTATGATGTTAAATATAAGAATAGTCAACTTTAGAATGAGGAATGGCAAACTTGTAAATAAGGTGACATGCCTTATGCCATTGCCTATATATAGAGGAGTTATGTTAGACTTTAGGACTTTTGCCACATTTGCTATTTGGAGCTTTGAAGGTTAGAGAGAGAAATTTGGGAGAGAAAGTAGCAAAGGTGATTCACGGTGCTTGTATTCTGTCACATCATTAATCGAATCATGATTATATTACATTCTTGTGTTCGGTCCACGCACGTGCACAGATTCCGCACGTTGCACGTGTCGTTTCGTTTCGTAATCGTTCGGGAGTCGTTTACGGTCCTACATCGCGTTCACAAGTGGTATCAGAGCAGGAGCTCAATTGCACGGATCAAATTCACAAGAATCGACATGATTTCATTAGATTCAGATCCATTTTCGATTCAGATTTGTCAAATTTCTTCATCTACTCATTTTCTTCACTTCTTGGCACAAAAACACAAAATTAACAAGGTTTTCACGGTTAAAATTTGCTGATTTTTTGACATATTGTGCGAAAATCATGATTTTATAAGCATACAAATTTTCAGATCAAAATTCCTAGTATTTTGAGAGAAATCGAGATGTTTTTGACTGAAAAACATGTTGTTCGCTGTTCTTATTGTTCATCAGGATGGCCATCCGTTCGGATGACCATCCGGACATAAGTCTCTTTTAGCTTGTCACTCGGATAGTCATTCGATCAAGAGAAAAAGTCATCCGATCGGATGACGTAAAGTTACATAGCATCACTCGGATATTCATCCGACCGAATTACTATCCGAACGAAATATATCTTTGAAAAGTGATCCGGTCGGATTTACATCCGTCACTTTTCAGCCCATGTGAACATTTAATACAAATTGAGTAAAAGTTGTCGGCCCAATATACAATTACTGATGATATTGTGTGTCGGCCATTTCATTAATTGCAAATCAAAGTTAAAGTGCAAAAGTTCAATGAGGTCCAATTAAAATTTAGTGTGTTCAGTCCATTTATACATCACGTGGATATTTGTCGGCCCAAATTTATTAAAAATTTGATAAAGCTTCTTGATTCAGCAGTTCACTATTGTTGGTCCATGTGCATGTAATGAGAATATAGTTTGCCGACCAAAAACTTTATCATAACAATTAATATATCACATTGTTCAAAGGTGTGTCAGTCATATGTGATAAGTGGTTTGATGGCTGAATGTGCTCATTTAAAGAGTTCACGTGATATTTCAAAAGGCTGAGGGCTCAGATATCCATCTGATCAAAGTTCAATTTTTAAGACTCAAACTGTTCGGATATTCATCCAATCGTATTATCATTCGTCACTTGACTTGTGCATGTTATATCTTCAACACAGTCGATCGGATATTCATCCAACCGACTTATCATCCGATCAATTCAATTAGTTTGCATGTGAAACAATATCGGTCCAACAGAATACAAGTCTAGTGGGTTTATAAATTGAGTTGTCGGCCATAATTCTTTGTATTGTTATTTTTTGAAGTGGACCATTTGTTCAAAGTTCAAAGGGTGTTTATGTGACAGATACTCATACGATCGAATAGTCATTCGATTAGTTGATTTCATTTGGAGAAAATTGTCAAAAGTCAAAGCCCATCCGATCGAATGACGTGGACCCCATCCGATTCATTCAAGTTTGACCCCGTCCGATTCACTTAAGTGTTGACTCCATTCGATAGTGGACACCATTCAATCAATAGTTCCCATTTGACAAGTTAATTCATCCGACAAGTGATCACATAATTCTAAAGTTGGGATTGTAAAAGTGCTAAATTTCATTCGTAGTTTTTGTCAAGTATTTGGATCACAAAGCTTATTTGGAGTCTTGTCAAAGATCATTTGGTAGAAAGCACAAGTTTGTTCTCACGTTCTTCAAATCTTCGGCACGAGTCTTGGATCGATTCCGTCCACAATTTTCGTAATATTTTACCGTCACACATTTCAGGACTTTCACGTATACGGTTCACTTAAACTGATCCTTTGATTGTGTATTTACAGGTGATAAACGAGGTGAAAAATCAAGGTGTTGTACATGAAAGAGATGGCTGAAGAGTTTTACAACACGTTCTATAAGGCCTACACGTCAGAGCCTTCCGAAACATCGACTATCACACCGAAAAACATATCGAAAGCAATAACTGAAAAAAACATTAATCATGATAATTTTTACGGAACTAACTTGAAACCACCTAAACTTGATAGTATTGAAGATTATACGTGGTGGAAAGAATGATTTATCAACTGGGCCAAAGCTTATGCATATGAAAGCTGGTTTTGTATGGAATTCGGTTATAGCAGGCCAGTTGATGATAAAAACGAAGAGATCCCACTTAAAAGCCTATCAGTTGACGATAAAAAGAATTTTTCATATGAACAACGAATGATTGCTTTAATCCAACAAGCGATTAGAGATGATATCTTCGCACTGCTTAATCACGATGGCTCATCTAAATCAGTGTGGGAAGCTTTACGGGTAAAAGCCGAGGGTGGGAAATAAATCAAAAAGAACAAAGTAGCTTTATTTAAAAAAGAATTTGATTTGTTTGACGGTATAAAAGGTGATTCAGTAAGACAAATGATTGAAAGATTCTGTCACCTTAAAATTGAACTCGATAGGTTTGGAATTATAGAAACCCGTGAAGAAATCATTGATAAAATCATTGAAGTGTTACCATGAGCTGATCAGTGGCAAACGTTTGTGTTTATTTTGAAAAATGATGTGTTGTATGATACAATTACTCTTGATGCTTTAATAGAAAATGTAGAAAGTGATGAGCTTGAGCTGCAAAAGCAAAGCAAGATGAGCAGTTCTTCGTATCAACAGAATGTCGGTCTTTACTAGAAGGGCAGTGTACTTTCCGTGAAAGTCAGTGAATTGCCAAAGACTGCATACAGTGTTGAAAGTCGAAAGACTCATGGAAAGGCTCATCAAGCTACGATCCAGGATATCATTCATCGTCAACAACATCAAACTCTGAAGAATCTGAAGAAATTCTCTGCAACATTGCATTAAAGCTGAAAAATTCTCCAGTAATGAGCATGAATGCTGCTAAACGGCAAATGAGTTTTCTGCAATCGATTCTGGAATCATACGAAAGTCTGGTGGCTGAGAAAATTGGAAATTCTGAACTGACAAAGGAAGATTACGACCAGATAGATCCGGAGGAGATGGAACTCATCGATCTTAGATCGTGCTTAGCTAGCTGCATTCGAAGAGCTCAGTGGTTCATGGAAATTACTGGTAGACAAACACTCGGTGGACCATCAACAAAGCTGGGCTTCGACAAATCAAAAGTGAGCTGCTTCAAATGCAAGCAAAAGGGTCATTTTAAAAGAGAATGCAAAAACTCTGTTGTTGAGAAAACCGATAATCCATTTCAAGAAGATTACTATCGTAAAGCAATCTATCACAGGAGTAGAGAGGAACCATCAAATATGAAACAAATTGAAAACAATTCTGAGAAAGAGAAGCCGAGAGCATGTGTAGTGATCCAAGATGATGAAGGATTCAACTGGTGTGAATTTCTTCCAGAAGAAGAACAATATGATGAAGGATTTAACTAGGATGATTTTCTTCCAGAAGAAGTGTATGGATTCAACGTTGCTTTAGTGGCTAAAGTGAAACACAGTGCATTCGTTGTTGTTGTGAAAGAGAAAACAAAAGAAGAGATTTTGAAAGAGAAGACATACAGAGAGAGATGTATTGTTGGGTATAGAATCAAAGAAATGGAGAAAGAATATGAAGAAGCGAAGAATTATGGAAGGTATGACAAGAAACGAGAGTGTTATGTCAATAGCAAAGGTGAACCAGTTGTCCATCCAAAAGAAGTGGTGTTTAACGACGTTCTTGCAGTAATCCCTCTCTCCGGCGAGTACTATTCAAATGTTGCGAAAGATAAAGATTATGTGAAAAAGCTGGATAAAATCATCAGAGATGTCATGACAGCGAGTCTAAGACAGAGAGATGAAGAGAGGATGAAGAAGAATGTTCAAAGTTTGGTGGATGATTTGAAGAAGGTTGCTGAAGAAGAAAAAGTGGAAGGTGAAAAAGAAGAAGAAGCAGTTGGTGAAGAAGCTGTTACTGAAAAACAGCAGAATAAAGAGGATCTAAAGAACAAAGAAGAAGCTGATGAGAAGATTAAAAGATCGGTTGAAGTGATTGATGCTAATGATGTTGCTGAGGAAAAACAGAAGAAAGAAGCAGACAGAAGAAAAGACCAAGGTGCCAATCACTGAGGTAAATACTTCAACTGAATCTGAAGTCTTAAATAAAACTGTTGAACAGTGCAAGAAATGCATGGAAACGTGCAAGGCTTATACTGAAAAAGATGAAAAATTCAGAACAAGAGATCAAGAATTTACTAAAATTGAAAAAGTTTTCAAAGAAAAATGCAAAGAAATGTTAGAAAACGAAAAGATTTTGAAAGATAATGATGAAAAGCTTACACAAAAATGCAAGAGTTTAGAAAAAGAAAATGAGATTTTGAAAGAGAAGGTTTCAAAAATGACTGAAGAGTGTTTGCAAAAAGAAAATTTGTTTCAAGAAATGAAAAAAGAGTACGATTCAATAAAACTTACATATCATATCACAAAAGAATCATATGAAGATGTGAAAAGTCAAATGAAACTTGTTCAATAGAGATTGAAATATTGTTTTGAAACATCTGATATGCTTAAGCGACAATATGAAATAAAACAACAAGTTGTAAATTCTTACATTGAAGATGTTGCTAAGCTAAAGCGTAAAATAGCTGATTTAGAACAAGATAACAACAAGTTACAAGTTATCAAGCTTCATCATATGTTCTTGAACACATTTTCAATCTAAAACCGGATGGTAAAGATTCTGAACAAAACAAGAAAGGAATTGGCTCAGAGTATCATCAGGTTCCACCACCGTTTGAGGAAAAATTTACATTCTATGATGACGCGAAGGTGGAAAAAGCTTTCAACATGGTTGATAAATTGCCAGATAACATTGACGTAACCTATTCCAAATCTGATGATACAGTGATTCAGGGGTGGTAGGTATGGTCGTTGAAAGTGTTTTGAAAGAAGAGTCTCTTGAAACAGGTAAATCTGAATCACAGGATGAAAATGAAGGTAGTTTTCATGAAGGTTATCTTAAAAACTCAAAATCTGAGAAAAGGGAGAATGATGATTCAAAAGGATTGGTTTATACCATGATTGGATCGGACAAACTATTCTCAGATCTTGAAGTCCTGATTCAGAATGTGATTTTAGAAAAGATTGAGAAAGTGTTCAAGTTAATTGAAATTGAAAAATCCAAAATTGCAAAGTTTGCTGGAAAGAGTCACAAAACTTTTTATAACAAACCTAATTTCAAAAAGAAAAACATGAAGGCTGGGTTGGGTTATAAAAGGAAACAAAATTGGAAAAGAAACGAAACGCCAAACTATCAGAAAAATATGAACTTTGTTCATGGAACAAGTTCAGAAGAAGAGAAAGAACTCCAATTTAGACGACAGTCTATTGAAGAGTTCTATGCTCAAAAGAAAAGGCAACAACAACAGGTGAAAGTTGTTTCAAAGAGAACTGTTGGTTTTTTCACATGTTTATCAAAGTAATTTCATCCATATGAAATAAAAACGCTGCGGAAATAATTATTTAAAACATGTTTACTATCAAGATATAAAACCCATTTTATATGTAAAACCCAATCCCGGATCCATATACGAACGTGCATGCTATCAAAATAAAACACAACCATAGAGTGTTTAGAATACTACCTTCCAAGGAGTAAAGGATGTGAAGATGATGATGCTTCTTGAATGGTTGCCTTCAAGTGTAGAAGACCTCAAGCTTGTATACCCCAATCCTTCCAACAAACACCTTATCTTTAGCTAGTATTTCTACACTTATGAACTCACTAAAATTCCATCAAGATCAACCACCATGGCCGAAAATTAGAAGGACTATTTTGAGTTCTTGCACTTGAATTTTTCAAACATGAAAAAACCCTCTTGAATAACCATCTCATGGCTGAAAATTAGAGAGTATTTTCACTTGATTTTCAAACTTGAAAACCCTTGAATCAACCATCTCTTGGCCGAAAATCTTAGAGCAAAAATCACAAGTCTTGCAAGTTCTTGCATTTGTCATCTAAGTATTTATAGAACCATGAGAGAGAATTGCCACCCACCTTGACCAATCATGTGCCAACTTACACATGCAAGTGCATGAAACCCCATTGGACCAAAATGGTCTTGGTTAGACCACCCAATCAAATCTTCTCTAGCACATGCATTTGCATGCATTTCTATTGGACTAAAATTTCTTGGGAAGACCCCATGGGGGGGGGGGTGGCGGCCTAGACTTTTATTTAAAAAAACAATTTTTTCTTTTAAATAATATAAGTCTTATATATATGTATTTTACAACTTTTATAAAATTATAACAAGATATGTTATAAGACTTGTACAACTTTTATTATGTTATTTAATCCCATTAAATAACAAAATAAAATATTCTCTCAAAATAAATTATCCATATAATTTATTAGTTTGTCAAGTGCAATTATTTAGAAAACCAATTTCTAAATATTCTAAGTGTTAATATTTATTTGTTTGATCATATCATAAATAAATATTGTAAGTGTTTGTCTAGCTTGTATTTGGGTATGACTCGACTTGGATCATAACGTACTAGCCACATCAATTTAATATGTGTCTTGGGCATACAGAGTCCAACAATCTCCCACTTGCACAAGATACATAGAAGATTGATGCAAGTAGTAAATGACGCCTAACTATGGTTTACTACCCCTAATTCGTATGACTATATGTCCCATTCAATTACATCATCCCCTTCAAGTCCCTTACTTGAACATGATTTAGGTGAATCTATCATTTATCATTTCGTTACAGATGTCATGTTAAATCCAGAGACATAGAGTTATCACTCTCTGTTGATTTAACTTTAACAGGCCTTAGACATCTTATTCTCAACAAATAAGAGGAACAAATCCCGTCTTGACTACATACGTCTCTCACAATCACCTTGTACCACACCTGAGCTTAGCCTTATGTATTGTCATATTACTGACAGCGAAGAAATAAGTCAAGGTACAATATTTGGTGAATATCAAGACCCAATATGTATCTCAGGTCTGAGGATACTATGATATTCTCCTTTACTCAAAATTACTTATGATCAATCACAAATGATTCCATGTAGTAATATTTGAGAGCGAGTCAGTCCAATATTTGTCTCCCACAAATATCTATGAACTTTGGCAGCAACACTTTGCTCTATATTCATACCTAATGAATATCCACCAATCCAAGTTCATAATAGTCTTACATTCATATTTGTTCCCACAAGTATGATCGACTACGGACATTTAGAATAAGAAACTTATTCACGGATTTAAACATGCTAAAATGGAACATAACTCAAAATACCATAAAGAGTTATAATAACAGTTATTCCAATATCCAAATACAAAATAGATCAAATCCAATCACTAGAATATCGAAGTCCCAAGGCACAAGTATGACCTTTCATGCTTTGCCCATTCAAGGAGCTTCGTGAGTGGATCAGCAGTATTTTGATCAGTGTGAACTTTGCGAATACATATCTTTCCCTTTTTCAACTTCATCCCTTATGTAGTTGAAACTCCGATCAATGTGCCTAGTCTTTCGATGTACACGAGGTTCCTTGATTTAAGCAATCGCACCCTCGTTATCACAAAGATCTCTTGGGGCCTTAATGGCAGGGACTACCCCTAGATCGGAAATAATTCAAGTGGCAGATCCATATGAATTATCTCAATCAATGAAGCGGCGATGTATTCTGATTATGTAGTGGATAATGCTACCCTGATTGTGATCGAGAACCATCTTGATTAGTTTGGAAACTCGTATCCATCTAACCCTTTACAACGAATTCCGAAACTCGCATCCCTGTAACCTTTTACAACGAGTTCTTTTCCACCAGATCTATATATTAGAAATATATCCTTAGTCCTTCTGAGGTATTTCAATATATATTTATAACAGTCACTCAATGACCGTTTCTCGCTGGTATCTTCTCGTTATGCTTAAAGCGCATAACTTGTCCGGTCTAGTGCATATCATTACGTACATAATGAATCCTATAGCTGACGCATATGGGATTCCTTTCATTCTTTCTTGCTCATCCTTTGAGCTTGGACATTGAGACGCATTCAATATTGTCCTCTCTTGAATAGGTACCAAACCTTTCATAGAGTTCTTTATCTTGAACCTTTTCAAGACTTTGTCAATGTATGCACTTTAGTTTAAACCTATCGTGCGCATTGATCTATCCTTATAGATTCTTTATTCGCAAAATATAGGCGACTTTACCAAGATCCTTAATTGAAAAACAACTTTCAAGCCAGGCTTTTACACCCTCCAAGGTTGGAATGTTATTTCCAAATAGTGATCGACATATCATACTAAGAAAGTAATGATGTTCCCACTAGCCATCTTATACACACAAGCTTCATCGACGTTCTTGATGAATCCATATTCCCTAATCTCTTCATCAAAACGGTGATTCCAACTTCTAGATGCTTGTTTCAATCTATAGATTGATTTCTTTAACTTGCATACTTTGTCAGGATGTTTTGGATCGACAAAGCCTTCAGGCTTAACTATATAGACATCTTCCTCAAGATATCTATTAAGGAAATTCGTTTTGATATCCATTTGCCAAATCTCATAATTATATTATGCAGATATGGAAAATAATATCCTTATTGACTTTAGCATCGCCACAGGCGAAAAAGTCTCATCATAATCAACCCCTTGAGTTTGAGTGAAACCTTTTGCTATAAGTCTCGCTTTATAAGTATCCAAGTTACCATGTATATCCGTTTTCTTCCTAAAAATCCACTTACTTCCAACTACTTTGGAGTTAAGAGATGACACAACCAATTTCCATACTTGGTTGTCATACATGGATTGCATCTCTACGTTCATGGCCTCAAGCCATTTGTCGCAATCGGATTTTGACATTGCATCATGGTATGTGGTAGGTTCACCCGAATCTACCACGTAGCATCCATCCATGAAAAATCCATATCTTTCAGGTGGACTACTAATTCTACCAGATCTGCGAACGCTTTGTGTGTGTTGATCAACTACTTGATCGTTTTTCAACAACCTTTTGTTGAGTGCTAGTTTTAACCAAACGTGTATCGGCTTGTGGTTCTTGATCCTTATCAAGTTCCACTTATTCTAATAATTCCTTCCACAAGGAACTTAGCTTCCAAGAACTCAGCCTTTCGAGCAACAAATACCTTTTGCTCTGTTGGATCGTAGAAATAATATCCTATACCATCTTTAGGATATCCTACAAAGATACACTTAATGGATTGTACTTTTCTTTGGGGTGTATTGCTTCACAGAAGCTTCACAACCCATACCTTTAAATAGGATAATGATGGGAACCCTTCCATGCCATATTTCAAAAGGTGTCTTATCCACTTTCTTGGTTGGACCATACGGGCCACAGAGAGCAAAGCGTAACCCCAAAGTGATAGAGATAAGGCGCTCCTAGCCATCATAGATCGAACCATATCTAATAGAGTTCGACTCCTCCTCTATCGAAACGAAGAACTTTAAAAGAGTTGATTTTGTACTTCACTTTTTGAAGATTCTGAACGTTTCAAAACTTCTTCTTTGTGTCAAGTACACATAACCATAACTACTATAGTTGTCGGTAAAAGTAATGAAGTATCTTTCACCATTCCTAGTCATTGGCTTAAAAGGATCACATACATTCGAATGTATGATACCTAATAAATCTTTTGCCCTTTCCCACTAAGGGATTACTTGGTCATTTTACCGTGTAAATAAGATTCGCATGTATCAAATGAACCAATTTCATTTGTTTCCAAAAGACAATTCTTTCAAAGTGTTTACATGCGACATCTGTTTATATGACCAAGGTGATAATGCCAAGGATAGGTTTTACTCAAATCCATTTTGAGTTTCTTGGTGATTGATTGGTACATTAAACTATCAAATGATGTATTATTATGAACCAATTCATAAATACCATTTGAAGGCATGGGTTTAAAGTAAAACATGTCATTCATCCATATAAATGTCAATGTTTGCAAACTTTAAGTCAAAACCATATTGTCTTATAAGGGAAACTTGAATAATGTTCCTAGTCAAACTAGGAGCATGCAAGACATTTTAAAATAATTTCCAAACCATTTGGAAGTTTCAAAACATAGTCTCCTTTCTTGTAATGTTTATTTCTTTTGAACCTTTTGTAACGAATTGCAAACATGAGTTCCACATCCGGTATCTAATACCCATGTGTTAGAAGAAATAACATTAAGGTCAATATGTATCATTAAGATTGTACCTGAGGTTTGCCTAGCATCCCTCTTGTTTTTCAACTCTTTGAGATAGGTTGGACAATTCCTATTTAAATGCCCTATCTCACCACACTCAAAGCATGGATCGTTCATGGCAACCTTTGCCTTCTCTTCTTTTGGTTTCGGTGGTTTCGATTTAGTCTTTCTTTTTCTTTTCCCTTTGAATTTCCTGTTTCCATTGGCAACATTTGCTTTGGTGTCGGGGTGATGCCCTTTCTTGTTGCCATCCTCATTGATTGTTAGAATGGATAAACCCCTTTTATCCATATTGAGCCTTTCAAGGTGATCAATGTTGGCATTTCATCTTAAAGACATAAGATGAGACCGATTGGGTTTCCTCTATTCGACATGCATGAAGCGCCTGAAGCGTCCTACCCATGCATATTGTGGGAACATTTCCTTCAATTGGGTAATCATGTCGTCTGCTCATGATGTTCAAAATCCTTTTGAATCTCGGGAATCATAATTCCTAACATGAGGCAAGAGGCTTGCATAGTATCCTTGATATACTTAATCCAATCGTTATTGGCATCCTTATCTTCCATAAGATGTTCATCGGGATTAGGGACGTTTTCAGTGATAGGTTACAGACGGTTTGGGTAATATTGTTAGCGGCCATCTACAAAATTTAACAAGGTTCAATTTTAGTATTTTCGATATCATTATATTTTAATCATTAATACCCTTTTATGTCTCATAGACAATTAATAATTAAAATCTAGAATCCAACGTTACATTTAAATATTGGTTAGGTGACTTTTATCCCTCTATTTAAAATAACAAGGTAGTCAACGTTTGACAATTGCAACCCTTTGCAACTTCTAGCCATATGGGATCAGTTAAACATCTTTATGTTTAGTTGGCATGTTTAATCCCATCAACACCTTTTGTTCCCCATGATTCGGTGACCCTAAGTTCATGGTTTCCAAATCAAGTCATCCAACTTACACAGACGTGTGAGTTTTACACATAAGTGGTTAGGTGACCTTTATCCCACAAACATGGTAAACCCACCTCGAATATACAAGTTCCCTCAAATGTGGTTAGGTGACCTTTATCCCACAATAAGAGTTCCCAAGTGATTCGAGTGTTGTATAAAAGGATGGTGTTTGACTTGTTTTATAAAAGGGATTTTGAGTTTTCAAAATTCTAGTTTAGAAAACTTTATGTACCATATATTTGCATGCATTCAAATCCTTGGTACTTTAGTGAAAATCAATTTTCAAGGTTCTTTTTGATAAAACCCATTTTATTATAAAATCATTAATTTTTAATAACCTTTTATTAACCAATTTTAATGATTTTTTCAAAGAACAATTTTTAAGCTTGTTGTTGATTATTAGTTTGTTAAGCATGCATATCCAAATATCATCCAGACAATAAAATAAGCAACCACACAAGCATAACACATATATCAATAGGTGCATAACCATAGCCAACTATTTTGACCACACTTGTTAACCGAAACAAGTGTGCCAAAAGGTCCTTCCTAAGGGGTGAATATTGACACAAATGATGTGTCGTTGAACTCCCACTTGATCCCGCATCCAAATGCTTCAAGTCTCCTTCTTGTGTTGTGATTTCTTCACATTCTTTGAGCTTCCAAATGTCTTTTATATTCAGCTCCAAACTCCTTTGGACTTAAAAAATGTGATTTGTTTATCGGGTTAAAATCCCGTTAAGAACCGTGAAGTCCTTTAGGCCCGAAAATAGCCAAAACCAAAAACGCATTTTTTGTGTGCATCTTCTTTTACAAAAAATTATCCTAATACATTTTTCTAGTAAAATAAAATGTACCTAATCTATTTACTTACATACCAAATGAAAATAAATAAATTACATATTTTTACAAATGGAAGAACAAAAAGAATAATTATTACAACCCTTTGAAATAATTATATATAAATCACAAACACAATCATTCAAGAAATTCACACAAGGTCATGGCTAGGTTATGAACACCAAAAAGTATATATATCCAAATATATAAAATTCAAGAAGCAAAATGGTTCCCTTTTTCAACCTACAATTTTCGGTCAAGAATGAAAAACCGAAAAATGTGGGTTTTTGTCCAAACAAAATAATCATCCAAATGAAATAATTTTTCAAGATTCATTTATGCATGTAATAATATGATCTTGAAAAGCAAAGGGATAACCATGGTGAAAATTTCAGCCATAGGGGGTTTTAACCAAACCCGAAACCCGAAAATTTCATATCCTATGAAGCATGCACTCATATAAGCGGCTCCGATACTACTGTTGGTTTTTTCACATGTTTATCAAAGTAATTTCATCCATATGAAATAAAAACGCAGCGGAAATAATTATTTAAAACATGTTTACTATCAAGATATAAAACCCATTTTATATGTAAAACCCAATCCCGGATCCATATACGAACATGCATGCTATCAAAATAAAACACAACCATAGAGTGTTTAGAATACTACATTCCAAGGAGTAAAGGATATGAAGATGATGATGCTTCTTGAATGGTTTCCTTCAAGTGTAGAAGACCTCAAGCTTGTATACCCCAAGCCTTCCAACAAGCACCTTATCTTTAGCTAGGATTTCTACACTTATGAACTCACTAAAATTCCATCAAGATCAACCACCATGGCCGAAAATTAGAAGGACTATTTTGAGTTCTTGCACTTGAATTTTTCAAACATGAGAAAACCCTCTTGAATAACCATCTCATGGCTGAAAATTAGAGAGTATTTTCACTTGATTTTCAAACTTGAAAACCCTTGAATCAACCATCTCTTGGCCGAAAATCTTAGAGCAAAAATCACAAGTCTTGCAAGTTCTTGCATTTGTCATCTAAGTATTTATAGAACCATGAGAGAGAATTGCCACCCACCTTGACCAATCATGTGCCAACTTACACATGCAAGTGCATGAAACCCCATTGGACCAAAATGGTCTTGGTTAGACCACCCAATCAAATCTTGTCTAGCACATGCATTTGCATGCATTTCTATTGGACTAAAATTTCTTGGGAAGACCCCATGGGGGGGGGGGGGGTGGCGGCCTAGACTTTTATTTAAAAAAAATAATTTTTTTCTTTTAAATAATATAAGTCTTATATATATGTATTTTACAACTTTTATAAAATTATAACAACATATGTTATATGACTTGTACAACTTTTATTATGTTATTTAATCCCATTAAATAACAAAATAAAATATTCTCTCAAAATAAATTATCCATATAATTTATTAGTTTGTCAAGTGCAATTATTTAGAAAACCAATTTCTAAATATTCAAAGTGTTAATATTTATTTGTTTGATCATATCATAAATAAATATTGTAAGTGTTTGTCTAGCTTGTATTTGGGTATGACTCGACTTGGATCATAACGTACTAGCCACATCAATTTAATATGTGTCTTGGGCATACAGAGTCCAACAAGAACATGTTTTAAATGTGATCAAGCTGGACATCTTGAACGCAAGTGTCCGAACTCAAAGCCTATTGATGTTGAAAAACAAAAATTTGAAGATGTGAAACAAAGGTCAACCTGATTTGATTCAAAACATACTTGGAGGTACAACAGAAACAAGTTTGCTTCGAATCAAACTTGGAAATCAAACTAAACTAGGTTAGATTCAAGAAAAACCTGGAATTCTCGCACACCCAGATTCAGAACAACACAAAGTTGGCGAACAACGGTTGATATGACCAAATCGCATCCTCTAAAATGGAAGCCAAAAGTTGTTGTACAAAATCAAAATCCTCTAAATGATTCACATTTTTACAAAACAAATTTTTCAAAAGGAGAAGTTTGGACTGTTAAGAAACAAACTGTGTCTGAAAATAAAAAACAGAAAATCAATTCGATAAACAATAATCAAGTGAAAAATGAAAAATTCTTTGAGAAAAATGATAAAGATTTTCCATCTTTGAATAATTCTTTTTGTGTTGAAATGCCTAAGGTCAAGCAGACCTGGGCTAACTTGTTCAAGTAATTGAGTAGTTTGAATGTGCAGGTGCTCCTGAAGATAATTGAATGTCAGGAAGAGGAGTATCGGAGCAGCCTGGCACAAGAGAAGGAGGTTGCGGATCCCTGCGTCTGAAATCAGGGAGTTTGTTCATTTCTGTACACAAATAAACAATATTTCAAAAACCCTAAAAAACTGAAAAATTTAAAAACCAAAATTTTTTTTATTTTGTCAAAAATTGAAAATTGAAAAAAAAAATATGTTTGTATTTTTAAATTTCGTCAAAAATCAAAAAATTCAAAAATATGTTGAGTGAATATGCCAAAACCCTCATGGCTGAACAAACATGATTAATTGCACAAGATTAAAAAACCATTTTCAAACTGTCAAATATCAATGTGTTGTAAATCATGGGGGTACATAATGTGTTACATGTTATTTTTTCTGAAAATCAGTGCATGTGAAGCAGAAAGTTGATGGTGAGACAAAGCTATCAGTATCAGGTTGTCAAATTTTTCTTAAATGTTTTGAATATTAGGGGGAGTAAGCGTTGTCAGAAAATACAAAAACATTTGAAAAAGCCAAAAACAATAGAAAATTCAAAAATGAGTTTTTGTGTAAAAAGAGGAAATTATAGTACATCAGTAGACAATCATAGTACGCTAAAGAAATGGAGAGTCCAATGTGATAAACGGTCTCACTGATGATATGCTAGTAGGTTTTTACACGCTTAGTAGATTTTTTCGAGATATAAACCTAAATATCAATAACTTCCTTATCTCGTGGGGAACATCTCTCGGATATATGGGTAACCCCCGAAATCTTGTTTGAGAGATTGCCTGATTCTGAGATACTAGGTCTTTATACTGTTTGATATCGGGGGTATTGTGACATTTGTGATCTGTAAACACTGCACGATGTAGAACAATATCAAATATCAATGAAACAATGTGTTTTGGTCTCAATGTTTACTTATTTGTGTTTGACAATTTCACGTTTTGATTCTAGTTCAATTTCAAGCTCTAAATCGCTTTCTGGAAAGTTATACGCAAACTGTTACGTAAACGTAATCAGATTAATGCGACAAACACTACGGAATGGTGACGTAAGCTTAACATACCTTTACATAACTTAGAAATAAGTTTTGAAGGGTTTGGTGTGCCAAAAACAAGTTTATTCGATAGCATGGACTATTTGCGACAAACTGTAAAAGTCTGCCGATTCGTATAGCAACGTACACTCCGGAACAAGATCATAAGCTAAACATACCCTAAATATCCTTTTCATAGCTTAGAAATAAGCTTTGAATGGTTCGGTATGCGAAAATGTGCTTATTTGATCAATAGGGACTAAAAGCGTCAAAAACTGCATAAGTTTGCATATACGCGCATATCTTACGTTCTGACCATATCCGGACATCCAAAAATTTTTGTAATCACTAAAATGTTATTTTTTAGTGATAGGAATGCAAAAATACCATTCGTCGCGTAATTTGGATCGTTTTCGCGTCCGTTCGAGTTTCATCGTAATTAACCGAATAACGTGATCGTACGGCCAAACGAACTGACCCCCATGATTTTCCAAGCATATTTCAAGTCCCCTATTCTTTAACATCCTTTTAGAGCCTTGAAATTGGGTTAACTAAGGTTAAACATGTCAAAAATCAAGTTTTTAGGCTGCAGGGACCTGTTTTGACAAGTTCTGAAACTTCTGGCCTGAAGTACTAGGTTGGGCGCGAAAGACTTTATTATATTTTTCGTGGCCCGCGAGGGCTGGAGCTGGCAGATTCAATGAATTCAACAAAACAGCTTGTTGAACCTGTTTTTAATCCTAGTTTTTGCATACTATGAGTTGGTTTATGTGTTCCCCAAGTTGCCGAATCAATAAATAACAAGTGTAAGGTCAAGATCATTCTTTGATCCATTCAAAAACACTTGGAATTGATCAAATGGTGCTTGAATTCCTATAAATACCCAAGCATTTCAACAACTTCAACTTGCTCATTCCATTTTCTTCTCATACCTGCTCTAAGTGGAGGCAATCACTTATTGAGGGCCACCTACCTGAGCATTCTTAGTCTTCTTCTCAAGCATTGGACTCTTGTAAGTGTTCCTTCATGCTTGTCTTGTTTATTTAAGCAAGAAAGTCAAATAGTGTTTGACTTTCTGCTTAACGTGAGCGTAATCACGATGGTTATAGTCTCTTGTGACTATACCTACTGATTACCACGTTGATTAGTCGAAGTGACGAGTCAAAGTTTCGGTCAAAATGCATGATTATGTGCATTTTGCGTCGAAACTATTTCCGGGTATCAAAACACTTTGTTTTGATATCAAATCAGTTTTCTAACTTAGTTAAACGTGTTTTAACATGTTTAACTCGTCACTTTTAGTTTAGTGGTTGTTTAGGGTCGTAAATCAAGCGGTCTAAACAACCGCTTAGACTTTCGAACCCGACCCGTTTGGTCGATCATTAGGATCCGACCAAACATATTTTGTGACCATAGTTGTATAGGGAATAACCTTCCGAGGTAATACCTTATCGTCACTTAGTTTAATTAGATGTATGATAGGTAGTTTATATGCCTTAGGAAAATAACCAAAATGCCCTTTTGATGCATAATTTGAATTTAAGCTTATGTAACTAAATTTTTGGCACTTAAACTGATTATGCAATGTTATTAAACATGTTAGGGCATATAATACTTGTCATAGGACTAGTTAGGCTATCCGAACGCACTTTTGCGCAAATGACGCGTTAAAGTAGTGTAGACTACCTTAACAGGTCATAACAGGGTATAAGCACTTAGGATAGGTTCCGAATCAGAATGTAGGCTTTGTTAAACCATATCACATGAGTTCCAATACTCATCTAGTTTACGAGACCTCATTCTACCCGATCTCCCGATTTAGGTGTCGATTTATTAACATAGTGATCCGATTACTAAGTGCCACTTGAATTCCTTGATTTTCCTGAGCTTGTTAGTTCACTTTAATCGAGGATACCTTGCAATCTCAAGTGAGTACATAGTTCCCCTATTTTACTTTTATTAATTGTTTTGGGGTGATTCATATGTGCTAAACGATTTCAATGTTTTCAAAAAACGAATACTATGGTTTATATTAAACACAACGATTTCCGTAATGTGAACGAACTTGTTGGTACGTTAATACATAGCACGAATGACATTCATTAACAATGATCAAGCCGACCAGTAGTATGTTACGGTACCATAGGATCTGACAAATCCCGTTATCGGACTATCGCCATGGTTATGTATGGGGGTAATGTGGGTAACGACAGAACCAGATGATTGTTAACATACCCTTTGGTGGTTTGTTAATACGAGTTGAACGATGGGAACGAGTCAGAACACAGGTTTGAATGTATTCAACGAGAACGACCAAAAGTTAGTTTTCACAATTAAAACATGAACGATTTGAACGATTGAAACGATTTGAACGAATTGAACGATTTGAACAATTGAACGATGGTTTATAACACAAACGAGTTGAACTATTTGAGCGATTGGTTTTGATAACACGAACGATTGAGAACAAGTACAATTGAACGATTGGTTTTTGGTATGTGATTAGATAATGGGACGGGTGTAATGTGATAAAAGCATGATAGATACGCCGCTGGTACCTCTTATATATAAGTGATTTTATCATATTACATTCCGTAGCGTTATTTTGTTCACTTGAACGAATGATTTCAAATGATGACACACAACGATGTTTATTAAATAATATAAACCATACAAGATTTCTACAAGGACGATTTACTATTGGTTTACGAAAACAAGGGTTTTAGTCAAGATTCATGGCAACGAGGTTTTGTAAACTATAACCAACTTGTTTTAAGTTGGTTAATCATATTGCAATACAAGTTACTTTTCAAAACACGGTTTTCAAATATCGACTCTTGTAGTCGTACGAGGTATTGCAATATTATACAAGCCATGAATCTGACACACTCACAAAACCTATATGCTCGCCGACATTTCTTTGCTGACTTTATTTTCACATATGTTTCAGGTGATGTTTGATGATGTTGATGATGACTGGGATGCATGCTCACATAGGATCGGACGAGGCCTTATGTAACACCCCGAAAATATAAAACTTTATATTGGAACTATAAAGTATAAATAAACAAGAATTTACTAACTAGGAATTTTAACCTAGTTGGTTAAAAGTCTAGAAATAATCTAAAATAGGTTAAAAAGCAACCAATTTACATATTTATCATAGTGGAGGGGTGGAGGTTGTTAAAATTGAAACTTGAGTTATGTTAAACAAATAAAACACAAACCAAACACCCCATTGTGGGGGTCTGGTCGACCAGAACATCAAAGGGGGCGACACCCACCTTCAAAACCAAGAATCTCACTAAAATTCTCAAAATTGAAGGAGCAAATCTGGTCCAAACGAAAATCCAAGCTTAGAATCGTGATCCCTATCGCAAGGGGATTACAAGGTATGTAAAATTTAGTGAAAATTATTAACTTGAAATTCTCATGAAATTGGGAAAAATCTGAATTTAGGGTTGCATGTATATGTTGTGATGATTTAAGAACAACTATAGTGTCTAGGGACAAACCCTAAACAAACACAAGCTGAAATCATGTAAAATTTTAGTGGAAACCATGATCACCATTGTAGGTGATTAATGGGTTATGTGTTAATTGATGAACACTAGGATTGTGGGTGCTAATCTTGTGTAATTTGACAATTTTAGAGTGATTTCAGAAATCTAGAGACTAATAATCATGTAAATTGTTGATAGAGGTGAGATTAGGGCTAAATGATAAGTTATAAACTTGTCATATAATCATATGAAAAATCTGCCTTTAAGGTGTTTGTGAAAATGCCTCAAAGAAGGCTTGAAATAGAAATTTAAAGATTTAACGCATAATTACGATGTTTCGGTGTATTATGCGAAGTAAGGTTTAAATAGAGTTCTAAACATGTCTTGAATTGAACTCTATAGGAAAGGATACCGGAACGTCAAGTGGACAAGCCGGTAGTGATTTGCGGTTGAAGGGCGTACACTAAGGTATGTAACTTGACCCGTTACATTTAGTAGATTGGATGTTTATATAATGTGTACTTGAATTTTTAAATAAGAGTTGTTTTGAATTAAGCGATGAAGTTGCTATATTGAATGATTGATCGAACTTTGTTTGAACTCGTTGGTAGTTGTCATATAGGAATATCCCTTAGACGAGCCAAACGGGTCGGATAAACAAGTAAAGCATGGTTAATGCTCCGGAATATGGAGGATTTGTTCTTTGATATTGGCTAATATATAACATGTTAGAAATACGAGAATTTGATGTAGTGGGTTGTTAGAAAAACGAAATCCGAGAGTTGAATTTGAGTGCCATGAACAAAACAAACAAAACATGGATTTCCAGGACTCGCCGTAAATTACGGTAGTACCGTAATTTACGGTAGATGTCAGGTGTTTACGGTGTGGGCCTTCTGTTTTACGGTAGATCCATATTGATAAAAATTGACTACCGTAACTTACGGTGGAACCGTAAGTTACGGTAGGGTCTGAAAGTTTATAAATTTTGTTAAATTGTCAAACCTCAAATTCATTTCGTTTGTGTTTTCAATCAAGTATTATTTCCAACTATTCTAACATAAATGTTTATGTAACATTAAAGTTTTAGGTACTCAAAGATTCACGGATGATGATCAAGCAACTTTTGAAGAACCGAACACATACCTTTGAAGCTTCCGCACATATTGACTCGGTTTAAACAATGTTTATGGTGTAATTTGTTTGTTAATCAACTTTTGAATCTTCCACTTAGTTGTTAGTTGACTAAGTTTTATTCTACTTATGAAACTTATGTAAATTTTAATATCTTTTGGTATAAAAATGTATAAAATTAGTGATTAATTCTAGTAAAAAAATTTAAGGGTGTTACAAGTTGGTAATCAGAGCCTAAGGTTGTCAACAAAGTGTTCGGTTCAAGCTTGATCGATCGTCCGGTATGAACTAACTTATTTTGTTAATAAATTATGTACTACGTAAAGAATGAGAAATGAACAAATATGCATGAAAAGAGTGTGTAAGCTCACTCAAAAACAAGAAATGCATGAAATAAGAATGATTAAATCAAGTTATGAACTTGATTGAATTGAAACAAGAATGATTAAATCAAGTTATGAACTTGATTGAATTGAATCAAGAATGATTAAATCAAGTTATGAACTTGATTGAATTGAAACAAGAATGATTAAATCAAGTTATGAACTTGATTAAATCAAAACAAGTAAAGCATGTGTTATAAATGGAATGTTTAACAACCTATGTAAACATTTCAGAAAAAGAGATGGCTGATGGAAGTAATGATAATGCGGTGCCAAGAGTCACCGAACAAATGAGGGAAGTGATTGCCGAAGAGGTTGGAAAGGCGATCGAAAACAGTTTGTCGGGCTTTATTGATAAAATTCAAAACACAGTTTTATCAATAGTAGAAGAGAGAATCAAGAAATTGGAGGATGATTCAAATTCAGCAAAGGAAAAACATGGTGGACGAAAGCCTTGTTCATACAAGGAATTCATGGCCTGTAAACCACCAATATATAATGGGGAGGTTGACCCAATAGTGTGCCAACGATGGCTAAGTGATATCGAAGGGGTATTCGAGAGGACCCATTGTGACGAAGATGACTACGTAGCCTATGGTACGGGTCAACTAAGGAGTAAAGCGAAAGATTGGTGGGATAACAAGAAGAGATAGATTGGTATTGAAGCTGCTAAGGTCATGACTTGGGAAGAATTCAAGACGCGATTTCTTAAGCATCATAGCCCCAAAGCGGTTATGAATAAAATCAAGGAGGAGTTCATGCAACTTAGGCACAAGAATGAGACCATAGACAAGATTACGGCAACGTTTATGGATAAGATGAAGTTTTGCGATGATCTAGTGACGAATGAAGAACAAAAGATATACTACTACCATAACATGTTGAGTGCGGAGTATAGGGAATTTATCACCCCTTCCAAATACGAGACTCTTACCGAGATCATAAATGTTGCTCGGGAAAGGGAGATCGAACTGAAAAAGAGCATTGAAAGGGGTGAACGGAAAGCACAAGATGTAAACCCAAGCCCTACTAAGAAGGCACGAACAAATGAAAGCGCAAAGAAATCTGATACGAAAGGCGGGTCGCCAAGTTGCAGAATATGCGGGAAGGGTCATAAAGGCGAATGCCGTTACAAGGATAAGCCTTGTCCCATATGCAAGAAAACGGGACATATGGCTATATCGTGCCCGGAAAAAGTGACGGTTTGTTACAATTGTTATCGAACGGGTCACAAAAAGTCGGAATGCCCGGAACTGGTTGGAAAGAAGGATGAGCAGAACCCGAAAGGTGAAGCCCCTAAAGCAAAGGCAAGATCTTTCCAATTGACCGCCGCAGAAGCAAAGGTTGAACCTGACGTGGTCTCAGGTATATTTGCTGTAAATTCGATTCCTAAACGCGTGTTATTTGATACGGGTGTGAATAAATCCTTTGTTTCCTATGGATTTATTCGACATCCTTCATTTGTTCTAACAAAATTACCTGTGCCCTTAGAAGTAAAGATAGGTAATAACAAGAGCTTCATTGTTTGTGATGTATGTAAAAACTGTAAACTGAGCATTGATGACGAAGAATATTTGATAAATCTAATCCCGATGTCAATGGGAGAATTTCAAGTAGTCGTTGGGATGGATTGGCTATCTCAACACCATGCAAAGGTCGTGTGTTTTCGTAAAGAGATAAAACTAACGTCTCCGAGCGGGAAACACGTCACCATTTATGGCGAAAAAGGAGGCAACCCTATAGTATGCTCAATGTTGAAAGCTCACAAGCTTATGAAGCGAGGATGCAAGGCATTCATAATATACGCTAATGAGCCAGAAAAAGAATCACGAAAGATTGGAGAGGTACCGGTAGTACGAGATTATGAAGATGTGTTTCCGGAGGATTTACCGGGGATACCGCCTGAACGGGAAGTAGAGTTCGGGATCGAATTGATTCCGGGCGCAAAACCCGTAGCAAAAGCCCCGTACCGACTCGCACCATCGGAATTACAAGAGCTGATGTCCCAAATTCAAGACCTGCTTGACAAGGGATTCATAAGGCCGAGTGTGTCTCCTTGGGGCGCACCGGTATTGTTCGTGAGAAAGAAAGACGGGAGCATGCGCATGTGTATCGATTACCGGGAGTTAAACAAACTCACGATAAAGAACCGATACCCGCTCCCGAGGATAGATGATTTATTCGACCAACTACAAGGTGCGAACTGGTTTTCAAAAATTGACCTTAGATCGGGGTATCACCAACTAAAGGTCAAAGAAGAAGATGTGCCGAAGACGGCTTTCCGCACGAGATACGGACATTACGAATTCCTCGTGATGTCATTTGGACTAACAAACGCACCCGCGGATTTCATGGACCTCATGAACCGGGTTTGCAAGCCAATGTTGGATAAGTCGGTCATCGTGTTTATCGATGATATCTTGGTGTATTCGAAAAGTGAAGCTGAACACGCACACCACTTACAAGAAGTGTTAGAGACACTTAGACGAGAGAAGTTGTATGCAAAATTCTCTAAATGTGCCTTTTGGTTGCGAGAGGTACAATTTCTTGGCCACGTCATAAGTGCTGACGGAGTATTGGTGGATCCGTCAAAGATAGAGGCTGTGTCAAAATGGAATCTTCCGAAGAACCCTTCGGAAATTAGAAGCTTTTTGGGGCTTGCGGGATATTATAGGAGATTCATTCAAGATTTCTCCAAGATTGCGTCACCGCTAACAAAGCTAACACGGAAGAAAGAAAAGTTCATTTGGGGTGCTGATCAAGAGAAAGCGTTTCAAACGCTAAAAGAAAAGTTAACTCAAGCTCCGGTATTGACATTGCCGGACGGAGTCGAAGACATGGTGGTTTATTCGGATGCTTCATTATCGGGGCTCGGTTGCGTGTTGATGCAACGGGGCAAGGTAATAGCCTATGCCTCGAGATAATTGAAGATACACGTGAAGAAATATCTCACGCACGATCTCGAGTTGGCAACGGTGGTATTTGCATTAAAAATATGGAGGCATTACTTGTATGGGGTAAAGTGCACCATATTCACCGACCACAAGAGCTTGAAATACTTCTTTGATCAGAAGGAGTTAAATATGCGACAAAGGCGATGGCTGGAAACGGTGAAAGACTACGATTGTGAGATACATTATCACCCCGGAAAGGCAAATGTGGTAGCGGACGCTCTGAGCAGAAAAGCGGACTACGTCCCAATACGAGTGAGGTCGATGCAACTCGTGGTGACCTCGGGTATACTTGAACGTATTCGAGAGGCGCAGTTAGAAGCAGTAAAAGAAGAAAATTGGAAGAAAGAAAGAATAATTGGTCAATTGAAAGACTTGTCGGATGGGAATCACGGGTTGAAGACTCGATCCGGAAGGATATGGGTCCCACATACTTGTGGAGTGAAGGCGCTTCTACTTAATGAAGCTCATAAATCCCGTTATTCAATTCATCCGGGTGCGACCAAGATGTACAATGATTTGAAACAAAATTATTGGTGGCTCGGAATGAAGAGGGATGTGGCGAAGTATGTGGAAAAATGCTTGACATGTTTACAAGTCAAGGCGGAGCATCAGAAACCATATGGCAAACTCCAACCGTTAGAAATTCCGGTTTGGAAATGGGAACATATCACAATGGACCTACTGTCTAAATTGCCTAAAACGAATCGTGGTTTCGATGCCATATGGGTAGTGGTAGATAGATTGACGAAAAGTGCTCACTTCATTCCGATCCGTGAGACTTATACGTCAGAAAAGATGTCAGAGGTTTACACGAATGAAATAATAGCACGTCATGGGGTGCCGGTATCCATTGTGTCTGATAGGGATACCCGGTTTACTTCAAATTTCTGGCGAGATTTCCAAGAGCAAATGGGGACCAAATTGTTTATTAGCACTGCGTACCATCCTCAAACGGATGGACAAAGTGAAAGAACAATACAAACATTGGGGGACATGCTACGGGCGTGTATAATCGACTTTGGAGGCAGTTGGGATGTCCACCTACCGTTAGTCGAGTTTTCGTATAACAACAGTTACCAATCTAGTATTAAGATGGCACCTTACGAAATGCTTTACGGTAGGAAGTGTCGAACCCCGGTATGTTGGGGTGAAGTGGGTCCACGTGAACTCGCCCACCAAGATATAGTACGAGCCACGAATGAAAAGATCGATAGAGTTCGGGCACACTTGAAAGCGGCTCAAGACAGGCAAAAGGCGTATGCTGATAAAAGGAAAAGGCCAATCGAATTCCAAGTTGGTGACATGGCCATGCTAAAAGTTTCCCTATGGAAGGGCGTTATTAGATTCAGAAAAAGGGGGAAGCTAAGCCCAAGGTTTATTGGGCCATTTAAAATTATCGGGAGAGTTGGCAAGGTAGCTTACCGTCTTGAATTACCGGAGGAGCTAAGTGGAATCCATGGCACGTTCCACGTGTCACAACTAAGAAAGTGCCTAGCCGACGAAACGGCCTATATCCATTACGATGATATCGAAGTGGATAATAGTCTGAATTATGCGGTGAGACCGGAGGAGATTTTAGATCGAAAGGTCAAACAATTACGAAATAAACAAATTGACCAAGTCAAAGTCAAATGGGAACATAGGAAAGGTTCGGACACTACATGGGAGTCCGAAGAGGAGATGCGACGTCTTCACCCTACATTATTTGGTACGTACTTCGGTTTCGGGGACGAAACCCTTTTAAGGGGGGTGGACTTGTAACACCCCGAAAATATAAAACTTTATATTGGAACTATAAAGTATAAATAAACAAGAATTTACTAACTAGGAAGTTTAACCTAGTTGGTTAAAAGTCTAGAAATAATCTAAAATAGGTTAAAAAGCAACCAATTTACATATTTATCATAGTGGAGGGGTGTAGGTTGTTAAAATTGAAACTTGAGTTATGTTAAACAAATAAAACACAAACCAAACACCCCATTGTGGGGGTCTGGTCGACCAGAACATCAAAGGGGGCGACACCCACCTTCAAAACCAAGAATCTCACTAAAATTCTCAAAATTGAAGGAGCAAATCTGGTCCAAACGAAAATCCAAGCTTAGAATCGTGATCCCTATCGCAAGGGGATTACAAGGTATGTAAAATTTAGTGAAAATTCTTAACTTGAAATTCTCATGAAATTGGGAAAAATCTGAATTTAGGGTTGCATGTATATGTTGTGATGATTTAAGAACAACTATAGTGTCTAGGGACAAACCCTAAACAAACACAAGCTGAAATCATGTAAAATTTTAGTGGAAACCATGATCACCATTGTAGGTGATTAATGGGTTATGTGTTAATTGATGAACACTAGGATTGTGGGTGCTAATCTTGTGTAATTTGACAATTTTAGAGTGATTTCAGAAATCTAGAGACTAATAATCATGTAAATTGTTGATAGAGGTGAGATTAGGGCTAAATGATAAGTTATAAACTTGTCATATAATCATATGAAAAATCTGCCTTTAAGGTGTTTGTGAAAATGCCTCAAAGAAGGCTTGAAATAGAAATTTAAAGATTTAACGCATAATTACGATGTTTCGGTGTATTATGCGAAGTAAGGTTTAAATAGAGTTCTAAACATGTCTTGAATTGAACTCTATAGGAAAGGATACCGGAACGTCAAGTGGACAAGCCGGTAGTGATTTGCGGTTGAAGGGCGTACACTATGGTATGTAACTTGACCCGTTACATTTAGTAGATTGGATGTTTATATAATGTGTACTTGAATTTTTAGATATGAGTTGTTTTGAATTAAGCGATGAAGTTGCTATATTGAATGATTGATCGAACTTGGTTTGAACTCGTTGGTAGTTTTCATATAGGAGTATCCCTTAGACGAGCCAAACGGGTTGGATAAACAAGTAAAGCATGGTTAATGCTCTGGAATATGGAGGATTTGTTCTTTGATATTGGCTAATATATAACATGTTAGAAATACGAGAATTTGATGTAGTGGGTTGTTAGAAAAACGAAATCCGAGAGTTGAATTTGAGTGCCATGAACAAAACAAACAAAACATGGATTTCCAGGACTCACCGTAAATTACGGTAGTACCGTAATTTATGGTAGATGTCAGGTGTTTACGGTGTGGGCCTTCTGTTTTACGGTAGATCCATATTGATAAAAATTGACTACTGTAACTTACGGTGGAACCGTAAGTTACGGTAGGGTCTGAAAGTTTATAAACTTTGTTAAATTGTCAAACCTCAAATTCATTTCGTTTGTGTTTTCAATCAAGTATTATTTCCAACTATTCTAACATAAATGTTTATGTAACATTACAGTTTTAGGTACTCAAAGATTCACGGATGATGATCAAGCAACTTTTGAAGAACCGAACACATACCTTTGAAGCTTCCGCACATATTGACTCGGTTTAAACAATGTTTATGATGTAATTTGTTTGTTAAACAACTTTTGAATCTTCCACTTAGTTGTTAGTTGACTAAGTTTTATTCTACTTATGAAACTTATGTAAATTTTAATATCTTTTGGTATAAAAATGTATAAAATTAGTGATTAATTCTAGTAAAAAAATTTAAGGGTGTTACACCTTAGTGACTTAATAACAATGATAGACAATATGTTTGTGTTTTGCTTTTAAATTACAAGACAATGTACATAACGTAATTCAATAAAAAGAAACTTTAATCCATGTGTTGTGAAACAATGATTCTGTTACGACACTCCCCGACGTTTCCGCCGCGGTTTTGTTGTTTTGATGCGGTCGGGGTGTGACAGAAGAGTTGGTATCAGAGCTCATGGTTATATGGAATTAGGTTATTAGTAATGCTTTGACCTAGACTATAACCTTCCTAGGACCCTAACGCGAGTTTACTTGTGTTTAGATTCTAAAACAATACTGTCACCTGATCTTTAGGTGACAACCACAATAAGAACACAAAATACAAATCCATTTTGAAAATCAATCATTTATTCTTAGATGATTTGTTTTAAAGCTTATGCCTTCAATGTTTTTAAAATCTCGTCAAAGTTTGGGTTATATAATGTGAACACGTGCAATCTGGAAGGGTGGGTGCTTGTACCTCGAGTTTTCTGTCTAAGGTTAGAGTGTTCGTACAAATCCACATAATCGGACCAGTCACTCTTACCTGGGAACTCTTGGGGTGAGTGTCCACTTATAGGCTAAAGCATGTATTCGCGATACATTATATTGACCCATTTACTTTGATTAGTCACTGTGTGTCGTTTGTTAGTTAATGAACAAATGATCACCTTCCTTATGTTTCGTCAATGTTTTCAAAACCTCTTTTGTTTATCCAATTGTCAAATCTCGCTCGTTTCTCATGTTTCCTTGTTCTTCTTAGAATATGCCTCCTAGACACGATCAAAAACAGGATGCTGCACTCGCAGCCCAAGTCACTCAACAGATTGCTGCTATGATTCTGAACCCCATAACTCAGATTAATCAAGCGAATAACAATAACAACAATAACAATGCTCAGTGCAGTTTTAAGACGTTTAATTCGGCTGAACCACAGAAATTTTTTGGGTCTCAAGGAGCAACTGCGCTCCTATAATGGTTCGAGAGTCTGGAAAGCACATTTAGACATGTTCAATGTCCGAATGAGCGAAAGGTCGAGTTCGTATCTAGTGTTTTCGAGAAATGTGCCCTAACATGGTGGAACAGTGTGATGAGGGATAGGGGTGCCGATGTGGCAATGGCACAGACCTGGGAAGAGCTTCGAGCTCTCATGATGAGGGAGTTTTGCTCCCGACACGAAATAAGGGCATTGGAAAGGGAATTTGACGATTTGAAACAGGATGGGGGAGAACACCGAGCTTATACGGATCGTTATGAGGAGCTGAGCTTACTTGCCCTACTATGGTTACCCCATTGGAGAAAGCGATCGAGAGGTATATTGACGGGTTGCCTGACTCTGTACAAGACATTGTTTCTGGTAGTAACCCTACCACTGTTCGTCAGGCTATCGAATTGGCTGCAACCCTGACTGAGTCACAGGTCATAAAGGGAAAACTAACCCACAAGGGTGATAAGAAACAATCGGCCACTCAAGATAAAGGGAAAGACAAGGAGAAAGGTGAGTTATCAAGGAGGTCGAGGAAGCGTAAGGCTTCCCAGAATTTTGTTGTTACCGCACAACCCAATCAAAACGCTCAGAACCCACCTGCACAGCCTCCTGCAAAGAAGCCTTATGCTAGTACTGCACCCTACTGTAATTGGTGCAATGGTCACCATTCAGCTCAGTCAGTATGCCGACAATGTACATCATGTGGTAGACTTGGCCACACGGCCAATATTTGTTGAGCTGTTCCAAATCAAGCTGCTCAGAATCCAGCACAAGCTCAAGTTCAAGGAAACGCTGCTAGACCTTCATTCCCACCTGGTTCATGTTTTAACTACAGAGAAATGGGTCACTTCAGGAAAAACTACTCGAAACTTGTGAACGCAAACGCCAATGCAAATCCCGCTCGTGGACGAGCATACAACATCAACGCTAACGAGTACCGTGTGACACCCGGCTTTTCAGGTCGTACCGTACAGATGTAACACGTGTTATGAATAATTAAAAAGGTTGTATTTGATTGATTTTGATAATTATATGTGATATTTAATGTGTTGGTGAATCCAGACATTGGTAAAAATTATGTTGGCAACGATAAAATAAACGCTTATCGCGTAACGATTAAAATGCGAAATGAACGTCGGTGACCACCTGATCAGTGTTAAAATCCTAAAAATAGTCTGTTATGATTAGAATGGTAATTTTAATCAGGTTCGTGAGGAAAAATAAATTAAAACGCTAAGAAACTCTATTTTTCGAGTTTGAGCGCGTACCGCGCGATACTGCGCGTATTTGACAAAGTACTGTCAACGCAGCCAGTTACGACAACTGGTAATTATTTCAGTAATAATTTAGTGTGATTATTTTTATAGAATGATAAAAATAATTTAAAATGCACTAAAACGTAATTAAAACGCTAGATAAAATACCCGGTATCAAGTAAAATACCAGTTTTTACACTAATTTACATACATATATGTATGTATATATTAAAATTGTGAGAGGTGGACATGATGGTGGATAGGTGGCGGCTAGAGGAGAAGGTTCTACCTTCTCTCTCTTACACTTGTTGACATGGGGAATCACACATGATAATTAAGCTTATAACACACTCCATATCTCACCATAATCAATACAAACTTTTCAAAAATCACCTCCTCTCTCTCTCTCTTGAACATAGCTCGGCCGAACACCCCTCATCTCTCATCCATTTCAAAAATTTCAACTTGTTCTTTGAAGATTACAGTTAAATCCAAGAAGGTTTCAAGGTGTTTTAAGGATCCAAAGGAGATTTCTTGGTGAAACAAGCTTTCAAACATCAAAATCTAGTCAAAACCCACTAAGAAACTTGAAAGGTATAAATTTATTTTTGAAGATACATTCTTGATTTTTAGTGATGATAGAGATGATGTAAAGTTTTTCTTGAACTTGGAATTTAACATGAACTTGAAAATGATAAAGGATGAGATTTCAAACAAAATGAAAATGGGTGTATATGCATATGTATGTATGGCCGTGAGTTTGTGTGTATGTGTAGGTGATTGTGTTTTGATTTTTGATTGAATGATTCTTGAAAAATATGATACTTGAATGATAGATTGCATGCAAGAATCAAAAGTGTCATAAAGGAATGTTCTAAAAGTGTTTCAAGATTTGAAAGGGACTTGATAAAAAGTGAACTTTTGGAAGTTCATATGTATATACGTATGTCGTGTATATGTATGAATATATGTATGCATGCATGTAAATGTTTGTCATATATTCATAGATGTGAAGAATACTTGCATTTATGTATGTATGAATGATTGGATGATCATGATGATATATGTTGTGTTTTGTAAGAACATGGAATTAATGTGTTCTTGGGTATGATTAAATCATAAGTAGTGATGATGATGTTGTATGAGTGCATTAGATGCACATACATGAACATGCATGAGGATATGAAAGCATGAAATGATGATTTGAGCATGATGTGATAAAAAACAAATTTTGATCAGATTATAAACACTAAAATATGATTATTTTGAAGTTTTAAATGATATAAAACTTTGTCATAAAGTTTACTAGTCTTGCATGTTGTACTTGGTGCATTAGGAGTTGTAAAATACGTGAAATCGCATGATTTATGTGACTTACACAAAAACTGCACTAATCTGATTATAATCACTATTTTAATCAGTAAGTAACATGTATTGTGTTAAAATATCAAGTCATTCCGAGTTGGGATGGTTATAGTAACGTTTAACGCAAGACTGCGGTAAAACGGTCAAAAATCGGCTTTTCGAACGATTTTTATGAAACTGATTTAGATCAGTAAGTAAACTGATATTTTTAGTTTAAAAATAAGTACTTTAACTAATTTTAAGTTTACTTGGTGTTTGGTTGGTCATACGTGACTTCCAACGCCCGAAAGCGTTACCGAATCACTAAAATACGCGTTTTTCAATGAACACTAGTATGGGTTATTTTTTGGTGAACCTTATGTGTTAAAATGTGTTATGTGATTTAAACATGTGAATGTGATAATATGTTAAGTGTTGACATGATAGTTGGAAATTTAGACTATGCATGTACACTTGCGGGTTTCATGCGGTAGAATCGGTAAAATCGCTTTAAATGTGTAACTTATTTGTCGAGCATGAAAATTGATACATATGAGTTATTTTATGTATGCATGCCTTAAAAATGACAAAATAAATAAGTTAACGAGATTTCGCGTGTTAAATTGTTTACGTTTATGTATATATATTACGACGCGCAAATCGTAGATATATTACGTATAAACGGGTGTGTTAACGGATTTACATGATAACGGTCACCAATAAAATCGTTCAAGTAACAAAATTATAAATATATATATATTAACGTGCCAGCATAATAAAAAACGATAACTTTTTGAGAAAATCTCAAAGTTATGTGAAAATTCTAAGAAACGGAGAAACTTAGGATTTTTGTGATATATTGATTTATAAATCGTTCCTACGTATAATAGGACGTGTAGAAATCAGGCTGTGGGATTGTGCTATTTAAAAATACGCACCCAAAGGTGAATGTCACTAAACCCCCCTCTTTTACTGTTTTGTATATGTTTTGGGGGAAGAACACGCCAAAAAAGGGATTAATAATGTTTTCTGAATAAAACATACCTTTTTGATATAAGTTATATATTTTCATTGAAAATATATGGATTTATGAAAATATATATGTTTCGGAGATGAAACGGTTTTGATGAATATATGTTTCGGGATGAAACGGTTTTGATGAATATATGTTTTGAGATGAAATGGGGATTTGTACGGTGTTTAAGAGAAAACAATCGTGTTGTTGGGACAGATTTACTTGGTCCCAGGGATTTCAAGTAAATTCGTACAACGGTTTATATTAAATTTGTCATATTAGTAGGATATATATGTTGTACGTGAGGCAGGCATCATAGATGGCCTCGATATGGGCCATGCGCAAGTGATGTCGTTTAATCATTTGAATATTGAACGCGAGGAATTATTGGTAGATCTATCGGGTTGACAACCCCATTGTGACCGGTCGCTCCGTGTCAAGTCAAACGACAAATTGATACTCTGTTTATTGTCTAGCTTTGACTATCCCTACATTGTAAATATATAGTTCGTAATGTCTAGCTAACATACGAGTCCGAACATTTGATGCTATAAATTTAAAATGTAAACTTGGGAAGATGCTTAGTTCGAAGGTTTCTGGGAAACGCTTGCGATGGCTGACCCTTGGATTTTTATTAAGGAAATAAAATGACTTTCATGAATTATATGGATGTTTTTGTAATAAACACATAATTGGAAAGTATTTCCTTGGGATCAAATTACTTTAAATTTGAATATGTGAACTCACCTTCCTTTGTGTTGACACTTGATTTTAACGTGTTCTTCAGGTACTTGAGTTCGGCTTCGAGAATTATGGTGTATCTTGTGGTTGTTGATGCGTGTTTGGTTACTTAATGTGTTGGACAAACTTTTAAAACTTTCTGGGACAAATGTAATACGATTCGTGAGGATCAAAAAAACTTAACTATGTCGTGGTTGTGTAACGTTTTGAAACTTTATGTTTAAAACTTATGTTTTAAATAAGTTAATATGTCCAACAATTAAATGCATCGATCATCAAGATATTAATGGGCACCAACTTCCGTCACTACTACGTTTTATATTCCGCTGCGACGTTTTTGGGGTGTGACAGCCCATGCTGATAACGAAGTCATTAATGGTACGTTCCTTGTTAACCATCAACCTGCATCTGTTCTTTTCGATTCTAGTGCCGATAGAAGTTTTGTGTCGTTAACTTTTGAGCCTTTACTTGCAATGCCTAGAACTAAACTAAGGAAGCCTTTATCTGTCGAAGTTGCTACAGGCGAACCTCTCGTACTCGATTCTGTCATTCGTAATTGTCAATTGAACGTCGATAACCATCTTTTTCCTATTGACCTCACACCGATGCAACTTGGAAGTTTTGACAATATCATAGGAATGGATTGGTTAACTAAATATCATGCTGAGGTGGTTTGTTTTGATAAGATTGTTCGTATTCCTCTTTCATCTGGTGAAGTTCTAGAAGTTCGTGGTGAGAAACCTTCGAATGGTTTGAAACTCATGTCTTGTACTAAAGCCCAAAAATACCTACGAAAAGGATATGTGGCCTTTCTGGCACATGTCGCTGAGGAGAAAGGCAAGAGCAAAAGTATTCAAGATATTTCGATTGTTCGAGATTATCCAGAAGTGTTTCCTGATGAACTACCTGGTTTTCCTCCAGTTCGTCAAGTCGATTTTCATATTGACCTTGTACCTAATGCCAACCCAATTGCTAAAGCACCTTATCGTCTTGCACCATCTGAGATGCAAGAATTATCAAAACAGCTTCAAGAGTTATCTGACAAAGAATTCATCCGTCCGAGTTATTCACCTTGGGGCGCTCCAGTCCTGTTTGTGAAAAAGAAAGATGGATATTTCCATATGTGTATCGATTACCGTGAGCTCAATAAGCTCACCATCAAGAATCGATATCCCCTACCATGAATTGATTATGTCTTTGATCAGCTGCAAGGTGCTACATGTTTTTCCAAAATCGATCTGCGTTCTGGGTATCATCAGCTTCGTGTACTCGAAGAAGATATTCCCAAAACTGCTTTCCGCACGAGATATGGTCACTATGAGTTCACTGTCATGCCTTTGGTTTGATGAATGCTCTAGCTGTTTTCATGGACTTAATGAATAAGGTTTGTAAACCTTATTTAGACAAGTTCATCATTGTATTCATTGACGATATTCTTATTTATTCTAAGTCTTGAGCCGATCACGAACAACACCTTCGTCTGACAATGGAACTCCTGAAAAAGGAACAACTATTTGCCAAGTTCTCCAAGTGTGAATTTTGGCTTAAAGAAGTTCATTTTTTGGGCCATATTGTCAACGAGCAAGGTATTCATGTGGATCCTTCCAAAATCGCAGCTATTAAGGATTGGAACACACCTACTACACCCACAGAAGTTCGCTCTTTTCTTGGTCTTGTTGGATACTATTGTTGATTTATCGCGAACTTCTCGAAGATTGCAGTTCCTCTCACATCTTTTCACTCAGAAGAATAAGCCTTTTGAGTGGGGACCCGAACAAGAGGAAGCTTTCCAAACAGTGAAACAAAAACTCTGTGATGCTCCTGTCTTATCTTTACCCGATGGCAATGATGATTTTGTTGTCTATTGTGACGCATCGAATCTAGGCCTTGGTTGTGTTCTCATGCAACGAGGTAAAGTTATAGCCTATGCGTCAAGACAATTGAAAATACACGAGAAGAACTACACAACTCATTATCTTGAGTTAGGCGCTGTGGTTTTGCTCTCAAAATCTGGAGACACTATCTTTATGGCAGGAAATGTGTGGTCTATACCACAAAAGTCTTCAACACATTTTCAATCAAAAGGAGCTAAACATGAGACAGCGACGCTGGGTAGAACTCTTGAACGATTACGAATGCGAAATTCGCTACCATCCTGGTAAGGCGAATGTCGTAGCTGATGCACTAAGTCGAATTGAACGAGTCAAACTTCATTGTGTTCGAATTCAATTTGATATTCAAACTCGCATCTCTCATGCTCAACATACTTGTGTTACACAAGACTTGATGGGTAAGGAATTACCACGTTAACTAGAGCTTAAACTCGAAACGAAAGACAATGGATTACTTTATTTCAAGGATCGTTTGTGGATTCCGAAACAAGACAATCTTCGCACTCCAGTGATGGACGAATCTCATAAGTCCCGATATTCAATCCATCCTGGTGCTGACAAAATGTATAATGATCTTCGTACTCAGTATTGGTGGCCTGGTATGAAGAAGGATGTTGCCTTGTATGTATCTAAATGCCTAACTTGTCCCAAAGTCAAGGCTGAACATCAACGTCCATCTGGTTTGCTTGTATAACCAGAAATACCGATATGGAAGTGGGAGAACATTGCGTTGGATCTCATCACTAAGTTACCGCGCACATCTAGAGGTCATGATGCCATTTGGGTAGTCATTGATCGTCTCACAAAGTCAGCTCACTTTTTGCCGATTCGCGAGGATCTATCTACTGATAAACTCGCCAAGATCTATGTTGATGAGATTGTATCTCGACATAGTGTTCCTTTGGACATCATATCTGACCGTGATGCTCGATTCTCATCTCACTTTTGGAAGACCATGCAATCTGCTATGGGAACCCAACTAAATCTGAGCACTGCTTATCATCCCCAAATGAATGGACAATCCGATAGGACAATATAAACATTGGAGGATATGCTTAGAGCATGTGTGATAGACTTTGGTGGTAATTGGGATTCGCATCTACCATTGATCTAGTTCTCTTACAATAGTAGTTATCACGCTAGCATCAATATGGCACCGTTCGAAGCTTTATGCGATCGAAAATGTCGTTCACCTGTCTGTTGGAATGAGAACGGTGAAGCTTAGCTTACTAGACCTGAACTCATTCTGGAAACAACAGACAAAGTCAGGAAAATTCGCGATAATCTTCTGACAACTAGAAGCCGTCAAAAGAGTTATGCGGACATGCGACGCAAGCCCTTGGAATTTCAAGTCAGAGACCATGTCCTACTCAAGGTCTCCCCTTGGAAGGGAGTGGTAAGATTTGGAAAGAAAGGAAAACTTGCACCACGATACGTTGGACCATTTAAGATTGTTGAAAGAATCAGAAAGGTTGCCTATCGACTTGAGCTACCTCCTGAACTTGGGAATATTCACCCAACATTCCGCGTGTCCAATTTACAAAAGTGCTTAGCCGATACTGATCTTCACATTCCACTCGACGAAATCCAAGTGGATGACACAATGCACTTTGTCGAGAAACTTGTGGAGATAATGGACTGTGAAGTCAAGCGACTGAAGAACAAGCGAATACCGATAGTCAAAGTTTGCTGGGAGTCCAAACGTGGCCCAGAGTTTACTTGGGAATGTGAGGACCAAATGAAGGCGAAATATCCACATTTGTTTTCACAAGTTTCCTCTAGTTAAATTTCGAGACAAATTTCCTAAAGTAGGGGAGACTGTGACATTTGTGCTCTGTAAACACTGTACGATGTAGAAAAATATCAAATATCAATGAAACAATGTGTTTTGGTCTCAATGTTTGCTTATTTGTGTTTGACAATTTCACGTTTTGATTCTAGTTCAATTTCAAGCTCTAAATCGCTTTCTGGAAAGTTATACGCAAAATGTTACGTAAACGTAATCTGTTTAACGCGAAAAACACTCCAGAACGGTGACATAAGCTTAACATACCTTAAATAACCTTTACATAACTTAGAAATAAGTTTTGAAGGGTTCGGTGCGCCAAAAACAAGTTTATTCAATCGCAGGGACTATTTACGACAAACTGCAAAAGTCTGCCGATTCGTATAGCAACGTACACTCCGGAACAAGATCAAAAGCTAAACATACCCTAAATATCCTTTACATAGCTTAGAAATAAGCTTTGAAGGGTTCGGTATGCGAATATGCGCTTATTTGATCAATAGGGACTAAAAGCATCAAAAACTACATAAGTTTTCATATACGCGCATATCTTACGTTCTGACCATATCCGGACATCCAAAAATTTTGTAATCACTAAAATATTATATTTTAGTGATAGGAGTGCAAAAATACCATTCGTCGCGTAATTTGAATCGTTTTCGTGTCCGTTCGAGTTTTGTCGTAATTAACCGAATAACGTGATCGTACGGCCAAAAGAACCGACATCCATGATATTTCCAAGCATATTTCAAGTCCCCTATGCTTTAACATCCTTGTAGAGCCTTGAAATTAGGTTAACGGGGGTTAAACGCGTCGAAAATCAAGTTTTTAGGCTGCAGGGACCTGTTTTGACAACTTCTGAAACTACGGGCCTGAAGTACTAGGCTGGGCGCGAAAGACTTTGTTATATTTTTCATGGCCCGCGAGAGCTGGAGCTGGCAGATTCAATGAATTCAACAAAAGAGCTTGCTGAACCTGTTTTTAACCCTAGTTTTTGCATACTATGAGCTGGTTTATGTGTGCCCCAAGTAGCCTAATCAATAAATAACAAGTGTAAGGTCAAGATCATGCTTTGATCCATTAAAAAACAATTGGCATTGATCAAATGGTGCTTAAATTCCTATAAATACCCAAGCATTTCAACAACTTCAACTTGCTCATTCCATTTTCTTCTCATACCTGCTCTAAGTGGAGGTAATCTCTTATTGAGGGCCACCTACCTGAGCATTCTTAGTATTCTTCTCAAGCATTGGACTATTGTAAGTGTTCCTTCATGCTTGTCTTGTTTATTTAAGCAAGAAAGTCAAACAGTCTTTGACTTTCTGCTTTGACCATGTTTTGGTCAAGACAAAGTTTGTTTGAACTTTGCAACGTGAGCGTAATCACGATGGTTATAGTCCCTTGTGACTATACCTACTGATTACCACGTTGATTAGTCGAAGTGACGAGTCAAAGTTTCGGTCAAAATGCACGATTATGTGTATTTTGCGACGAAACTATTTTCGGGTATCAAAACACTTTGCTTTGATATCAAATCAGTTTTCTAACTTACTTAAACATGTTTTAACATGTTTAACTCGTCACTTTTAGTTTAGTGCTTGTTTAGAGTCGTAAGTCAAGCGGCCTAAACAACCGCTTAGACTTTTGAACCCGACCCGTTTGGTCGATCATTAGGATCCGACCAAACATATTTTGTGACCATAGTTGTATAGGGAATAACCTTCCGAGATTATACCTTATGGTCACTTAGTTTAGTTAGTTGTATGATAGGTAGTTTATATGCCTTAGGAAAATGACCAAAAAGCCCTTTTCATGCATAATTTGAATTTAAGCTTATGTAACTAAATTTTTGACACTTAAACTAATTATGCAATGTTGTTAAACATGTTAGGGCATATAATACTTGTCATAGGACTAGTTAGGCTATCCAAACGCCCTTTTGCGCAAATGGCGCGTTAAAGTAGCGTAGACTACCTTAACGGGTCATAAGCACTTAGGATAGGTTCCGAATCAGAATGTAGGCTTTGTTAAACCATAATTCTTGATAATAGTGAATCACTAGATCTATGTAAGTAATCAGTTCCGATGTGATGTGATAAACTAGGGTTTGTAAAGTGTTGGACGTTCTTTGTGAATCATGGTGGTTTGATTGGAATAGGACATGCGATTATGAAATGATGATTAGGGATGATTGTAAAACATAGAATTTAACTAATGATTCGTTATTAATGAAAGGATGTAACTGCAGATTGTTTATACGTGTATAAGAATGTACTGAACCATGTCATTGATCTGTAACTGTTGATACAAGGGTAATAGGTAATCACAGGAGTAACCTTGAAACTGTCTGTTCAGCGATACATGATTTTCGACGAAGAATCCAGGTCGACGAAGGATTCGATACTTCATCGACATGCTTTTGACGAACAATAAGGACCTTCGTCAACATGCTTTCGACGAAGAATAGGAACCTTCGTCGAGAGGATCTTCGTCGATATGAAGGTTCGTCGACGTGAAGGTTCGCCGCCATGAATGTTCTTCGTCGTGAAGGCATTCCACTGTGATGATTAAGATAATGAATGTTGGTGTTTATACATATTATATGAGTACATGATAATGCTATTTAGGAATGAGAAACCTGATTTGATTGTATGAGTAGCAAACTCACCTGTTAAATGTATTACATGTCATGCACATGGGATGAGGACTTATATGAGTTTGAGAAATTGCTATGTGTTATACGGTGAACTATGTGATGAATGTAAACTGTGAAAATGCGTGACTTAATTATTTATGAAACTGATTTCATTGGTAACCACGGTAGGGTTGGTTGACTAAGGTTCTGTTTGTTTTTTCCCAAAAGCTCTTCCTGGTCTCTTTTGTCTGCGCCGCGCAGACGCGGGCAGACCTTTTTGTCTTGCAGAGTGTTTGTTTTCTTGAAGTGCTTTTAGTAAAAAAGGTCTTCAAGACCACTTCCCCAAGCAGATGTGGACTAGTGTCTGCAAAGGTCTTCTAACCTCTTCTTTTCCTCTCTTCTCTTTCAAAAGAGATAACCCTAGCATCCATAGCCAGACACCTCCATCGATCTCCACCTCCATCCAGCCGACACCTCCATCGTTCTCCATCTCCACCTCCGTCGAAGCCCTCACCTCCATCGATGTCCATCTCCACCTCCGTCGAAGCCACCACACACGTCGAGCCGTGAACCTCCACCTTCTCCAGCCGTGAACCTCCAGCTTCTCCAGCCGCATCTCCACCTCCGCCGCCGCCCACGTCGAGCTCCACTTCCTCCGCCGGCTCCAACGTCGAGCTCCACCTACTCCAGCCGCATCTCCACCTCCGTACCACCGTCGATTAGATCTGGTTTCAGGTTTGCTCTGGTCTCAGGTTAGTGTTTTGGTGGATTTGATTGTTGAATTGTTTGATTAGTGGGGGTGGGCGGTTTAGAGATAGAAAGTTTAAGGGTAGGTGGTGGTGGTTGAAGGATGTCGGCAGTGGTGGTGGACTGATTTGGGTGGGGATGAAAGAAGAGAGGAGTGTACGGTGGTGGTGGACTGATTTGGGTGGGGATGAAGTGGTTTTTGTAGAAGTAAAAAAAACAAACACTCTTCTCCTTGCAGACTGCAGACGTTTGGTCCACATCTTCTCCTGCAGATGTCAGCAGATGTGGTCCGCAGACTGCAGACCTTTTCCTGCAGAAAAAACAAACAGCACCTAACTGGAACGGGTAACATAATTTACAGAGCAAATCTAAGGTGAGTTCACTGTCTTTTTCAAGCATGTGTCCCAGGGAGGGACATCTGGTAAATATTCCAGGGAGGAATATTGGGTAAATGGGTTTAACTGGAATGTTAAACTTGGGATGTGGGTTAATACACTCATATCTATCATTAAGTCCCATCATATACCAAATTAGTTGCCAGGGAGGCAACGGGGTTATTAGTTGATAGCGTGACGTGTAGTCGAAGTCTTACTCAAATTTAATCCAAATACTACTAGATAGCTAGCGGTAAGTAGGTATTGAACACAGGGAGTTTGTGGAATATGTGTTATCTAAATGTATGTCTAAATTGACTAAAGTAAAAGTATATTCGGAGATTTGGTTGTTTGGTTTTGAAAACTAAAATTAACTAATTTAATTGCAAAAGAAGGATTTGGTTTGTAAACAGAATAAGAGAATAGTGATCATCTTGAGGTTCAGGTTTTAAGTGACAACCAATGTTTATGTTCAACTGGAAAGAACTACATAGACATAGCTCATGCAAGATCAACTGTTTGTGATGAAATGGAACTAAGTACTCGGATTCCTAGAACGCGAGGTTGTTACCCGATGATCAATTAACATATATGTAACCCCTAATCCCTCCCATGATATCTCGATTGCCAACGACACCAAGAACGTATGGTTTAGAATAATAAGCAAACACACATTAACAATTTACAAACTATCAATCAAGCACCATAATAAACTAAACAACACATGCAAAGTCTATTATTCCAGAAATTCAAGAACAAAAACATAATTATCACAAGAAAACCTTACATTCGAGATGATCCCTAACTAAATTAGCCACTCATGTCTTGGGAAATCATCATGATACACATATCCATGTTCATATGAATCAAAAATACCAAAACAATTGTTTAGAAATGTTCCAAAACCAAGCTAGAACACCCAAAATCGCCTCTAAACTGATGTATAACCGAATGGGAATGATGGGAAGTCAAGAGGCACCATAAAAAGTCATTAAAAAGGGAAGTTACAAGTTTCACGCTGGTCAGCGCCGTAACCTACGGCACCCGCCGTAGGCTACGGCAGTAATAAAAATGCTACGGTGGGCCTGAACTGGGCTATGGTGGTAAAAACTTTCCAGTCGGCGCCGTAAGTTACGGCCCTTGTCGTAGCCTACGGCAGGCTTCAACATGAAAACTTGTTTTCAGCATAACTTTTTCGTTTCAACTCCGTTTTCTTCACCATTTTCGCCTACGTTCTCATAATTTCATCATCTATCATGTTATCTTCTTATTTCTTCAATTCCAATAATTTATTTTTTCATTTATTCTCCGTCTTTCCATCTCCAATCCTGTTGCGTCTATTCGAAGCTTCATTTCCACACTTTTAAGCCCCAAATGTACCTGAAACACAAGCAAATGTAGTCATCTAATTCTAGACAATTACTCGATTAAATGTTGGATTAAAATACCATATATAGCACTTAAGGGTTGTCCTACAGACTACCCATCACATCCCCACACTTAACCGTGCTTATCCCAAGCAACTCGTTCAAACAAAACACAGTTTACTCAAGTGATCAAATACAAACCAAGCAACAAATGTCCTCATTTACTAATTCTTTCTTAAAACCGCGCATAACACACCCCTTACAATAACTCTCCTCTCAGTGACAAATAATACTAGCAAAAATGAGCTAGAACACACTTAAGGTAAATGGGTAGTTGAACAATAATATGCTTGTACTCAAATCGGTCCTTCACCTAAAGAAGGGCTAAACATGCATGCGAATCAAAGGGACTTAAAGGTTGTAACACGGCTAGGCTTACGGGTAGGAAATGGAAATATATGTAGTAGCTAATGATTCGACCCGGTCTTTTATTTCTATCTAAACATAACATCTATATACAATACATCAATCTCTTTTTCTCTTTTTTTTTCATTGTTTTTTCTCTTTTTTTTTTCTTTTCATTTCTTTCTCTTTTTTTTCATTTTCTTTTTTTTAACAAACAACTGAAACATCACATAACAAACATACTACTACAAAATGCTAATACTACTAGACCGGGTCGAATACTGGTGAATTTTTAGAGAAGCTAGGCACGGGTTACAAATGATCGGCTCTTAGGCTCAAATGGGCTACTAAAGGTTCAAACCCCCGCCCCTCTCGCTACCATGCTCATATATATAACTTATGAGGTCCAACCCCCCAAATCCCACACTCGCACACACCTTGACGAGGCTACCTAAATGCCCTTATCCTTTTCACATTCATGCAAAGCTGAGGCCTCAAACCGCATCTAAGCACAAGTTCTAATGTACCCCCCACCCATTGCCACTCTCATCAAAGAAAAATCTCTCTAATAAATTCAAAGAGATGGCTCAACTCTCACCAAGAAAGAACAAGGGGATATGGGTTGCCGGTGTGTCATGCGATTTAATAGTCAACTGTTCAATTTGGACCATTTTTCGCTTGATTTTTAAAAATTTCACAATTTTTTTCAAAATTTCCCCTCATCCCCACACTTAAGATACATTGTCCCCAATGTATGGTTTTGAAGGGAAGATCGCTTAAACCACTACAAAATCAATTGTAGCTTTTCCACTCAAACGTAAATTTCTTTTTGTTTTTTTTATATTCTTATTACTAAAAACACCACCAACTTTAACAACCTATCACTAAACATATCAAAACACCACCCATCCACCCAACCATGAACATAAACATGAATATATACAAAGGTGCACAAAATGATAACAAAACACGACCTGATCAGTACCGCGGTGATCGGACAGGAACATAAGCATCTCTTGGATTCTCTGATATCTCAGCGGGGATGTTGCCAAACATCCCCACACTTGAGTCATTGCATCCGCGAAGATTGAAACATAGTAACCTGCCAAAACACGAACACAACACCAAAACAAAACCAAACCAAACAAAACACGAATACAATACTCTACATCCTCGGGTTGCCTCCCGAGAGCGCTAAGTTTAAAGGTCTTCAGCCAGACCATACCCGATATGCGTTACAGTGGTCTCAATGTACATTTACCCAAAACATTTCCAACGAATGCCCGTGATGTGTTGAAAAACACCGTTATTTTCCCCTTGTATTTTGTATATTATTTTAATAGTTTAGAGTCGTTTTATTAGTTATATTATATACTTTATTATTTTGTTATTATTACATATCCCGGTGAGAAAAGTAATAACAAAGGGTTAAATGAGAGAAACCGGGAGTGATATAATAATAGAGTGGGGAGACGGCAGAATATACGAGAAGTGGGGGTGAATTCGAGAAGAATCAACAAGTTAGACGGCAGTTTTGGTTCGGAGTAAGCTGCGATCAAGAGAGAAGAAAAAAAATTGGTTTGAGGGTTCAAGTCGCGATCAAGATTCTAGTCCAGGTTTGATATTTATTAGTATTCAATTTTGTTAAGACTTTGTGCTTTCAGATTTGATACTATGACGTATTTATTATTTGAGACTTGTTTCTTTTTATTGACTATGATTCTTGACTAAACTTTTCATGCTACCTGGGTTGAGATGAACTTGATGGTTGTAATGAGATTTTGACATGATTATGGTTATTTGATGTGATTTACATAACTTTACCTTGTGATTGATCTTGATATTGCATGTTGGTGTGTTTTGATTGATTATTGGTTGATGAATTCAGCGGTTTAGGCACATAGAAATATCCCCTAGACTTAGAGTTTAATTTGAATCGTTGATCTTAGGGTTTTCGGTTTGAATATTGAGTTGAGAAATTGACCAATTCGATTAATAATTAAAATCAATATACTAAAACTTGCATCCTCATCTTGTGACTCGAAAGACGATTAGGGTGAGCTAGGTTATTAGCTAATCATTGTTGGATAGATTGGGTGACCGATAGCTCGGGCTCGTTTATTACATCGTGGTTAAGGTTTCCTAGGATTTCAATCTTCATGGTTTGGTTTGTTTTGCGTTTTTGGGATCTTCTCTTAACATAATTGTCTCTAAGGTTAAAAGGATTCTATTTTCGTGGGATTTGGTATCGATAGGTCGAGCCAGTTCGTTCTAGCACTTCGCATTTCGTCCTTATCTTTCGTTTGATACATCTCTAGCGGGGGGGGGGTAATCGAGGGAGTAGGATATTTAACCATTGTCATAGTCAAGATAGCGTTGCATGATTCTAGGGATTCGACACCTAGGTAGTCTTTTCTCATCATATTTGATTTACACCAAGCTCCCGAGTTCGTGTTTGTGTTGCGTTGCTTGTCTTGTTTGCCACATTTTCTTATTTAATTAGATTATTAGTTTAATTAGTTAAAACCTCAAATCCAAAACAATTAAAACCAGTTAAGTAATTAGTTGAGTCAGAGTCTAGTTTAGCGTCGCTAGTGTCTCATGGGTTCGATACTCGGACTTCATTAGGCTTTACTACGTACGATAGGTACACTTGCCTGTCAGTGGTCTAGCATTTAGAGAGTCTTAGTTTATAAATTTAAAACTAGGGTGTCTGGAGTAGGTTTAGTTTTTACAGACCACATTTAGCACATCAAGTTTTTGGCGCCGTTGCTGGGGACACTTAGGCGATTGCTTTATTAGCTGTGACTGATCTTATTTGTTTAATTGGTCTTATTTGTAGTTTGAGTCTTAGGGTTTGTGTCTAGTAGTAGTGTGTCTAGTCGTATTTGTAAATATATTTTTATTTGTTAATTTTTTATATATTTTTTTATCATGTGTTTTATCTGTGGAGGACCCCATTACACCAAATATTGTCCAAATGATTCGGGGTGTTCCATAGATTTCGATGTTAACCCTCTTGTGTAGCCACAGTCATATCAGTCTTGGAATGGGCAACCTGAACGAACACCAGAGGACTTCCATGACTGGGTTAAGGTTGCTAAGGAAGAAAGAGAAAGGGGAATTCGAGCCGCACTTCATAGGTTAAATTCACAGAGCTTGAAGAGCCAAGGCCGTTACACGTATGATGTGAATGGGAATTACCTAGGATATCAAACGGCTGATGGTGAGATGGATTATACGATTTTAGATCCGGGGGGAGAAATGTGCATTGAGAGTCCACTGCAAGGTAAATATTATGATTCTACTTTTAATTATTATAATTCTCATGAATCAGATTTACCCTTGTCTTGTGAGAATGATGTCGTGCAGGTTTCACATTCTGAGCCCGTGTATGAAGAAGATGAGGATCACACTCATGAACCGGAGACGAAAATGGACGTTGAAGTCCCACCTCCGGTTCAACAAGTCATTAATTCCAGTTATTGGTGTCCCACGCCATGGAATATCGATGAAGGCTTTTGGAGTGATGATGAGGGGGTAGTAGAAGAGGCAGAGTTAGAGGTGCTCGACTACACCGTTGTTGAAAAAGGTGAGGAAGTAGAAAAAGAGCCACTTGACAAGGTGGAGGATGAGAAGAAAGAGCATATACCATCTTGGGAGGAGGAGTTTGGTAATGAGTTGGTAGGTTTGCCAACTCTTAAAGATGAAGAATTTGACCCGGTCGGTGATCTTGCTTATTTAGAAACATTACTTGAAGAGAAACCGACCATGGAGATCAAATATACACCAAACATAGTAGAAGAGATAGTGGCTGCGGGGTTTGATAGCCGACCCATGGAGAAGTTGGAAGATGGACTGCCACCACGATCAAGAACACGGGACAGGGCGAGAAAAACCTTGGATCAACACCTTCTGAGGATTCGAGGATGGTACCGAAAGAAGAAGAATGAGGAATCGCTGAAGTTTGCACAACACCATCCTTCTCATTACATGCCACGAATCAGGTTTGGTCCAGGTAAGTTTAAGTTTTGGTGGTTTGACCCGCTTAAAAATTCTAAAATATTTTATTATTCCACCAGTAAATTTGTAGATGTTTATGAGGACCGCGTGGAATTAAATGGGTTGAACCGGGTCCAGATCAAAGAAAAACCTCCTGATTAAATTTAAGTGTGGGGAGGTTTGTAGAGTTTGTATATTTAGTCATTTATTTTGTACCATGAGTCTAACTTAGTAGTTTTGAGTCATTTTTTTAGAGTCGGTACTGCTTTGGTTTTTGTTTGTTTTTGTCTATGCAGGTTTGAATTGTACCACCCGTACTCAATCTCCATTCGGGTGATTTTGGAGCTGCTATTCGAATATCAGACATTTACCAAGTGTACCAGTTAGAGTCAAAGTCGATCGCGAATGAAATGCTATACGATCGAGCTGGATTGGACGAGAGTTCTAAAGCTTATGCGTTATTAAACCAGCTAAGTCCTTTCCAATTATGCCCTTAGTCTTTTTATTTCTAATTTATTTTTAGTCTTTTGAGTCGGTTTCCATCCTACATTGAGGGCAATGTAGAGTTTAAGTGTGGGGATGGGAAACTGTCCGTTTAGGTCTTAGTTAGTGAGTCTTGAGTCATAAAATTTTTAAAAATAAAAAAAATTAAAAATGTAAAAATAATAAAAAATTAAAAAAACAAAAAAATGTCTTTTGAATAAAGAAGTTTGCAAAATAAATACGGAAAATGATAGAAAATATGGGTTTTTGTTCGGGTTCAAATAATGATAATATGAGATTAATTAAGTCGAGCTTGTGTCTAGTTTGGGATATGTGAATAGGCCCGGTTTGGTTTTAGGTCCCTTTGAGTTAATATTACCTTAATTGTCGGTCTACTAGTGGGTTTTCATCTAGGGAAAATGGGAAATTGAAACCGCCAATAAGAGTATAAGGAATGCCGTTATAAGTTAAAACCGTTAGAATTTTTAATCATGGAAAATAAAAATAAAAAATAGAAAAAAAAATGAGCTAGAAACTGAATGAAAGTAGCGCAGGTCTATGTAATCTTGGTTGGGGATAGTGACTTTACAACCGGAATACCTCTAGGATGTGTGAAATCGAACTTGCAAGTAAAAAGTACCGAAGCCTAAGTAATCCGAGTTGGGGATAGCGACTCTACAGCCGGAATGCCTCTGGGTTAGGGAAAGCAACGTCTACGCTCATTAAAAGAAAAAAAAAAGAATGAAAAGAAAGAAAAAAATAATGCTGAAAATAAATGAAAAAAAAATATTTGATTTTAAATTCTCTTGGTTTTGATATAAGACGGTTCGGAATTGGTCCAGCGATCGTTCCTTATGTTCTATAAGCTTGAGGCGGGATTAGGTGGACCGTAGCTTCTAGCGTGAGACCCTAGGTAGATTGACCGCACTTGAACTAAATTTGCATGATAAGGGGCTTAGAACTGAGTTTGGTTTTAAAGGGACAAGCATATTTGCAATCGCAGCTAACACAACTTTTGATCTTAACAAGTATAAATAAGTTTTTGACACGAGTATTTATCCATCTCTGATTCCCTTTGCATAAGTCTTTTTCAGGGACGAAAAAGGTTCAAGTGTGGGGATATTTGATGTGTTGAAAAACACCGTTATTTTCCCCTTGTATTTTGTATATTATTTTAATAGTTTAGAGTCGTTTTATTAGTTATATTGTATACTTTATTATTTTGTTATTATTACATATCCCGGTGAGAAAAGTAATAACAAAGGGTTAAATGAGAGAAACCGGGAGTGATATAATAATAGAGTGGGGAGACGGCAGAATATACGAGAAGTGGGGGTGAATTCGAGAAGAATCAACAAGTTAGACGGCAGTTTTGGTTCGGAGTAAGCTGCGATCAAGAGAGAAGAAAAAAAGATTGGTTTGAGGGTTCAAGTCGCGATCAAGATTCTAGTCCGGGTTTGATATTTATTAGTATTCAATTTTGTTAAGACTTTGTGCTTTCAGATTTGATACTATGACGTATTTATTATTTGAGACTTGTTTCTTTTTCTTGACTAAACTTTTCATGCTACCTGGGTTGAGATGAACTTGATGATTGTAATGCGATTTTGACATGATTATGGTTATTTGATGTGATTTACATAACTTTGCCTTGTGATTGATCTTGATATTGCATGTTGGTGTGTTTTGATTGATTATTGGTTGATGAATTCAGCGATTTAGGCACATAGAAATATCCCCTAGACTTAGAGTTTAATTTGAATCGTTGATCTTAGGGTTTTCGGTTTGAATATTGAGTTGAGAAATTGACCAATTCGATTAATAATTAAAATCAATATACTAAAACTTGCATCCTCATCTTGTGACTCGAAAGACGATTAGGGTGAGCTAGGTTATTAGCTAATCATTGGTGGGTAGATTGGGTGACCGATAGCTCGGGCTCGTTTATTACATCGTGGTTAAGGTTTCCTAGGATTTCAATCTTCATGGTTTGGTTTGCTTTGCGTTTTTGGGATCTTCTCTTAACATAATTGTCTCTGAGGTCAAAAGGATTCTATTTTCGTGGGATTTGGTATCGATAGGTCGAGCCAGTTCGTTCTAGCACTTCGCATTTCGTCCTTATCTTTCGTTTGATACATCTCTAGCGGGGGGGGAGGGGGTTAATCGAGGGAGTAGGATATTTAACCATTGTCATAGTCAAGATAGCGTTGCATGATTCTAGGGATTCGACACCTAGGTAGTCTTTTCTCATCATATTTGATTTACACCTAGCTCCCGAGTTCGTGTTTGTGTTGCGTTGCTTGTCTTGTTTGCCACATTTTCTTATTTAATTAGATTATTAGTTTAATTAGTTAAAACCTCAAATCCAAAACAATTAAAACCAGTTAAGTAATTAGTTGAGTCAGAGTCTAGTTTAGCGTCGCTAGTGTCTCGTGGGTTCGATACTCGGACTTCATTAGGCCTTACTACGTACGATAGGTACACTTGCCTGTCAGTGGTCTAGCATTTAGAGAGTCTTAGTTTATAAATTTAAAACTAGGGTGTCTAGAGTAGGTTTAGTTTTTACAGACCACATTCAGCACATCAAGTTTTTGGCGCCGTTGTCGGGGACACTTAGGCGATTGCGTTATTAGCTGTGACTGATCTTATTTGTTTAATTGGTCTTATTTGTAGTTTGAGTCTTAGGGTTTGTGTCTAGTAGTAGTGTGTCTAGTCGTATTTGTAAATATATTTTTATTAGTTAATTTTTTATATATTTTTTTATCATGTGTTTTATCTGTGGAGGACCCCATTACACCAAATATTGTCCAAATGATTCGGGGTGTTCCATAGATTTAGATGTTAACCCTCTTGTGTAGCCACAGTCATATCAGTCTTGGAATGGGCAACCTGAACGAACACCAGAGGACTTCCGTGACTGGGTTAAGGTTGCTAAGGAAGAAAGAGAAAGGGGAATTCGAGCCGCACTTGATAGGTTAAATTCACAGAGCTTGAAGAGCCAAGGCCGTTACACGTATGATGTGAATGGGAATTATCTAGGATATCAAACGGCTGATGGTGAGATGGATTATACGATTTTAGATCCGGGGGGAGAAATGTGCATTGAGAGTCCACTGCAAGGTAAATATTATGATTCTACTTTTAATTATTATAATTCTCATGAATCAGATTTACCCTTGTCTTGTGAGAATGATGTCGTGCAGGTTTCACATTCTGAGCCCGTGTATGAAGAAGATGAGGATCACACTCATGAACCGGAGACGAAAATGGACGTTGAAGTCCCACCTCCGGTTCAACAAGTCGTTAATTCCAGTTATTGGTGTCCCACGCCATGGAATATCGATGATGGCTTTTGGAGTGATGATGAGGGGGTAGTAGAAGAGGCAGAGTTAGAGGTGCTCGACTACACCGTTGTTGAAAAAGGTGAGGAAGTAGAAAAAGAGCCACTTGACAAGGTGGAGGACGAGAAGAAAGAGCATATACCATCTTGGAAGGAGGAGTTTGGTGATGAGTTGGTAGGTTTGCCAACTCTTGAAGATGATGAATTTGACCCGGTCGGTGATCTTGCTTATTTAGAAACTTTACTTGAAGAGAAACCGACCATGGAGATCAAATATACACCAAACATAGTAGAAGAGATAGTGGCTGCGGGGTTTGATAGCCGACCCGTGTAGAAGTTGGAAGATGGACTGCCACCACGATCAAGAACACGGGAGAGGGCGAGAAAAACCTTGGATCAACACCTTCTGAGGATTCGAGGATGGTACCGAAAGAAGAAGAAGGAGGAATCGCTGAAGTTTGCACAACACCATCCTTCTCATTACATGCCACGAATCAGGTTTGGTCCAGGTAAGTTTAAGTTTTGGTGGTTTGACCCGCTTAAAAATTCTAAAATATTTTATTATTCCACCAGTAAATTTGTAGATGTTTATGAGGACCGCGTGGAATTAAATGGGTTGAACCAGGTCCAGATCAAAGAAAAACCTACTGATTAAATTTAAGTGTGGGGAGGTTTGTAGAGTTTGTATATTTAGTCGTTTATTTTGTACCATGAGTCTAACTTAGTAGTTTTGAGTCATTTTTTTTAGAGTCGGTACTGCTTTGGTTTTTGTTTGTTTTTGTCTATGCAGGTTTGAATTGTACCACCAGTACTCAATCTCCATTCAGGTGATTTTGGAGCTGCTATTCGAATATCAGACATTTACCAAGTGTACCAGTTAGAGTCAAAGTCGATCGCGAATGAAATGCTATACGATCGAGCTGGATTGGACGAGAGTTCTAAAGCTTATGCGTTATTAAACCAGCTAAGTCCTTTCCAATTATGCCCTTAGTCTTTTTATTTCTTATTTATTTTTAGTCTTTTGAGTCGGTTTCCATCCTACATTGAGGGCAATGTAGAGTTTAAGTGTGGGGATGGGAAACTGTCCGTTTAGGTCTTAGTTAGTGAGTCTTGAGTCATAAAAATTTTAAAAATAAAAAAAATTAAAAATGTAATAATAAAAAAAATTAAAAAATCAAAAAAATGTCTTTTGAGTAAAGAAGTTTGCAAAATAAATACGGAAAATGATAGAAAAGATGGGTTTTTGTTCGGATTCAAATAATGATAATATGAGATTAATTAAGTCGAACTTATGTCTAGTTTGGGATATGTAAATAGGCCCGGTTTGGTTTTAGGTCCCTTTGAGTTAATATTACCTTAATTGTCGGTCTACTAGTGGGTTTTCATCTAGGGAAAATGGGAAATTGAAACCGCCAATAAGAGTATAAGGAATGCCGTTATAAGTTAAAACCATTAGAATTTTTAATCATGGAAAATAAAAATAAAAAATAGAAAAAAATGAGCTAGAAACTGAATGAAAGTAGCGCAGGTCTATGTAATCTTGGTTGGGGATAGTGACTTTACAACCGGAATACCTCTAGGATGTGTGAAATCGAACTTGCAAGTAAAAAGTACCGAAGCCTAAGTAATCCGAGTTGGGGATAGCGACTCTACAGTCGGAATGCCTCTGGGTTAAGGAAAGCAACGTCTACGCTCATTAAAAGAAAAAAAAAGAATGAAAAGAAAGAAAAAAATAATGCTGAAAAAAAAGAAAAAAATTATTTTATTTTAAATTCTCTTGGTTTTGATATAAGACGGTTCGGAATTGGTCCAGTGATCGTTCCTTATGTTCTATAAGCTTGAGGCGGGATTAGGTGGACCGTAGCTTCTAGCGTGAGACCCTAGGTAGATTGACCGCACTTGAACTAAATTTGCATGATAAGGGGCTTAGAACTGAGTTTGGGTTTAAAGGGACAAGCATATTTGCAATCGCGGCTAACACAAGTTTTGATCTTAACAAGTATAAATAAGTTTTTGACCCGAGTATTTATCCATCTCTGATTCCCTTTGCATAAGTCTTTTTCAGGGACGAAAAAGGTTCAAGTGTGGGGATATTTGATGTGTTGAAAAACACCATTATTTTCCCCTTGTATTATGTATATTATTTTAATAGTTTAGAGTCGTTTTATTAGTTATATTGTATCCTTTATTATTTTGTTATTATTACATATCCCGGTGAGAAAAGTAATAACAAAGGGTTAAATGAGAGAAACCGGGAGTGATATAATAATAAAGTGGGGAGATGGCAGAATATACGAGAAGTGGGGGTGAATTCGAGAATAATCAACAAGTTAGACGGCAGTTTTGGTTCGGAGTAAGCTGCGATCAAGAGAGAAGAAAAAAAGATTGGTTTGAGGGTTCAAGTCGCGATCAAGATTCTAGTCCGGGTTTGATATTTATTAGTATTCAATTTTGTTAAGACTTTGTGCTTTCAGATTTGATACTATGACGTATTTATTATTTGAGACTTGTTTCTTTTTCTTGACTATGATTCTTGACTAAACTTTTCATGCTACCTGGGTTGAGATGAACTTGATGATTGTAATGCGATTTTGACATGATTATGGTTATTTGATGTGATTTACATAACTTTGCCTTGTGATTGATCTTGATATTGCATGTTGGTGTGTTTTGATTGATTATTGGTTGATGAATTCAGCGGTTTAGGCACATAGAAATATCCCCTAGACTTAGAGTTTAATTTGAATCGTTGATCTTAGGGTTTTCGGTTTGAATATTGAGTTGAGAAATTGACCAATTCGATTAATAATTAAAATCAATATACTAAAACTTGCATCCTCATCTTGTGACTCGAAAGACGATTAGGGTGAGCTAGGTTATTAGCTAATCATTGGTGGGTAGATTGGGTGACCGATAGCTCGGGCTCGTTTATTACATCGTGGTTAAGGTTTCCTAGGATTTCAATCTTCATGGTTTGGTTTGGTTTGCGTTTTTAGGATCTTCTCTTAACATAATTGTCTCTGAGGTCAAAAGGATTCTATTTTCGTGGGATTTGGTATCGATAGGTCGAGCCAGTTCGTTCTAGCACTTCGCATTTCGTCCTTATCTTTCGTTTGATACATCTCTAGCGGGGGGGGGGGGGGGGTTAATCGAGGGAGTAGGATATTTAACCATTGTCATAGTCAAGATAGCGTTGCATGATTCTAGGGATTCGACACCTAGGTAGTCTTTTCTCATCATATTTGATTTACACCTAGCTCCCGAGTTCGTGTTTGTGTTGCGTTGCTTGTCTTGTTTGCCACATTTTCTTATTGAATTAGATTATTAGTTTAATTAGTTAAAACCTCAAATCCAAAACAATTAAAACCAGTTAAGTAATTAGTTGAGTCAGAGTCTAGTTTAGCGTCGCTAGTGTCTCGTGGGTTCGATACTCGGACTTCATTAGGCTTTACTACGTACGATAGGTACACTTGCCTGTCAGTGGTCTAGCATTTAGAGAGTCTTGGTTTATAAATTTAAAACTAGGATGTCTAGAGTAGGTTTAGTTTTTACAGACCACATTCAGCACATCAGCCCGGAAATTTACATGCCATCTCCATAAGTTTGTCAGTATAATTGGCATGTTCAGACTGCACCTGCGGGTTATGCTAATCCACTTCATGATATGTACCCTGATGTCTTGTAGTTTCACCCTTCTCATCTTCTTCCTTGAACCCTTTTCCCCACACTTGTTATTTTGAATGATTGATATGGGAAGAGGTTCGGCACACATATTCATCTCCTCAGACTGTTTTGCCTCATCAGCTGCACACACCATCTGATCCACCAGTGACTCTTCATCAGATAAAGGACTCATTGGTGTGGTATTATCCTCCACAACTTCCTCCTTCATGTGAGAATAATCTCTAATATCATTAGGTAATGGTGAAAGGCGTTGTTCTATTTCTATCTTCATTTTTAAATTCTGACACTTAGAAACTAAACAGCTGATTCGATCTTCATCGGAAAGGTTGGGTGCTGATAAATACTGCTCGAGTTAGGACAAAGTACTTCCGATATAGCAAGCTATTTCTCCTCCTCGGTCTGATAAGCATAAACACCCTTAGGTTCAGAATATTCTTTGGGATGATATTGTCGATATCCTTGATACGGTCTTAAGATGTGCGCATCCATCATTTTTTATTCCAATACTTTGTGTTTTCTAAATACACCGTGCACACGTCATAATCATAAGTATGATCACAACCACAACAGAAACATAGACCATCCATCCTTGTCTCAAAATAAACATCCTCGACCCGATCATATCCATCCGAGTAACAATCATCCTCCATTTCTGTTTCATAATCATCAAAATGTGATGGAGGTGGAAGCTGTGAAACAAATGACACCGGTTTTTCTTGTGCCCTCCTGTAGTGTGCCTCGTGGCAACCGAAACATGGATGACATGGACCCCCGCACAATATACATGTAGAAAAGCTGAAATCTGTGTAATGCTCTGTCATCCTGCATAGCACAACTCAACTACCAAGTGTAAATCATGAACATAAAAAAAGATCTGTTTGGGTTTTTAATTATTTTGATTTTTTTTAATTTAAATTTTTTTTTAACTAATACACAAGATAACACACATTGCGCACTACTCCCCGGCAACGACGCAAAAAATTTTGACGTGAAGTCGAAGTCTCACTCAAATTTAATCCAAATACTACTAGATAGCTAGCGGTAAGTGGGCATCGAACACAGGGAGTTTGTGGAATGTGCGTTATCTAAATGTATGTCTAAATTTTGGTTGTTTGGTTTTGAAAACTAAAATTAACTAATTTAATTGCAAAATAAGGATTTGGTTTGTAAACAGAATAAGAGAATAGTGATTATCTCGTGGTTCAGGTTTTAAGTGACAACCAATGTTTATGTTCAACTGGAAAGAACTACATAGACATAGCTCATGCAAGATCAATTGTTTGTGATGAAAGGGAACTAAGTACTCGGATTCCTAGAACGCAAGGTTGTTACCCGATGAGCAATCAACATATATCCAACCCTAATCCCTCCCATGATATCTCGATTGCCAACGGCACCAAGAACGTATCGTTTAGAACTATGATCAAACATACATCAACAATTTACAAACAACCAATCAAACACCATAATAAACTAACAACACATGCACAGTCTAATATTCCAGAAATTAAAGAACAAACATAATTGTCACAAATAAAACCTTACATCCGAGACGATCACCAAGCAAACTAGCCGCTCATAGTGTTATGAACCATCATCACAATCGAACCTTTGTCCATGGAATCAAAAACAAAGTCTTCATGTTTAGATCACTCAAGAACACCCTCTCCATTTCTGTTTCATAATCATCAAAATGTGATGGAGGTGGAAGCTGCAAAACATAAGACACCGGTTTTTCATGTGCCCTCCTGTAGTGGGCCTCGTGGCAACCGATACATGGATGACGTGGACCCCTGCACAATATACATGTAGAAAAGCTGATATCTGTGTAATGCTCTGTCATCCTGCATAGCACAACTCAACTACCAAGTGTAAATCATGAACATAAAAAAAGATCTTTTTGGGTTTTTAATTATTTTGATTTTTTTTTAATTTAAATTTTTTTAACTAATACTCAAAACTAATACACAAGACAACACACATTGCGCACTACTCCCCGGTAACGGCGCCAAAATTTGACGTGTAGTCAAAATCTCAATCAAATGTAATCCAAATACTACTAGATAGCTAGCGGTAAGTGGGTATCGTACACAGGGAGTTTGTGGAATGTGCGTTATCTAAATGTATGTCTAAATTGACTAAAGTAAAAGAATATTCAGAGATTTAGTTGTTTGGTTTTGAAAACTAAAATTAACCAATTTGATTGCAAAAGAAGGATTTGGTTTGTAAACAGAATAAGAGAATAGTGATCATCTCGAGGTTCAGGTTTTAAGTGACAACCAATGTTTATGTTCAACTGGAAAGAACTACATAGACATAGCTCATGCAAGATCAATTGTTTGTGATGAAAGGGAACTAAGTACTCGGATTCCTAGAACGCGAGGTTGTTACCCGAAGATCAATTAACATATATTTAACCCCTAATCCCTCTCATGATATCTCGATTGCCAACGACACCAAGAACGTATGGTTTAGAATAATAAGCAAACACACATTAACAATTTACAAACTATCAATCAAGCACCATAATAAACTAAACAACACATGCAAAGTCTATTATTCCAGAAATTCAAGAACAAAAACATAATTATCACAAGAAAACCTTACATTCGAGATGATCCCTAACTAAATTAGCCACTCATGTCTTGGGAAATCATCATGATACACATATCCATGTTCATATGAATCAAAAATACCAAAACAATTGTTTAGAAATGTTCCAAAACCAAGCTAGAACACCCAAAATCGCCTCTAAACTGATGTATAACCGAATGGGAATGATGGGAAGTCAAGAGGCACCATAAAAAGTCATTAAAAGGGCAGTTATAAGTTTCACGCTGGTCAGCGTCGTAACCTACGGCACCCGCCGTAGGCTACGGAACTAATAAAAATGCTACGGTGGGCCTGAACTGGGCTACGGTGGTCAAAACTTGCCAGTCGGCGCCATAAGTTACGGCCCTTGCCGTAGCCTACGGCAGGCTTCAACATGAAAAATTGTTTTCAACATAACTTTTTCGTTTCAACTCTGTTTTCTTCACCGTTTTCGCCTAAGTTCTTGTAGTTTCATCCTCTATCATGTTATATTCTTATTTCTTCAATTCCAATAATTGGTTTTTTCATTTATTCTCCGTCTTTCAATCTCCAATCCTGTTGCGTCTATTCGAAGCTTCATTTCCACACTTTTAAGCCCCAAATGTACCTGAAACACAAGCAAACGTATTCATCTAATTCTAGACAATTACTCGATTAAATGTTGGATTAAAATACCATATATAGCACTTAAGCGTCGTCCTACAGACTACCCATCATAGCGCTATTAGGTTTGGCACCCTCACACCGTACCGAGGAGTACGGGCGTGAACTAATTACCTTAACCACTAGACCAATGTTTGATAGAGCATTGGGGAAGGTCACATAATCTGGATCCATCTGCGGTAATCGAGTTATTAACAACATCGAATCTCTGAAATGTTTTTAATTCATACCTGGTGTCACACCCCAGCCGATGGCGGAATCATCGGGGCATGGCACTGAGCGAAACAGATTGTCCAGAAGTTTCCATAACAATTATCATTACCATTCAATTTATAATAACATGTCCTATACCATGTCTCAAACAGTAAACAAATTATTACAGATAAGGTCTAAGCAAATCATTCTGTTCCGACAACTCAGATTTATAAATAGCTAAATTGTTTATTGGTTTCTAGGACTCCTTCCCTAGCCTCAATTTCATCACCAGCAAGCTAAGCAAAGAAACAACCTAAGCACCTGTCACATACGTTAAAATAGAGTCAATACATATAATGTAAAGGTGAGCATACAAGTTTGATAATAGCATATAGAGTTCGAATTCGTTTACGCATAACCAGCACGTACACATAGTGAAATGAAGCACGTTAGTTATCGGCATAGATCCATCGATACCAATGACTGCGGGTTGACTGCCCGAGGCAGTTCGCAATACATGATTACCACTGTAATCCATGCAAGTAAAAGATCCTTAACAACCCCCGTGTGAATGGGTGTTGAGTCCAAACTATAGTACTATCGTTGCTAAGGCAGGTAGACAGCATTCCATGTGTAAACATAACAAACAAGCATTCATAAGCCACGTATAACATGCATTAACAGTCAGCGTTCAAATAGATTGAGTAGTGTGATAGTTGTAGTTTGAATAATCGTAACGCAAAAAAGGATCGAGTATACTCACAGCGGTTAATGGATTGAAGGGAGCGCTTAGCGAGTACGGTTAGCCTGAATAGATTTGGTAGCATAATGATAAGCGAAACGTAAAACGGGAAACAAGTGATGGAGAGTCGGACAGCTGGTCGATCGGACGGTAGTCTGATCGGACGGCTGACCGTTCGGTTGACAGTCTGCTCGGACGGTTGTCCGGTCGGTTGGTAGGCCGATCGGATGGCTGTTCGAGTGGATCGTTTCTTCCTTTGAATAGGATGTGTTTGTGTATGATAGTTTGACTTTTGAAGTTTTCATTGTAGCATTTGAAAACATTGAAGTACCTCTACCTTTCAGGTCGGTCGATCAGACGGCTGTTCGATCGGCCGGCAACTCGATCGGTTAGGCATTTAAATGAATTGCAATGTTCAGTCTTTGGGTCGGACAGGTGTTTGATCGGACATGTGTTCGATCAAACAGGTCAACAAGTCAAAGACTTTAATGAAGTATGGTGCAGTGGATCGGATGGTTGATCGATCGAATAGCACCACTGCTGTTCAATCGGACAACAGGGTGTCACCTGATCGGAGCACTGTTCGATCGGGTGGCACTTCTAGTGCATTGAACATGTTGAAAAATCGATTAAGTATTGAAGCATGGTATCTCATGATCCGAAGAGTAATCCAATCGGACGGGTGTTCGATCGAACAACAGTTCGTTCAATACTAGTCTCCAAAATAACTTAGTTGTGTGGGACCATGTGCTAGCCGATCGGCTAGCCAGTCGATCGGCTGACTATCGATCGGCTGGCTGTCCGTTCGGACAGCAGTCCGATCGGTCAGCATTCTGACCTGATCAGCCCTCTCGTCTAACACTCGGTTGTTCTGTTTGTTTGTCGTTTTATCGAGGTATTTTGACAGCGAGTAAAACCATAGATGCCTCGTCCTTACTTGGTTTCCCGGGTCAGACAGGAATCACCCAAATCCGGTCGGTGGTCTGTTCGGAACAAAGTTTAACATTTAACTCGAAGTCGGTTAACCTCGTGGATAGAATCCGGATCTTGAGTCATACAACCACCGAAGTGATTTGTAAACCGACTCAGGCCTCGTTTCTATCAGTTTGAAGTTATTTGAGTGACAAAGAGTTGAAGGAAAGTCGGAAAATCCATCCTTCAATCCTTGTTACCGTGTATATGTTTAGATCTATGAAAGATCCGTGTTTATTTATGTGGAAATCGGCTAGATCCAAGTCTTTCTTGGTGGATTGAGGCCAAAACATGAAGTTCTTCAAGAACCCATGATGACATCATCCTAGAACACTTGAATCTTGATGATTTCACGATTAAAAGTTAAGATTTGAAAGATAGAAAGGTGTAGGAGTGTGTATAGATAAAAAAAAGTACAAGATTTAGGATGAAATCTTACCGGAATCGAGAGAAATCTGCGAAAAGGTGAGCTGAGCGTGCTGGTCGAACAGAGGTTTCCAAAAGTGGAAAGAATGACAATGATAGGGGTATTTATAGGATGACAAAAGGGGAAAGTGCTGGCTGATCGGCTGGCTGTTCGATCGGCTGGGAGCTCGGTCACACTTTTCGAGTGTTTCGCGCGACGATTTTTGGTATTACGATTTCGGTTGTGAGCGGTTCGATACGATAGGGTTTCCTAGTCAAATTACTTCCAGTCCCAACTATTTCATATCTCGCGTAATCTATTTTCCACCATCTATCATAGTTCGTTCACGATCCGAGTTTGATTGCACTTCGAGTTAGGTTCGGGTTTCGATTGATTTCGCTTGATTACACCACATAATATAAATAAACATGCACAGGTAACACGTAAGGCACACACACACGTATAATAACAAGTGAAAACACGTAGCTCGAGTTGCGATTTGATGTCGATTCGATTGGTTATTGATTAGTTAACTTTATCGCATTGTTACTTCCTATAGTTCACAGTCGTAGTTCGATTGGTTAACGATTAACACACATCGATTATTGTCATTAACAACACTTACTCCACAATATAATTAAAAACAAGAAGTTTCTATGAGTCAAGTTGCACGAAATCGGTCGTTGACTTCGACCTTGACTTTGACTTTGACTTGTGAAAACACGGGGTGTTACATCCTCCCCTTGTTTAGGGAATTTCGTCCCGAAATTAAGCTGAAAGCTGTACAAGGTCGTGAATCACGCTTGAGAACTTTCCGTTTGGGTCGATTTTTGACTTCGGAACGATCGCTTGTGACACGGAATCCGTGAACGTGCGTGACCAAACACACAAGAACGTACAATAATCGGTAATTCTATAGATTGATATGAAATCGTACAAGTATTAGAATCACGTTGCCTACTTTCTCTCTCTAGCTTCACTCTTTAAACAACTGCGGTTACTTAGCCTTCATGTCGCTTTCGAGTTCCCAAGTGAACTATGCGCCTCGTTTGCCTTACCATCGGACTTTCACAATAGGAATGCGTGAGCGCCTGAGCTGCTTGGTTTGGCGATCCATGATTTCGACAGGCTTTTCCACGAAGTGTAATGTTTCGTTCACTTGCAGATCATCGAGGGAAACATGTAGGTCATGGTCGGCTATGCACTTTCGAAGGTTCCACATGTGGAAGGTCGGGTGAACGTTACTAAGTTCCTCCGGTAGTTTGAGTCTGTAGGCGACTTTTCTGATCCTTTCCAGAATCTTAAAAGGTCCAACATATCAAGGCGCGAGTTTTCCTTTTTTGCCGAATCGGACTACACCCTTCCAAGGTGATACCTTTAGGAGTACGTAGTCACCAACGCCAAATTCACGGGGCTTGCGCTTTTTATCGGCGTAACTTTTCTGTCGATCCCGAGCTTTCACTAGGTTGTCTCGTATTTGGAAAATTTTGTCTGTCGTTTCTTGTAGTAGCTCCGGACCGGTTAGCTGCGAGTGACCGATCTCGTGCCACACAATAGGCGATCGACATCTTCTTCCGTATAATGCCTCGAATGGTGCCATTTGGATGCTAGAATGTTAGCTGTTATTATACGAGAATTCGACCAACGGCAGGTATTTATCCCAATTACCACTGAAGTCTAAAACACACGAACGGAGCATGTCCTCAAGAGTACGGATCGTTCTTTCAGTCTGACCGTCGGTTTGTGGGTGGAAAGCGGTACTTAGATTAAGCGTTGTACCGAGGGCCGTTTGAAACATTTCCCACAATCACGAAGTAAACCGAGCATCACGATCAGAGATGATGTCACGAGGCGTCCCATGATTACAAATGATCTCGTCGGTGTAGATTTGGGCTAATCGTTCTACCTTGTAGTCTTCTCGTATCAGCAGAAAGTGAGCTGATTTAGTCAAACGGTCAACAACAACCCAAATGCTGTCGTGACCTGATGACGTGTGCGGTAGCTTGGTTACGAAATCCATAGCTATACTTTCCCACTTCCACATGGGGATTGGTGGTTGTTCAAGTAAGCCAGAGGGTCTTTGATGTTTGGCCTTGATTCTAGCGCAAGTTAGGCATTTTCGGACGTAGAGAGCGATATCCCTCTTCATACCCGGCCACCAGTACCTATAACGAAGATCCTGGTACATTTTGTCGGCCCCTGGGTGGATAGAATACCGGGATTTGTGGGCTTTGTCCATCAGAATTTTCCGTAAATTTGTTCGCTTGGGAATCCAAATTCGGTCTAAAAAGTGGAATATTCCGTTCGACTTGTTCACTAGTTGGGCTCCATCGTGGTAGATTCTTTCTTTCTTCAAAGTGCGTTCGTTAAAGCATGCATGTTGGGCGTCGCGGATGAGGGTTTCGAGATCATGTTGGGCTTGAACATTACGAGTGCTGAGCAGATAGCTCCGTCTGCTGAGTGCGTCGGCAACAACATTTGCCTTGCCTGGGTGATAACGAATCTCACAGTCGTAATCGTTGAGAAGTTCTACCCATCGGCGTTGACGCATATTAAGTTCCTTCTGATTAAAGATGTGCTGTAGGCTCCTATGATCGGTGAAGATCGTATACTTAGTACCGTACAGGTAGTGTCGCCAAATCTTTAACGCAAAAACAACTGCGCCTAGCTCGAGATCATGGGTTGTATAGTTCTTCTCGTGGATTTTGAGCTGACGAGATGCGTAAGCTATGACCTTGTCCCGTTGCATGAGAACACAGCCGAGACCAAGGTTGGAAGCATCACAATAGACAATGAAATCGTCGTTTCCGTCGAGCAATGTGAGGACAGGAGCATTGCAGAGCATGTGTTTAAGGGTTCGGAAGGCAGACTCTTGTTTGGTTCCCCAGACAAAAGGCTGGTCTTTATGTGTAAGAAGGTAAGCGGTACATCGATCTTTGAGAATCCTTCGATAAAGCGTCGATAATAGCCCCCCAGTCCGAGAAAAGAGCGGACTTCAGACGGATTCTTAGGCATAACCCAGCTCTTGACAGCTTCAATCTTCGCAGGATCGACGTGAATACCCTGACTATTAACAATGTGCCCCAGAAACTGAACTTCCCCCAACCAGAATTCACACTTGGAGAATTTGGCATAGAGTTGGTTGGTTCCCCTAGAGTAACTCGAGAACCAAACGTAGATGTTGCGCATGTTCGGCTTTCGATTTTGAATAGATCAAGACATCGTCGATGAATACGATGACGAAACGGTCGAGATATGGTTTACACACACGACTCATCAGATCCATGAAAACCGCTGGTGCGTTGGTTAAAGCAAAAGGCATAACCACGAATTCGTAATGACTGTATCGGGTGCGGAATGCGGTTTTGGGTATATCCTCCTCTTGTATACGCAGTTGATGATATCCCGAGCATAGATCGATCTTCGAGAAACACGTAGCGCCTTGTAGTTGATCAAACAAATCGTCGATGCGGGGTAGGGGATAGCGGTTCTTGATAGTTAACTTATTCAGTTCCCGATAGTCGATGCACATCCGGAACGACCCATCCTTCTTTTTGACGAAAAGGACTGGTGCGCCCCAAGGAGATGTGCTCGGGCGAATGAAGCCTTTATCAAGTAATTCCTGGAGTTGAGTCGAGAGTTCGCGCATTTCCGACGGTGCGAGTCGGTAGGGAGCCTTGGAAATAGGGTTGGCTCCAGGAATGAGGTCAATACGAAAATCGATATCACGACTTGGTGGTAGTCCAGGAAGATCCTCTGGAAAAACATTAGGAAATTCTCGAACCATAGGAACGTCTATTACTTCCTTCTTTTCTTTCTTTTCCTTCTCTGCTACTACGATGTTAGCCAAGAACGCTCTGTATTACTTGCGGAGATACTTGCTAGCTTGGAGACATGACATAAGCTTGAGACCCTTCGAAGTAGTATCACCGTAAACACATAACGAGTCACCATTCGCGAGCGAAAATCGAATCATCTTGTCGAAGCATACAACTTCAGCATGGTTTTCGCGAAGAAAGTCCATGCCTACTATGACATCGAAACTTCCGAGTTGCATCGGAATAAGGTCGATTGGAAAGATGTGATTATTGAGCTCAAGGGTACAATCACGGATAACAGAATTAACGGCGACGGTTCTTCTGGTAGCGACTTCAACATCGAACGACGAGGAGAGCTTCGAACGTTTATGACTAAGGAGTTTCTCAAATTCGAACGACACAAAGCAATTATCGGCTCCAGTATCAAACAAACATGATGCATAAATACCATTCACAAGGAATGTACCATTGACCACGTTGTTGTCGGCTTGAGCTTGACGCACGTTGAGGTTGAAAGTTCTGGCACGTGCGGCCTGTTGCTGCTGCTGCTGTTGTTGTTGCTGCTGCGGCTGCTGTTGCTGAGGCTCTTGTTTCACAACCATGTTTGGGCATATGTTGGCTAAATGGTTCGGGTCACCACATGCAAAGCAGGCTCTGGCTTTGACTGCGGGTGCCGGAGTAGCTTGTTGACCCTGTGGGGCAGTGAGTAGAGCTTGATTGGCAGGAGCTTGACGAATACGGCAGTTGGCAGTAAAGTGGCCGTATACATTGCAGTGAGCACAAAAGCGACATTGAATTGCAGTCGGGTGATGATAGGTGCAAGTAGGGCAGAGCGGGTGTGGCCCAGTGTATGCACGTTTAGCAGGCGGTGCATTTGCCACAGGCGCCGCTACTTGACGCTGTTGAGCTGGTACAGATTGAACTGGTGCAGCAGTGATCGCACAGTTCTTGTTGCTGGAGCTGTTCTTTCTCTTGTTCTTCCTCTTGTTGCTTGATGAGGTGGGTTCAACAGTTGGTGCAGTGGCAGTAGCTTGATGCAGATGCTTTGAAGCCTTATCCCAAACACCAGCCTTAACTCGCTTGTCATTGATTTCAGCGGCCAACAGATAAGTTTTCTTGATCGTCGTAGTCTTAGCCGCTTACACGAAATCAGCGACGCAGTCGGGCAGGGCCCGGATATACTTCTTGATGGTGATCTCCGGAGTCTTGACTTGATCGGGACAGATAATGCTGAGCTGTTTGAAACGAGCAGTGAGACCAGCATTGTGACAACTCGAGTTTCCAAGATTTTCATCTTCGCATTTAGTGCACGTTAATTTTTTTTTATTGTTTATGTTGTTTGTTTACACGACTCGTTGTTTCACAACGCTTACATTTGTAATACGTTATATCGTATTTCGATTGATATTTTATACTTGGGATCCATAATATTTATATTATGTGAGTGTGTGTTATTAAGGTTTTGTATTAATTAACATGTTAAATAAAGATGGAACTCTTACTGAAAACAAGTACCCATGAAATCACCCAAGTGGTGAAAACACCTTATGTGTTTTCGTCCATTGATGACCAACGAAATCAGAGATGGGCCTTGGCCCAGTATTGAGATATTTTATATAATCATTTTATAAACAAATCTTCTCGGAGAAGTTTTCTACTTACCAAACCTTATCTTATCACTTTGTTTCTCTCTCTACCTCTAAAACCCACAAACAGAATTCCTTATTTTGAAGCCAAACCTCTGTTTAATTCTCGGTTAGTGATCTTCATGTTCAGTTGTTAAGTTGCATATCGTATGATTATTGGATGTTTAATCATGATGTATGTAGATATGTGATTATGTGATTGATCATTGTGTGCTTGTTAGATAATTATTATCTATGAACTGTCTGTATATTTGATGTTTTGATCAACAGTGGGTGTTTGTTAATGAATGATAAACTGATTAAATCGGGATCCTGGTATCATATGATGTTGGCAAATTATATATTACATATCAATGATTTATTATATGACTTGTAAATGATTAATCATGTAACTGTAATGAGATTTAGTTGCTGGGTTTAAGTTACAGTGAGTGTTGGTGAAGATGATGAAGCTAACGAAAACACCCCCATATCTTGAAACTGGACGAAATCACCTTGTGATTTCGGCCCAAACAGTTCCGGCCCAAAGGGTGTTTTCGGCCCACCTGTGTTTTCGGCCATAAGGGGTTTTCGGCCATAAGGGGTTTTCGGCCATAAGGGGATTTCGGCCAAAGGGGTATTTCGCCATATTGGCAACTTTGTTTACTTGTTTACTGTTAACTTGTTAACTGTGTTAGTTAAGTTAACCCTGTTAAGTGGGTAACTCCGTTAGGTAAATAACCTAGTTGGTTTAATTACTCAGTTTATTAATTCAGTTAGTATGGTAACTTTGTTAAGTTTATTAGTTCTGTTAAGTTTATTTACTTCTAAACCCAGTTAGTTTGTTAGTTCTGTTGGATGTTAATTCTGTTAAGTGAATTATTGGATATTTATAATAGAATAAACTACAAAAGACTTTTATGTGTAACATGAATGGTTTGAACATGAGTAACTGTTTACATGATACAAGAATGCAAATTGCTAGACACACTCTGTGATATTTCTGTGATAGTGATTTCATGCAAAAATCTTACAAACATGTACTGACTGAACATACGTGCACTATAGGACTTGACTGGTTAATTGTGAGCACTTAACTTAGCATACCGAGCAAACAAGGTGAGTTCACACTTCTACCAAGGCATGGGATTCCCGGGGTTGGGAATGGGTCGATTGATTATTTATGCTTAAGAGTTATCGGAATTACATACCATAGGCCTCGGGAGAGGAAGGTCAATGGTAGATACTACTAGACTAGTGATACATATACTTCTCTTCGCACACATGCCGGGATCGGCCGCGATACTAGAACAATCTTCGCAAACATGCCTGGAATGGCCGCGAACTATACTTTAATCTTCGCAAACATGCCTGGAGGGCCGCGATACAAATATACCTAGTCTAGAAAACATGGGAAACCCCCACTAAACTTCGCAAACATGCCTAGAGGGCCGCGATGCTATTACATACGATACATGATTACTAAACGAACATACGATTTACGATACGAACATTATAACTAAATAACCAACTGTGAACTCGCTCAACTAGTTGTTGACTCTCTGTTACATGCCTTGCAGGACCTTAGGTACTTTTGGAGCTTGCACGGGAGGCACGGTCGTTGTGGACATGGATCGTGAATGTGTTGTTAAACATTATGACATTTTGTACTTAAACTTATGTTGGGTCTTACATTATTGCTTCCGCTACACACTTGTTTATGTTTGGTTTTGAAAGCACCTGTCGTATCGATGAATGACTTTTACTATTTACTTATATGTTCAATATGATTGGTGGCTTGATCCTGGTCATGTCACGCCTCCAAGCGGTGGTACTCCGCGTGTGGATTTTGGGGGTGTGACAAGCATTGTCACCATCCTTCTGCTGTATGTGCCAAAATTCATCTTCTAGCTTTTGACATTCGTGAGGAGGGCAGAATTCCTCTAGCATAACCTCCTTGAGCTCGTCCCACGACAGACCGTAGGCTGCATAGTTCCCTCGCTTGTTCCTCTCGGCCGTCCACCAGTCTAGTTCTCGGGACTGGAAAACGTCGGTAGCGTTCAGAGTTCGAAGGTCATCAGGGCAACCACTTTGTCGCAGAGTAACCTCAATAGAGTCAAACCAGTGAAATAGTGCAGTGGGACCTCCTTCGCCAGTGAATTCTTTTGGCCCACAAGACTTGAATTGCTTGAAACTGAAAGGTCTTGCAGCAGTTTTAGGAGCTTCGGTTCTCGATTCCTCGGATGATTTGCTGGCATTCTCATAAACATCACTCACGGCCTTTGCCACACTTTTAGCGATAATGGAAGCAAGGCGTTTGTATCTCTTTTCTTGACGAGAAAGCATGTGACGGGATCCAGACGACATTGTCTGCAATAAACATCGCCACGGAACTCAACACATTGTATTCGAATCTCACCTCACACGTTTACTACTTACTAAAGCTCAGTAACACGTACATTCATGCAATACACAACACATAGAGCACAAATCACGTAAGCACATAGAGCACATAATCACATAATTCCTAAGCAGGTAGGGCAAAGAAACAGGAGAGCACATACGCATTTAATCACTAGAGGCGGTCAGAAAACAGAAACCTATTATTCAAAGTTCGCGATCGCTCGAGTATAGCGATCGCGCTTAGTATATCGAATAGCGTAGTATAGCATAGGGTTGTCCAAAATTCGGCGATTTGTTAGCGATTTGAGATAGAAATGCAGTGCGCGTCGTGCGTGTCGATCGTAGTGAAAGCAAAATCGAGTAAATCTTCAAAAATTTAAACACATAAATTGGTAAAACCATATAAAACACATAAAATCGACAAATTTGAAACACATGAAATTGAGAGAGATAGATTGTCTGCGGCTAGTAGACTTTGACTAACCAAGTAATTCAACTATTCACAAGGACCCGTTGTACATGTTTGACTTCCGGGAATATGCCCTTGCCTCGATTCTTGGGCGTTGGCACACGTCCTGTTGGTCCTATCATGACTTCAGGTCGTTGGAGTCCGTCGAATCTTTGGTGAGAGTTTTGTAAGATGCGCGGAACAAGTCGTCAAGGTTAGGGTTTCACCCTTGGCTTAACAACTTCGTCCCTATTTTGGAAAAATAGAGGAGATTATTCATCAAAATATGGATTTCACTCCTGATTCGGTATAATTCTCCTCGTTTGTATTTAAAAATACGGGTTGATTAAACAACTTTAGTCGAGAGTTTACGGTTTTCACACCTATTCTCAGCTTTTTTGCCCATTCATAGTTGAAAATTCGAGTGTGGTGATAGTGTAGAACAAGCGAGAATAGCGAGTGATAGAAGTGAGCTCATGCATAATCCCTACGGGTACGCACAAGTAGGTATGTTGGTTCCTAACTATAGACTAGGTATCTAAGACATCGACCCAGACTAGGTCGTGTCTTGCCTAATTCCCTATAGTTATGGCTCTGATACCAATCTGTCACACCCCAACCGATGGCGGAATCATCGGGGCATGGCACTGAGCGAAACAGATTGTCCAGAAGTTTCCATAACAATTATCATTACCATTCAATTTATAATAACATGTCCCATACCATGTCTCAAATAGTAAACAAATTATTACAGATAAAGTCTAGGCAAATCATTCTGTTCCGACAACTCAGATTTATAAATAGCTAAATTGTTTATTGGTTTCTAGGACTCCTTCCCTAGCCTCAATTTCATCACCAGCAAGCTAAGCATAGAAACAACCTAAGCACCTGTCACACACGTTAAAATAGAGTCAATACATATAATGTAAAGGTGAGCATACAAGTTTGATAATAGCATATAGAGTTCGAATTCGTTTACGCATAACCAGCACGTACACATAGTGAAATGAAGCACGTTAGTTATCGATATAGATCCATCGATACCAATGACTGCGGGTTGACTGCCCGAGGCAGTTCGCAATACATGATTACCACCGTAATCCATGCAAGTAAAAGATCCTTAACAACCCCCATGTGAACGGGTGCTGAGTCCAAACTATAGTACTATCGTTGCTAAGGCATGTAGACAGCATTCCATGTGTAAACATAACAAACAAGCATTCATAAGCCATGTATAACATGCATTAACGGTCAGCGTTCAAATAGTTTGAGTAGTGTGATAGTTGTAGTTTGAATAATCGTAACGCATGTAACACCCAAAAGTGCTTAAAGCAAAAAGGTATCGAGTATACTCACAGCGGTTAATGGATTGAAGGGAGCGCTTAGCGAGTATGGTTAGCCTGAATAGATTTGGTAGCATAATGATAAGCGAAACGTAAAACGGGAAACAAGTGATGGAGAGTCGGACAGCTAGTCGATCGGACGGTAGTCCGATCGGACGGCTGATCGTTCGGTTGACAGTCTGCTCGGACGGCTGTCCGGTCGGTTGGTAGGCCGATCGGATGGCTGTTCGAGTGGATTGTTTCTTCCTTTGAATAGGATGTGTTTATGTATGATGGTTTGACTTTTGAAGTTTTCGTTGTAGCAATTGAAAACATTAAAGTACCTTTACCTTTCAGGTCGGTCGATCGGACGGCTGTTTGATCGGCCGGCAACTCGAACGGTTAGGCATTTAAATGAATTGCAATATTCAGTCTTTGGGTCAGACAGGTGTTCAATCAGACAGGTCAACAAGTCAAAGACTTTAATGAAGTATGGTGCAGTGGATCGGATGGTTGATCGATCGAATAGCACCACTGTTGTTCGATCGGACAACAGGGTGTCACCTGATCGGAAGACTGTTCGATCGGGTGGCACTTCTAGTGCATTGAACATGTTGAAAAATCGATTAAGTATTGAAGCATAGTATCTCATGATCCGAAGAGTAATCCAATCAGACGGGTGTTCGATCGAACAACAGTTCGTTCAATACTAGTCTCCAAAATAACTTGGTTGTGTGGGACCATGTGCTAGTCGATCGGCTGGCTGTCCGTTCGGATAGCAGTCCGATCGGTCAGCATTCTGACCTGATAAGCCCTCTCGTCTAACACTCGGTTGTTCTGTTTGTTTGTTGTTTTATCGAGGTATTTTGACAGCGAGTAAAACCATAGATGCCTCGTCCTTACTTGGTTTCCCGGGTCGGACAGGAATCACCCAAATCCGGTTGGTGGTCTGTTCGGAACGAAGTTTAACATTTAACTCGAAGTCGGTTAACCTCGTGGATAGAATCCGGATCTTGAGTCATACAACCACCGAAGTGATTTGTAAACCGACTCAGGCCTCGTTTCTATTAGTTTGAAGTTATTTGAGTGACAAAGAGTTGAAGGAAAGTCGGAAAATCCATCCTTCAATCCTTGTTACCGTGTATATGTTTAGATCTATGAAAGATCCGTGTTTATTTATGTGGAAATCGGCTAGATCCAAGTCTTTCTTGGTGGATTGAGGCCAAAACATGAAGTCCTTCAAGAACCCATGATGACATCATCCTAGAACACTTGAATCTTGATGATTTCATGGTTAAAAGTTAAGATTTGAAAGATAGAAAGGTGTAGGAGTGTGTATAGATCAAAAAAGTACAAGATTTAGGATGAAATCTTACCGGAATCGAGAGAAATCTGCGAAAAGGTGAGCTGAGCGTGCTGGTCGAACAGGGGTTTCCAAAAGTGGAAAGAATGACAATGATAGGGGTATTTATAGGATGACAAAAGGGGAAAGTGCTGGCCGATCGGCTGGCAGCTCGATCGGACAGCCTGTCCGATCAGACAGCAGTCCGTTCGGCTGGCTGTTCGATCAGCTGGGAGCCTGATCGCTCGGTCACACTTTTCGAGTGTTTCGCGCGACGATTTTTGGTATTACGATTTTGGTTGCGAGCGGTTCGATACGATAGGGTTTCCTAGTCAAATTACTTTCAGTCCCAACTATTTCATATCTCGCGTAATCTATTTTCCACCATCTATCATAGTTCGTTCACGATTCGAGTTTGATTGCACTTCGAGTTAGGTTCGGGTTTCGATTGATTTCACTTGATTACACCACATAACATAAATAAACATGCACAGGTAACACGTAAGGCACACACACGTATAATAACAAGTGAAAACACATAGCTCGAGTTGCGATTTGATGTCGATTCGATTAGCGCGGCTTGATTATTGATTAGTTAACTTTATCACATTGTTACTTCCTATAGTTCACAGTCGTAGGTCGATTGGTTAACGATTAACACACATCGATTATTGTCATTAACAACACTTACTCCACATAATACAATTAAAAACAAGAAGTTTCTACGAGTCAAGTTGCGCGAAATCGGTCGTTGACTTCGACCTTGACTTTGACTTTGACTTGTGAAAACACGGGGTGTTACACCTGGTAACTAAACGTGTTAACAAACTTTGAACTCACCAGCGTTGTCTGAAACACTTGTCTGCATGCTTGCAGGTTGTTAGATTCATGGTTGGAACTTGCTATCTGGGAGTGCTGGAGTGGTCATGGGTCGAGCCTCTTGGATACATGTTCTTTGGATTCGTACACTTGTTTTGAAACAGTTGAATAACGATTTACATTATGCTTCCGCTGACGTTTTGGTTTAAGTTATGATTTGAATATATATTATGAAATAAATGGAATCTTTTAGTTTATATATTGTTATAGTTCAATGTGATAGTGGCTGGATCCTGGTACGTCACACATCCCGCGGTGTTTCCGCATGTGGTATTTTGGGGGTGTGACAAACTTACCCTTTGGTGGTTGATGTATTGAAAAATACATCTTTATTCGCGTCTAGTTTTAGTCGTTAGATAGTTGGTTGTGTCTGTTTTTAGAATAGATTGTATATGCTTTTGATTTATTTGTGTTTTCAGGTATTTTGAGCTAAAATGAGCAGATACGAGTCAAAATCTGGAAAGGCGAAAGACTGGAACGGGAACCGGAAGCTTGGGTGCGGAAACGAAGTGAAAATCAGATCTGGAGAGTCCAGGCGGGCCGCGAAGGAGATAGAAGATTGTTTATGCGGGCCGTTTAAACTTAAACAAGGATTCCGGTTGATCACACGCGCGCGGCCCGCGTGAGTGATACACATAAGTTGATGCGGGCCGTGAGGGGTCTGTTTACGCGAAACCAACTTACCAGCTACGGGATTAGGGTTTTGGTGGTTATAAAACATCATAATCAACATCATGCGGGAGACAGACGATTTTGGACGAATTTTTGGGGTTCTTTTGCACTTGGAGAGGCTGATTCAAGGTGTTGGAAGTGCTCGGGAAGCTAGGATTTGTCGGGGAACATTCAGGAGCACTCGGGATCGAAGTTTACGGGTTTTATTATCTTGATTCTTCGTTTTTCGTTTGTTTTTATTTGTTCGATGATGAATTCTGAACTTATATTGATTGTTGCTATGAGTATTGACATGATATTCGGCTAAACTTCTCGTACTACCTAGGTTATGACAATAGCTTAATAAAGTTTGGTTCTTTATTCGATTTTTGTCGTGGTTGTGGATCTTTCTTGTACTGTAAAAGCTATGGGAATTTAACTTGGTGCGTATGTGTGCTTGTGATTATTTTATTATTGTTTATTGCTTCGTTCGATTCTTGGTGACGGTCTTTATCACGGAATAGAGTTGGACTAGGGTTTTAGGTTTTGGTGAGTGTCTATATCACATAATAAATCTTTGATCCTTTAGGGTGAAAATCTAGTAAGTAACCTTAGAAGTAATATTTGGTAATTTAATAAAATCAAGTGTGCTGCTAAACTCGTCGCAGTAAAGCTCGAGGGTATTAATAGGTCTCGGTTTAGTTATAAGGACTTAACATTCCATTGTCTATTGAGCCAAGATTAAAACCCGTAGTCGCTTTAGACGTTCGCGCTGTAAGGTAGAGCGTCTTACATAAGCACTTTCAAGAAACTAGAGGACTGTAAGGAAATCTAGAAAACCGGTAATTTAACAACCTTTAGGGGATCTTAGCGTGCTCTTGAGAAGGATTAGGGGTCCTTAGATTTCCCGAGAGGTGAGAATTTTAAGATCCCGGTTCCACACCACAAAATCATCGAATAGAGATCCATTCTGAGTTTAGCTTGCGTCTAGCCTAGGTAGTCTTCATCATCTCTGGTCAAAGTCTTCGTTTGAGTTCGTGTTAGTTATTTAGCTAATCTAGTATTCGTTATTTGCATTCTTAGGATTTTTAGAAACCCCCCAATCAATAAACAAATAGTTTGAGTCGTGTCAGTCTTAGTCTAGATAGAGTCATTAGCGTAATTTAGTAGAGTCTCTTGGGTTCGATACTCGGACTTCCTTAGGCTATACTGCATCGATCGGTACACTTGCCGGTCGTGTGGTTTAGGTTTTAGAGAGTCTTAGTTTTATAAATTTAAAACTTAGAGAGTCTAGTCCAGGGTAATTTTAGTTGTTTTTAATTAACCCATCTTTAGCACATCAAATTTTTGGCGCCGTTGCCGGGGACTCTTGGCAATTGCGTTGACTACTTTGTTTGGACTTGTTTGACATATTACGTGCTATTTGTGTTCGTTGATTCGTAGGAGTATAAAAATTATAAAAAATTAAAAAAAATATTTGCTTTAGTGTCTTTTCTAGGTTAGCGAGTCAGTGTTAGAGTCTTTTTGTTGTTCGTATTTGGTGGATGCCCCATACGCGCTCGCAGGGACCGCCGCCGCTTCTGTTTACAGTCGAGTCGTCCGTTTCCTCTTCTTCGTCTTCTTCGGTTGCGCAGTCCACCCCCGCCTTCGATTTCACACCAAAATCATCACCACACGTTCCCCCACCACCCTCCCGTTCTCGTTCACCTAGTCCTCCACCAGTAGTTCAAATGGCGAACCGCACCGTTTACCAGCAGGCTACCACCGGTTTCACCGGTGCTACTTCACCCATCACCCTTCCGAATATTGCGAATGATAGGTCCTGGCAGATTCCATCCTACATTATGACCGCCATTACCAATTCTTGTCAGTTCCATGGTCGTGACGACGAGGATGCACCCGCTCATATCAATCGCATCACTCGTCTTTGTGGCACCTTCTCCATCGAGGGGGTGAACCTTGATACTCGATACCTTCAGGTCTTTCCATTCTCACTCGCTGGACGCGCAGCCGTCTGGTTCGATTCTCAGCCCGCAGGCACTTTCACTACTTGGGCTGGTCTTCGGGATGCTTTCATAGCTAAATACTTCCCGCCAGCCAAGGCGTCTCGCCTTCGTGATCAGATACACTCCTTCCGTATGGAGCCTGATGAGCCGTACCACTTAGCTTGGGAGCGTTTTCAGACGCTTCTTTCTCGTTGTTCGCAGCATGGTTTGTCTGACTGGGCGTTAGTTGAGAAGTTTTACAATGGTCTTACTCCTGAGATTAGAGCGCGTTTCGATACTTCAGCAGGAGGGCAGCTTATGGGAAAGAAGACAGTGATTGAGTGCAATGATTTGTTTGAGAGTTTCGCACATTCCGATATGGACTATAGCTCTACCAGCAGGACTTCTATTCCTGTTTCTACCACCTCGGCCGTTCGAGGGGTAAACCAAGTTAGCTTGGATCCATCGGTAGCTGCTGTAGTCGAGAGTGTGAGGAAAGATTTGAGGCAAGAGATGAGGAGAGAGTTGGATGAGATTAAGAAGAAAGTTGATAGGTGTGAGGTTTGTAGGGGAGGTCATGACACACTCGATTGTCCCACACTTACGTTAGAGCAGGTAGAGTACATAGCAGGTCAGTCTAGGGGTCTATTTAGTAATAATAATAATGGTTTTAACCCCAACTGGCAGGGTAGTGGTAGCAGTTTTCGCCCTTCTGGCAATCCCCCTGGGTTTCCACCTGGTCAGTATCAAAATAGGGGGCAGGGTCTTTATACGAGTAGTGGTTCAGGTCAGTATAGTGGTTCAGGAGGTCAGTTTGCTAGTGGGGGTTCGAATCAAGAGAGTCAAGGTAGTGGAAAGAGTTCAGAGGGAAATTTGAGTAGGATAGAGGAGATGTTAGCTCAGATGATGACACAGAGTCAGTCGAATCAGAAATTCCTAACTGAATTTATTCAAACTCAAGATCAAATTAATAAGAGTCACGATCTTCAGCTTAAAAATCAAGAGTCTACTCTTTTAGATCTTAAGAGAACAGTAGGGGATATATCTAGGCAGTTGAAAGAATACCCTTCTGGTCAGTTTTCAGGTACTACTCATCCAGTCAATCATTCGGTGAAAGCTATTACGACTCGTAGTGGGAAGAGTTTGGAAGAGTATGTGAGAGAGTGAGTGGAAGAAGAGAAGGATGATGAAGTTGATGAGGTGATTGAGATGGAGGCTCCAGGCAAAGTGCACATGAGGCTAGACCCAGCAAGTACCGCACACGCCGAGAAGTCTCCAGTAGAGAAGAAAGTAGAAAAGCAGCCGAAGAAGGTTCGGCCACCGCCAGTGATTGATATTTCTCGCCTTCCGTTTCCCGCTCGTGCTAGGCAGCAGTTATATGCTAGGGAATACGAGAAATTTCTTGAGATGTTCACCCAGCTGAAGGTGAATCTTCCGTTCATAGAGGCTTTGAGATCCATGCCTAAATACGCCAAGTTCCTTAAGGATTTTCTCAAGCGTAAGGATAGGGTAGGAGAGTGTTCGAGTAATTCATTGAGTGGAGAGTGTTCTGCTGTGATCCTAAATAAACTTCCTGAGAAACTTACCGATCCAGGCATTTTCACGATCCCATGTTTGTTCGGTGGTGATGTTAAAAACCACGCGTTGGCAGACCTTGGTGCTAGTATTAATTTGATGCCATATTCATTTTACGAAAAACTAGGCCTTGGTGATTTGAAGTCAACTCGTATGACCCTCTCGTTAGCGGATAAGACAGTTAAGTATCCTAGGGGGTAGTAGAGAATCTGTTGGTGAAAGTGGATAAGTTTGTGTTTCCGGCTGATTTTGTAGTGCTAGATATGGAGGCCGATGATAAAGTTCCGTTGATTTTAGGGCGCCCGTTTTTTAACACTGCTAAAGCGCTTATAGATGTCTTCTTAGGCACAATCACACTTAGAGCGGGCGACGAGTCAGTAGTTTTTGAGGTGAATAATGCGATAGGGTCGAGTGAGAGAGTTGAGGCGATAGCATCGGTAGAGGAGAGTGAGAAGAGTGAGAGAGACGAGAAAAAGTTAGTAAGTGAGCCGAGTCTAGAAAAGGTGTTAAAACCCAAGTGTGGGGATCCACCTGATAGGAGGGTCGAAGAGTTGGAAGAGAGAATGATTAGGTTGGAATCTAAGTTAGAGATGCTGAGTAAGGCTCAGTGTGGGGATAGATATAAAGATGATATGTTTAGGTTCAAACCGCTTGATGACGAGTCGATGGAGTATGAGAGATTTAGGAGAGATGTGGGCGATTTTACGGATGGTAGTGCTACGGCCCGTAAGAGTTGGTTTGGAGGGGAGCTCCGATTATATGATCCTCCGTAAGTGCGTGAACAGTTGTGAATTACTTGTAGAGTTTGTATTTTGAGTCGTAATTCGTGTCGTGTCGTTAGTTAGGTCGTTAGTGTCGTTTGCGTCGTTTCGTGTTTTTGCGTCTTTTGTGTGTCGTAAAAGTTTTTGCAGGTACACGCCTCTTCACGAAGGCCGAACTCAGCAGACGAGCGTTTCCCAGGTACGTTTACTGTTCAAAACGACGAAATAAGGTGCAGGGGTAATTTGGGTATTTAAAAAAAATCATTATTTTTGAATTCTGTTGTTGCTGTCAATAGAACGGCTGATGTTTGCTATCCAGGCGTCCCGCGTTAACCATATGTTACTATCAGGCGGGCCGCGTGAACTTAATGAAAATCTTGAACTTTTGGACGCGCGCGACCCGCGTCAACTTAATCTAAATTCTCAGGCGGGCCGCATGGGTCTTGTTTTTTCGATGAGCAGCAGTCTTGGCCCAAATTTGTTTCACAAATCACTATCCATTCATCCATCAACCATTAAACCACCATTTACACTATCACCACCACTGTTCGTTTTCACCATACCACCATCGTTGTTGGTTCGAGTCGTCATACACGGGTTTGTGCTTGCATTATGCTTTTATATTTTGTACCATGCATCTAAGTTAGTAGTATTGAGTCAGTCATTTGTGTCGAGTCGGTATTGCTTTGGTATTTTGCTTGTTTTTGTTGATGCAGGTTCGAATATGTGCCACCCGTACTCAATCTCCATTCGGGTGATTTTGGAGCTGTTTATCAAATTTCGGGCGTTTATCAAGCATACTAGTTAGTGTCAAAAGCCGATCGCGAACGAAATGCTATACGATCGAGCTGGATTGGACGAGAGATTTGGAGCTTACGCATTAATTAACCAGCTAAGTCCTTTCCAATTTGCCCTTAGTCTTTTATTTCTTATTTATTTTAGTTTTTTTTAGTCGGTTTCCATCCTACATTGAGGGCAATGTAGAGTTTAAGTGTGGGGATGGGAACTATCGTTTAGTGTCTAGTTAGTGAGTCTTGAGTCAAAAAGTCGAAAAATACAAAAAAAAACATTAAAAATTTTGAAAAATCCAAAAAAATTAAAAAAATTAGAAAATGTCTTTTAAAATAAGAAGTTTGCAAAATAAAAACGGAAAATGATAGAAAAGTTGGGTTTTTGTTCGGGTTCAAATAATGATAATATGAGATAATATAATCGTGCTTGTGTCTAGTTTGGGATGTGCGGGTAGGCTCGGTTCGGTTCTGGGTTCCTTTGATCTTAAAATTACCTAATTGTCGGTCTACTAGTGGGTTCTCATCTAGGGAGAGTGGGAAAACTGAAACCGCCAAAAATAGTATAAGGGATGCCGTTATAAGCTAAGATCGTTAGAGTTTTTGGTCATTATCTCGTTGAAAAAAAAACAAAAAAAATAGAATAAAAAGTGAGCTAGAAACTAAATGAAAGTAACACAGGTCTATGTAATCCGAGTTGGGGATAGCGACTCTACAGCCGGAATGCCTCTGGGATGTGTGAAATCGCCTTGCCGAATAAAAGTACCGAAACCTAAGTAATCTGTGGTTGGGGATAGCGACTCTACAGCCAGAATACCTCTTGGTTAGGGAAAGCATCGTCTAGACTCACGAAAGAAAAAAAAAGAGAGAGAAAAAGCAAGCAAAGCAAAAATAAAAAAAATGAAAAAAAAAATAGATTTGATTTTAAACTCTCTTGATATTGGTATAAAACGGTTAGGAAATAACCCAGTGGTTTTTCCTTTTGTCCTATAAGCTTGAGGGGGGATTAGGTGGACTTGCAATTCTTAGCGTGAGACCCTAGGTAGATTGACCGAACTTGAACTAAATTGCATGATAAGGGTTTGGAACCGGGTTGGGTTTAAGTGGATCAATATACTTGCAATCGCGGCTAACACGAGTTTCGGTTTTAATGAAAATAACTTACACTTTTGGCCCGTTCATTTATTCCGATTATGATTCCGTTTGCATAATTCTTTTTCGAGGACGAAAAAAGGTTAAGTGTGGGGATATTTGATGTATTGAAAAATACATCTTTATCCGCGTCTAGTTTTAGTCATTAGATAGTCGGTTGTGTCTGTTTTTAGAATAGATTGTATATGCTTTTGAATTATTTATGTTTTCAGGTATTTTGAGCTAAAAGGAGCAGATACGAGTCAAAATCTGGAAAGGCGAAAGACTGGAACGGGAACCGGAAGCTTGGGTGTGGAAACGAAGTGAAAATCAGATCTGGAGAGTCCAGGCGGGCCGCGAAGGAGATAGAAGATTGTTTATGCGGGCCGTTTAAACTTAAACAAGGATTCTGGTTGATCACACGCACGCGGCCCGCGTGAGTGACACACATAAGTTGATGTGGACCGCGAGGGGTCTGTTTACGCGAAACCAACTTACCAGCTACGGGATTAGGGTTTTGGTGGTTATAAAACATCATAATCAACATCATACGGGAGACAGACGATTTTGGATGAATTTTTGGGGTTCTTTTGCACTTGGAGAGGCTGATTCAAGGTGTTGGAAGTGCTCGGGAAGCTAGGAATTGTCGGGGAACATTCAGGAGCACTCGGGATCGAAGTTTACGGGTTTTATTATCTTGATTCTTCGTTTTTCGTTTGTTTTTATTTGTTCGATGATGAATTCTGAACTTATATTGATTGTTGCTATGATTATTGACATGATATTCGGCTAAACTTCTCGTACTACCTAGGTTATGACAATAGCTTAATAAAGTTTGGTTCTTTATTCGATTTTTGTCGTGGTTGTGGATCTTTCTTGTACTGTAAAAGCTATGGGAATTTAACTTGGTGCGTATGTGTGCTTGTGATTATTTTATTATTGTTTATTGCTTCGTTCGATTCTTGGTGACGGTCTTTATCACGGAATAGAGTTGGACTAGGGTTTTAGGTTTTGGTGAGTGTCTATATCACATAATAAATCTTTGATCCTTTAGGGTGAAAATCTAGTAAGTAACCTTAGAAGTAATATTTGGTAATTTAATAAAATCAAGTGTGCTGCTAAACTCGTCGGGGTAAAGCTCGAGGGTATTAATAGGTCTCGGTTTAGTTATAAGGACTTAACATTCCATTGTCTATTAAGCCAAGATTAAAACCCGTAGTCGCTTTAGACGTTCGCGCTGTAAGGTAGAGCGTCTTACATAAGCACTTTCAAGAAACTAGAGGACTGTAAGGAAATCTAGAAAACCGGTAATTTAACAACCTTTAGGGGATCTTAGCGTGCTCTTGAGAAGGATTAGGGGTCCTTCGATTTCCCGAGAGGTGAGAATTTTAAGATCCCGGTTCCACACCACAAAATCATCGAATAGAGATCCATTCTGAGTTTAGCTTGCGTCTAGCCTAGGTAGTCTTCATCATCTCTGGTCAAAGTCTTCGTTCGAGTTCGTGTTAGTTATTTAGCTAATCTAGTATTCGTTATTTGCATTCTTAGTATTTTTAGAAACCCCCCCAATCAATAAACAAATAGTTTGAGTCGTGTCAGTCTTAGTCTAGATAGAGTCATTAGCGTAATTTAGTAGAGTCTCTTGGGTTCGATACTCGGACTTCCTTAGGCTATACTGCATCGATCGGTACACTTGCCGGTCGTGTGGTTTAGGTTTTAGAGAGTCTTAGTTTTATAAATTTAAAACTTAGAGAGTCTAGTCCAGGGTAATTTTAGTTGTTTTTAATTAACCCATCTTTAGCACATCAGTGGTTTGTTAATACGATTTGAACGATGGGAACGAGTCATAACGCAGGTTTGAATGTATTCAATGAGAACGACCAAAAGTTAGTTTTCACAATTAAAAGATGAACGATTTGAACGATTGGAATGATTTGAATGAATTGAACGACTTGAACAATTGAACGATGATTTATAACACAAACGAGTTGAACGATTTGAGCGATTGGTTTTGATAACACGAACGATTGAGAACAAGTACAGTTGAATGATTGGTTTTTGGTATGTGATTAGATAACGGGACGGGTGTAATGTGATAAAAGCATGGTAGATACGCCGCTGGTACTTCTTATATATAAGTGCTTTTATCATATTACATTTCGTGGCGTTATTTAGTTCACTTGAACGAATGATTTCAAATGATGACACACAACGATGTTTATTAAATAATATAAACCATACAAGATTTCTACAAGGACGATTTACTATTGGTTTACGAAAACAAGGGTTTTAGTCAAGATTCATGGCAACGAGGTTTTGTAAACTATAACCAACTTTTTTTAAGTTGGTTAATCATATTGCAATACAAGTTACTTTTCAAAACACGGTTTTCAAATATCGACTCTTGTAGTCGTACGAGGTATTGCAATATTATACAAGCCATGAATCTGACACACTCACAAAACCTATGTGCTCGCCGGCATGTCTTTGCTGACTTTATTTTCACATATGTTTCAGGTGATGTTTGATGATGTTAATGATGACTAGGATGCATGCTCACATAGGATCGGACGAGGCCTTATTGACTTAATAACAATGATAGATAATATGTTTGTGTTTTGCTTTTAAATTATAAGACAATGTACATAACTTAATTCAATAAAACGAAACTTTAATCCATGTGTTGTGAAACAATGATTCTGTTACCTGGTCTTCTGATATTGAGGAAGCAATGGCCTAGACCTCGTATAATACTTTATGCGCTTTAAAAGCTTACCCTCTGCATAAAAATTGAAAAATTTCGAAAGATAGAAATCAATTGCAGTTGTAAAGAAGATCCCCAAGGGGGACACACCTCAAAGTCGAGCCTTCATCTCTTTGACTGAACGGTAGTTCATACCTAAGCTCTCAAGGTCTCGCACTAACCCAGAGAACAGATATCATTATCGTATATTCACCTGTAAGACTGAATCTAGGGAATTTTGATACAGGAGTATATTCTGAGGTGGGACACGCGAATAAGTTAAGTACTTAAAACACTAATCTGTATCTCGAATCAGTTGAACTTTGTGTGAAAATTTAAGTGGATCAGTATACTGACAATCTAAGTGAATCGTTTAGAACTTAAAGTGTTTGAAGCTCAACGGTGCTAGTGATTTGTCAAAAACTGATATGATCCCCTAACTCGAACTCAAACAAAAATATTGTCTGTAAATATTTCTTTATTACTTTATGTTTCAAAAAAACATAAAAAGATTGTGTTTCCGCTTTATTTTCGACAACCGATGTCTGAGAGCTGTATTTCAAAATCTAAGTATGCTGAACGTGTTTCTAAAAATAAAACAAGTTCATTTATTTGAAACTTGAAATTTTTAAATCAAAAATCAAAAACAGTTTGTGAAGATCTCCAAGGTCATTAATTTGGACTTGGATGATTATTTGTGAGGTTTTGGATTCTTAAACTGTCAAATTTATAAAGTCATTTGATAGGGGAAGAGAGCCAAGTTAATCCTGGATATATTCATATTGTTATATTTATACAATAGAGCCAGGTTTTCAATCCAAAAAGATTTTAAGAGCCACGTTATTATTTCTGAAAAAATTTAAAAAACTTTCACTCCCACATATTTGAAATGCTCCAGCTTATGCTGAGAGTTAGGTTTTGAATCATATATTGTCATATATCTTATAAATGTTTGAGATATTGTTGATGATAGTGCCAGATTATGATCCTGATAGCCGAGTCTAAGAGGGAGTCTGAAGACGAGCTCATCGCAAGGGGGAGCTTATATCCGGAAAGCCAGGTGACGATCCCAAAAGCATGGAAGCTTAACGAAAGGGGGAGCCTGAAGAAAGAGTCTAAACGAAAGGGGGAGCAACTGAAGCTGAAGACAGATCCATGGGAGTCTGTTCAAGCAAGAGGGAGTTTGTGGTTGCTGAAGATGTCAAACCTTCAAGAAGACTCAGAGAGAGAGAGAGAAAAGCAAAGAAGCTGCAAGATTGACTGCGGCAATATCCAAGGGGGAGTCTGTGAGTGCAGGAATGTCTATCGCCTCCGTCAATTCAGATCGTGGCAAAAATTAGAAGAATACATGATTTTATGATGTTAAATATAAGAAAAGTCTACTTTAGAATGAGGAATGGAAAACTTGTAAATAAGGTGACATGCCTTATGCCATTGCCTATATATAGAGGAGTTATGTTAGACTTTTAGGACTTTTGCCACATTTGCTATTTGGAGCTTTGAAGGTTAGAGAGAGAAATTAGAGAGAGAAAGTAGCAAAGGTGATTCACGGAGCTTGTATTCTGTCACATCATTAATTGAATCACGATTATATTACATTCTTGTGTTCGGTCCACGCACATGCACGGATTTCGCACGTCGCTCGTGTCATTTCGCAATCGTTCGGGAGTCGTTTACGGTCCTACAACACGTTCACATTAACTAATCAACAAACTTAAAAATTCCATAACTTTCGTTCTACAAGTCCGTTTTTCGTGATTATTTTTCCTACGTGTCCGTAATTTAAATACGGACCCTTTATCATCACTATTTGCATAAAAGAAATCTTGTTTATAGACCGATCGCCTATAAATCCCTTTTTTTATTTATTCGACCCATTTGGTTATATGACAAACTTCACATAGTTCATTCCTATTGGTATCTAAACAAAGTTACCCATTTCCCCGGGCTTGTCAACATTGGCGTTTCCTTACCATTCCCAAGATTTACGCACGCAATATGTCACGCTTGATAAAAACAATTTCAATCATGAACATTATTACTATATCAACAAATGATGATTCAAATCCTTTGACCCAATATCATGGGTTCTTTAAAGAAAAGCTAAGCTTTTGGCGTGTCCGTTCAACGGCCTACGCTTTTATGATTCACATTCAGCGAGTGACTATCAAGTCACTTCAAACACTACCAATTCAACCATTGTTTGACCTGTTTGGTTGTCTAATGGAAACCACCATTTCACGACGCACCAAACTTATTCTAACCAATATTTGACCCATTTTTTTGTCTAGTGAACTTCGTCACTTCGACTATATACCAAGTTCACATAATATGCTAATGCAAAGTCTACTAACAAAAATACATAATCAAACATAATGTAACGAAACCGTAGTTACGTACCTTTAGAGCGTTCCCTTCAAGCGCGTATCCATTCCGGCTTGTGCGCTTGCAGATTCGATCCCTTTACCTATAGAGTTCAACCAACTACAGTTTAGAACTCTATTCATAAAACATAACGCATAATTAACCATATCATTGAAACATGCGTTTTTGTCTGAAATTTCAACATTTTGTTTTCTTTTAGGCATTAAATCAAACACCTAATGAGCATAATTTTATAGAATTAACAATCAAGTTCCATGACTAGTTATCTTGCCAAATTCAACATCTTTTATCAATTCAATGTCTAACTTATACTTCAATATCAAGATTAACTTCATAAATCCTTATTAACACCCAATTCAAGATCATAACTCTAGTGTTCCTCATTATTCTTAAAAACCCAATAAACACCTAAGTAGTGATTATGAGCTTTACCAACATGAACACAAATTCATTAGTTTATTAACTAGGGTTAGTTTCTAATCATGCATTCATCCTATTTTCACTCAAATATCCATCATTCAAGCTCAAATTTTGAATTTCAAGTGTTCATCAAGAATTTGAGATGGAACAAAATAGTGAAATTTGACATACCTTATGATCACTTCACTGAGGTGGTCACTAATTCGTGCTTGGATTTCAATTTGGGTGTGATTTGCCCTACCAATTGCTTGAATTTAAGCTTGTTAGGGTTTGAACATGAGAGCTCCCTGGCTCCTCTGGAAATTTCGACCAGAACACACACTTAGGGTGTGTGTTTTGGTGTTAATGTTTTATTTAATTAAAACTAGTTTTCTAGTTTATCACCTTTGGTTCCTCTACTTACCCAAGTTTGCATATAGTATGTTTTAACCAAGTTTCCTTATTACTACAAGTCTTGTGATTAACTAGGTTATTTATTCCTAGTTACTTTATCTTGTTTATAACCGACATTAAATTTTAAATTAAAAAAATTATATTTTCGAGGTGTTGCAGTACGGAAGTGCTGTTTCGCACCAATTAGAGCTCGTTCGCACGAACTAGTACATCCGCACGAAAGTACTTTGTTTTTCTGAAAATTCTCATTCACACGTATCATTCACATTCGCACGAAGGAGTTTTGATCCACACGAAGAAGGTTACATTCGTTTGAATTGTTCATCCGCACGAAATTGTTTTTGTTAAAGAAATTGTAAAAATGCCAGAAAGTGAGTATCAAAAGTATAAAATAAAAGAGAGCATAAAAGATAGATTTGAATATTTTAAAATCAAAGAAAATGAAATGATTGAAGAAGGGTCGGATAGATATAGAAAATTGTTTTCTGAAATGAATAAATATGGTGTCATCGGATTGGGATGAAGTATTGAGGAGAATAAGGAATAATTCTTATGAGTATAATGAGTATGATTTTGTTGATAAGATTGAATCGTGTATAGAAGAAGTTGAAAAAAAAGAAAGATTTAAGACTAAAGTTGGAAAGAGGAAAAATGATGGTAAAGAACAGTGTTGTCAAATAATCGAGCATATCTACAAATGAGGCTTCATCTTCTAAACCAGTGTTCTTAACATGTGAACAATCTAGATTGGAAAATGTCAAACTTGTAAAAAATGCTGAGAGTTTGATATTAGAAAATAAAGTTTTAAAAAATTAGAAATTTGAAAAATCAAATAAAAATTTAAGAAAATGAAAAATTGATTTTAAAAAACTCGCATCTTGAGAAAATAACTCAATTTGAACAAGATGTTGAGATTGCAAATAATAAAATCAAGGATTTAGAAAATAAATTGAAAGGTTTTCTCGTTTCATCTTTAAAGTTAGATCATATGGTACAAAAAAGAAACTGGGGAGGATGAATATGAATATGGTAACTGTTTTAGTCAAAAATTACCGAAGCAATTTAGTGATCAAATTAGTTAAGTGAGGTAGCGTGCTAAAAAGTGTGTTGGAAATATGTTGGTTATATTGTATGTGAAAACAGTTTTCAGGATACGGCTCAGGATATTGAGCTGTATCGATGATCAAACTATGAGCAAAAAGTAAAGGAAATGACACGAGATGTACGAGGAAAGCCCTTGATCAATCTAGATCACCGGCATAAAACCTCGGGAGCTAACAATCGCAGCTGCCTAGTTCTTCTTATTTCTTCAAATGTCAGGATACAGTGCAGGATACAGTGCAGGATATTGACCAGATCGCTAAGTGTTACAATGCTTTGTGTGAAAGTAAAAATTACGAGAGAACAAGTATGAGAGTGTAGTGAGTGTAGCTGTGATGTCCCATTCGATCTGATATACCCACCTATTTATAGTAACGAAATACAAACAAAAATCCCTACAAATATGGGATGCTTCGAATATTCCATTGTGAACGTTGTAGACCGAGTAATGCGGCTTCAACGTCTTCATTTGAACGACTTGGACCGAGTCTCCCGGAGAAAGGGTCTTCGTGAACGTTGCTCCATCTGGACGCGTACTCCTGCACACAACCCGTTAGTAATCCTGAGGATACAATTCAGGATGTTACCAATATCCTGAATGAGCATCCCTGATATGAGCAAATATCATACAATCAAGATATAACTCAAGATATTTCCCAGGATATGGGCTCAGAATTTTGCCCATAACAGTAATCATGGTAGTGGGTATAAACCGTCGGGAAAAGGTAAATAAAAAACGGTTGTACCTGATACTTCTAAAAACAAAACTTCCTCAGTTAAAAATCCAATAAGTGACAATGTCACAAATTATGATGATGTCATAATTGAAGATTTTGACGTTGAAACTGATGATCAAAATGATAAAAAGAAATATTTTTGCAATTAAAAGAAAATTTTAAACAAACAATTCCACAATTTGCTGAAAGAGGTTAATGCTCAATTTCTAAACAAATTGAGGAACAAAAACAAAATAAAAATGTTAGAAATTCTAAAAAAGTTCAAAATCACAATAAAAGATCATCAGTACAATCATCCAATCATTGTAAAAACAAAAATTCACAAAAATTAGTGTAACGGGACTTTAATCGGTGGATCGGATAGAATGAAGTCTTATAAACCAAGTGAGTGTTGGAACTCATATGACATGGTTGAATAAGCTCAACTTTCTGATTTGGAAAGGATTCTAAGTGCTTTTGACCCGTTATGACTCGTTAAGGTAGTTTACGCTACTTTTTTTTGGGTAAAGGTCACCCTGGTGAAATTTTATATCAAACTATAAAACAAGTGTGGAGCAGAAATACTCCACAGTTCTCATGGCATGACATACCATACCAGAGTATAACAAGCACAAAAAAACAGCGCAAACCAGAAAACAAGTCACAAGACAAACACGTAATCTTAATTACTAAAAGCCGCACACATATCAATCTAAGCCACCATCATCTTCGTCCATAAGCAATCCTCGCGGAAGTCTCCAGTCTTGCAATACTCTATTAGCATGACTCATTCTCTTAAACTTAAAGGTGTGGAGCTTCATTCTGATAGTTCTCAAAATCACCTCAACCAGCTGAGTTGTAGTTCTTTTCTATTTAGTAAATAGCCTTTGATTTCGCTCCTGCCACACAAAGTATGTAGCTACACCGACAATAATCTTCCCAGTGATATGAGTTGCATTTCCTGACTTCGCATAATTCACTAGATGAGTGTATATGCTATCCCATTTGTTCTGGATTTCTCCCATACATGCTCTTCCTCTAACTTCGTTCCAAATTTGGGCCGCATACGAACATTCAAAGAATAAATGTTCATGTGAATCTGGACCAGCTGTACACAACGAGCAGCACATAAGGTTAAAATTAGCATTTCCCGATGATATCCACCGACTCATAACATCCTGTGTCTTCATTTCTTTTGAATAATAAGCCACATTAAAAACGAATGTCGAGGAATAGCTTCAGGAAACCATATGACTCTCTCCCAAAGAACTTCCGGCTGTGTTTGACGAATATCGTCCCAAACAATGGATGTAATATACTCCGTGTCGTCACCTGATCTAGTTCTCCACACAATCCGATCCTGCACATCAGTTTTTAACTCGACAATATGCATGTTCTGCAAAGCTGGAAAGCGATCTACCCATGTATTCCGGCCGTTTGACTGGGAAATCCGGTCGGACATGGTTTCCGACGAATGGTTGTGCTTTAGTGCCTTTCCCTTCACCTTAGGGTTACGGTTCCCCTTTCCAGACTTTATCACTGAATTTTTCAACATTACAAAAATTTCTTTTAGCCAAATAATGCCGATGCTTTGGCGTGTTTTGTCCGTTCTTGACCAGATCAAGAAAAATCACATTCCTAAGCTTTCTGTTCATGACCTCCCCCTAGCTTACCTGCTTAGATGCCACGGATCCTGTAGATTTCTGTTTTACTCCTCCTCCGGCGAGCCGTTGATACTTCGTGCCACCAGGAACGAGGAGAAATGGCAATCCAAGTTCTTCTTTGTAAAAAGAGACTCAATCCCTGGTGGAATGGAATATTCGGTGAAATGGTTGAAAAAGGGTAGGATTTAGGGTTTACGGATGAGCCTGCCTCTTATCCTGTTCCATATCCTGAACTGGTCAACTTTCTTTTTTCTGTTTTGTATGCAGCTGATTTTAGGAAGCTTGCACCTCCCCTCGTAGATTCACAGAAGAGGATTGACGCCATCAGACTCCTTCCCGAGGCTGAAAGAAGTTTTAACCCGTCTCCACCATCTCCAAGCCCTCTTTCTAGTGCAAACATGTCTGGTAAGGATTCTGCACGATATCCTGCATACATATTTTCATTTGATTTACTTAGGAGAAATTTTTACTCCCTGTATGCAGATTCCAGCAAAGTTCCAGTCTTCCTTGATCTCGATGAGCTTGACAGTTACCCCACTCCAGTCATGGTCAAGAAAGAGACCCCTGCTGCCACCAGCTCTAAGCCGCTCCCAGCTCCGAAAGCTAATCCAAGGACTCGTGCTTCCACCACAAAGAAGAGGAAGAACTCCGAAGTTAGTGCTCTAGGCTCCGAAGGATTCTCTTATGATGAGCTCAGCTTCATTGATTCCTTGGAACCAATGACATCCTTCCTTAACAAGGTAATATCTTGACCCTACATCCTGCACATATCTCCTGATAGAATATCCTGACAAGATATCCATGTTAGCGAATATTGATTTATACCTGAATTGCTTACTTACAGGGCCTCCAGCATCTGCTCCACCTTTACAACGATGCATGTGGTACTGCTGCACTCTATGAAGCCAGGATTAAACAGCTTGAAACTACTGTTGCCGACCAAGGTACCATTGCTGAAGTGAAGACTCGGCATTATGAGGACAAGCTGAAGAAAGTGACCCAGGATGCTGAAATCAAGTTGGCCACTGTCCAAATGGAACATGAACAGGCCATGGTTGCTTTCCGGGAAGGAATCAAAGCTTCTGCCATTGTCTCCCTGCTACAAGCTCGTATTAAGATGGCCTATGAGGCCAAGGAGACAGGTCTTGAATGCCCATCCTGGCCAGTCAAATCCTGGGTGGCAAAGCTGAAGGAGCTTGGAGGCAAGGCTGTGCCCCTTCCTGCTGAAGCTGGTGAATCCTCTAAGTCGACAGAGGTGGCTGACAAGGCCGGAGACAAGAAGGATGCTGGAGCCGATGCTGGGATGGATGCTGGTGAGGATGCTGCTCAGGATGCTGAAGCTGAGAAGGCAGAGAAGGTTGGAGAAGATGCCGTTGTGTGAGGGCATTCAGGTGGGAAATGATGGATATACGTGCCAAGGCCGGAGCCCATTTTTTTAAATTTGATCGTTGGTCTGTAACCCTAAAACAATTTACTTTTTCTGCACTTTTCTTTCCTGCATCTAGACAATATGATGGCCAAAGGTGGAGGGATCCTGAGTTTCAGGTCGAAGCCCTTGGTCATCAATGTTAGTATGTTTTGATTTTTGAACAACATAACAGTTGGAGGCAGATGGGTCTCAGTTTGGGACAAAACCTTCAACTGTTAGGTAAATATGGTAAGGAACTAATTGTGCTCTTGGTGGATGGTCCTTGGTTTGAGGTGAAACCAAGAGCACAACTTTTGGTATGTTAATAACATAACCCTTTTCTAGCTTTATTTCTGTTGTTATATTTTCACTATATGAATTTTACTTGTAAAAATAATTTCGTTTGAACATTCTTGGGAACACACTGTAAATGTATCCTGAAAGATATCCTGATCAGGATACTGACACACAATCTGTAAGTTATCCAAATAAAAAGGAGAGATCATACCAGGAATTCCCTAAGGAATCAATTCCAATTTTCCACCATAGGGATGTCCCCAGTGCACACTTACAAACTTGGATCCATCCTTTACATTGTGTGATATATGTCCCCTGTGTTTAATATAGGAATGTAAATATAGTCATACTTCAGCTCCATTGAATAGACCCTGAATATCCAGGGGTAAACCCTTGACATCCTGGGCATTAACCCTTAATATGCTGGGGATAAACCCTTAATATGCTGGGGATAAACCCTCATATCCTGGGGATAAACCCTGATTTTCATGCGCTACAGGCGACAGTGTATAAACTCCAAGTCTTAGAAAGGTGAAAACCTTTAAACCTTAGAGAGTATGAAAATACCCTTTCGTGAGAGAGGGTGATCAATCCTCATATACCTTTAGAATCCAGGATATAGCCAATAATAACGAAATTGTCAGCCACTTTTACATGAACTGGTCCCGTTACCTTGAACTATCCCCAGATGACTTGCTCTCCAGCCGGGGTATTCAAACCCAACTTGAAAGAAAGGTGAATACCTTTAAACCTTTGAAGGGATCAGGATCCCTTAAACGTGAGAGAGGGGGCCAATCCTCTAATCTTCCGAAATATCCTGAGCGTATATCCTGGAGTTATATCCTGACACATATTCTGCAAAACAACCTTAAACTAAGGTGGGTGTTAGCTTGGCTAACACCCCTCCAATGCCTAAGTCAGTATTGGGTTCAAGATAATAAACGAATTCAAATATATTTAAGAGAGATATAACACATACCATTCTGAGATAGAAATTAAATTCTATTCTTACTTGAAATAGAGCTTTAAGTGTATAGCGTTCCAGGATCTTGGTAGCATTTTGTTGTGGGCTAATTTCTGAGCTCATATCCTGAGAAATATCTTGGCTTATATCTTAATTAAATAATGTCTGTTCATATCCGGGGTGCAGATTCAGGGTATTGGTAACATCCTGAATGGTATCCTCAGGATCACTAACGGATTATGTGCAGGTACGTGGGCTGGAAGCTAGCAACGTTCACAAAGACTTATTCTGCGGAAGACTCGGTCCAAACCGTTCAAAGAAAGACGTTGAAGCCTTATTACTCGGTCTACAACGTTCGTGATGGAATATTCGGAGCATCCCATATTTATAGGGATATTTGTTTGTATTTCGTTACTATAAATAGGAGGAACACCAGATCGAATAGGACACAACAATTTCACTGCAATCACACTCACTACACACTAACACTTGTTCTTTCGCAATTTGTACTCTCACACGAATTCATTGTAACACTTAGCGATCTGGTTGATATCCTGCACTGTATCCTGAAGTTTAAAGCAATAAGAAGAACAAGGCAGCTGCGATTGTCAGCTCCCGAGGTTTTATGCCGGCGATCTAGATTGATCAAGGGCTTTCCTCGTACATCTCGTGTCGTTTCCTTTACTTTTTGCTTACTATTTGCTCACTGTTTGATCGCAGATACAGCTCAATATCCTGAGCCGTATCCTGAATACTGATTTTCTAAATAACTCACCAAGCATATTTTCTATAAACTTTCTAGCACACTACCTCACATTACTAATTTGATCACTAAATTGCTTCGGTAATTTTTGACCAAAACAATTTGGGGCCCACCGTGGGGCAAGTGGTGCTCTCTTTACTAAAAATTTTTGTTAAATCGCTAATCGGTTTCTTATTTTCAAAACTTTTTGCTACATTGTCCACAATGGCCTCACGATCAAACATGAGTTCCTCTACTATGTCTGCTACGACTTCTGCTACTACAGGTTCGGTGCTTCCACCACCTCCTCCAAGAATGCCAGCCTCTACACGACCTCAGGATATTATCCCTACCCGCAGTGTTCAGGAATCTGCCCCTGTTTTAGCATCTAACGACGAAATTTTAACCTTGTTTGGAAGTGTGCAGGAACAAATGAGGCAGCAGCAGGAAACGAACCAAATGCTCTTAAGGGAAATACAACTCCTGAAGTCTGGCTCGAGCAGATCCGCTGAGGATATTGTCACTCCATTACAACCCAGAGCTTTGAACTTCAGTTCAGCCGTGTATACAGAGGATAACAGGGGGAATATTGTGCCCAGCCTTCCTCAGAATCATACCCCTGAAATACCCTCCTCGGTCAGGATATCGACCATAAGGAGCTCAGGATATGCTTCAGGATATGGGCAGAATCCTCCAACGAGTAACATAATAAATAATAATAATACTCATACTACTAACAATAGTGGATCCTTGCAGGATACAGGTGTGACGTCAGCACTTACCAGGGAACTTCAAAAGTTGAAGGACATGATATCAAGTGTACCCGGGGTGGTCCAGCCAATCCCGGAAGTGTCTCAAGACAGCCATAAGATATCTCGCTTTGCATATCCTATCTGTGATGCTGAGATTCCAAAGAGGTTCCAAACCCCCAACATGAAGCTTTACGACGGAACGACGGATCCTGAGGAGCATATTGCTCAGTATAGGGAGAGGATGGAGATCAACCCTATCCCTCCGGATCTCAAGGAAGCATGCTTGTGCAAGGGTTTTGGTTCAACCTTGACAGGATCAGCTTTGAAGTGGCTCTTGAATGTTCCTCCACATTCAATTACATCTTTTGCTCATTTAGTAAATTTATTTAATAGTCAGTTTTCTTGTAGTAGGAGCTTTGAAAAATTAACAAGTGATCTCTACAGGATAACGCAGGGGCCTCAGGAATCCCTTAGGGATTATGTGAACAAGTTTAGCCGAGAATCACTAGACATTCCTCATCTTGATGTTGCAACAGCTGTGCAAGCTTTCAAGATGGGGTTGCAAAAAGATTCTCAATTCTACCAAGACCTTGTAATGAACCCATGCAGGAACCTGGATGAAGCTCGGAACAGGGCCCTAAGATACATTCGGTTGGAAGATGACAGAAAGATGCAAGAAAGGATGAACTCATCCAACACTTATGAGTCAACTAACAGGAAGTCGGAATCCTCATTCAAGTCGTATCGGTCCAAGCCATATGGCAGGAATGAGAACAAGAGAGTGAATGCTGTTGAAGATGAGGATCCTGAAGAATATCCTGAATTATCTGAATATTGCTTTTCTGTTAACATTCCTGAATTGATGTATGCCATGCAGGGTCTAGGGGACAAGGCAAGATGGCCTCGAAAGAATCAACAAAAAGCGGATTGGAAAGACAAATCAAAATGGTGTGCTTTCCATGAAGATTTCGGACATATGACCGAGGATTGCATTGCTTTGAGGAAAGAGATAAGCTATCTTCTAAGCAAGGGATATTTGAAAGATCTCTTAGGAAGAAAGAAGAATAAGGGTCAGGATACTGAGAAGGATCCTGAGCGAGCAGCCTCACCTCCCGCGGATGCCAAGATAATCAACTTCATTTCGGGAGGATCCGACATTTGTGGGACTTCGTATTCGGCAGCAAAGAGACATGCAAAAGAAGCTAAGGCCGAAAGGGGAGACAAACCTGTCAGGATGACTACACTCACAACTGACAAAGTGATCACATTTGATGCTGATGACAGGGATACTGTCCAGGATCCTCACCATGATGCTCTGGTAATAACGTTATATGTGGCTAACCATTTTGTACGCAGGATATTGGTTGATAATGGCAGCTCCGTCAACATAATCCAACTAGAGACACTTAAAAGGATGAATGTATCTCCAATGGATATCACTTCGAAGTCCACCGTGCTTGTTGGGTTCAGTGGAGAGGCCAGAAACACAGTGGGAGAGATAAAGTTGCCGGTGTACGTTGAAGGAGTCAACTCGATACAACGTTTCTGTGTGATGGACTCTCTATCCTGCTATAACATTATACTGGGAAGACCGTGGATTCACGACATGAAGGCCGTGCCATCAACATATCACCAATGCATCAAGATACCTACCCCTTGGGGAGTTGTTAAAGTTGATAGCGATCAGCAGGAGGCGAAAGAATGCTACTCATCCTCGATGAAATCCTCAACCAAACCTAGTGCAGCATAGCAATTAAAGACGCGGGCCCAGGATATCGTGGAGGATCCGGAGCAGGATGTGAAGAAAATTGTCCTGGACCAGGATAATCCTGATATTTCGGTGCTCGTGGGAACCAATATCCCTCAGGATATTGAAGAGCAATTAATTAACTTTTTAAGATGCAGGATGTCAACGTTTGCATGGAAGCATGAGGATATGACAGGCATATCCAAAGATATTATCACTCACAAGCTTGGAATTGATAAATCATTCAAGCCAGTGCAACAAAAAAGAAGGAAGTTTGCTCCTGAACGCAATACAATTATTCAAGAAGAAGTTGAAAGATTGTTGAAGTCCAAAATGATTAGAGAAGTCAAGTTCCCAAGGTGGCTAGCAAACGTGGTTGTGGTACAGAAGAAAAACGGAAAATGGAGAGTCTGTGTGGATTACACAGACTTGAATAAAGCTTGTCCTAAAGACCCATTTCCTCTACCCCATATTGATGCAATGGTAGATGCTACTGCTGGGCATGAAATGCTGACTTTCATGGATGCATCCTCAGGATTTCAACAGATCCAAATGGAGCCTTCTGACCAGGAGGATACTGCCTTCATGACACCAACAGGTATTTATTGTTATACAGCTATGCCTTTTGGTTTGAAAAATGCAGGTGCAACATACCAAAGATTGGTAAACATGATGTTCAAAGACAATCTGGGGGACACCATGGAAGTGTACATTGACGATATGGTGGTAAAGTCAAAGAAAGCTCAGGATCACCTCCAGGATATTAAAGGAGCGTTTGATATCCTGGATCAGTATAATATGAAGCTGAATCCTGCTAAGTGCCATTTTGGAGTGGGGGCAGGAAAATTTCTAGGATATATGGTGACCAAAAGAGGAATAGAAGCAAGCCCGGAGCAGATTAAAGCCATCTTGGATATTAAATCACCCTCAAATATGAAAGATGTTCAACGATTAACGGGGCGAGTGGCAGCATTAAACAGATTTATCTCAAGATCCTCAGAGAAATGCAAAGATTTTTATGATATCCTGAAGAAGAACAAAAAATTCGAGTGGGGTGAGAAGCATGAAGCGGCCCTACAGGAGTTAAAGCAATATCTTTCAACCGCACCTCTACTGATGAAGCCTGAGAATGGTGAACCATTATCCCTATACCTCGTGGTATCAGGGAACGCTGTAAGTGCCGTCCTTGTAAAGGACCATGAAGGTCAGCAATATCCTGTTTATTATGTTAGCAAAAGTTTGTTAGATGCTGAAACTAGGTATTCTCACTTAGAAAAATTAATACTAGCATTAGTCATGGCATCAACAAAACTTAGACATTATTTTGAGACTCATAGGATTCATGTTAAAACAAATTATCCTGTCAAGAATGTGCTTAGGAAACCAGAGATGTCAGGCAGGATGGCTAAGTGGTCCGTAAAGTTGAGTGCTTATGATTTAGTATATGAACCTAGGAATGCCATAAAATCTCAGGCTTTAGCTGACTTTGTGGCTGATTTTAGTAGTGACATCCAGGATGAGGTAGACCTAGAAGTTCAACAATTAGGAGAATCCTCAGGATCCTGGACATTATATACTGATGGTGCATCTAATATAAGAGGAGTAGGATTGGGAATACTACTAAAATCGCCACAGGGGGACATATTACCCCAGGCTATTAGGTGTGAATTTCCTGCTACCAATAATGAGGCAGAATATGAAGCTTTAATTGCAGGATTAGAATTGGCTAAGAATATGGGTATAAAAAATTTACAAGCATATGTTGATTCTTTGTTAATTACTAACCATTTTAATGGATCATATGCAGTTAAGGGTGAGAAATTGACTGAATATCTTGATATTCTCAAAAAATTAGCAGGATATTTCGATGTTTTTACACTTGAACAGGTACCAAGAGAGGATAATGCTGAAGCGGATGCCTTAGCAAATCTGGGATCATCAATCAGGATACCGGAAGGGACCCAAATACCAATAATACATGTCTTATATCCTGCAACTAATCCTCAGGGTAAAGAAGTAGCGGATATTCGGGATCCTGGAGTGGAATATCCTGAACAGGATCCTGAATCCTGGACAACTCCAATTATGAAATATCTTAAAGATGGACACATCCCCGAAAATGAAAATCCTAAGGCATTTAGGATGAAGGTATCACGATTCACTATTATAAATAATATTCTATACAAGAAATCTCTTGCAGGACCATATTTAAGGTGCTTGGAGGATCATGAAGCCAAAGAAGTACTTCAGGATATACATGAAGGGGACTGTGGTAATCACACTGGGGGCAGATCATTATTCTCGAAAGTATTGAGGACAGGATACTTTTGGCCAACAATGAGAAAAGATGCTGCAGAATATGCTCGAAGATGTGATGCATGTCAAAGGCATAGTAACATACTACATCAACCAGCTGAACCACTATATCCTGTAGTTTCCCCTTGGCCATTCATGAAGTGGGGGATGGATATAGTAGGGAAGTTACCAAAGGCTCCGGGAGGAAAAGTATTTATGTTAGCAATGACGGATTATTTCTCTAAGTGGGTCGAGGCTGAAGCATTCGTTCAAGTAAGAGACCAAGAAGTAGTATCCTTCATAAAGAGGAATATCCTGACTAGGTTTGGAGTACCAGCTGAGATCATTTGTGATAATGGGTCCCAGTTTATAAGCAAAAGGACTACTGACTTTTGCAAGAGTTGGGGAATCAAAATGATCACATCTACTCCGGTACACCCTCAAGCGAATGGACAAGCCGAATCCTCGAACAAGATAATAGTCAATAACTTAAAGAAGAGACTTGGAGCCAAAAAAGGAAGATGGGCGGAAGAGTTACCCTTTGTTTTGTGGGCTGATAGGACAACGGTGAAGAATGCAACTGGCCAAACCCCGTTTTCCTTGGTATTTGGAGCAGAGGCAATGATTCCAACAGAAATGACGATACCTACTGCAAGATCTATGCTACAGGATCCTGAACAGAATCCTGAAGTCTTATGTCAGGATTTGGATACTATAGATGAAAAAAGAGATGCAGCAAGGCTGAGGATAGCAGCATATCAACAAAGAATATCCAAAGCATATAATAAGAACATAAGGACTAGAAGATTTCGAGTTGGTGATTGGGTGCTGAGAAAGGCTTTTCAAAATACCACTAATCCTGCCGATGGCAAGCTAGCTCCGAAATAGGAAGGACCTTATGAAGTCGAGTCAGAAGCAGGGAAAGGAGCATATCGACTCAGGAATGTGGAAGGAGATATGCTACCAAGATCCTGGAATGCAATACATTTGAAGCTCTATTTCAAGTAAGAGTAGAATTTATTTTCTATCTCGGAATGGTATGTGTTCTATCTCTTTAAAATATATTTGTTTATTATCTTGAACCCAATACTGACTTAAGCATCGGAGGGGTGTTAGCCAAGCTAACACCCACCTTAGTTTAGAACTGTTTTGCAGGATATGTTTCAGGATATAGCTCCAGAATATATACTCAGGATAAGTCGAAAGATTAGAGGATTGGCCCCCTCTCTCACGATTAAGGGATCCTGATCCCTTCAAAAGTTTAAAGGTATTCACCTTTCTTTCGAATTGGGTTTAAACACCTCGCCTGGAGCGCAAGTTATCTAGGTGTAGTTCAAGGTAGCGGGACCAGTTCATGTAAAAGTGGCTGACAATTTCGTTACTGTTGGCTATATCCTGGATCCTAAAGGTATATGAGGATTGATCACCCTCTCTCACGAAAGAGTATTTTCATACTCTCAAAGGTTTAAAGGTTTTCACCTTTCTAAGTCTAGGAGTTTATACACTCTCGCCTGTAGCGCATGAAATTCAGGGTTTATCCCCAGATATCAGGGTTTATCCCCAATATGCTAAGGATTCTTTTCAGGATATCAGGGGTTCTGCCCTTGGGCATTCGGAATTCGTTCGAGTCAAAAGGTAAATACATTTGTGTCTTTGTCAAACGCAGGGGACACACATTATTCTAATTCAAAGGATGGATCCAAGTTTATAAGTATGCACTGGGGACAAATTTATGATAAAGGATTGGGACTGATTCTCTAAGAATCTCTGGTATGATCTCTCCTTTTTATTTGGATAATTTATAGGTTATATTTCAATATCCCTTTTAAGATATCTTTCAGGATATCTCCCAGGATACATTTATGATATGTGTTCCTAAGAATGTTCAAACCAAACAGTTTTCACAAGTAAAATTTGTGTGACAATAATAATAAAGTCAAAAGGGTAGTTATATTATTAACATACCAAAAGATGTGCTCTTAGTTTCACCTCAAAACAAGGCCCATCCACTAAGAGCACTAGTAGTTCATAACCATATTTACCCAACAGTTGAGGGCTTCGTCTCAAACCGAGACCCATCCACCTTCAACTGTTGTATTGTTCAAAAAGCATGCAGGAAATGTAAATTGTTCAGGTACGGGAAAGTAAAATGCAGAAAAGTAAATTGTTTGTGGAACTACAGACCAACATTCAGATTCAAAAAGGTGGGCTCTGGCCTTGGCACGTATATCCGTCATCGCCCACCTAAATGCCCTCACACAGCGGCATCACCTCCGACCTTCTCAGACTTCTCCGCTCCAGCATCTTGACCAGCATCCTGCGCAGCATCCTGACCAATGTCCATTTCAGCATCACCTCCAGCATCCTTCTTCTCTCCAGCTTGGACCACCACCTCCGTTGACTTGGAAGACTCACCGGCTTCAGCAGGAAGTGGCACAGCTTTGCCTCCGAGCTCCTTCAATTTAGCCACCCAGGATTCGACTGGCCAAGATGGACAAACAAGGCCCGTCTCCTTGGCCTCATAGGCCATTTTGATGCGTGCTTGTAGCAGGGAGACGATAGCAGAAGCCTTGATTCCCTCTCGAAAGCTGATCAAGGCCTGATCATGGTCCATTTGAACGCTGGCAAGTTTGACCTCAGCATCTTGGGTGACCTTCTTTAGCAAGCTTTCATAGTGCCGGCTCTTTGCTTCGGCAATAGCACCTTGGTCAGCAACGGTGCTCTCGAGCTGCTTGATCCTGGCTTCATGAAGTGCCACAGTACCACAAGCGTCATTGTACAAGTGGAGCAAATGCTGGAGGCCCTGTACATTGATCACAGGTATGGGGTTAGAATGTATGCTGACTAAGACATCCTACCAGGATATCCTGTTAGGATATACGTGCAGGATATATGTGCAGGATATACATGAAGGATATGCGTCAGGATATTACCTTGTTGAGGAAGGATGTCATTGGCTCTAAGGAGTCGGAGAAGCTGAGTTCATCATAGGAGAACCCTTATGAGCCTGGAGTACTGACCTCAAGGCCCTTTCTCTTTTTCGCTGCGGAAGCACGGGTTCTTGGATTGGCCTTGGGAGCCGGGAGTGGCTTGGAGCTGGTGGTAGCAGGAGTCTCCTTCTTGACTATGGCTGGAGTTGGATAGCTGTCAAGTTCATCCAGGTCTAGATAGACTGGGACTTTGCTGGAATCTGCACACAGGGAGTAAATTCTAAATCCCTCCTATAAATAACAGATAAGAAGCATATGTGTGCAGGATATCTTGCAGGATCCTTACCAGACATGTTGGCACTTGAAAGAGGACTTGGAGTTGGTGGAGAAGGGTTGAAGCTTCTTTCTGCCTCTGGGAGAAGTCTAATGGCGTCTATTCTTTCTTGGGAATTAGCAAGAGGAGGAGCAATCTTCCTGAAATCAGCTGCACAATAAAAAAGATAAATTAGTTCAGGATATGGAACAGGATAAGCGACAGGATCATTCTTAAACCCTAAATCCTACCCTTTTTCAACCATTGTACCGGATATTCCGTTCCACCAGGGATTGAGTCCCTTTTTACAAAGAAAAACTTGGATTGCCAACCATCCTCGTTCCTGGTGGCACGAATTATCAATGGGTCACCGGAAGTGGAATAAAACAGAAATCTACATGATCCGTGGCATCTAAGCTTGTAAGCCAGGGGGAGATCATGGATGGAAAGATCAGGAATGTGGTTTCTCTTGATCTGGTCAAGAACAGATAAAACACGCCAGAGCATTGGCATTGTCTGGCTAAAAGAGATTTTTGTGATATTAAAGAATTCGGTAATGAAGTCCGGAAAGGGGAATCGTAGCCCTAGGGTAAAAGGGAAAGCACTAAAGCATATCCACTCGTTGGAGACCATATCTGACCGGATTTCACGGTCAAACGGTCTAAATACGGTTCCTTCCGGGAAGATACCGGAGGATTTTAAGGCTGACAGGTGGGCACTATCAAAGGTACAGGCTTCCTTCTCCGGTTCTTGGAGAAGGTTTTGTTGGAAGAACGTAGGGGCCGAGTCACCTGAACTAGATCTTGTTTGGCGCGGCATTTGATCGCCTGAATTTTTCGCCGGAGAGAAAAGATGAAGATAAGTATGAAAGATAGAGAGAAAATGTACCTTTTCCTTGTCGATTATGATTAGAAAAGGGATGAGGATGAGAAGATATAGGGCATGATGAGTAGATATAGGCTGAGTAGTTGCAAACGGTCACATCACAGGTCTTATCTCTTAATTGCCTCGGTTTGTGTAAAAAATGTAACCGTTAGTAATGAGGATACTAAACGGTAACATTTTTTGGGACAATTGTTGTGGGCTAATTTCTGAGCTCATATCCTGAGAAATATCTTGGCTTATATCTTGATTAAATAATGTCTGTTCATATCCGGGGTGCAGATTCAGGGTATTGGTAACATCCTGAATGGTATCCTCAGGATCACTAACGGATTATGTGCAGGTATGTGGGCTGGAAGCTAGCAACGTTCACAAAGACTTATTCTGCGGAAGACTCGGTCCAAACCGTTCAAAGAAAGACGTTGAAGCCTTATTACTCGGTCTACAACGTTCGTGATGGAATATTCGAAGCATCCCATATTTATAGGGATATTTGTTTGTATTTCGTTACTATAAATAGGAGGAACACCAGATCGAATAGGACACAACAATTTCACTGCAATCACACTCACTACACACTAACACTTGTTCTTTCGCAATTTGTACTCTCACACGAATTCATTGTAACACTTAGCGATCTGGTTGATATCCTGCACTGTATCCTGAAGTTTAAAGCAATAAGAAGAACAAGGCAGCTGCGATTGTCAGCTCCCGAGGTTTTATGCCGGCGATCTAGATTGATCAAGGGCTTTCCTCGTACATCTCGTGTCGTTTCCTTTACTTTTTGCTTACTATTTGCTCACTGTTTGATCACAGATACAGCTCAATATCCTGAGCCGTATCCTGAATACTGATTTTCTAAATAACTCACCAAGCATATTTTCTATAAACTTTCTAGCACACTACCTCACATTACTAATTTGATCACTAAATTGCTTCGGTAATTTTTGACCAAAACACATTTCCCCTTCCATGCTCCTGAGTCGGTATACTCCTTTTCCTGATTCTGATTCAACCTCATATGGTCCTTCCCATTTCGGAGCCAATTTTCCATCGGCAGGATTAGTGGTATTTTGAAAAGCCTTTCTTAACACCCAATCTCCAACTTTGAACCTTCTAGTCCTTATATTCTTGTTGTATGCTCTGGATATCCTTTGTTGATATGCTGCCATCCTTAGTCTTGCTGCATCTCTTGTCTCGTCTATGGTGTCCAAATCCTGGCACAAAGCTTCACGATTCTGCTCAGGATCCTGGAGGATAGATCTCGCAGTAGGTATCACCATCTCTATTGGGATCACTGCTTCTGCTCTGAATACCAAGGAGAACGGTGTCTGGCCAGTTGCATTCTTTACCGTCGTTCTATCGGCCCACAAAACAAAGGGTAGTTCTTCTGCCCATCTTCCTTTCTTGGCTCCTAATCTCTTCTTCAAGTTGTTAACAATTATCTTGTTTGAGGATTCAGCTTGTCCATTTGCTTGAGGATGTACTGGGGTGGATGTGATCATCTTGATTCCCCAACTCTTGCAAAAGTCTGTAGTTCTCTTGCTTATAAACTGAGAACCATTGTCACAGATTATTTCGGCTGGTACTCCAAACCTGGTCAGGATATTCCTCTTTATGAAGGATACTACTTCTTGGTCTCTGACTTGAACAAATGCTTCAGCCTCCACCCACTTAGAGAAATAATCAGTCATTGCCAACATAAAAACTTTTCCTCCTGGAGCTTTTGGTAATTTCCCAACTATGTCCATCCCCCATTTCATGAATGGCCAAGGGGAAACTATAGGATATAGTGGTTCAGCTGGTTGGTGTAGTATATTGTTGTGCCTTTGACATGCATCACATCTTCGAGTATATTCTGTAGCATCTTTCCTCATCGTTGGCCAATAGTATCCTGTTCTCAACACCTTTGAGAATAATGACCTGCCCCCAGTATGGTTACCACAATCCCCATCATGTATATCCTGAAGTACTTCTTTAGTTTCGGGATCCTCCAAGCACCTTAGATATGGTCCTGCAAAAGATTTCTTATACAAAATATTATTTATAATGGTGTATCGTGATACCTTCATCCTAAATGCCTTAGGATTTTCGTCTTTAGGGATGTGTCCTTCCTTGAGATATCTTATGATTGGAGCCGTCCAGGATTTAGGATCCTCCTCAGGATATTCAGCAACAGGATCCTGGATACTTACTACTTCTTTATCCTAAGGATTCGTTGCAGGATACAAGATATGCAATATTGGTATTTGGGTTCCTTCTGGTATCCTGACTGATGATCCCAGGTTTGCTAGGGCGTCTGCTTCAGCATTATCTTCCCTTGGTACCTGTTCAAGTGTAAAAACATCGTAATATCCTGCTAATTTTTTGAGAATATCGAGGTATTCGATTAACCTCTCACCTTTAACTGCATAGGATCCATTAAAATGATTAGTAATTAACAAGGAGTCAACATATACTTGCAAATTCTTGATATTCATATTTTTAGCTAGTTCTAATCCTGCAATTAGAGCCTCATATTCTGCTTCGTTATTGGTAGCAGGAAATTCACACCTAATAGCCTGGGGTAATATGTCCCCCTGTGGAGATTTTAGTAGTATTCCCAATCCTACTCCTCTAACATTAGATGCTCCATCAGTGTACAATGTCCAGGATCCTGAGGATTCTCCTAGTTGTTGTACTTCTAGGTCTACCTCATCCTGAATGTCACTACTGAAATCAGCCACAAAGTCAACTAGAGCTTGTGATTTTATGGCATTTCTAGGTTCGTACACTAAGTCATAAGCACTTAACTTTACTGACCACTTGGCCATCCTGCCTGACATCTCGGGTTTCCTAAGCACATTCTTAACAGGATAATTAGTCTTAACATGAATTCTGTGTGTTTCAAAGTAATGTCTAAGCTTTGTTGATGCCATAACTAGTGCTAGTATCAACTTTTCTAAATGAGAATATCTAGTTTCTGCATCTAACAAACTTTTACTAACATAATAAACAGGATATTGTTGACCTTCATGATCCTTTATAAGGACGGCACTTACAGCATTCCCTGATACTGCGAGGTATAGGAACAGTGGTTCACCATTCTCAGGCTTCATCAATAGAGGTGCAGTTGAAAGATATTACTTCAAATCCTGCAGGGCCGCTTCATGCTTCTCACCCCATTCGAACTTCTTGTTCTTCTTCAGGATATCATAAAACTCTTTGCATTTCTCTGAGGATCTTGAAATAAATCTGTTCAATGCTGTGACTCGCCCTGTTAATCGTTGAACATCCTTTATATTTGAGGGTGATTTAATATCCAAGATGGCTTTAATCTGCTCCGGGCTTGCCTCTATTCCTCTTTTGGTCACCATATATCCTAGAAACTTTCCTGCCCCCACTCCGAAATGGCACTTGGCAGGATTTAGCTTCATATTATATTGATCAAGGATATCAAATGCTCCCTTAATATCCTGGAGGTGATCCTCAGCCTTTTTAGATTTTACCACCATATCGTCGATGTATACTTCCATTGTGCCCCCCAGTTTATCTTTGAACAACATGTTCACCAATCTCTGGTATGTCTCACCTGTATTTTTCAAACCGAAAGGCATAGCAGTTTAACAATAAATACATGTTGGTGTCATGAAGGCAGTATCCTCCTGGTCCGAAGGCTCCATTTGAATCTGCTGAAATCCTGAGGATGCATCCATGAAGGTTAACATCTCATGCCCGGCAGTAGCATCTACCATTGCGTCAATATGAGGAAGAGGAAATGGGTCTTTGTGGGACAAGCCTTATTCAAGTCTGTGTAATCTACACAAACTCTCCATTTCCCATTCTTCTTTTGAACCACGACCACATTTGCTAGCCACTTGGGAAATTTGACTTCCCTGATCATCTTGGACTTCAATAATCTTTCAACTTCCTCTTGGATAATTGTATTTCGTTCAGGAGCGAACTTCCTTCTCTTTTGTTGCACAGGCTTGAATGACCTGTCAATTCCAAGCTTGTGAGTGATAATATCTTTGGATATACCTGTCATATCCTCATGCTTCCATGTAAATGTTGACATCCTGCACTTTAAAAAGTTAGTTAATTGATCTTCAATATCCTGAGGGATATTGGTTCCTACGAGCACCGAGGTATCTGGATTATCCTGATCCAGGATAATTTTCTTCATATCCTGCTCTGAAGCCTCCACGATATCCTGGGCCCGCATCTTTAATTGCTATGCTGCACTAGGTTTGGTTGAGGATTTCATCGAGGATGAGTAACATTCTTTCGCCTCCTGCTGATCACTATCAACCTTGACGACCCCCCAAGGGGTAGGAATCTTGATGCATTGATGATAAGTTGATGGAACAACCTTCATATCATGGATCCATGGCCTGCCCAGTATGATGTTATAGCAGGATAGGGAGTCCATCACACAGAAACGTTGTATCGAGTTGACCCCTTCAACATATACTTGTAACTTTATTTCTCCCACTATGTTCCTAGCTTCTCCACTGAAACCAACGAGCACAGTGGACTTCGAAGTAATGTCCATCGGAGATACATTCATCCTCTTCAATGTTTCCAGCTGAATTATATTGACAGAGCTACCGTTGTCCACCAATATCCTGCGTACAAAATGGTTAGCAACATACAATCTTATTACAAGAGCATCATGGTGAGGATCCTGCACAGTATCCCGGTCATCACTGTCAAAAGTGATCACTTTATCAGTTGTAAGGGTGGTCATCCTGGCTGGTTTGTCTCCCCTTTCAGTCTTAGCCTCCTTTGCATGCCTCTTGGCCGCAGAATACGAAGTCCCGCAGATGCCGGATCCTCTTGAAATAAAATTAATTATCTTGGCATTTGCAGGAGGTGATACCGCTCGTTCAGGATCCTTCTCAGTATCCTGACCCTTATTCTTCTTTCTTCCTAGGAGATCCTTCAGATATCCTTTTCTCAGAAGATAACTTATCTCTTTTCTTAGAGCAATGCAATCCTCAGTCACATGACCAAAATCTTCGTGGAAGGCACACTATTTGGATTTATCCTTCCAATCAGCTTTTTGTTGATTCTTTCGAGGCCACCTAGCTTTGTCTCCTAAACCCTGCATAGCATACATTAATTCAGGAATGTTAACAGAAAAGCAATATTCAGATAATTCAGGATATTCTTCAGGATCCTCATCTTCAACAGCATTCACTTTCTTGTTGTCATTTCTACCATATGGCTTAGAGCGATAAGGTTTAAATGAGGATTCTAACTTCCTATTAGTTGATTCGTAGGTAGTGGATGAGTTCATCCTTTCTTGCATCTTCTTATCATCCTCCAGCCTGATATATCTCAAGGCCCTGTTTCGAGCCTCGTCCAAATTCCTGCAAGGATTCATCACAAGATCCTGATAAAATTGGGAATCCTTTTGTAGCCCCATCTTGAATGCTTGGACCGCTGTGGCAACATCAAGGTGCGGGATATCCAAGGATTCCCTGCTGAATTTGTTCACATAATCCCTTAGTGATTCATGAGGTCCTTGAGTTATCATGTAGAGATCACTTGTTAGTTTTTCAAAACTCCGACTACAAGAAAATTGACTATTAAATAAATTCACTAGGTGAGCAAAAGATGTAATCGAATGTGGAGGAACATTTAAGAGCCACTTCAAGGCTGATCCTGTTAAAGTAGAACCAAAGCCTTTGCACAAGCATGCTTCCTTGAGCTCTGGAGGGATAGGATTAATCTCCATTCTTTCCCTATACTGGGCAATATGCTCTTCAGGATCCGTAGTCCCGTCGTAGAGTTTCATGTTGGGGGTTTGAAATCTTTTCAGAATCTCAGCATCACAGATAGGATATGCGAAACGAGATATCATGTGGCTGTCTTGGGACACTTCCGGAATTGGCTGGACCACTCCAGGTACACTGGATATCATGTGGCTGTCTTGGGACACTTTCTGAAGCTCCCTAGTAAATGTTGACATCATACCTGCATCCTGCAAAGATCCACTATTGTTAGTAGCAAGATTATTATTATTTGACACGTTACCAGTCTGAGGATTCTGGCCATATCCTGAAGCATATCCTGAGCTCCTCACAGTTGACATCCTGATCGAGGAGGGTATTTCAGGAGTACGATTTTGGGAATGACCAGGCACAATATTCCCCCTATTATCATCAGTATACATAGCTGAACTGAAGTTCAAAGTTCTGGGTTATAAAGGAGTAACAATATCCTCAGTGGATCTGCTTGAGCTAGCTTTTAAGAGTTGTATTTCTCTTAACAGCATTTGGTTAGTTTCCTGTTGCTGCCTCATTTGTTCCTGCACACTTCCAAATAAGGTTAGAATTTCATCATTAGAGGCTAAAACGGGAGCAGATCCCAGAATACTCCGAGTAGGGATAATATCCTGAGGTTGTGAAGAAGCTGGCATCATTGGAGGAGGTGGTGGAAGCACCGAACCAGTAGTAGCAGAAGTTATAGCAGACACAGTGGAGGAGCTCATGTTTGATCTTGAGGCCATTGTGGACAATGTGGCAAAAAGTTTTGAAAACAGAAAACCGATTAACGATTTTACAAAGATTTTTAGTAAAGATAGCACCACTTGCCCCACGGTGGGCGCCAAATTGTTTTGGTCAAAAATTACCGAAGCAATTTAGTGATCAAATTAGTTAACTGATGTAGCGTGCTAAAAAGTGTGTTGGAAATATGTTGGTTATATTGTTTGTGAAAACAGTTTTCAGGATACGGCTCAGGATATTGAGTTGTATCGACGATCAAACTATGAGCAAAAAGTAAAGGAAATGACACGAGATGTACGAGGAAAGCCCTTGATCAATCTAGATCGCCGGCATAAAACCTTGGGAGCTGACAATCGCAGCTGCCTAGTTCTTCTTATTTCTTCAAATGTCAGGATACAGTGCAGGATATTGACCAGATCGCTAAGTGTTACAATGCTTTGTGTGAAAGTAAAAATTGCGAGAGAACAAGTATGAGAGTGTAGTGAGTGTAGCTGTGATGTCCCATTCGATCTGATATACCCACCTATTTATAGTAACGAAATACAAACAAAAATCCCTACAAATATGGGATGCTTCGAATATTCCATTGTGAACGTTGTAGACCGAGTAATGCGGCTTCAACGTCTTCATTTGAACGACTTGGACCGAGTCTCCCGGAGAAAGGGTCTTCGTGAACGTTGCTCCATCTGGACGCGTACTCCTGCACACAACCCATTAGTAATCCTGAGGATACCAATCAGGATGTTACCAATATCCTGAATGAGCATCCCGGATATGAGCAAATATCATACAATCAAGATATAACTCAAGATATTTCCCAGGATATGGGCTCAGAATTTTGCCCATAACAGTAATCATGGTAGTGGGTATAAACCGTCGGGAAAAGGTAAATAAAAAACGGTTGTACCTGATACTTCTAAAAACAAAACTTCCTCAGTTAAAAATCCAATAAGTGACAATGTCACAAATTATGATGATGTCATAATTGAAGATTTTGACGTTAAAACTGATGATGAAAATGATAAACAGAAATATTTTTGCAATTAAAAGAAAATTTTAAACAAACAATTCCACAATTTGCTGAAAGAGGTTAATGCTCAACTTCTAAAAAAATTGAGGAACAAAAACAAAATAAAAATGGTGGAAATTCTAAAAAAGTTCAAAATCACAATAAAAGATCATCAGTACAATCATCCAATCATTATAAAAACAAAAATTCACAAAAATTAGTGTAACGGGACTTTAATCGGTGGATCGGATAGAATGAAGTCTTATAAACCAAATGAGTGTTGGAACTCATATGATATGGTTGAATAAGTTCAACTTTCTGATTTGGAAAGGATTCTAAGTGCTTTTGACCCGTTATGACTCGTTAAGGTAGTATACGCTACTTTTTTTTGGGGGTAAAGGGTTACCCCGGTGAAATTTTATATCAAACTATAAAACAAGTGTGGAGCAGAAATACTCCACAGTTCTCATGGCATGACATACCATACCAGAGTATAACAAGCATAAAAACAGCGCAAACCAGAAAACAAGTCACAAGACAAACACGTAATCTTAATTACTAAATGCCGCACACATATCAATCTTAGCCACCATCATCTTCGTCCATAAGCAATACTCGCGGAAGTCTCCAGTCTTGCAATACTCTATTAGCATGACTCGTTCTCTTAAACTTGAAGGTGTGGAGCTTCATTCTGACAGTTCTCAAAATCACCTCAACCAGCTGAGTTGTAGTTCTTTTCTTTTTAGTAAATAGCCTTTGATTTCGCTCCTGCCACACAAAGTATGTAGCTACACCGACAATAATCTTCCCAATGATATGAGTTGCATTTCCTGACTTCGCATAATTCACTAGATGAGTGTATATGCTATCCCATTTGTTCTGGATTTCTCCCATACCTGCTCTTCCTCTAACTTCGTTCCAAATTTGGGCCGCATACGAACATTCAAAGAATAAATGTTCATGTGAATCTGGACCAGCTGTACACAACGAGCAGCACATAAGGTTAAAATTAGCATTTCCCGATGATATCCACCGACTCATAACATCCTGTGTCTTCGGTTTCTTTTGAATAATAAGCCACATTAAAAACGAATGTCGGAGAATAGCTTGAGGAAACCATATGACTCTCTCCCAAAGAACTTCCGGCTGTGTTTGACGAATATCGTCCCAAACAATGGATGTAATATACTCAGTGTCGTCACCTGATCTGGTTCTCCACACAATCCGATCCTGCACATCAGTTTTTAACTCGACAATATGCATGTTCTGCAAAGCTGGAAAGCGATCTACCCATGTATTCGGCCACACCCATGCTCCATTTTGTATCACATCCGCAACCGTGCTCCACATATTAAACCCCGTATTAGAAATCATTCAAGGAGTAATAAAACTATTCAATGGACCTATGTCATCCCACTTGTCGAACCAAGCTAGAGTTTGAGTGTCATCCCCTATCTTGGTCCAAATTCGAGTATTGATTATAGGCCGAAGCTGTAAAAGTTTTCTCCATGTCCAAGTGGCATCATTTTTATCGGCAAGTCCCAAAAAATCCTTTCCCGAATACGGTACGAATATATCCATTTCACCCACAATGATTCTCTAAACGTCAGTAAACTCCATATATGAGTCACCATGAGGGCATTATTCATATCCACAATTCTACGAATCCCCAATCCTCCTTCTCTTTTTGGAGCACAAACACAGCTCCATCTAACTTTAGTTTTACCTTTTATGTTGTTACCTTGAGCCCATAAAAACCTTCGCATCTTTTCTTCAAGCTCCCAAGTCATCCGTTTCGGGAGAATGAAGACCGACGCCCAGTAAATATGCATGGAAGATAACACGGATCGAATAAGTTGTAGTCTACCAGCAAACGACAAGCTTTTAGTTCTCCAGTCTGTGATTCTCGATTCCATAATTTCCACCAACCTCTTACAATCATTATAAATTAGGCTCGACGAGATAAGCGGAACTCCAAAGTAACGAACCGGTAGCTGACCCTCCTCAAACGGCATTAAACTACGGATGCGGTCCTTTACCAAAGTTGACACATTTCCAAAGAAAATAGTGCTCTTACTCATACATGGGACAAGCCCCGACATGCATTTGAAAGCATTTAAGGATTCCATAATAACTACGGCTGATTTGTAATCACCCTTAGCAAAAAGGAATAGATCATCCGCAAAACACAAGTTTATAATCCTTTGCTTTTCACATTTGTTATGGAATCGGAAATCAGGCGAAACTTCAACCTATTTTTGCAAAATCAGCATTAATATCTCCATAACATGCGTGAAAAGATACGGAGACATAGGATCTCCTTGACGAAGACCCCTCTTTCCTTTAAAATAACCGTGCAAGTTCCCATTGATAGCCAAAGAGAATGATATTGTTGTAACACACACCATGATCCATTTAACCATCCTTTTATCAAACCCGAAACCCACCAAAATCATCTCCAAAAACTTCTAATCTACCGTGTCATATGCTTTTTGAATATCAACTTTGAACGCACACTTAGGTGGTCCCACACTTCATTGATAGTTATGCATTAGCTCCTGTGTTAAAAGGATGTTATCTGATATCCTTCTACCCAGCACAAAAGCTGACTGGTTAATGCTGACAATGTCATGCAACCCTTCCTTGATCCGGTCTGTAATTATCTTGCTAATACACTTATACAGCATATTGTAGCATGCGATAGGCCTGTAATCCGTAATGGAGGAGGGCGTACTCACCTTGGATATTAGAGAAATGATTGTGTGATTAAGATCATGCAGAAGTTTCCCATTCTCAAAAAAATCCTGAACCGCAACACAAACATCCTTTCCAACAATCTCCCAGGTCTTTTTAAAGAAAACCGACATGTAACCATCTGGACCTGGAGCTTTATCCCCTGCAATAGAAAACATAGCTTTTTTAATTTCATCATCTGTAACCCTTCTTATCATTTTGTTCGCCGTATCACGAGTCAAAACACTTCGGAAAAGATCTGGCGTAGGCTGCATGGTTATGTGTCCCTCACTCCCAAAAAAACTCGTAAAGTGGTCGACCATAGCCTGCGGAACCGAGCCTCCCTCCTGCAAAACCCCATTAGCGTCTCTCACCGAAAATATCCGACTTCGGTGATTTTTTGTCTTCAAAACATTGTGAAAATATTTTAAGTTCGTGTCTCCAACTGCGAGCCAGTCAACCTTCAATTTTTGTTTCAGGAAGGATCCCTCATCATAAATTGCATCTTTATATTCCTGAAGTAATCTACTATGTTGGTCAATTAATTGAACATTCCCCGGATCAGCATCGATTGTTACTTGACAATCATCTAAAGCCTTCCGCGAAGTGATCACCTTTTTATGCAAATTACCTTGTAGAGACAATAGTTTCCTTAATGGGGATTTAAGCAGCTTCAGCTTTTTAACCACTTGGAACATGCGGTATCCATGAATGTCTTTATTCCAGACCATTTGAACTTCGTCCATGAACCCAATTTTATCCGCCACAAGATTTACAAACTTAAACGGTTTCAGTTTGTCTCTGGTGACATTTGGTAGTTTTAGAATACATGGAGCATGGTCTGAGACTCTATACGGGTGAAAAAAGGCTGATGCATTCGGAAAGGCATCGATGCAGTGGATGTTACCCAGAACTCGGTCCAGCTTCTTTAGAATAGGCCCGTGATTTTGCTGATTATTCGTCCAAGTGTAATGAAGGCCTGAGCTATTTATATCAAAAACTTCAATCTCATCAACACACTCTTTAAACTCCTGATCTCCAATACTTAAATTAGACGATCCTACACTTGTATCATCATGGAAAAGCGACGAGTTAAAATCTCCCATTGTAACCTAAGGTTTATCGTGTATAAACGAATGATGAGCACAAAGGCTTTGCCACAACTCCCTTCTTCATTTAGAGTAATTATCAGCATATACAAAGGAGCAAAATAAAGACTTCCGATCTAGCTTAAAACTAATCTGAGTATGAACCACCTGATCGGTTTGAGATAGAACCATAACATCCACGAGATTCGCGTCCCATCCTACCATAATACGAGTTCCCTTCGTGCAGTAGTCTACATTTGTAGCCCAGCTCCAAGATTTGCAAACTCGCTGACACACTTTATAAACATTTAATGAGTCGACATGCGTCTCCATAATTGCACATACCTGTAAATGAGTATCCATCACCACTTGCCGAACCTCTTTTTGTTTAAGGGAGCGGTTCATTCCCCATATATTCCAGGATGCTAAACTACCCATGGGAAACATTATCACTGGGTGTGCTTGCACCCTCAGATCTTTGATTTCCACTTTTCTTTTCCATCAATTTCAGAATATCAACTAAGAGCTCATCAACCTCCACCTCCTCCGCAATCAGCTCATTAACATTGGTTTTTATCTTTTTATTTTTACCTTTGTCACGGTTCAGCGCTATATCCTCCCTATTACCCTCTTCACAAGTCGCATTATTATCCCCACCCTCATCTCGCAGAACATCAAACGGGTTAGACATTGAAACCTTATCATCAGGTTTGCACATAACAGGTTTTGGTTTAGGATTAGCAACTGGTCGGTACACCATCTTCGGTTTTTTTTATTTTTTATCTGAATTCCTTGGTTAGTACCCTTCTTTGTTTTCTTCGCCGCTTCCTGGAAGCCTTCATTATCCTTTCTATTCCCATCCTCTTGAGCTGGTTTAGGGTGCTTTAGGTATGAGTTATCATCGTGTCCAAAAACACAGCACGTAGGGCATCTCAACGGGACCCAATCATATTCAATTTTAACTTCAGCTTTAGTGAATCCTTTTCCATCAAGCATAGGGATTGCCATGGTGATATTCTTCTTCAGCTCCGAATCCGCGTGAACATCTATTAGAGCCCTTGCAAAACTGCTACGACCTCATGATTCCACACATATAGTTGCCGTAAATGAGTCTAGCATCTTTGGAGTTCCAATTTTTGAAGCTAATAGACTAAGCCCATCCTCCGTGAAAGCTACCAATGGCACTTCATGCATCTTGACCCAGACCAGGATAGATGTGATATCTTCTTTTTCCACCGTCACTGAAGGTGACCATTCCTTTAAGATTATCGGTATGTTCCTTATCATCCACGGTCCTTCTTCAAGCAATTGATCCATCCCTTCTTTTGTTTTAAACTTAAAGAAAAAGAAACCTTTCGCGTTCATCATAAGTCTTGACAAACCATATTTCACCCAATTATTCTTGGCAAAATAGTCCACTACAGTAAAGGCAAGCCTTTTTCCCAAGAAATACCCATAAAGAATATTAGCATAACGATCACTCACTTGCTTAACCTATGATAACGGAATAACAACATCTGCACCCTCCATAGTTTCAGTAGTCTCCATAGTTCTAAAATTAACTTTAGTACTAACCTTCTTGTTTTGAACCACTTTTGCAAAAGACGGCGGCTGGACATTATCCAACCTATCCTCCGACACCATTGTATCAGCCACATATGCCGACGAACTTGGTTGTGCCCCAGACGAATACAACTTCTCCGTAGACATATTCTGACCATTAGGGTTTGCATGGAATAGACGCGCACCTTCCCCCATATAATCCAAACTAACAGGTGTGGATATGGCCGCTAACCCATCAAGAACCGATGTAGTATTTGTAGAATACTTACCCCTTCTTGGCATCTTTGTATTACCTTCAATGTTTGTTACCCGTAATCCAATACCACATATAGGAGTTGTTCCTGGAGTTGTGACATCAGCCTCATTCACGTCATCTGATTTGTTAATGTTTCCAGTTGCATTACTCGGCTTAGGATACCCATCCCCATCAGATTGTTCAACTCTCTCCATCAGTACATAAGAATCAGAACCATGCACGTAAACAACTTCAAACCACGCAGACTAAAAACAGAAAAGAAAAAAACCCTAACTCCTAAAACCGAGAACCAGTTGTCAATCCTTAGTCGATTAGAAGGTTGTATCAATCTAGCTAAATTAAACTCAGTTAACCGCGATCAACACACACCTTATAATAAACAAGAATCTCTTACCAATTCGCAGGTCGACGATTTTGAATGCAAGAACCCTAAACTGGTCGGATCTTGGTGATTATAAACTTTGTGTGTAGATAAAATCAAGATTAAATCTGATCACAAACCATATAATCATTAGACGAAGATCAATTCAGGACAAAGAAGAAAACGTTTTCGCCAAAATCGCCACAGGAGGAGAGAAAAGAGGATAAAGAACTTAGTTTACGAAGAAAACGTTTTCGCCAAAATCGCCATAAGAAGAAAACGTTTACGCTACTTTAACGGGTCATTTGCGTAAATGTGTGATCAGATGGTTAAATATGTCTTATGATAAGTATTATATGCCAAAACATGTTTAATAATGTTGTAACATCAGTTTATATGTCAAAAATTGGGTTACATATACTTAAAATGGATTTATGCGCAAAAAGGGCATTTTGGTCATTTTTTTAAGAACATATAAACGACTTATCATAACACTAACCCAACGAAGTAACCATAAGGTATAATCTCAGTAGGTTATTCCTTATACAACTATGGTTACAAATATGTGTTTGGTCAAATCCTAAGATCGACCAAACGGGTCGGATTCGAAAGTCAAAGCGGTGGTCAAGACCGCTCGACTTACGACCCTAAATAAGCATTAAACTAGAAGTGACGAGTTAGACATGTCAAAACATGTCTAACTAAGTTTATAATACTGATTTGGTATCAAAACTTGGTGTTTTGATACCCAAAAATGGTTTCGTCATAAAATGCACATTATGGGCTTCTTTGACCGAAACTTTGACTCGTCACTTTGACTAGTAAACGTGGTAATCAGAAGGTGCAATCGCAAGGGATTATAACCTTCGTGATTACGATCACTTTGCAAATTTCAATTGAACTTTGACTTGACCAATTAAGGTCAGAATCGAAAGTCAAACAGAAAGTCAACTGTTTGACTTTTAGCTCAAAATAAGCTAAAATAATGAACATGACTAAGGAAGACCACTTACTTGTGTTCTAGGAAGATATCAGTAGGAGGCCTCTAAAGAGAAGCAAAATTCCAATTTTGAGCAGGAGATGAAGAAGAGATGAAATGAGCAAAGAATGAGGTGAATTAAGCTTGCTATGTATAGTGTTTTGGAGATCATAGGATGATTACAAGTGTCCCATGTGTTGGCATAATCTTAGGGAGCTTAAACACATGTCACAAGATGGAAGAAACCAGGAAAAATTGAGTTCTTGGGCTCCAAGGTAACAAAACTAGGTGTTGAAACAAAATTTTGTTACTGGTATAATTTGGCTACCCACGACAGACTAAGCTAAGTCTATCGCGCCCCGCCATACCCTCAAACCAATTTTTGAAACTTGGCAGATTTGGCCCATCGACTTGTTTTGTCGCGTTTTGTCACTTTTAACCCTTTTAACCAAATTTTTAGGATTTATAAGGGTGTTAAGGCATATGTAACTTGAATTATGCCCAAAAATGTCATGGATGTCGGTTCGTTTGGTTGTACGTAACGTTTTTCGCTTAATTACATCAAACGCTATAACGGACATGAAAATGACCGAAATCACGCAACGATTAATATTTTTGCATTCTTATCAATAAAATACAATATTTTAATGATTACAAAAATTTTTTGATGTGTGTACATGGTCCGTATTAAAAAATACGAGAATCGGTAGACTTTCGCAGTTTGTCGTAAATAGTCCCTGACCTTGAATAAGCATGTTTTTGCCATACCGAACCCTTCAAAACTTATTTCTAAGTTATGTAAAGGGTATTTAGGGTATGTTTAGCTCATGTCATTGTTCTGGAGTGTATGTTGCGTTAAAGTGATTGCGTAACAGTTTACGAATTACTTCCAAAAAATCTTTGAGAGTTTGAAATTGTACATGGACTAAAATGAGAAAATGTCACATGTAGTTATACAATTCCGAAAATAAAACACAAGGTTTCATTGAATACGAAATTGTTTAGAATTGTACAATGGTTGAAAAGGCACAAATGTCACAGTCTCCCTTACTTTAGGAAATTTCGTCCCGAAATTTAATTAGAGGAAACTTGTGAGAATGTGGATGTTTCGCTTTCAATTGATCCTTCCGTTCCCTAAATAAACTCTAGGCCACGTTTGGATTTCCAGTGAACTTTGTCAATCATGTTCGTGTGTTTTATTCTAGGAATGAGTTCAGATTCGATGATTTAAACTTCATTCTAACAGACAAGTGCACGACATTTTCGATTGTACCGAGCCTCAAGAGAGCCATGTAAATGTCAAAGCGTTATTCTTGTTGTAGCAAATTACGAAGAGGGTGCGAACTTGAAAGGGAATTGGAGTTTCCAATAACGGATGGAAGAATGTATATAGAGGTTTCCTATGAAAGTGTAAGATAAAACAACATTGGTCAAGGTCCAGAACTTCTAGTAACTTAAGTAACGCCATGCTTGCAATGTAATAAGGAACACTTATATATAGGAAGTAACAGCGGCGTATCCACCATGCCCTTATTACATTGTTCCCGTTTCGTTATTCTTATCACTATAGGTTCTTACACATGATAAAACTTGCTATGGTTTCTATGCATCAAATTTTATAATTATGTATGCATCCATAATTACTCAATTGTTTGCATAGTAGGAGGCCTCTAAAGAGAAGCAAAATTCCAATTTTGAGCAGGAGATGAAGAAGAGATGAAATGAGCAAAGAATGAGGTGAATTAAGCTTGCTATTTATAGTGTTTTGGAGATCATTGGATGATTACAAGTGTCCCATGTGTTGGCATAATCTTAGGGAGCTTAAACACATGTCACAAGATGGAAGAAACCAGGAAAAATTGAGTTCTTGGGCTCCAAGGTAACAAAACTAGGTGTTGAAACAAAATTTTGTTACTGGTATAATTTGGCTACCCACGACAGACTAAGCTAAGTCTATCGCGCCCCGCCATACCCTCAAACCAATTTTTGAAACTTGGCAGATTTGGCCCCTCGACTTGTTTTGTCGCGTTTTGTCACTTTTAACCCCTTTTAACCAAATTTTTAGGATTTATAAGGGTGTTAAGGCATATGTAACTTGAATTATGCCCAAAAATGTCATGGATGTCGGTTCGTTTGGTTGTACGTTACGTTTTTCGCTTAATTACATCAAACGCTATAACGGACATGAAAATGACCGAAATCACGCAATGATTGATATTTTTGCATTCTTATCAATAAAATACAAGATTTTAATGATTACAAAAATTTTTTGATGTGTGTACATGGTCCGTATTAAAAAATACGAGAATCGGTAGACTTTCGCAGTTTGTCGTAAATAGTCCCTGACCTTGAATAAGCATGTTTTTGCCATACCGAACCCTTCAAAACTTATTTCTAAGTTATGTAAAGGGTATTTAGGGTATGTTTAGCTCATGTCATTGTTCTGGAGTGTATGTTGCATTAAAGTGATTGCGTAACAGTTTACGAATTACTTCCAAAAAATCTTTGAGAGTTTGAAATTGTACATGGACTAAAATGAGAAAATGTCACATGTAGTTATACAATTCCGAAAATAAAACACAAGGTTTCATTGAATACGAAATTGTTTAGAATTGTACCATGGTTGAAAAGGCACAAATGTCACAGTCTCCCTTACTTTAGGAAATTTCGTCCCGAAATTTAATTAGAGGAAACTTGTGAGAATGTGGATGTTTCGCTTTCATGATTTACACTTGGTAGTTGAGTTGTGTTGTGCAGGATGACATAGCATTACACAAATTTCAGCTTATTTACGTGTAGATTGTGCGGGGGTCCACGACATCCATGTATTGGTTGCCACGAGGCTCACTACAGGAGGGCACATGGAAAACCGGTGTCTTATGTTTCACAGCTTCCACCTCCATCATACGTTGACGATTATGAATCAGAAATGGAGGATGACTATTATTCATATGGATACGATTGGGACGAGGAAGTTTATTATGAGGCAAGGATGGATGGTCTATGTTTTTGTTGTGGTCGCGATCACACTTATGATTATGATGTGTGCCCGGTGTATTCGAAAAACCCGAAGTATTGGAATAAAAAGATGATGGAAGCGCGCATCTATAGACCGTATCAGGGATATCGACAATATCATCCCGAAGAATATTCTGAGCCCGAGGGTGTTTATGTTTATGAGACCGAGGAGGAAAAAGAGCTTGCTGTATTGGAAGTAACTTTGTCCAAACTCGAGCAATATTTAGCAACACCCAACCTGTCCGATGAATACCGAATCAGCTGCTTAGTTTCTAAGTGTCATACTTTAAAATTGAAGATAGAGATAGAAGAACGCCTCTCACTATTACCTGACGATATTAGAGATTATTCTCACATGAAGGAGGAGGTTGTGGAGGATAATACCACACCAATGAGTCATTTATCTGATGAAGAGTCACTTGTAGATCAGATGATGTGTGCAGATTATGAGGTAGAGCAGGCTGATGGGATGGATATGTGTACCGAACCTCTTCCCATAATTCAAATTAACAAGTGTGGGGAAGAGGGTTCGAGAAACAAGATGAGAAGGGTGAAACTACCAGACATTAAGGTATATGTCATGAAGTGGACTAGCAAAGCCCGCAGGAGCAGCTTTAACATGCCAACTAGACTGACAAATCTATGGAGATGGCATGTAAATTTCCGGGCATTTGTTGGAAATGCTGCGGGTAAGTGTGCATTAAGACCACCATAACGCATATCAGGTATGGTCTGGCTGAAGACCTTTAAACTTAGCGCTCTCGGGAGGCAGCCCGAGGATGTAGAGTATTGTATTTGTGTTTTGTTTTGTTTTGCTTTGTTTGGTTTTGTTTTGTTTTGGTGTTGTGTTTGTGTGTTGGCAGGTTATTACGTTTCAATCCTCGCGGATGCAATGATTCAAGTGTGGGGATGTTTGGCAACATCCCTGTTGAGATATCGGCGAATCTAAGAGATGTTTTTGAACCGGTTCGATCACCGCAGCTGCATCACTACCAACACTGCTGATTTACTAATCAGGTCGTGTCTTGTTCTCATCTTGTGCCCCTTTGTATATATTCATGTTTAAGTTTTTTGTTGGGCGGTTGGGTGGTGTTTTGATGTGTTTAGTTTATGGGTTGTGAAGGAATTGGTGGTGTTTTTAATAATTAGAATTAAAAAAAAATACAAAAAAAAAAATAAATACAAAAAGAAATTTGGGATTTGAGAGTATTAGCGAAAGCTAATGTTGTTGGTTAAAAGCGATCTTTCCCTCAAAACCATACATTGGGACAATGTATCCCAAGTGTGGGGATGAGGGGAATTTTTTTGAGAATTTTAAAAATTGTGAAATCAAGCGAAAAATTGTCGAAATTTGAACACTTGATATTGTTCCATTTGACACACCAACACCCTTTCTAGTCATTTCTTGGTGAGTTTTGGGCCACACACATGATTAATAGAGATTATTTCTTTGGTTTGAGTGGCGGTGTGTGTATTGTGTTAATAGAACTTGTCTACGAATTCTTGTTAAATCCTAGAGTTAGCATGCTTTTGAAAATGATAGGGGACTTTTAGGTAGCCTCGTCTAGACGTGTGAGAGTGTGGGATTGGTGGGTTGGACCTCATACTTTACATATATGAGCTTGGTATTGTGAGGGGTGGGGGTTTAGGTCTTTAGAAAGCCATGTTTAAGCCTTATACCATTCGGTTGTGACCCGAACCTACTTCCTACAAAATTTTACCTATTGAGATGACCCGGTTTAGGAGATTTAGTATGTAGTATTGATGTTCTTGTATATATTGTTGAGTTTGATGTGTTATGAAAAAAAAATGAAAAAAAATGATGAAAAAAAAAGAAAAAAAAAAGAAAGAGAAAAATATGAAAAAAAAAAATATTTAGTTGCAATTGTAGTTGAGAATGTTGAAGAAGTTGTGTATATAATTGATGTTTGTTTTGTTTTGTAGTAGAAATAAAAACCGGGTCAAATCAATTAGCTCTCGCATATATATTCCACCATTTTCCTACCTTTACACCTAGCCCCGTTGCAACCCGCAAGTCCCTTTGATTCTAAAGCATGTTAGATATTTGTTAGGAGGAAACTTGATTTGTATACAAGCTTATTGTCGCGCACACACACACACGCATTGAGTGGTTTAGCATTATGTGCTAATATTTCTTGTCACCGAGAGATTTTTGTGAGGGGTGTGTCTTGTGGTATGATTGAAGGTTAGTAAAAGGACGATACATTTTAGCTTGGTTTGCATGTTGATCGCTTGTGGTTTTGAAATAGTTTTTGAATGGGTTGCTTGGGACAAGCAACGGGTAAGTGTGGGGATGTGACGGGTGGTCCGTAGGACAACCCTTAAATGAGCTAAATACGTGCATATCCCATATTTTACACGGTTATTTATCATGAATGTGATAACTATGGGTGTTCGTGTGTTTTACAGGTAAATCGCTTAATTTGGTTAAATTGGAACCCGTAGGCTACGGTGGGAACAGATAGTCGATGTTTACATTTGTTTTGTTTAAGGATTGAAAGGGTTTTCAACCTTAATAATTAAAAAGAACATGTTGGACGTTCACATACTGGCGGCTATAACATAGGTGACTTTGGGGAAAACTTTTATAAGAGACATCATCACATGATGGCAGAGGGGAGAGTCAACAATAATCATCACATCAAATACAACATTATACACACACTTCGAAAGCCACGTGAAGACATGGGCTGCTTGTTGGACTTTTGTGAAGAAGGGCATCACGTGAACAAGGGTTGTGAATTTGGATTGGGCCGCTAACAAAGAAGTGGACTTTTGGGATTGGGCCGCCAAACAACAGCAAACATCATCTGCAATTAAATCAAACATCATCATCTTTGGCGGCTGGTGAGAGAGCTTATCACACTTACACATATCATGTGAAGGCTTTTGAGAGGAATTATTATGATCACAATAGTCAACAACCTCAACAAACATCATCATCACAATATTTCAAACATCACGTGAGAAGGGGATCATGACTTTTGATGGCAGTCTCTTCTTGGAACATTAAAAAGAAAATCAAATCATCAAAGAAAGGGGGGCCACAATTATCATATAGTTCACGTGACTTCTTGGTGGATCTCTTTGACTGGGCCGCTATCACAAAGAGTCAACAAGCAACAAATCATGGGCACGGTTGACGGTTGAACAATGGGCCGCACATGGATTTGGGCGGCACATCTTGGGCCGACAACATTACATTACATCACCGTAGCTCAGACGAATATCACCGTAACATATTGAAGGTCACCGTAAATTACGGTGATACCGTAATTTACGGTGGAAGGTGCATCTGAAACGTAACTGCCTCATTAAAGTTAATTTTATTTGTGTCTTTTGAAAAATCTCATGATTGGACGGTTTTGGAAGGGTAGAGGGGCGATTTTTGGCTCTTCTCTTGTGTTCTGGAGTGGTCAAAACATGAATACTTTGTTTTTGATTTCAATAAACAAAGGTTTGATTGTGATGATGATTCACCACACTATGAGCGGCTAGGTTTGCTTGGTGATCGTCTCGGATGTAAGGTTTTATTTGTGACAATTATGTTTGTTCTTTAATTTCTGGAATATTAAACTGTGCATGTGTTATTAGTTTATTATGGTGTTCGATTGGTTGTTTGTAAATTGTTGATGTATGTTTGATCATAGTTCTAAACCATACGTTCTTGGTGCCGTTGGCAATCGAGATATCATGGGAGGGATTAGGGTTGGATATGTGTTGATTGGTCATCGGGTAACAACCTCGCGTTCTAGGAATCCGAGTACTTAGTTCCCTTTCATCACAAACAATTGATCTTGCATGAGCCATGTCTATGTGGTTCTTTCCAATTGAACATGAACGTTAGTTGTCCCTTAAAACCTGAAATTCGGGATGATCACTATCCTCTTATCTTGTTACAAAACTTAACTTTGATTTGTAATTTAATTTAGTTTAATCTAGTAATTAAATCCAATCGCCAAAACTCTTGAATTTATTTTATTTGCAATTAGATTAATTTAGTCAAGTTAGACATACATCGAGATAGCACATATTCCACAAACTCCCTGTGTTCGATACCCTCTTACCACTATCTATAGTTGTTTTTGGGATTAAATTTGATTGTGACCGCGACATCATGTCAAGGAAACTTGTGAGAATGTGGATGTTTCGCTTTCAATTGATCCTTCCGTTCCCTAAGTAAAACTCTAGGCCACGTTTGGATTTCCAGCGAACTTTGTCAATCATGTTCGTGTGTTTTATTCTAGGAATGAGTTCAGATTCGATGATTTAAACTTCATTCTAACAGACAAGTGCACGACATTTTCGATTGTACCGAGCCTCAAGAGAGCCATGTAAATGTCAAAGCGTTATTCTTGTTGTAGCAAAATACGAAGAGGGTGCGAACTTGAAAGGGAATTGGAGTTTCCAATAACGGATGGAAGAATGTATATAGAGGTTTCCTATGAAAGTGTAAGATAAAACAACATTGGTCAAGGTCCAGAACTTCTAGTAACTTAAGTAACGCCATGCTTGCAATGTAATAAGGAACACTTATATATAGGAAGTAACAGCGGCGTATCCACCATGCCCTTATTACATTGTTCCCGTTTCGTTATTCTTATCACTATAGGTTCTTACACATGATAAAACTTGCTATGGTTTCTATGCATCAAATTTTATAATTATGTATGCATCCATAATTACTCAATTGTTTTCATAGTCCGCATAGTTCATTTTACGATGTGTAGGGGAACAATCAAATGAATAAAAATGTGATGACTTGTCTCGACCACCAAAGGGTCTCTTTAACTAGATCAACGAATGATCTCTTTAACTAGACCACCAAAGGGTCTCTTTTACTAGATCACCAAAGGATCTCTTTAACTAGATCAACGATTGATCTCTTTAACTACACCAACAAAGGGTCTCTTTAACTAGATCAACAAATGATCTCTTAAACTAGATCAACGAATGATCTCTTTAACTAGACCCCCAAAGGGTCTCTTTAACTAGATCAACAAATGATCTCTTTAAGTAGACCACCAAAGGGTCTCTTTAACTAGATCAACACATGATCTCTTTAACTAGATCGACGAACGATCTCTTTAACTAGACCACCAAAGGGTCTCTTTAACTAGATCAACACATGATCTCTTTAACTAGATCGACGGGCGATCTCTTTAACTAGACCACCAAAGGGTCTCTTTAAATAGATCAACAAATGATCACTTTAACTAGATCAATGAATGATATCTTTAACTAGACCACCAAAGGGTCTCTTTAACTAGATCAACACATGATCTCTTTAACTAGATCAACGAATGATCTCTTTAACTTTGAATCAAGAATTGTTTCGGAATAGTACTTTAGAATCCAAGGGTCTAACTATTTGCTTAGAAAGGCCTATTAAGGATTTAAGATAGTACTTTAGATATCCTTCTATGAATCTAACATATTCAAATATGGAAGATTCTACAAGGATTTGGATAGTGAACATTTGAATCAACTAAACACATAATCATCAATTTGGTTATCAACTCGTACATACGCATTAAATTACACAAAGAATCCAATCAAGGACTTCAATTAGTACTTTAAACATCCACAAGAATCTAACTATGAAGATAGGAAGATCCTATAAGGATTTGTGACGTGTGTCGGTGTGAGTATATTTTTATGTCTATTCTTGGCTCTTTTTACTTGTCGATTTCAAGTTTTAAATTTATAAAACACGATATTCTACTATCACTCTACACACACGCTAGGGCAAGTGCACTCATCGTGAGCGTAGTATAGTGATGGCAAGATACCGAGGTCGTCCAAGGACACAAAAGCTTTTTGTACCGGCTTATCGTCAACGTCTAACCAAACCAAACATTGAGAAAAGATTTTTAAACTAATAAAAACAGAAAAATAATATAAAATAAAATACAAAACATATAGACAAGAAAGGATCACTTAGATCCAACTTATCATTCATGTACCCTTTTGATGATTTCCGCACTTTGGGCATTTTAAGAGATTATCTTTGTTATAGTAGTAGGCCACTCTTTTGAAGGCGACTTACCCTCAACCTAGTGGTTTGAGTCAGCAAGGATACAATCCCACTAGACCGGAATATTGAAAGATAATTATGTAAGTTATTAATGCAAAATGTGGTGGGCCCCCTGCCAGGGGCAGTCACCCTCAACCCGTTGGTCTAAGTCAGCAGGGAGACAGTCCCCGCGGGGTTGGTTTAAAGTTTTAATAGTAGTTTATGAATAAGTGTAACACCCCGTGTTTTCGAAAGTCAAAGTCAAGGTCAAAGTCAACGATCGATCGCGCGACTTGACTGATAGTGAATTATTTTATGTGTTTAACTTTAGTTGTATTATGTGGAGTAAGTGTCAGTAATCGCAGTAATCGACGTATGTTATTCGCTATTTAATCGACTTACGACTGTGAACTATAGGAAGTAACAATGCGATAAAGTTAACTAAAACGATACTTGAACTATGCTAATTGAATGGACATCGAATGGCAATCGCACTCGCAACTCAAAATACGCATTTTGGTTATTGTTATATGTGTGTGTGTGCCTTATGTGTTACTTGTGCATGTTTATTTATGTTATGTGTGGTAATTAATCGAAACGCAATCGCAATCGAACTCAATCGCAATCGAAACGGTATGGAAATTGGTAGAGAAGAGATAGTGCGAGATATGAGTAATTGGGATTAAAAGTAATTTGAATAGGAAACTCTATCGCATCGCTCACTCGAATCGCATCGCAACGCGCTACACACAAATCGAAACAGCAAAACTCGTCGCGCCGAGCACTCGAACCAGGTACCAGCCGACCTAACAGCCACCCGGCCGGACTGCCACCCGAGCGAGGTGCCATCCGACCGAGGAGCCACTCGGTCGGGCTGCCACCCGGGCGAGATGCCATCCGACCGACCAGCCCTTTCCATTTTGGGAATCCTATAAATACCCCTTGTCACTTTCATTCTTTCTACTTTTGGCAACTGACGTCCGACCAGCACGCTAACCTTGCTTTTTCTCCGATTTCTCGCAATCCCGGTAAGATCTTGTCCTAAATCTTGTACTTCCTTAATCTACACGCACTCCTACACCTTTCTATCTTTTGAATCTTAACTTTTAACCATGAAATCATCAAGATTCAAGGTGTTCTAGGATGATGTCATCATGTGTTCTTGAAGAACTTCATGTTTTGGCCTCAAACCACCAAGAACAACTTAGATCTAACCGATTTCCACAATAAACAAACAAAGATCTTTCATAGATCTAAACATATTCACGGTGAAAAGGATTGAGAGAAGGTTTTCCAAGTTTCTTTCAACACTTTTACACTCAATGCACTCCAAACCGATAGAATCGGAGCTCGTGCCAACTTACTACTCATTCATGTGGTTGGGATGGCTCAAGATCCGTATTCTATCAACGAGGTTAACGATTTCGGGTTAAACTTGGAACATCGTCTCGAACCGTCCACTGATCGGGTTTGGGTGATTCCTGTCCGGTCAGGAGCACCAAGTATGGACGAGGTTTTCTGTTGCTTAACACGTTGTCAAAGTATCTCGATAAAACGACAAACCATCAAAACAACCAAGTGTAAGACGAACAGGTCGACCAGGATGGAGTGCCATCCGATCGGACTGTTGTCCGAATGGACAGCCACTCGTACGACCGGCCACCCGTACGACTTGCACCTTGGTCCCACACTTAACTATTTTTGCCAACATTTGAAGTCTGAATGTTGAACGAATTGCTGTCCGATCGGACTACCATCCGATCGAACTGCCAACCGAATCATGAGACATTTAAACTTCCACACTAAAACAATTTTCAACATGTTCAATGCACCAAGGATGCCACCCGACCGAACGACCGTCCGATCGAGTGACACCCTGCTGTGAACTTGTTCTCACTGAAGTGCCCAACCGAACGGGTTACCGTCCGATCGAACGACCGTCCGATCGACCGACCTGAAAGGTAGAGATACTTCAATGTTTTCTAAATGCTACAACGAAAGCTTCAAAAGTCAAGCCATCATACACAAACACATCCTTCCCAAAGAAAGGAACAATCCACTCGAACAGTTATCCGACCGGATGACCGTCCGAACGGACTACCAACCGCACGACTGGCCGTCCGATCGGATTACCATCCGATCAAACTGCTGTCCGACTCACTTGTACCTTGCATCATTTTACGCGCCGCTTATCATTATACTATCGATCTGTTTAGGCTAACCTTACTCTCTAGCGCTCCCTTCAATCCATCAATCGCTGTGAGTATACTCGATCCCTTTTTGCTTTATGCACTTTTGGGTGTTACATACGTTACGAATATTGAAATCACATCGAACACACTACTCAACACTATTTAAACGCTAACCATTCCTGCATGTTATACGTGGCTTAATGAATGCTTGTTTGTTATGTTTACACATGGAATGTTGTCTACCTGCCTTAGCAACGATAGTACTATAGTTTGGACTCAGCACCCATTCACTAGGGGGTTGTTTAGGACAATTATTTGCATGGATTACAGTGGTGATCATGTATTACGAACTGCCTTGGGCAGTCAACCCACAGTCATTGGTATCGATAGATCTATGTCGATAACTAACGTGCTTCATTTCACTATGCGTACGTGCCGGTTATGCGTAAACGATTTCGAACTCTATATGCTATTATCAAACTTGTATGCTCACCTTTACACTATGTGTATTGACTATTACTTTAACGTATGTGACCGGTGCTTAAGTTGTTTATATGCTTAGCTTGCTGTGAACTTGAGGCAAGGAAAGCTCTAGGATGCTCTCTGTGCTGTAATTAAATCGAAGCTAGGAAAAGAGGTCCTAGAAACCAATAAATAAACTATCTATGTATAAATCTGAGTGGTCGGAACAGAACTACTTGACTAGATTTTGTCTGTAATAATTTATTTGCCTTTTAAGACATGGTTTGGGACATGTTACTTTAAATTAATTGGTAATGATAATTGTTATGGAAACTTCTGGACAATATGTTTCGCTCAGTGTCATACCCCGATGTTTCCGCCATCGGTTGGGGTGTGACAATAAGGGGTGCAAGTGATTTCTTACTCTCAGTCGTGCCAGTCATTCCCAGCCAATCCATGGAGTAGTACTAAACTTGCACCAGGTTCTCGCAGGGTCTATACACTGAACGAGACATAGAATTACCCAACCACCCTTCTAACTCCCTTCCTAGTAGTTAACATGCTTTATATAGACCGTAAAGACATGAATATGTGAATAAACGACATATGAAGAATGGTTGGATAAATTTGCCTTCAATATAAAAAACTAATTATTAAAGTCATTAATACATACCCAATTAAAAAGTTGCCAAAGATTGGAAATCATAAAAGAAATATATAAAAGATATGTCTTCACCAAGTGATGTAAGAATTTAGCCAAGCATGGACTTTGTTTGACAAAGATTCTTACGATCAACCTTGGATCCCGAGACTACACACACACTCTAAAGATGAAAAAAATGGATGTTGGCGGTGGATGATGGTGTTGTAGTGGTGGTGGAGTGGTGGCAAGTGATAGAGAAGTGGTTTGCCAAGGGATGAGTTGAAGTGAAACCAAGCATCCCTATTTATAGCTGAAAACAGAACGTCCACCACGGCCTGTGCCCGCCTGGCACGGCCCCGTGGCCATCAGTCTCTCTCTTCTACATTAACTGCAGTGTCAATGGCACGGCCTGTGGCCAATGTACTTGTTGTACTTCTTCAGATTCTGGAAACCAAGAGTTGACCACGCCCCTTGTTGCTTTGGCACGACCCCGTGTTGAGCTTGGAATTTGTCTTTTATTGTTGTCTCTTTCTGCTGCAGTGAATTCCCACCGGGCACGACCCGTGCTAGTGAGCACGACCCCATGCCAGAGCTTCTGTCTTTGTTATTTCTTGGTTTTGGATGTGGATGGGGGCTCGGCAATTTGCGTCAATCCTTCATTGCATTTTATGTTGGTTTTTGCTGACTTTTTGCTTCATTTGTTCTTTTAAGCTCTTTTAACCCTGTTTATTAAAAAGGAACAAAAAAACAATCTTTTTCCAACATTAGTACTAGAAAAGGGTTATGCTGATGTGTGCAAAATGTAACATATAAATTACATCAAATGAGGCATAAAACTAACACTTTTTTAGTGCTAATGTTGGAAAAAGTGTGTTTTTGTCTTCCTTTTGAATTTACAGGACCAAATGAGCTAAAACGAACAAAAGGAACAAATATACAGCCAAAACCAACATAAATACAAAGAAAAGGAATAAACGTGACATGCCCTGTCACACCCCGAATTATCAGAGTATTGGCGTGACTGGACTGGTATCTTCATTGCACAGCGGAAGCAAAATAAGCTAAGTCTTTTAGACATTGAACGCCCACTAAGTACTCGACTCTTCATGGTTCTCCTATTCCAACCGTGCCTTGTATTAGAAATGCAACCTGAGAAAGAAACATGCGAAAAATCAACATAAAGTTGAGCGAGTTCATAGTTTGTTTGTAAAAGATTTGAAATAAATCTTTTTGAATAACCGGTTTTGATGTTTTGTTGAGAAAATGTATTTAAAATCATTTTCTTATCGAGTTACTTGAAACTCTGAATGAAAACATAGTTTGTGTCACGTATAAATCAAGTTTTCATGTATAATTCAAGTATTCATGTGTACACCAAGTACTTTATGTATAATTCTAATCTTCTTGAGTACCCCACGTACTTCAAGTATAATTCTAATTTTCTTGAGTACCCCACGTACTTCAAGTATAATTCTAATTTTTTTTTCTTGAGTACCCCACGTACTTCAAGTATTAATCAAGTTTTAGTATGGTATGATTTTCATGTAATTAAAGTATTCCTGTAAATATCAGGATTGTTAATGGGTTGCAAGGCCATTAACATGTGACACGACATAGGAAGTCACCAAACCTTAGGCATTTAATTGGTATATTCTGAGACACAAAAGCACTACTCGATTCTCGCCCTCACCGAGAGTGTGGCTGCCCGGCACCCGTTAGATCTAACCTTTTGTTCTGCGGTCTAGGTATATTGTTGATTAATGGTGCTTCTGTACCCTATTCGTGACACTATTTCTCATAACGCATCCTACTTGGTTCTCGTCCTCACCAAGTGCGTTTCTTGTTATCATTTCTCATAACGCATCCTACTTGGTTCTCGTCCTCACCAAGTGCGTTTCTTGTTATCATTTCTTATAACGCATCCTACTTGGTTCTCGTCCTCACCAAGTGCGTATCTTATATTTTTATATTTTCATACCATAACTCATGTATTTTTAAACTCTTGTATTTGTATTTTCAGAAAAATACGCTTGTTTGGAAAACCGGTATAAATCATAAGCTTTTCGTAAACCATTTGTGTTCTTTGTAACATGGTTTAGAAATATATAATTCTTGTATGCTTTGCAAAAAGTGCATGTCTTTCCACCCCGAAAACATTTATAAAAGTGTAAAAATGTGGGGTTATGAACTCACCTGAATATTCCTGTGCAAAGCTAGCTAATTACGACTTCGTGATGTCGTTTCCAAGACTTGACTTGCTAGCGTGCATTCTACAATATTCCTAACACAGAATATCTACTAAGTTTCTAAATAACGCTGTAACTAACTACGTGTAATCGAGCTCTACCGAATCGTTAATCGAACGATTTGACGGTAAATTGTCAACTTAAAAGAAGCGAAGAAGTTATACTTGTTAGCTCGTTTTAAGAAGTCGTATGTTGATATAAAGGAATATTCGTATGAAAGTAATATATAATAAACTCGTATTATATATATTGTGTCTTGTGTATATTTGCCAAAAATATACGTATATGCCGTTTCGGCGTTTGTAATAAATATAAAAAGTTATATTTATTTTGCGAAAGTATCATCGAGTTGTTTGAAGTTTGAAATAAATATAAAACTATATTTATTTTTATAAGGGAATTCGTGTGGTATAAATATAAAAACTATATTTATTTCTATAAAACGAATTTGTCGAATTTCCGAAGTTCAAAACAACTATGTTTGTCGTTGTAAATATTTTCCGAATCGTTGTTTTCGTATGTTGTAAGTTGTTGTCGATGGAAACTTTATATTTGTATCTCGTAAAAGTCGCTTTATAACAATAGTTGTCGTTTTACAAGAAAAGCACGTTTTTATAATAAAACTCGTTTTATTTTACGGGTTTCCTCGAAAAACGGGCAGAGTTTCCTCTGTTTTAGGACGGTCCCGACAGCTAGATGTCGATATATTTGTCAAGATTCAACAACAATCAAACAATATATCAAATTCGCCAATATTTCATAAAAACGTAAACTATAATCATGTCGGTTCGAGCTTGTTTCACACGTAATATAAAAAAATAACAAATATTAAACGCGTGATTAGTTTTTACCGAGTCTTCTAGTCGAAACGTCGAGCCGCTTAACTGAGTTGACCGAGTCAACTGAGTTGACTCGGTTTGACCGCGTTGACCGAGTTGAGTTGACCTGAGACGAGTCTTGACCCGACACCTGAGACCACCTCTACTGTCGTGACAACAAAACCACAGAATCATCATCTTCAGCAAATCTTCGTAAAAGAAACCAAGGGAAAGAAACGGGAGGGTTTACCGTGACATTGATGGACCAATACACCACCACCGCCGTGTCTTGCCGGCGACCACCCGAAACCCGAACCGCTTGACTCGTGTTGACTGAACCCGAACGGACCACCGAGGTGTGGTGGCCGGTCTCACGAACGTGAGCTTGTCGGAAGGAAATACAAATCGCCGCCACCTCCCGTGCCATCACAATAGCCGACGACCACCGGATAATAGAACCGACCGGCGGTCCGAGACTCCGACCGCCGGTTCCCTATCTCTCTCGGTCTCTCTCTCTTCTCTGTACCGTCACCGCCACTCAAGGCCCTCACCGGACCACCGAGGTGTGGTGGCCGGTCTCACGAACGTCGTCAGCTCCCGGTTACCGGTCATCGGTGTCGGCCCGGATGTGGGTTACCGAGAACCGAGAATAAAAAGGGGGTGTTGTGTCGCTGACTATCGTCTGCCGCCGAGCACCGTCACCTAAGGTGGTGGTCGGTCAGCCTCTTTTGTCTTCGTCGTCAGAGAGAGAACCGAGAATGTGGAGATATCAGTGTATTGAGTTTGTTTGATTTGTGTGTGTATTATAAGTTACAGACAAAAGAGGGGATGGGTGCTTGGCTTTGGGAGGGCATGGGTTTTATACTTATTTTTATGGGCAATAACTAATGTTATTTAATTTTGTCTAGTGGTTCTTATAACAATTTATTAACCATCAGTCTCTATGTTTCAATCTTTAGAGACAAAATCTCTTGGAGAGATTTGTAGGGATTTTGGGGATCTTGTGTAATCCAAATAAATCTTTTGTACAGATTTTGTAGGATTTAGTATAGATTTGTCAAGATTTTAAGATCTTAAGGAAAGATCTAGTATTGTATGTGTAGGTTTAGGCTTGTGGGTGTTGGCCTTGGGCCCAGGGCCCACAAAGCCCATCTTATGTAAAAGTGGCCCGTAATTCCTACGAGACCTGATATCGCAATCCAAACTTCACATGCATAAAAATATTCGTGTAACATCCATATTTGTCGGTGTCGTCAGCATTTTGCACGGTATCAGTCCGTTGTCGCGTCATATTTAGCAGATTTCCCATAAATCACCACACGCGCACTGTATAGCTGAACAAACGTTTCTGGGCACTCCAAGGGCCTGTTTAAGTTAATTAGCGTCGTAAGCAATATTTATTATCGCGTTAATCGCCAGTTAATTACGTAATTAAGGGCGTAAATTACCGGTTGTCACATTCTCCCCCTGTTAATAAAATTTCGTCCTCGAAATTTAGACTACGTCAACTCCCTTGAGTTACGTTATGCGTAGAAGATATGAATAGTACCCAAGTGAACGATCATGAAATCGAATCAAGACTTATTCGAATGATGTGAATTCAATGACGTATCGCAAGACACAAATGAATTCTAGAAATGATTGCATCCAATCAATGAATTTAGATTTCAACAAGCTCAAATGTAATAGTTTGCATGAAACGCTCGATCATGATCAACCCAAGCTGCAAGTTCTACCGACGCCACAAGGTGTCGTAGTGAATGAAACAATTCAAATATAGCGGTGATCGAACAAGTATCACCTGTGTTTTGCATAAATTAGCCCAAGCTACAAGTTTGTACTGACACTACAAGGTGTCGAAATCAACAAACGACTTAATGAAGTCGTAGACCAAATAAATCTACCACGGCTCGGAACAATGAAACGCTTGTTAAAACGAATTCGAATATGATGCTTTCAATACATCATATGGTGTCTTGAATTGAATATGTGTAATGAACAAGTTCAAACAATTGAATTTTTGATTTTCGGCGCAAGCTGACAATAATTACATGTATTGACAAGAAAACTTTCGGCATGGCCACAAAGAAATGCCATGTATCTTGAAAAAGAAAAGAATTCTTAAGAAAACGTGTTGACTTGAGAACAAAGAAGCCAACAATTTCAATAATGCGGGTCATTTGAGTCACAAGCGAAATAATATTTGAACTTTAATGAAACGCTTTATTCGAAACAAAGCCACATGCGTAACAAACGATGCATGTGTAACATATGAATTTTCAAGATATGAAACAAATGAATATTCGCTATACTGAAAGAAATGGTCGTGACACAATGACCATTAAGAGGAGTAGAGATACAAAAATCTACTCAGTAAATGTGAAAGTCGAAATTTCAATAAAAGAAATTTAAGGACTTTACCTGGGGTTGCATGTGATAACCAGTTGTTAGGTAACATTACCATGGAATGTCAAACATAGCGTATTCGTCGTTAATGCGATAGGGGGAATGCGGAGACATACGTCTTCTCCCTGGCGTGATTCGTGTCATTGCAGGACCGCGTGCCAAACCGCCGCTTCCTGATCGATAGTTTTCGTGCTGACAGGATCTAGCGTCGTTGCTGAATTGCGCCATCGTGTCTTTTCTAAGGCATCGCCTTGATAGTCGTATGTGACATACTTCAACCTCCGTTGATCGAGTTCTCGTGTACTTTTGCACGCTCGTGCTTCGTTTTGCGTAGGTTACCTGCTCGGCTAAATAGCATAGATGACATAAAAATGGCGTTTGCCCGAGTTAATAAACGTGGTACCTACGTGATGACCTTTAATGAACTTCAACATGAGTTTCCGAAGGTCTTAAATGCATGTTTTCTAATTTCTCAGAGTTTTGTACACTGTATGCGACTGTTTTTGTGTACTGTGTGTAAGACACCACTTTAGCGTATGTTTGAAAACGACATTTTGACTGTTTGTTCTTCGGCAACGGTTGGAGCCCATATTCGAGTACTATGCGTTCTGTACGTATTCAGTGTTGTAATAATCTAAGTCCCCAGAGAAATATGAGGTTAGAGCCTAGGTATCTCTACAGAGAACCCTATTCGTTGTAACCTATAGCTCTGATACCAATCTGTCACACCCCGAATTATCAGAGTATTGGCGTGACTGGACTGGTATCTTCATTGCACAGCGGAAGCAAAATAAGCTAAGTCTTTTAGACATTGAACGCCCACTAAGTACTCGACTCTTCATGGTTCTCCTATTCCAACCGTGCCTTGTATTAGAAATGCAACCTGAGAAAGAAACATGCGAAAAATCAACATAAAGTTGAGCGAGTTCATAGTTTGTTTGTAAAAGATTTGAAATAAATCTTTTTGAATAACCGGTTTTTGATGTTTTGTTGAGAAAATATATTTAAAATCATTTTCTTATCGAGTTACTTGAAACTCTGAATGAAAACATAGTTTGTGTCACGTATAAATCAAGTTTTCATGTATAATTCAAGTATTCATGTGTACACCAAGTACTTTATGTATAATTCTAATCTTCTTGAGTACCCCACGTACTTCAAGTATAATTCTAATTTTCTTGAGTACCCCACGTACTTCAAGTATAATTCTAATTTTCTTTTCTTGAGTACCCCACGTACTTCAAGTATTAATCAAGTTTTAGTATGGTATGAATTTCATGTAATTAAAGTATTCCTGTAAATATAAGGATTGTTAATGGGTTGCAAGGCCATTAACATGTGACACGACATAGGAAGTCACCAAACCTTAGGCATTTAATTGGTATATTCTGAGACACAAAAGCACTACTCGATTCTCGCCCTCACCGAGAGTGTGGCTGCCCGGCACCCGTTAGATCTAACCTTTTGTTCTGCGGTCTAGGTATATTGTTGATTAATGGTGCTTCTGTACCCTATTCGTGACACTATTTCTCATAACGCATCCTACTTGGTTCTCGTCCTCACCAAGTGCGTTTCTTGTTATCATTTCTCATAACGCATCCTACTTGGTTCTCGTCCTCACCAAGTGCGTTTCTTGTTATCATTTCTTATAACGCATCCTACTTGGTTCTCGTCCTCACCAAGTGCGTATCTTATATTTTTATATTTTCATACCATAACTCATGTATTTTTAAACTCTTGTATTTGTATTTTCAGAAAAATACGCTTGTTTGGAAAACCAGTATAAATCATAAGCTTTTCGTAAACCATTTGTGTTCTTTGTAACATGGTTTAGAAATATATAATTCTTGTATGCTTTGCAAAAAGTGCATGTCTTTCCACCCCGAAAACATTTATAAAAGTGTAAAAATGTGGGGTTATGAACTCACCTGAATATTCCTGTGCAAAGCTAGCTAATTACGACTTCGTGATGTCGTTTCCAAGACTTGACTTGCTAGCGTGCATTCTACAATATTCCTAACACGGAATATGTAATAAGTTTCTAAATAATGCAGTAACTAACTACGTGTAATCGAGCTCTACCGGATCGTTAATCGAACGATTTGACGGTAAATTGTCAACTTAAAAGAAGCGAAGAAGTTATACTTGTTAGCTCGTTTTAAGAAGTCGTATGTTGATATAAAGGAATATTCGTATGAAAGTAATATATAATAAACTCGTATTATATATATTGCGTCTTGTGTATATTTGCCAAAAATATACGTATATGCCGTTTCGGCGTTTGTAATAAATATAAAAAGTTATATTTATTTTGCGAAAGTATCATCGAGTTGTTTGAAGTTTGAAATAAATATAAAACTATATTTATTTTTATAAGGGAATTCGTGTGGTATAAATATAAAAACTATATTTATTTCTATAAAACGAATTTGTCGAATTTCCGAAGTTCAAAACAACTATGTTTGTCGTTGTAAATATTTTCCGAATCGTTGTTTTCGTAAGTTGTAAGTTGTTGTCGAAGGAAACTTTATATTTGTATCTCGTAAAAGTCGCTTTATAACAATAGTTGTCGTTTTACAAGAAAAGCACGTTTTTATAATAAAACTCGTTTTATTTTACGGGTTTTCTCGAAAAACGGGCAGAGTTTCCTCTGTTTTAGGACGGTCCCGACAGCTAGATATCGATATATTTGTCAAGATTCAACAACAATCAAACAATATATCAAATTCGCCAATATTTCATAAAAACGTAAACTATAATCATGTCGGTTCGAGCTTGTTTCACACGTAATATAAAAAAATAACAAATATTAAACGCGTGATTAGTTTTTACCGAGTCTTCTAGTCGAAACGTCGAGCCGCTTAACTGAGTTGACCAAGTCAACTGAGTTGACTCGGTTTGACCGCGTTGACCGAGTTGAGTTGACCTGAGACGAGTCTTGACCCGACACTTGAGACCACCTCTACTGTCGTGACAACAAAACCACAGAATCATCATCTTCAGCAAATCTTCGTAAAAGAAACCAAGGGAAAGAAACGGGAGGGTTTACCGTGACATTGTTGGACCAATACACCACCACCGCCGTGTCTTGCCGGCGACCACCCGAAACCCGAACCGCTTGACTCGTGTTGACTGAACCCGAACGGACCAAATCCGACCCGAACCATACCCGCATCCGACCTGAACCGTGAGCTTGTCGAAAGGAAATACAAACCGCCGCCACCTCCCGTGCCATCACCATAGCCGACGACCACCGGATAATAGAACCGACCGGCGGTCCGAGACTCCGACCGCCGGTTCCCTATCTCTCTCGGTCTCTCTCTCTTCTCTGTACCGTCACCGCCACTCAAGGCCCTCACCGGACCACCGAGGTGTGGTGGCCGGTCTCACGAACGTCGTCAGCTCCCGGTTACCGGTCATCGGTGTCGGCCCGGATGTGGGTTACCGAGAACCGAGAAGAAAATGGGGGGTGTTGTGTCGCTGACTATCGTCTGCCGCCGAGCACCGTCACCTAAGGTGGTGGTCGGTCGGCCTCTTTTGTCTTCGTCGTCAGAGAGAGAACCGAGAAGGTGGAGATATCAGTGTATTGAGTTTGTTTGATTTGTGTGTGTATTATAAGTTACAGACAAAAGAGGGGATGGGTGCTTGGCTATGGGAGGGCATGGGTTTTATACTTATTTTTATGGGCAATAACTAATGTTATTTAATTTTGTCTAGTGGTTCTTATAACAATTTATTAACCATAAGTCTCTCTGTTTCAATCTTTAGAGACAAAATCTCTTGGAGAGATTTATAGGGATTTTGGGGATCTTGTGTAATCCAAATAAATCTTTTGTACAGATTTTGTAGGATTTAGTATAGATTTGTCAAGATTTTAAGATCTTAAGGAAAGATCTAGTATTGTATGTGTAGGTTTAGGCTTGTGGGTGTTGGGCTTGGGCCCAGGGCCCACAAAGCCCATCTTATGTAAAAGTGGCCCGTAATTCCTACGAGACCTGATATCGCAATCCAAACTTCACATGCATAAAAATATTCGTGTAACATCCATATTTGTCGGTGTCGTCAGCATTTTGCACGGTATCAGTCCGTTGTCGCGTCATATTTAGCAGATTTCCCATAAATCACCACACGCGCACTGTATAGCTGAACAAACGTTTCTGGGCACTCCAAGGGCCTGTTTAAGTTAATTAGCGTCGTAAGCACTATTTATTATCGCGTTAATCGCCAGTTAATTACGTAATTAAGGGTGTAAATTACCAGTTGTCACATGCCCGACCCCTTGGCAGCATCCCCAAAGCAAAAGCAAAAGCAAAACCAAGACAACAGAGGACTGACCACGGGGCCGTGCCCACTAGACACGGGGGTGTGGTCAGGTGCCTGTTAAGAAGACAAACCTGTAGAAGCTTCTACGCCCACCACGGGGGCGTGCCCAGCTCAACACGGGGCGTGGTCAACGCAAAGATACGCAGAATCTTGTAAAATCTTGATAGTACAGATACGATTCTAACCACGGGGCCGTGTGGGACCCTATGCTGACAACTGCATTTAATGAAGGAAGAGAAAAGGCTGGCCACGGGGGCGTGCCCACTGGACACGGGGTTGTGGCCAGAGCTCTGTGCAGGCTATAAATAGGGGTGCTTGGCTCACTTCAATGGCATCCCTTGGCAAACCACCACTCCACCACCACTACAACACCAACACCCACCACCATCATCCATCATCTATCTTTAGAGTGTGTAGTAGTCTCGGGATCCAAGATTGATAGTAAGAGTTCTTACCAATCAAAGGCCATGTTTGGTTAAGCCTCTTACATCACTTGGTGAAGACAAATCTTTTATGTATTACTTTTGATTTTTAATCTTTCGACACTTTTTATTTGGTTTTGTATTAATGACTTTAATAACTAGTTTCTTATGTTGAAGTTTAATTTTCTTTATCATTTGTCTGTGGTGTCTTGACGTTACTTTACTGTCTAAATAAAGTAAAAGATTGCACCATTCATGTCTCTACGGTGTATATAGAGATATGTTGGCTACCTGGTCGGGTGTTAAGGGAATGGTTTAGTAAGGTTCTTGCCTTGTTCAGTGTATAGATCCTGCAAGGACCTAGTTCAAGCTTACTAGGACCTCCTTCAATACCCACTAGTATTGGATGGTGGGGTGCGAATAGCTTGAACCCCTCATATGTAAACTACTATTAATACATTAAACCGGCTACTTGGGATTGTATCCCTGCTGACTCAAACCACTTAGCCGAGGGTAACGTCACATTCAAAAGAGGGGCCTACCACTTTTCGCATTAATAACTTAATTAATTATCTTTCAATATTCCGACCCTTTGGGATTGTATCCTTGCTGACTCAAACCATTGGGTTGAGGGTAACACCACATTCAAAAGAGGGGCCTACTACTATAACTAAGATAATCTCTTAAAAAGTCCGAAAGTGCGAAAATCATCAAAGGATACATTAAAGGCGAGTCGGATCCAAGTGATTCATCTTGTCTATCTGTTTTTATTTTATTTCTGCATTTTTTAGTTTTTATTTTTCATGTTTCAAATCTTTTCTCAAAAATTTAAATTGATTAGACGTTGAGGATAAACCGGTACTAAAATTCTTGTGTCCTTGGACGACCTCGGTGTCTTACCAACGCTATATTACGCTCACGATGGGTGCACTTGCCCAAGTGTGTGTTTATTGTTAGTAGAATATCGTGTTTTATAAATTTAAAACTTGTTTAATGCGTAAATGGGCCCAAAATATTAATAAAATCATATCACACCTAATGCACACCAAGTTTTTGGCGCCGTTGCTGGGGACACAAGGATTTTAAGAAATTTTGGAATCAACGGCCTAATTATTTTTACTTATTTTTCTATTTTTTTAGGATTTCTTAATTTTTCAGTTTCTGCAGACTTCAGCACGGGACGTGCTCAGCCAGACACGGGGCCGTGTCCATGAATGTTACTGGTAATCATGTTTTAAGTCAGACAGAAGCTGACCACGGGGCCGTGCCCATTGAACACGCCCCCGTGTCCAAACTTCAGTTGCCGAAAACAGAACCGTAAGATCCCGACGGTTGGTAATTTCTGACAAAAATATTAGTGATATTGATTATTTTTACTTTCGCTCCTCTTACGGTAAATGGTGACAAATATGTAGTGGATTTCATAAAGATTTAGAATGTTAATTTCTAAATTACACTCCTCACTATTTAGACCTATCGTTTCCCTGTAACTTAAGATATGCGAAAGCAAAAACGATCCTTATCTCTCCCCCGAAGGCCCTCAACCAATTCTTTTAGATGACATAACTTCTGAAGAATTATGCCAGCTCGAATAAATAATTCTCCAAAAATTAAAAGAGCTTGTGATGAAAATAAGTTATTCATCACAAGACGACGATCAAGGAGAATTATTGGGGTCGCATTCGGATTCTAACAACATCAACGATACCGACAGCACCTCTAACTCTTATGAGGATATGAGCGATAGTCGGCCCTGTGTTGATTGTGCCGTGAAGGACTCTCCATCGGTCTCCACCGATGCGTTCATAGACCTGAGCAATTCGATATATACCTTCTTTAACGAGAGCCCGGATAAGGGGAATAAAGGTCGGTTTCGCCCACCGGTATTTAGCTTAGGTTTTACCCTTTCCGATAACCTCTTGCGTTCTTGTTTAAATCAAGAGTAATTAAGGTACCTTAGGAACTTTGGTGTTGTTCCCTCCAGTAAGGAACCTCCCGATCTGGACAAAATCCTTAGAAATAAGACGAAACTTTATAAAACTCTCTAGCCACGGGGTCGTGTCCAGGTCAACACGCCCCGTGCCCACCTCAAAATTGACCACGGGGTCGTGTCCAGGCCAACACGCCCCGTGTTCAGAATACGGACAAAATATGTCAGAATCTTGTCTGACCACGGGGCCGTGTCCAGCCAACACGGGGCCGTGGTCAGCGTGCTGTCGTTTTCTATAAAGTCAGCATGATTCCTGCACATTTGGACCCATTCCAAAGACCAAGATTTGTTGGGATCTTCACACATACCCTACAAGGTATATTCCAAAGAAGGTTCTCAACAACCATCTTGTCTTTACCACTTTTGTCTCTTGTCTTCTTTTCCAAAAACTCCTCAAACCTCCATTAAAGCTTGAAACTTCCATGGCTTCAAGCTTTATTGTGATATTTTCTAGGTTTTTAACCAAGGAATCTTATTAAAAATAAGTTTTATAACACTGTTTTAATTTATTTATGCTCAGAAATGTCTCAAAAATCAGAAAAATAATTTAAACCAATAAGATTCCTTGATTCAAAAATTTGTAGAATGGTGGCCACGGGGCCGTGCCCAGCGGACACGGAGCCGTGGCCGGAGTTACAGTTTCATTATTTTGAACTCTTTAGACTTGTTTTCTTAGAATGTCGAGCCAAAACAGCGGGACATCTTCAGCTCACTCGAGAAACAGTCGCAGAGAAAGAAGGCCATCGATAGAAGTGACCCTTGTGCGTTATGTAATGGCGCTAAGAGAAGCACTCGATGAGATGACATCCGTGGAGGAGGTTCTTATTGACCGTATCAACTATCTAACTATCACACCCCAACCAATGGCGGAATCATCGGAGTGGGACTTGTTCAAGATTGCCAGTGACTTCATAACACTATTTGTGACAAGTATTTAAATAACAAATTTCCATCTCATTTCTAAAGAGTCAATTACAAAGGTTTGAAATAAATGCAACATGAGTAACGAAATACAATACAATAAGAATACAAATTTAAAGTGTGTATCTAAGCATCCTACTAGATTCCATGCATCACCAACATCATCGCTAAACCTGCAACATGTTTTAAAAGTGTAGTTCAATACAAAAAGTATTGGCGAGCATACAAGTTTGGTGCGTAGTATATAAGGATAAAAATGATAAGGAACAATCCACATGGCAAACCTAGTTATCAAGATTAACGTATAAACTGGCATGCGATTTACAAGTCAACCCTCTGTTTACGCAAGTATGAATGAAAATTTAACATGACCACTAGTCTACTGGCGATGCGTTACTCTTATAACGCTATACATGTTAAATGGAGGCTCGTACGAAGCTAATGACAAGTTCATCACATAAGTATGGTCCAGAAAACACGAATCAAGCATAACAAATAGTAAGCATGTATTGGATTGTTTGTTTGTACATTTGCATAAGAATATGTATAGTATGTGTGTTTTGTATATAATAACATGTTACACCCAAAAGTGTGAAAACGGTAAAATGGGTCAAGTGTACTCACAAAATTTGCATATGCTTTTCGATTATCCAATGTGATAAAGTTGTTGAGGTTAGAAGGTTGAATATGTTCGATTAGGGATTTTTAAGACACGGATACATTTGGTCTAAAGATGTGAAGTTTAAAGTGCACGAAAAGTATGTATATGAAAAGTAATCACCTTGTACACATAGCACATGTTCTTGACACTATTAAAACTCAAAAGAGTTTGTAGGATTTCATGGATTAAAGGTCCATTAGAATCATAACAAGTGTATAGTCATAGATGATGTAACATGTTCTTGACAAATAGCTACTAAGTTATCATCAAGCTTAGTTACTTAGATATATATATATATATATATATATATATGTGTGTGTGGAATACATAGGTAATATAAAGATTACAAAGTCCTAATGGTCAAGTATGAGGTAGAAGATTAAGATCTTCATTTAGGTACCTCTATGTATCATGAAAATCATGTAGGAAGTAGGAAGAACAAGCTTCCATTTAGGCACCGCTTATATGCTCACCACTGCACTTGATGTAAAACATACAAGGAGGGTCATGAACTATGAATAATACAAGAATGTAAATGTCTACTCAATAAGAAATCATCAAGTAATGTGGGGATTTTATGTTGGACAACCCAAGTTGGTCCATAATCACACCTTCATCAAGCTTAAAGCTTGAACATCACTTGTGGGTTAAAAACCCTAACTAAAACAGAAAGTCTGTGAGGTTTTAACCTCTGATTTAACATGTCTCAGCCTTGTTTTTAAGCCCAACTAACCATTCATTTGATTATGAGCATTAGGACATAGGTTTGAGATGAGAAAACCTAAGTTTGGTTAAGTTTAGCACAGATTAAATGAAAACAGAAACGAACAGTGGACTTTGGAGCATTTTTGCCAGAGTTCCAGGGACTTATTTACTGTGAAATACCCACGGAATCGAAGCTAAGGTCGATCCAAGTGCATAGGAAAAAGAATGAGCTAAAATAGACAAGAAATGAGTAAGTTATGCTTACTTTAGTAAAGGATAGTGCTTCTGTCCGAACTTGAAGTTTCAGCTGCGTTTTTGGTGTTTTGGGAGAGATTTAGAGGAGTTTGTAAAGTGTTTAGGACTTGGATTAGTGTGGTATTTATAGGGGAAGGGTTGGGGTTAGTGGTTGTGAGTTTTTAATGCAAGAAACACACATTGGAAGCAACAAACACACCAAAATGGCCCAATCCCGTAAGCTGAAACATGCTGGTCTCGGATTCACTGTTCACGTGGGCCGCGTAGGGAACAGGGTTAGTTTACACGGGCCGTGACAAGGGGGCTGGAGACCAAGTTTTGATTATTTGCAATTTGGCCCCTATAGTTTGCTAATTAGGGTTTTAAGGCTTTTTAGGGACTATTTTCGCCATAAAAACATAGTTTAAGGGAAAATCAAGTATGAAGAACATAAACCAAGTATAATTAAGCATATGAAGGTCGTATTTAAATATCGTTTACAATCAAAACACGTTTTATGCATAAGTTTCACATATTTGAAAGTTTAGCACATAGTTTCCAAGAATTACGAATAAGCATCATTTGTTTCACGAAATTACATGTATGAGCATGTATAAAGTATGATTTAACATGAAGTTAAAGAAATACGAGTTCTAGTTATAATCCAAGTCTCGGTTTTACATTGATTATAATGAAGGAACAATTACAAGGTTATAAGGTTTCCAAAAATAGAATTTTTAGCAAGGGTTTCCAAATATAGAAAGTATGAAAACGCAGGGCATTACAGTCTCCCCTCCTTTAGGAAATTTCATCCCGAAATTTATTCAAGAGGAAGACTTGAAAGAGTTTTGGTAAAAGTGATTATTTAAAACTAAGACTTGGAAATTTTGAAATGTTTTGAAAAGTACGAAATTTTGGGAGAATAGCAAAATAGCTTTGTAAGAGGATTTGTTTGGCTAAAATGGTTTCGAGGCATAAGCATGGGTGAAACATGTATAGGTAAAACAATTTTGAATAGCTAAATTTGGAGTTGTTTTACAAATGTATTGTATTTACGAAGGAGGCCTTTATAAAATAGTTTGTAATCAATACAAGTGAGATAGGTTGTGTAGGAAGTTTTAAGGGTAGTATAAAACCACATATTCATAAAATTTGCTTTTCGAGTGGAACGAGAAAATTTGGTAAAATAAAGTATTAACGGCCTACTAAATACGTTTACACAAGAATAAAGAATAGAAAGACGGTTTTAAAGGTAATGAGATAAGTTAGGATTCGAATGTTTAAACGAGCTTGATCGTGAACGAGGTTTGTATGAAAGAGAAGGATAATGTAGAATAATACGAGTATAGAAGTGAACGATTGACTCTCTAAAGGATGCAAGCATAAGAATAGCATAAGTGTTGGATAGATGGAAGTAGCGTGTTAAAAATGAAGTCTCGTCGTGGATAATCGGATATAACGCGTTTGCGAGTTGTTTAAAGTTTGAATTAGGTTCAAAAGGTCTGCAAAACACTGAATTTCTCATGGCATGTTTTACGAAAATTTGGTAACATGGTGAAAATACTTATATATAGGAAGTACCAGCGGCGTATCCACCATGTTTTGACCATGTTACGTTCGTTTCATATTCGGTGTCGTGTTACGTTCTGTGTCTTACCATACACAGTAGTACACCCTATGGTTCTCATGAGCCAATCACTATAATCCCGTGTGCACCCGCGATTATTGTGATCATTGCATGATCCGCATAGCTTGTACTAGTTGTGTATGAATCAGGGTATACATAATTTAAAAAAAGTAAGTATGTGTACGTATAAGAATTTAGTATATATGCAAGTCCATGCTTAAGTATGTATGAGACCCACGCAAGCGAATCCCTCGGATTACGCTCGCGTACAGGTACGAATGTATGAATCATGTGTATGAATGAAAGTATGAGCATAAGTATAAGTTTAAGTATGAATATGCACGTAAGTATGAGTATAAACATAAAACGTACGAGTAGTATGAGTATACATATAAGCATGAAACGTATGAATATAAGTATAAGCATGAAACGTATGAGTATAAGTATGAATACGATTATAAGTATAAGCATAAAATGTATTGTTATGAATATGAGTGTGAGTATGAATACTAATGATTGCGTATATAGTATTAATTGAAACATAACAAATTTAAGCATTTAAAAGTGCTCAAAAGGTTGAGCATGTAAATACGAATGATATAAATGAAATTGTCGCGATGAAACGACTAAAACGTGTATGATGATATGCATGTATAGTTGTTTAAACGAATCGTTGGGTTTATCGAATCAAAACAGTTTGAGTTTAATTCCAAGGTAGAATATAGTTAGTAAATGTAAGACAATTTAAAGTATTCATTGGGTATGCATAACGTGTTTTGTAATGAATGGAAATGCTACTTTTGTTTTAAAAAGTTTACGTATGTTGAAAATTGTCGGTCCCCATGAAGTCTTCTAGCCCACGTGTTTAGAAATTTGAATGGCGAATTAAGCGGTGTAGAAAAAGTTTTCAAAAATAATAAGTTCGCTTCATTTGCACCAAAATAAGAAATTTTAAATTTTGGAGGTTCTTGTGAAAACGTTGATCCTTAGAAAGGAAATTTAGTAAAAGGGCTTAAAAAAATTAACAAATGATTTGTTGATGTTGAAAAGAGTCTTTGGTAAAACGATCATATAACATCCATAAGATCTTATAAGTGTGTGAGAAAGGTTGGTTTGATCTCCGATTGAGAATGAAAGTCTTTAGTTTGGTGATATAACATGAGTGCGTTTTAGTGATTAAGTCGAATATGAAGTTCATGGGCAAGGGATTCATTGGACCGATTAAATTGATAGGTAGCATTTCGTAAGGTTTGGAAATTTGTGTATTAAAACGTTTAAGACATGATTAAGAATCTCGTGTATATGAGTTAAGTGAAAATAGGTTGTAGGATAAGAAGTACGTTTGATGACACAATGTATTTTGAAATAAATATTGGTAGATATGTTGATAAATGATAAATGATCTAGGTATAAAACATGATCGGGTTTGCATAATAAAATATTTTGAAGGAAAGTTTTGGTAGCGATCACCTTGGTAAGGGAATCACCCCTAACTCGTTGGTGAGTTCGTTTTAAGAAAATAAGGAGTGGAGTTAATCGTCAAGGTAAGGAAATCACTCTTATCTCGATGATATGTCTCCATTTGTCGTTACAAGGAATATGAATTTAAAATTTTATGAAATCATGCATATGTATAAATGTATGCAATGATTTAATATGTTGTGTGTGTGAAAAGAGAATATCAGAAATAAATTTTGAATTTGAAAGGTTGCATCATATAAGATAAATAATAGAAACACATGTTTGATTAAAATTTGGATGGTTCCAAAACGGAACTTTGACTAACCAAAGTGGTCGAAAAGTCTTTTGAATTTGAGGAGCATGCCTTGGCCTAATAGGTAAAATACTCACGCCGACAAGCCGGTTAACAGTATTTACCCTTTCGGTTACTACATGTCCCAAATCAATTAAAATTTTGAGACTTGGCGGGATTTATGAAAAATCGAGGAGTGGAACTAGTCGACAAGGTGCTGGTTTCACCCCTAGCTTGGCGATTTCGTACCCTAAGTGTGGTTGTTACTCGTCGGGTTAAAATTTAATTTCGACACGTTGACGAGGGTCCACTAGAATTTGAAATTGAAATTCTTCATCAAGATGAGGACTTCACTCCTAGCTTGATGATGAATCTCGTATAAAAAGAATAGGTAGATTGAGAGTCGTTCACCAAATTGTGGGTTTCACGCCTAGCTTGGTGAAGTTGTCTCATTTGTATAATGCGAGTGTTTGCGGATTTAGAATAGTCGAGTAAAATGTATGAGGAAAAAGCGTATGTTGAAGATTAAACAACAAGTATAAACATGTCAAGAATGGCACATGAAGATTGAAGTATTAAAACAAATATTAACACATAATAAAACATGTATTAACACATAAGAATTGTATGTCAAGTATTAACACATAAGTGACATATATGTTTAAAGATCAAAAAGAGAATAAATAATGAGCAAATAAAGTAACATGCAAGTAGTTCAAGCAAAGCATGAGAATAAAGCTCTAGAACTATAGACTAGGTAAAAAGCATAGCAATTTTTCCTAATTCCCTATAGTTATGGCTCTGATACCAATTGTCACACCCCAACCAATGGCGGAATCATCGGAGTGGGACTTGTTCAAGATTGCAAGTGACTTCATAACACTATTTGTGGCAAGTATTTAAATAATAAATTTCCATCTCATTTCTAAAGAGTCAATTACAAAGGTTTGAAATAAATACAACATGAGTAACGAAATACAATACAATAAGAATACAAATTTAAAGTGTGTATCTAAGAATCCAACTAGATTCCATGCATCACCAACATCATCGCTAAACCTGCAACATGTTTTAAAAGTGTAGTTCAATACAAAAAGTATTGGTGAGCATACAAGTTTGGTGCGTAGTATATAAGTATAAAAATGATAAGGAACAATCCACATGGCAAACCTAGTTATCAAGATTAACGTATAAACTGGCATGCGATTTACAAGTCAACCCCCTGTTTACGCAAGTATGAATGAAAATTTAACATGACCACTAGTCTACGGGCGATGCGTTACTCCTATAGCGTTATACATGTTAAATGGAGGCTCGTATGAAGCTAATGACAAGTTCATCACATAAGTATGGTCCAGAAAACACGAATCAAGAATAACAAATAGTAAGCATGTATTGGATTGTTTGTTTGTACATTTGCATAAGAATATGTATAGTATGTGTGTTTTGTATATAATAACATGTTACACCTAAAAGTGTGAAAACGGTAAAATGGGTCAAGTATACTCACAAAATTTGCATATGCTTTCCGATTATCCAATGTGACGAAGTTGTTGAGGTTAGAAGGTTGAATATGTTCGATTAGGGATTTTTAAGAGACGGACACATTTGGTCTAAAGATGTGAAGTTTAAAGTGCATGAAAAGTATGTATATGAAAAGTAATCACCTTGTACATATAGCACATGTTCTTGACACTATTAAAACTCAAAAGAGTTTGTAGGATTTCATGGATTAAAGGTCCATTAGAATCATAACAAGTGTATGGTCAAAGATGATGTAACATGTTCTTGACAAATAGCTACTAAGTTATTATCAAGCTTAGTTACTTAGATATATATATGTGGAATACATAGGTAATATAAAGATTATAAAGTCCTAATGGTCAAGTATGAGGTATAAGATTAAGATCTTCATTTAGGTACCTCTAAGTATCATGAAAATCATGTAGGAGGTAGGAAGAACAAGCTTCCATTTAGGCACCTCTTATGTGTTCACCACTACACTTGATGTAAAAACATACAAGGAGGGTCATGAACTATGAATAATACAAGAATGTAAATGTCTACTCTATAAGAAATCATCAAGTAATGTGGAGATTTTATGTTGGACAACCCAAGTTGGTCCATAATCACACTTTCATCAAGCTTAAAGCTTGAACATCACTTGTGGGTTAAAAACTCTAACTAAAACAGAAAGTTTGTGAGGTTTTAACCTCTGATTTAACATGCCTCAGCCTTGTTTTTAAGCCCAACTAACCATTCATTTGATTATGAGCATTAGGACATAGGTTTGAGATGAGAAAACCCAAGTTTGGTTAAGTTTAACAAAGATTAAATAAAAACAGAAACGAATAGTTGACTTTGGAGCCTTTTTTCAGAGTTCCAGGGACTTATTTACTGTGAAATACCCATGGAATCGAAGCTAAGGTCGATCCAAGTGCATAGGAAAAAGAATGAGCTAAAATGGACAAGAAATTTGTAAGGTATGCTCACTTTAGTGAAGGATAGTGCTTCTGTCCGAACTTGAAGTTTCAGCTGCGTTTTTGGTGATTTGAGAGAGATTTAGAGGAGTTTGTGAAGTGTTTAGGACTTGGATTAGTGTGGTATTTATAGGGGAAGGGTTGGGGTTAGTGGTTGTGAGTTTTTAATGCAAGAAACACACATTGGAAGCAACAAACACACCAAAATGGCCCAATCCCATAAGCTGAAACGTGTTGGTCTCGGATTCACTGTTCACGCGAGCCGCGTAGGGAACAAGGTTAGTTTACGCGGGCCATGACAACGGGGTGGGGGGGACTGGAGACCAAGTTTTGATTATTTGCAATTTGGCCCCTATAGTTTGCTAATTAGGGTTTTAAGGCCTTTTAGGGACTATTTTCGCCATAAAACATAGTTTTAGGGCAAATCGAGTATGAAGAACATAAACCAAGTATAATTAAGTGTATGAAGGTCGTATTTAAATATCGTTTACGATCAAAACACGTTTTATGCATAAGTTTCACATATTTGAAAGTTTAGCACATAGTTTCCAAGAATTACGAATTAGCATCATTTGTTTCATGAAATTACATGTATGAGCATGTATAAAGTATGATTTAACATGAAGTTAAATAAATACGATTTCTAGTTATAATCCAAGTCTCGGGTTTTACATTGATTATAATGAAGGAACGATTACAAGGTTATAAGGTTTCCAAAAATAGAATTTTCAGCAAGGGTTTCCAAATATAGAAAGTATGAAAACGCAGGGCGCTACACTAACGGTGGGGTTGGAGAGTAGCTTCCAAGAGATCAACCTTTTGCACCAAAGGTTGAACATTCTTGCAATGCCGCCTATGAAGCCAATCTTCCCACAAGAAGATTGGAACTTGGCACAAGAAGTTGTTAATCCAACCGGATGGGATGACATTCCCCTGAACCTCCTCTAGATGCCTTACAAGAGGTTCTGGTAGAGGTCGCACCTCCTCCACATGAGGTGGACAACGTGCCCGTCTTCCTTCTCCCTCGGGAGATAGAGGAGTGGCTCAACGATGTGTGAGGAGCACCCTCCGGGAAGAAGTTCTAAAAGCCTTATTCCACCGGAAAAATCATTTTTCGGAATTTTGTTGTTCTTATAATGAAAACATCTAGGATAGACCTTCTTTGTGCTTTAAAAATTTCTTGCATTCTAGGACCTACCTATCTATCTTAGTTTTTAGTTTGTACTTTTTATTTTTAGGAACTATGTATCTCACACTTTTTAAATGAATTGTGTTTTAAATTATTGAATGGTGTTTGGATGATGTTATAATGGTAACACACACTTGAAAAGGTGGAGGTTACCAAGGGAACGTTAAAACCACACCCCATGCACGGAAACACATCCTCCCAACAATTTTCCAGCATTACAGCAAGTTCATCACGGGGTTGTGCTCAGCCTAACACGCCCCATGCCCAGGCTCTGCAGAAATTTTCCCAGTTCAGGTAACTGGCCATGGGGCCGTGCTCACTGAACACGCCCCGTGGCCAGCCTTCTGTTAAAATTTTGTTACTGGCAATCTGACCACGGGGCCGTGCCCGGACCAACACCTGGCCGTGGCCAGACGCCCAGTAACATAAAAAATTGTTTTTCAACACCCTTTGACACATTCAATAAACCTAAAAACTTATTTTTGGGATACATTGTGGACAATGTGTAATTTAAGTGTGTGGGGATGCTAAAACCTTGAATCTTGCAAGTCCTAATAACAAGTCTTACACAAAACTCTATTGGAACCGCTAATCACCCCAATTTTTTTTTCAAAAAAATTTCATTTTTTTTACTTGTCTTGGTTTAATTTGAGAATAACAAGTTCTAAAAAGGTTATATTTTTACAAATTTACAACCGATAGCGTCGTGATAAAAAGAACCAAATAAGAAAATTATGAAAAGGCATGACAAATCTAATTAAAATTTGATTATATATACTTGATCACATTATAAACTCATTCCCACAACAAGTGAGTTTTGAGCCTTTATTGAGCATACAAACATATATCTTTAAATTAAATGCTCATTTTTCGTTTCTTATGTGAATAGCCGCTTGGTTCTTACGACTCTAGAACTTTCCATGACGATACATTCCCTGTCCTTACCAACTTGAACCCAAGTAAGTAAATGATGGAGGTATTAGGACCAACCCATTTTCCTTTCAACACCATTATTTTTCATTTTTTTATCACCTACCCAAAATCCCCCTAGTTAACCCCTTTGAACCTAAACTTTTTCATTTAAAACCCCACAAAACAAACACCCTTTACCCACCAAAACCTTTTTCTTTTCAACCCCTTTGTTTTAGTAAAAAAGCTCGGTTATCTTGTGACGTCTCCTATAAAATAAATAAATAAAAATAAAAAAAGTCTTGCAATAAACAAACAAGTTTCTCAAAGAAACTTTGTTTGAATATGCTTAGTTTGAATAAAAGTCACAAAAACAAAAAGTTTTACGACAACCGATGCTTTTTACGCTTTTCGCCATTTTTACTAACCACTAACCAAAACCACCTACTTTTTGAATATGCTTAGTTTGAATAAAAGTCACAAAAACAAAAATTTTTACGACAACCGATGCTTTTTACGCTTTTCACCATTTTTACTAACCACTAACCAAAACCACCTACCCATAGCCTAAGCCTAACCCTTTCCCAAAGTCCTCTTGATATTTACGAAGGTTTATAGTTAAAAAGGAGGAGGTTTGATTGCTTGGCAAGCATATGGTAGAAGTAAGTTCCATGCCGGTCTCGAGTGTTTCATAAAAATACATCTTCAGCCGAGTGTTGAGTGATCTCCCGTGAGGTATGTGAACTTGTATATAAATGGAATTTTAAAGAGGCATGTTATGCCCAAATAAGTAATTTTTCTTATAAAATGTTCTAAATAAATCATGACGAATAGGATTGTAAATAAAATAAAAATAAAACCCAATAAAGATCTTGGATTCCCGACACTCAAGATAAGCCCAAAACTTCTCTTCTACCTCTTCCATTTGGGTGTGTAGAGCCACATATTAAGGAGTTTTGCTTGAGGACAAGCATAGATTCAAGTGTGGGGGTATTTGATGTGTGCAAAATGTAACATATAAATTACATTAAATGAGGCATAAAACTAACCCTTTTTTTAGTACTAATGTTAGAAAAAGTGTGTTTTTGTCTTCCTTTTGAATTTATAGGACCAAATGAGCTTAAACGAACAAAAGGAACAAATATACAGCCAAAACCAACATAAATACAAAGAAAAGAAATAAACGTGACATGTCCGACCCCTCGGCAGCATCCCCAAAGCAAAAACAAGACAACAGAGGACTGACCACGGGGCCATGCCCACTAGACACGGGGGCGTGGTCAGGTGCCTACAGAAAAGAAAAACCTGTAGAAGCTTCTACGCCCACCACGGGGGTGTGCCCAGCTCAACACGGGGCGTGGTCAACGCAAAGATACGCAGAATCTTGCAAAATCTTGATAGTACAAATACGATTCTGACCACAGGGTCGTGCCCACTAGACACGGGGCCGTGTGGGACCCTCTGCTGACAACTGCATTTAATGAAGGAAGAGAAAAGGCTGGCCACGGGGGTGTACCCACTGGACACGGGTCCGTGGCCAAAGCTCTGTGCAAGCTATAAATAGGGATGTTTGGCTCACTTCAAAGGAATCCCTTGGCAAACCGCCACTCTCCCACTTTACCACCACTCCACCACCACTACAACACCAACACCCACCACCATCATCCATCTTTAGAGTGTGTAGTAGTCTCGGGATCCAAGATTGATAGTAAAAGTTCTTACTAATCAAAGGCCATGTTTGGTTAAGCCTCTTACATCACTTGGTGAAGACAAGTCTTTTATGTATTACTTTTGATTTTTAATCTTTCAGCGCTTTTTATTTGGTTTTGTATTAATGACTTTAATAACTAGTTTCTTATGTTGAAGGTGAATTTTCTTTATCATTTGTATGTGGTGTCTTGGCGTTACTTTACTGTCTATATAAAGTAAAAGATTGCATCATTCATGTCTCTACGGTATATATAGAGATATGTTGGCTACCTGGTCGGGGGTTAAGGGAATGGTTTAGTAAGGTTCTTGCCTTGTTCAGTGTATAGATCCTGCAAGGACCTGGTTCAAGCTTACTAGGACCTCCTGATCAATACCCACTAGTATTGGATGGCGGGGGTGCGAATAGCTTGAACCCCTCATATGTAAACTACTATTAATACATTAAACTGGCTACTTGGGATTGTATCCCTGCTGACTCAAACCTCTTAGCCGAGGGTAACGTCACCTTCAAAAGAGGGGCCTACCACTTTTCGCATTAATAACTTAATTAATTATCTTTCAATATTCTGACCCTTTGGGATTCTATCATTGCTGACTCAAGCCACTGGGTTGAGGGTAACGTCACCTTAAAAACAGGGGCCTACTGCTATAACTAAGATAATCTCTTAAAAAGTCCGAAAGTGCGAAAATCATCAAAGGATACATTTAAGGTGAGTCGGATCAAAGTGATTAATCTTGTCTATCTGTTTTTATTTTATTTTATTTCTGCATTTTTTAGTTTTTATTTTTCATGTTTCAAATCTCTTCTCAAAAATTTAAATTGATTAGACGTTGAGGATAAACCGGTACTAAAAGCTCTTATGTCCTTGGACGACCTCGGTATCTTACCAACACTATATTACGCTCACGATGGGTGCACTTGCCCAAGTGTGTGTTTAGTGTTAGTAGAATATCGTGTTTTATAAATTTAAAACTTGTTTAATGCGTAAAATGGGCTCAAAATATTAATAAAATCATATCACACCTAACGCACACCATATGTAATTTATATGTTGTATTTTGAACACATCAAATACCCCCGCACTTGAATCTTTGCTTGTCCTCAAGCAAAACTCTTTATTGTGGCTTACACACCCAAACGAAATGGGTAGAAGAGAAAGTTTTAGACGTATCTTTAGAGTGTCGGGGATCCATGTTCTAATTTATTTTGTTTTTATTTCATTTACATTCTTATTTGGTCATGACTTATTTACAACACAATTTAAGAAAAAATATTTATTTTTGGGCATAGCATGCCTTTATAAAATTCTTTTTTGGTTATATACACGTTTTTACACACCTCACCAGTAATCACTCAACACTCGGCCAAAAATGTATAAGTGAGAACGCTCGTACCCGATTTGGAAATTACACTTTCTATAGGCTTGACATGTAATCAAACCTCCTCCTTTTTGACGTTTTTAATCCTTGTAGGTATCGAGAGGACTTTTTGAAGGGTGCGCTATGGCTCGGGTAGGAGAGTTTTATTTGAAAGTGGCTAAAAATATTAAAATGTCGGCTTTTCTTTTGAAAAATTTTATTTTGTTGTGACTTAGTTAAAACTACATTTTTATAAGCAATATTGTTTTTGCTTATTTTATTCTAAGTAGTAGTTTTTTTTTTGGTTGAATAAATTAACTAAGTCATTTATCTTGTAATTTTCAAAAGAGCCGCATTCACTGAAAATAAAGGGTGTAAAGATAAAAAGGTTGGATGTTGGGTGGTTATCTTTGCAAAGGTTTTGCGGGTTTAAGAAACGAAAGGTTTTAAGGCTCAAATTGGTTTGCCTAGGGGGAGTATTTTTTTGGAAAACAAGGAAAAATAAAGTTTTTGGAAGAAAAACGGGTTTGGTCCTAGTGCCTCTGTCATTTACTTACTTGGATTAGCATCGGTAAGGACTTGGGATGTATTGCTTTGGCAAGTTCTAGAGTTGTAAGAACCAAATGAGCTATTCACACAAGAAACGAAAATTTGAGCGATTATTATTTATGCTCATTAAAGGCTCAAAACTCACTCTTTGTGGGAAAAAAGGGTTGTAGTGTAAAAACTTATATATAAACAAGTTAAATTTTTACAAAGATTTGTTAGCCCATTTTTATAATTTTCTTTTATTGGTTCTTTTTGTCATGACGTTTTTAGATGTAAATTAGTAAAAACAACATTTTTAGAACTTTTATACCCAACTAAACTAAGATAAGTAAAAGAAAGAAAATAAAATTTTTAAAAAATTTTGGGGTGTTTAGCGGTTCCAAACGAGTTTTGTGTAAGGCTTGTTTTAGGACACGTGATTCAAGGTTTTAACCTCCCCCTACACTTTAATTAGCTGGATTGGATTGAAGGGAGCGCGTTAAGTTAGCCTGTACATGGAATAGAAGCATAAGTCTTCATCGGGCTTGAACGATTGTAAACAGAATGTCGAACGGGTTAAGTGTTGAACAGGTGATCCAAGCGGATGGTCATCCGGACGGATGGTCATCCGAGCGGATGACCATTCGAACAGTGTGTGGGTGTTTGTTGAATCGTTAAAATTCGAAGTTTAGTTAAAATGTTTAAACAGTGAATAGTATGAGGGTCAGGTCATTCGATCGGATGGTCATCCGGACGGATGGCCATTCGGGTGAATGATCTTCGTTTAAGTGTTTTTGTAAAATTTTCTAAGTAAAAGTTTTGAGTTAATGGAGACAGCGTGACGACGTATCAAACAACGGAACATTCCAGATCCAGTTCATTCAGTCGGATGGGCCCAGCCCATTCGGACAGATGCGCTGTTCTTGATGAAGTTTCATGTTTGACCCATTAATCGGTCCATCTCTTCGGTGGAAATCCGTTTTCAAGTCGGCTCTCGACTAAGGAACGAGTCGAGAGTCTGACTGAGTCCAGATTCCATCAATATTGTGTAATGTTGGTGCATAAATGTCTGTTAACTTTGTCTTTATAGAGTCTTGTATCTAGATAGGATAAACCGGTACTCAGCAGGATCAAAATTAGGTTTTACATGTTAAAGGGGTATTTCGCACGAAATAGCAACTGCTATTTCGTACGAAATAACACAAAGGTATTTCGCATGAAATAGCAAGTGTTATTTCGTACGAAATTACCTCCCCTATATATAGTGGACCTACTGATTCATTTGTAACGGTCTTGATTTCAGAGCCGAGGTGCTGCCAGTTTGTCAAACGATCAGGATTGCTTTGAAATCATTAATAAAAGGATAATTAAGGAGAATCAAGTTGTTTCACGTCTATATCACTGATTCCGCCTTTGATATGGATCATAAACTCTTTTGATTGACTCGTTAGGGTCACACGACGATCCAACAAGTGGTATCAGAGCTCAGGAAGAAGAGTTTATACCATTTCAGCTTGTTTTCATCACTTCTACTCATTCTATTCAAAATTAAACGAGTTTTAACAGACAAAATGGATTGAATTTCATATATATCATGTAAAACACCGTTTTAATGAATCCTTGAAAGTATTGGAACAAAATCTGGATCAATTTGACAAAATGGTGGCCGAAATGATGATGTCATCATTATTTCGCATGAAATAGTCAGCTGGTATTTCATACAAAATTAACTTTGGGTGTCTTATTTCGTAAGAAATCAGTGTATTTCGCACGAAATTAGCATATAGTTCCTTATTTCGTATGAAATCAAGTTTGTGAATCTAATTTCGCACGAAATTAGACCTTATTTCAAACGAAATCAACTTGGAACCTCTATTTCGTACCAAACTTGTTATTTCGTGTGAAGGGTATTTTGTGTGAAGGATATTTTGTGTGAAGAGTATTTCGTGTGAAGCTTATTTTGTTTGAAAATTTATTCCGCGTGAAATCTTTTTCGTTTGAAAGTTGTTATTTCGTGTGAAAGTGTCAATTCACGTCAAATCAGATTGTTTTTAAAATTTGGTCAAGATGTTTGATGAAAAGGAAAATGTTAAACTTGAAAGATTAAATAATTGGTTTTGTGGATATTGGGATAGTAGTTATAATGATGTGAAAAAGGAAGGTTGGGTTGAAAGATTTGAATGTTTCTTAATACGAAGGTTCGTGATATTATGAATAATGGTGATTGGGGGTGGCCGAGAGCATGGATGGATTTATTTCCGGTTTTATTAAACATTCAACCACCTATAATTTTTCCTCATAGATCTGATTTTCTAGTGTGGCGTGATTTTACTGGTGCTGAGCAGGATTATTCAGCGACTGTTGTGTGGGATTCGATTAGAAATCAGGGTGAAAGAGTCCCTTAGGTCGAGATAGTTTGGTTTGCAAACTATATTCCGAGACATGCTTTTCTGGCGTGGCTCATTTGCAAGAAGAAGCTCAAAACGCAAGATAAATTAAGGCAATGGGATGTTGGAGGTCTCACTAACTTAAATCGGATTTCTTGTCCGTTGTGTTGCTTGGAACCGGACTCGCACGATCATTTGTTTTTTGAATGCCAGTTCTCAACGCAGGTTTGGTCTTCAATTAAATCTTTTGCTGGTATTCAACTAATGTCCAGCAAGTGGGAGGATATTGTCGAGTGGTTGATTGTGGTTCCTTCGAAGAAGTCAATGCGGAGCGTCATTGGTCGCCTTCTTCTAGCGGCGAATGCTTATTTTTTATGGCAAGAGCGTAATCATAGGCTTTTTAAATCCAAGAAGCGCACGGTGCATGTGATTTCAGAAGCTATTGTGTCTACGGTTAGATTGAAGCTAGCCTCGGTGAAGGTCAAGAGTTCTACAACTGGAATGACCTTGTTAGAAAAATGGAATGTGCCAAGCATGTAGTGTATTGGTTGTGTCTAGTTAGTGTCTAGAGTTGGTTTGTTTGTGTTTGTGGTTTGCTGTTTAGCGTGTTAACACTTCCTGGCATGTCAGGATAGTGAACTAGTGAGGACTCTCCTTACTACTTGTTTTGTTTTGGTTGTGATATATGAAAGTGAACCGGGGTAACCCTTTACCCCAAAAAAATGTTTCTTGTATAAGAAAAAAGAAACAGTTAATGAGTTGGAAAAACGGTCTTGATTTCAGAGCCGAAGTGCTGCTAGTTTGTCAAACGATCAGATTTGCTTTGAAATCATTAATAAAAGGATAGTTAAGGAGAATCAAGTTGTTTCACGTCTATATCACTGATTCCGCCTTTAATATGGATCATAAACTCTTCTGATTGACTCGTTAGGGTCACACGACGATCCAACATGTAACAACTGAAGAAGATTCATAATAAGTTTCAAAAGTGTTAAAATCTTTCATAACTAAGTTGAAAAGTGTGAAAATCCTTTAGATCTGGAACCAATCTTGATCAAATGGTGCTCCACAACAGTTTGCTTAAGCAACCGAGCGGAAACCACCTTCAAGAGGTCCAAATCAGATGATTTTCGAGAAAAAAGTTTAAGTATGTGTGTGATTTTGATAAAGAAGATGGTGTAGAAGTGATTAGAGATTAGGATTGATGGAGATGTGAGAGAATAAGCTTACAAATAGGCTTTGAATCGCGGCTGAGAGCTAGGTGGCGGAGGAGAGAACCAAAGTGTTGAAATGAGACACAATGGCCCTATTTATAGGTGAGGGTGGAAGTTAAGGCGGTGTTCGGTCAAATGGGTTGTGATCGGATGGCTTCGTCCGGTCGAATGGCCATCTGGTCGGATGGTCATCCGGGCGGATGGTCATCCGAGCGTTGTGCGAGTTAGTTTCCCAACTTCTGATTCGTTTGGTGCATTTTGTTGCGTTAACCATTGTGGATACTTTAGGCGTTTTAGCGAGATAAGTAGTGTCATTTTTATGTTGCTTTTCAGTGCGATAAACTGAGTTGCGAATGCCAGCGTGTGCGCGTTTAACAAGTATTAGTACTTAGATATTTATATATATATATAACTAGTAACATCATATAATATGTCATAGCATCAGTAACTGTGTTTCGAGTTTGCGTTGTGTTTGCGTTTGCGTTTGCAATAGCGTATTAGTATATGCGAAAATGCACGCGTTGTGATATAGCGTGTTGTAAATAGCGATGTGTTTGCGAAAATATGCGAAGTAGCGTAGTTTGCGATATAGTTTACATTATGATCCGAATCTCGGGTGCTAGGCGTAACGAGTGTAACGGGAGTAACAAGCGCGAAAGTGCGGGTTGTTACACACAATACGCTTCCGCTACTAGCAGGGTGTGCATTTAATACCATATATCAGGCGGTGTCCTTTTCAACGAATTTTGACAAGTTTTGTTCTTTACGTGGAATTTTGTTGCACGTTTTGTCCTTTAGCCCTAACCCAGTTAGATTTTCTTGTTAAATCTGATCACCCAAGGGTATTTTAGTCTTTTTACTCCTTTATTTAATATTATTTAAAAAAACAAATTTTAAAAAATTATTATCTCTCTCTCTTACCACCCACTCTCTCCACCACAACCACCTCCCACCACCACCACCACCTGCCACCAGAAACACCCACCACCATCAAACACTCTCTCCCTCAACCCCCCCCCCCCCCCTTCTCTCTCTCTCTACAGTTCTGCAACCACCATCGTCCACCACCCTAAAGCACCACCTGCCACCATCAATTACCACCTGCAAGATGCGCTTTAATCTAATTAATCTTCAAACTTCCATGTTTAACCTAGTCTAAGCTTCCCAAAACAAAAAAAAACGTAGTGATATAATAACAAAGAATTGAACAAGCTGGTTTACTCCAACTAATCTTCACAACAAGGTTCATGGCAAAGGAAGGTTGGGTTCTTAACCAAGTAGAGGCAAATCCAAAGATCATTGTAAAAGCCATTCAAGAACAACTTCAACGACAATTGTAAATGGGTCAATTTAAATATATATTTAGGCTCGCAACTCGGCTCGAGCTCGTTTGATCATGATTTTTTTAGGCTCGGGCTCGTTTAGCTTGTTTCGAGCCGACCTCGAGTAGCTCGTGAGTTTCTTGACTCGTTGAACATATTTAAAGTCAAATAGGTTCTGCAATTTGTTTTCTGTTATGTTCAATAATGTTGCTGGAAATTGCATAACACCAAACATGGAATCAAGAACAATTGACATTACAATAAACCCAATGGCATTACAAAAAACACATTGCATCTGCCATTGCCATTTTCTAACTTCTCATTTCAAACCTTTACAACCACGATTACACTCTCACTTTATTCAAATCTACACTCTGCAATTCCCTGAATTGATCAGACTCGCCAGATTTCTCCAACTCCGATGAAGATGCAGGTGATTTGCATTTGTTTTGATGATGAAATTAGGGATGCCAGTGATTTGCGATACCATCCCCATCAGATTGCAACACCCACCACCGGCCCCATCAGATTGGAACCAATCACCGCCACAATCAGATTGCACCACCCACCACCGCCCCGTCGGGTTTACCGCCAATCACCAAGCACCACTATAACCTCACCACACCTTTTTCATTGTCATTCTTCATCATTGATTCTTGTAAACCCTAGTCGTCGCCATTGTCGTTCTTCATCATCGATTCCTGTTGTTTGGGTTTGATTAGGGTTTCTGTTGTTTATAAAAGGGGTAAATGAAGGGGAGGAGGAAAAGACATAACTACCCTCATGTGCGTATCACGTGACTAGACTTAACAAACTTTTTAAACTGAGTTGGGTGTAAAGGACAAAACGTGAAACAAAATTTCATGTAAAGTGGAAAAATTGTCAAAATTCGTTGAAATAACACCGCCTGATATATGGTAGGTAACTAGGTATTAAGATAAAGGACAAAACTTGTAATTTTTCCGATTAAAAAGCAAAAATGGCAAAGCAATAATAAGTAGAGGGACCTGTTATGCGAGATGGTGAAAACATGAAAAGTGCAGCCAATGAAAACGCGGTTTAAGCCCTTTAAGAAAAGACGTGTAAGGGTTTGTATCTTTGATCGCCGCAGTAGAAATCAATAATTGCTGGTGACGCCTCTTCTACCGCTACTCTCTGGTGTGGTAGGCATCAACTTTCTCTTGTTTCGATTTCATTCTTTACTCAAACTCTTTTGTGATTGATGAGTACTGTGTGTCGGTGGTGGTTTTCCGATTAGTATTTGCGTTTGAGTTTGGTTAATAGGTGTTTCGTTACACGTCTGAATGATCAATGATGAGTTGTGCTTGTTCCTTTATTTAATTTTAACCTAATGAACACCCACAATTAAGCCAACTGTTCATTCGTTGAATATAACTGAACTTCCTGCCAATTGAACGTTACATGCCAGTAGTAGATTCACTTGATTGCTTGCAGAAACAGTTGAAAATAGCCTTATCTTCATTACTCTCATGTAGATTTTTAAGTTTTCTTCCCAATTGATCATTCACATTACTTTGATTTGATTAGTATATATATGTTTGAAAGTTTTGTTCTGTTTTCTTGATCTACTTTACTTAACTATATATATAGAAAAAGTATATCGTACATTACGGCTTAACGTACTTCACGTACAACAACGTGCGTGATTTGTTCTATAACATGCGTGATTAATGTTTTCAATATGCGTGATTATTGTGTTTCAACATGCGTGATTTTGGATTTTTGAGTTATAACGTGCGTGATTTTAAAATGAACATGCGTAATTACCTGTCGTACGTGATGTACGTTAAGCCGTAATGTACGTTAACCTTCCTCTCTCTATATATATAGGGCCAGGATCATTTCAGAACCATAAATATTTACAAAACTCGCAGAACTCCTAATAAACAATCTTTTTATTTATATATTTTTATGTTTAGGATAATTTTATCATTTATTATGTGTATTTTTACTATTACATACATGTTAAGAGTAATTTTATCATTTTTTATATGTAATTTTATAATTACACATATGTAAACTAGTTTTTTTACATATATGTAATTAGTTATGACACATATATATATAATTTTGTCAATTAAACATATGTAAACTACTTTAATATGTATGTAATCAAAGAAATACATATAATAAATGATAAAAAGATCCTAAATACAAAAACTTATATATAAAATGATTGTTTATTAGGAGTTATGAAAGTTCTGTAGTTATTTAGAGTTCTGAAATGAACTCAACCCTATATATATATATATATATATATATATATATATACTGTTTAATTGTATTTTTTCTATTTGTTTTATGTGCTCATTCGGCGCTTCTTTTATCCTACCTGACGCATATGCTTTGATCAACTGTAGAGCAAATACACAAGTGCAACATGGCTAGCAGTTCAAGCTCTCAGCTTCACCACATTGACAATGTCGATGATTCATACTTCTCTGCTCTTCACGATTATGACGAAACCTTTCCTATATCTGATGAAAAATATGCCGAAGAACTGCAACTTCAAGAGGCACTCGTATCCAGCTCACTATTACTAAAACCTTCACCAAATCAAAGCACGTCGACAGTACACTCTTGTGCATCATCATCGAAGCAGCCGTTAGTTATCACAACATCTGAAACAACTCAGAGCATGTCTGACATTTGCATGGATGCAAAGACAACAATGTTTCAAAACACCAAGGTAAGTTCCCTCATTAGCTGACTCATTTGCTTATTCGTTTGGCCCGTTTAATCAAAGGCCAAATTGTAATATTATATACTTATACAAAAACCAACTGGCTTCGGTTAAAACCAAATATCGCTGAACTCGCGTCGGTAAGAAAAGGGACGACGTTTCGGTTCATATAATTATACAATTATGCAATTACCAACGTCATACACATCGGAGAGTAACCGACGCGCTGGTAGGAAAAACAATATTAGTATATATAGAAACCCAACTTTACACAATTTTCTTGCCGGAAAGTAACCAACGCACCGATAGTCGGATACCAAATTACCAAACCCTTTCATAACCCCCAAATCCCAATAAAACTCTGTTCGTACGTTCAACATCAAAGCAATATACTTTTATTTATTCATTTCCATGATTATCATTTTCCAACCGCAATTCCATAATCCGGTGACGGTGATTACTTTCTCACCGAAATATCACTAGAATCGTTGTCAGATCGCGACGCCGACGATTCCGATGTTGATTTCGTTGAAGTTGTGACCGACCCTTCCGGCAATATCACATACTTTAAGTTGTATGTTTATGCGTATTTTTTTCATTTAATTGGTCATATTCAATATTGATTTTGAATATTGGCATGATTTGCAGTATACAAGGCAAAAAGGTGTCTCCTCCTTATTATATGTTTAACTGCCTAATATTTAGGGTGTTAATTGGGTTTGTCGTTCAAGTTTCTGGTAGTTCGGTTCTGGACATCTTTGTTGATTTAAAAGAAAGTTGGTTTACAATTTTACATACAACACTTTTGTTCCAAAAGATCCCAATCTTCGTGTTGTTTGAAAATCAGTCTTCAGGTTTGTGCTTGATTTTGTCGTCGTTTGTAGAATATTTTGTTTTGAATCTGGTTGATTTGGTCGTATTCAATATTGATTTTGATTGTTCGTATTGATAGCTCATTCATTTGTTATTGATATTTTGATTGTTGAAAGTGTCCTAGAGCCATTTGTCTCTTGGTGAAGCAGTTAGTTTAAGTTACCAAGAACAATGGATAGATTCTTTAATGAACAGCAGATAATTTGTATGATTTGTTGGTTCAGGCCTTGGCTAACACATACATATCCAAACACATAATTAAAATACAATTGTATTGTATACATTTGTGCTTTTTGTAGTAAAATTTAGTTTTAATATATTATTTTGCGGAATTAAAAATTAAAAATAAAAAATTCGGGTTGAACAGGTCGTCTTCGGGTCATATGTGTGGCATGATTTTCGGGTTCGGCTCGTGTTCGTGTTCTTATAATATTTTGGGGTTCGAGTCAGGTTGAACCCACCAACCCACGAGCACGACCCATTTAGCACCCCTAGTTTACAGCCCTATCTAGAATTCTAGATCTAGTTTAATCAATTGTATATTGTTCAGTTATATAATTTATTTGTTTGATGTGTTCTCTGACCTGACCCGACCCATATGCATTGATGAATCATTTATACGTTTTATGTGTTCATCATCATCCAAGCCTGAAGCAACTCAGAGCGTGTGCGCCATTTGCTTGGAACCGAAGACAGCATCCGAAATGTTTAAAAACACTAAGGTCTGCGGTCATCATTTCTGCACAAACTGCATCCGCGAATACGTAGCAGCCAAAATAAAGGAGAACGTAACCATGGTTAAGTGTCCCGACCTAAACTGCAAAGAGGTGATAGGGCCTCAAGACTGTGAATCTATCGTTCCAAAAGAAGTGGTAGAACGATGGGAGAGCATTCTGTGCGAGTCTCTGATCATGGGTTCGGAGAAATTTTACTGCCCGTTTAAAGACTGTTCGGCGATGATGGTGGACGATGGTGGGGAGCCGGTGACGGTGTCGGAATGCCCGAGCTGTAACAGACTGTTTTGCGCGCAGTGTAAGGTGGCGTGGCATTGCGGGATGAGTTGCGGTGAGTTTGAGAGTTGGAAGAAGGGTGAGTCGAATAGAGAAGATTACTTGTTGATGGATCTTGCCAAGAACAAAAACTGGATGAGGTGCTTGAAGTGCAAGTTTTTTGTGGAGAAAGTTGATGGATGTAAACACATTTCGTGCAGGTAAAGGGATTTTGATTTTTGACTAAACGTACCCCACCCCTAAATTTTTCATCATACTCCCCTTGAAGACGTCAAATCAATTTGATATTGTTTGTCTTTAAATAAGAAAAAGATGTAGGGGATGAGGGACGTTTAGCACAACTTGTATATGATTGATTGCTGACGAGTTTTTGATTGCAGGTGTGGGCATGAGTTTTGTTATGGGTGTGGAAGTGCATATACAAACACTCATGTGTGCTCCGTTTGATGTTTTTCTTAGTGGAATTTGTATCACATGTGCCCCCCTACTTACTGGGTTTGAGACATGTTTTTATTGTTCGCACTTACCAACACTGTGTGTCTTGTAATTAGACTGGAATTACCTGAATGGATACTATGGAAAGGGAACCCTATGTATATATGGTTTGATCTTAATTGGTACCAAATGTCCTCTACTTGCTAGTAGTAATTAAGTTTGTGACTTGTTTTTATTACTTGCACTTACCAACACTATGGCTAATTGGCTATGTATGATTTTTTTGACTCGTATGTTGTGGATATGATGTTGGAGCCGGGTCTTAGCGGAAGCGGCCTCTCTATCCTTTTGGGATAGTTGCCTACATCCCACTCTCTTCAGGCCTCTCTATCCTACAGAATGAAAATCTAAAGAACTCTAACTTAGGCTCTAAATAGGCTAAGGGTCTGTTTGGTAGAGCCTCTTAATGACCATTCAGATGCTACCTCTTAATGGTTTAAAACCTCTGAATAAATAAGAGGTAACCTCAAGTCTGAATGATTAAGAGGCAACCTTTGAATGGTAAATCATCACATGTCACATTTTTTTACCATCTCATTGGTAAAATTCTTAATGGTTCTATTAAGAAATAGCCTCTTAATGACCATTCAGAGGCTACCAAACAACCCTAAATAATGATAAATACAAATGCATACAAATAGCACTTCTTAAATTGGAGCGTAGATGCTAATTATATTATCATTTGTAAATAGTATTATAAATTGTGAATATTATTAAATTTTACTTGAGAGTTTTTATTAAGAGTTTTTAATCTAAACTATTATTTTTAAGAGTTTTTATTTTTATTTTTTAATCTAAACTATTATTAAATTTTACTTTACTTGATTGTTTTTTGGAACATAAGAAAATTTACTTTCGTTTTTATTGTTTTTTTCCGTTTGATCCTAAAATATCATTGCCATGTAAAACATGTGTGGATATACTTTTGGTTAGGGATGTTCAGAAAAAACTGTAACCAAATAAAAACCATAAACCGAACCGTAACCTAATAAACCGATCCGAACAACGAATTCGGGTTTTAGTTTGGTTTCTAACCGAAACCGAATTGTGAATATGGTTTTTAGATCCACATTTTTTTTTAATTTGGTTTATTCGGTTTATTTGGATAACTGAATAAACCGTTAATTTAATTAATTATTAAATAAAAATAATAACGTTTAAACTATATACCATTTATTAGCCCAAAATGCTAAGTCTAATATCTAAGTATATGTATCCTCATGGTTTGAAGATTATTTGTAAAGTAAATTACGATTTTGGCTCATGTGGTTAATTCACTTTTACTCTATAAGACCAAAAAGGAATCTTTTAACATCTGTACCCCCAACGTTATTTTTTCTAACCATTTTGGCCCTTATTACTAACACTGTCCAATTACTTGGTTGAATCTTGTTCATGTGCCCCTCGCATGAGGGGCGATTATGCCATTTAACCTACCCCACTTAAATATCTTTATAAAAAAAGATCTCTGCACTTCACTTCAACTTCTTCGGCTTTTAACACTCAAACCCTAATTTCACAACCATCTTCTTCTTCCTCTGACATCCAGGCGACCAAAATTGAAATTCAAAATTCTAGAGAGAGAGAAACATTGTTTGTATCTTATTTTATGAGAAACGAAAAAAAAGGGCCATGCTATTCACACACCCAAACCTTATTTCCACACCCTTTCGAAGCGCCCCACTTTGGCCAAAGCGGGGCGTTTTGGCCTGTTTTCCATACAAACGGTGATGTGATGGTGTACGATGTCAGTTGTGTGACAACTGGCAAAAATAATGGTAATTCCGTACAACTTAAACACTCGATTTAACGTTTAATTTCTCTCATTACGATTTAATTACTGCATGATTAGGTCGTATAAGATCTAGCAATCATAGGACATGGTTAAAAATGCTAAACAATATTAACACAATTGCCTTGTCGCGAGAAAACCGCAAACTATGTCCTAATATGTTGGCAAAATGCTGAAAACACTATTCACCTGAGCACACTATTCATGCCAGCAAGTTCCGAAAACTGTCTGAACGAGCGACGAAAGGCATGAACGCACTTGGTAGATGGAATATAAATAGAAATCCCTAATTAGGGACACTAAATCATTAAAACACCTCAACTTTCCGGAAAATACATGTCGTTAAAATTCATCCGAATCGTGCTAAAACTGTAACAAAAATAAATTGTCCGCAACACTAAAACACAACATTTTATTATCTGTAGGACTTGTTAATAATATATTACACCCTAAACAAGCTTGGGGATATCAATGGGATATCCAAAACACAAGCTCCCGATGCTACGCCGCAACTTTCACACATTGCCCAAGTTCGAGCCGATAGGTGAATAAATTATATTCCTGCCATCCAATTTCCTAAACCAAAACGCTAGCGAACCAGTTAGCCATATTTTGGCGTCATAAACGCCTTGAATAGACGCCATAACTTCAGTGGTAAATTAAAACCATCGCTCCCGGTATTAAACTACGACCTTCGTATATCACCCGATATCGAACCGGTGAGCGAACTAGTGATATTTTTACCATTCAAAATCAATACACACTAAACTAGTCAACTAGTTAGACTTTATTTAAAATCCTAAACTACCATTAACACCCTAATTAATCTAATTACCAAAATATATATACATGATTAGAAATTTTAACACATGTCTTTTATAAAAAAAAATATATATATATAAATCATACTTCTCCTAAAAAAAATAATAAACGGCCATACTAGGGCCCCACAAGACATCCTACTTAGTTGTTGATAATCATGAATAAAGATTGAAAGGGCATGGTGAGATAGATTTTTTGTTGACTTATAAAACCAACTTGCAAATTATTACAGGCAAAATTGCACTTTTCGTCCTTTATGTTTCAGACTTTCTGCAGACGCTGTCCTTTAAGTTTAAAATTACACTCTATGTCCTTTATGTTTGCAACCTATAACGGGCGGTGTCCTTTCTCATAAACCCAGTTAACTTTTTATGTTAAAATAGCCCAAATTGTAACTTTGTAAAACTACATAACAACAGGGACCACATGTGCAATACTGAAATTCTACTGGACCGAATTTAAACCCCACCTTCATCTTCATTCTCAATCAACCAAACAACGATCCAGATTTGAATTGTATGTAATGCTTGAATAATTTGTGTTTCAATCCAAATATTTTTCTTTTCTGTGCGAGAAATATATCACAACAACAAAGCGTTCTCAAATCTCGTAATGAAAAACCTGCAACAACATCTTCTTCTACGATGAAGACACACCAACAAATCGAATTCACAGCCCACCGTAATACAACAAACTCTACTTCTTTCTTCGAACAACAAATCGAACCCGAGTCGAATCTGAACCGAACATAACCCGCTTGAAAAACCCGATCCAAACATCATCAGCCATCATTCTTAAAAAAATGAAGAAAATAGGGGGTGGTTCTTACCGAAAATCATGTCGTCGTCTCCACTGCCGTCGCCGTGAGCGGCGGCACCGGCTGTGCTTGCCGTCGGAGATGGTGGCCGACACCACCCACCCATGTCCATCTTCACCCTACCACAACCACCTCTAAGACACCCCTGATTGCCCGATGTGCAGTTGTCGTTGATATCGGTGTCTATTGCCGGAAAAACAAAGCACCGCTAGCTGTGGGGTCCTGCTACTGCCGCTGTGTGCCGTCACCGGCACCGGAACCCTCGTCGGTTCTTGCCGTCGCCGGAATCGAGGATAGAGAGGGGGATGTGCTTTGTCGACGAGATGAACCGCCGGAGCACCAGATGACCGGCAACCGGCTCCTCCTTGGCTGCCAGTGTTCAATCGAGTGGCTGTGGGGATGAGGGGTGTGGCAGGTGAGTGTAAGTGTCTGTGTATCTATGTTTGTAAGTGGAATCGAGATAGAAGGAGTGTGAAGATATAAGGTCAGTGGGTATTTAGGGAGGATGATGAAGTTTTATGTGGGTGTATTGTAATATATAGATACAGTTACAGAGATTTAGATGAATGGTTTGAGGTTGGGGTAGAGGGTAAAATTACAGATATGGTCCTTGTTGTTAAGAAGCTTTATAAAAAGGGGTTTTAACATAAAAAGTTAACTAGGTTTATGAGAAAGGACACCGCCCGTTATAGGTTGCAAACATAAAGGACATAGAGTGTAATTTTTAAACTTAAAGGACAGCGCCTGCAGAAACCCTGAAACATAAAGGACGAAAAGTGCAATTTAGCCATTATTACAAGAATTTCATTTTATACACTCCATCCTACAACATTCAAAAATTCACAAACTCCCTCATCTCTCTCTAAAACTCACGGCATACACCGCATACACACATTCACTTTTTCAAACACTAAACTCCATAATTCAAGCCTTAAACAACCATTTCAAGATGATTTAAAGGGGTTTCAAGTATGGATGCATAATGGGAGCTTCTACACTTTCATCTTCTTACTTTTTTAGTATTCACTTTCTTTTCATACATTTTTAAGCTTTTTATACTATGTAGTTTAGTATAAAGTATGTTGATCATCTTGAACAAAACAAAAATCAAAGATTAAAACCCTGACCCCACTATAAAAGTCTATTAAATATGATGTATATTATGTGGATTATGTTGATTATGTGCTAGATGATGCTTTACATGTGTAGATCTTGCTAAAGTAGGTTATTTACATGGATGATCTTGCATGTTTAAGAACAAAAATAAAGATTTAAACACTTTTATGTTTAAATGTAAACAAAATCATCATTCTTATGAGCCAAGAACTTTACTACAACATGAAGATGATTTATTTCAAATATAACTTTTATTAAAGATTTAAAAACCATGATTTAAACTATAATAGTCTTGAAAAGTGAGTTAAACAAGTTGTTTAAATAAAAGATAAAGGTTATAAGTAGGATAAAAATGATGGTTTAAATAATCTTGTTAAAAAACCTAAAAGTGTCATAATTTTTATTAAAAAGTATGGTAAAAATTATATATGTAAAGTTCATGGAGCATGAAGATGTTTATGTGTAGTGTTCATGCAAAGTTGATAAAAAGAAACTTGGTTTGAATTGATCATGATTAAGGGTGCTAAACATGTTTAAAAACGCGTTTTAAAACATGAGGGAAATTATGACGAAATTTTTCTAAAATATTAATCGCGATTAAAAAGAGATTAACGGAGTGATTAACGTGGGTAATCATAATTAGTAAACTTAATTGTGATTAATGACCCTAATCATGATTATACAAACCCTAATGACGATGGTTAAGTCTTAACCACCCAAGAGTTTTTATAAACTCAAAAAGATATTTTTATAACATAAAAGTGGGTAAAGTTTATAAATAAAACAATAAATATAATTTTTGAGAAAATTATATTTACATACGTTAAAATACTCTATTTGGTATATGTTAGTTGTATAATGTGTATATGTATTAGTGGTAGGAAGAATACATACCAAATATAAAAATAACTACACTTGGAAAATACACCAAACTTATACACATGGGGTTCCATATATATTGTGGTTAAAACAAATTAACAAACAATGAAACGCGGACGAACGGACACCGGACAAAACAAAGTTTAACCATAAGTATTAACAAGACTATGTATATATTTTAACCGACGCAAAATATATATAATAAACGCTCCACCGAATAAAATGTGTCGCCACCGACATCGAACACCACCACGTCTCGACACGAAGCGTGCACCCATCGTGTACGACACATGGTTACTTTCGACACGAAAATAGAAATTTTCGAATCTGCGACGGAACTCATCATGGTGTTCTTGAGAACCTCATGTTTTGACTTCAATCCACCAAGAACAACTTGGATCTGAACGGTTTCCACATAAATTGACAAAGATCTTTCATAGATCTGAACATAATCAAGGTAAAACGGATTGAATGATGGTTTTCTAACTTCCTTTCAACTCTTTTACACTCAATGCACTCAAAACCGATAGAATCGGAGCTTGTACCAACTTTCTACTCATTCTTGTGGTTGTGTTGGTTCAAGATCTGGATTCTATCCACGAGACTACCGATTTCGAGTTAAACATGGAACACTGTCTCGAACAGTTAACTGGTCGGATTTTGGTGATTCCTGTCCGATCAGGAGTACCAAGTATTGACGAGGTTTCTGTTGCTTAACACGTTATCAAAACATCTCGATAAATCGACAAACTATCAAAATGACCAAGGAAGAAGACGACCGGGACACCAGAACGGAGTGCCGCCCGATCGGACTGCTGTCCGATCGGATTGTCACCCGATCGGGTTGTCACCCGATCGACTTGCACCCTGGCCCCACACTCAACTTATATTTCCAAACTTTGAGGGATGAACATTGAACGAAGTGCTGCCCGATCGGATTACCACCCGATCGGACTACCACTCGACCATGTAATGATCAGACCTCCATGCTTAAACAATTTCCAATAGGTTCAAAGCACAAGGGTTGCCACCCGATCGGATTGCCATACGATCGAGTGACCGTCCTGCTGTGAATTTGTTCTCAATTTGAGAAGACTCGCCAATCGGATTGCTGTCCGATCGGACTAACCGACATGAAAGGTATAGATACTTCCATGTTTTCAAAATGCTACAACAAAAACTTCAAAAGTCAAGCCATCATACACAAACACAAAGAAAGGAAGAAACAATCCACTCGAAAGGTCACCCGATCGGATGACCATCCGAGCAGATTGCCACCCGAACGACCGGCTGACCGAACGGACTGCCATCCGATCGGACTGCTGTTCGACCCACCGACACTTGCTTCGTTTTACGCGTTGCTTATCGTTATGCTATCAATCTGTTCAGGCTAACCTTACTTTCTAGCGCTCCCTTCAATCCACCAATCGCTGTAAGTATACTCGATCCCTTTTTGCTTTACGCACTTTTGGGTGTTACATGCGTTACTTATTCTAAATCACATCGAACACACTACGCAATACTTTAACTCTAACCGTTACTGCATGTTATACGTGACTTAATGAATGCTTGTTTGTTATGTTTACACATGAAATGCTGTCTACCTGCCTTAGCAACGGTAGTACTATTTGTTTGGACTCAGCACCTGTTCACTCAGGGGTTGTTAAGGACAATTTGTTACATGGCTCACAGTGGTGGGTATGTGTTACGAACTGCCTTGGGCAGTCAACCCGCAGTCATTGGTATCGATAGGTTCATGTCGATAACTAGCATGCCTTATTTTACACTTTGTACGTGCTGGTTATGTGTAACAATTTCGAACTCTATTATATCTATTAAACTTGTATGCTTACCTTTACACTATGTGTATTGATGTAACATCCCGAAAATACAAGACTTTATAATAACATTTAAAACGTGAAATAAACAAGAACAAACTAACTAGGAATGGATAACCCCGTTAGATATGAGTCATGTGAAACCAAATAAATGGATGGAAAACTCTTAAATCATAAAGAAAGCAATAATTGAGGGACTAGAATGGTTAAAATTGAAACTTGAATTATTAGTAAATAAAATAAACTCCAAACACACACCTAAGTGTGTGCCTGGATCGATCAGAACACAGGAGCGACCAGGAGCTCCTCTCCAAACCCTAGCTCACTAAAAATTGATCAATTGGAGGTTCAATTCAGTCCCAAATTAAATTCTAACCACGAATTAGTGATCACCTCGTTGAAAAGATCATAAGGTATACAAAATTTTGATGTTTTGATTCATCTTAAGTTCTAGGTTAATTATGAAAAATCGAAATTGAGCTTGATTGTGTCTTGCATGAATGAAATTAGAAGGGATATGGTGTCTAGGGATGAACCCTAGGTGAAATCTTGTTAAAAGATTTCATGATAATTATAGAGTTCATAACCACCATTGTAGGTGATTAATGAACTTGAAGAAAACTTGATAAACCCTAGAATTATGATCTTGTTCTAGCATAATCTGAAATTAAGAGTAAATTTCAGAAATATTGATGTTAAGACATGTGTAGAATTGTCTAATCGAAGTTAATTTAGATGATCATTACAAGTCATGAACTTGGTTTTGATGATATAAAAATCTTACCCGCTAGGTATTTGATGAAACGCCTAAGTGAGGATTAAAATGTTAAAAGTTGGGTAAAAACGCAGATTTGATTATTATAAAGAATTATGCGTTAAGGCTTATGAAAGGGTTCTAAAATTGTTGTGAATTGAACTCTTTAGGCAAAGAATCCGGATCGTCAAGCGGACAAGCCGGAGGAGGAGATACGCGTTTGAAGGGTGCGCTCTAAAGGTACGCGACTTGAGTCCCGTTACATTACGCATAAATGTTTGGTATTAGTGTACAAATGTTGTCGTAGTATAAATTACGCGTTTGATGTGTTATTGGAGTGACGAAGTTCACTCGACCATCAAACGGGTCAATATAAAGGTTAGAAGTAGTTTGGCTTGTCATTGAAGTGATGGCTTTCACTCGACAACCAAACGGGTTAAGATTATGCATTGAAATAATCATGAATGAAGGGACTTGAGAGTCTCATAAATCGTTAGTATTGGATTAGTGTAACATACACGTTTGATGCGTCATTGAAGTGATGAAGTTCACTCGGCAGTCAAACGGGTCAATATAAAGGTTAGAAGTAATTTGGCTTGTCATTGAAGTGATGGTTTCCACTCGACAACCAAACGGGTCAAGTTATGCTTTTGTAATAATCATGTGTTAAGAGACTTGAGAGTCTCATATCTCGTTAGTGTTGGGTATAAATACGCCAAGATTAATAAGCCCGGGGACTTGAGTAATTACATCTAAAAGGATTTAGAATGAGAAATTGGTATTAGGCACATATAGCTAATGGGTTGAATAATTGAAACAAGGATTTTGTAAACCATGGGCTCGTAATTCGGTTTTTATAATATGAAATTTACACGGCTGGCTCCGTAATTTTATTACGGACTCATAGGAAAAAGAATCACCCAAAACGGATAACCGAGTAAAAAGTTATAAGGATTTAAAGTTGGATTTTTTTGAATTTCCGGAGCTGGGTAAAAATGCAGGTCCAGTAACTGGACCTGCTGGAAAACGCACTCCCCCGCGCCACACGAGGGGAGCCTAAGACTCTGGCGCGACACGCGGGGCCTCCCGCGCCACGCGACGATCCTTCGCGACACGCAACAGGATCAAAATTAAAATTTTATTTTTATTTTGATGATTTGATACTAGAACTAGTTTATATGCATTATATTTATGTCAAGACTAACTTTTAAGGTGGTTTTGACTCGGTAAAGATAGGGTCTTCACGGATGGTGATCAAGCATGTTATCAAGAACCGAACACGCATTCTGAAAGCTTTCGCGTCAACTTAACTTTGTCTAGACAATGTTTTTGATGTAAATGATTTGCTAAACATGTTATGAATGTTTAAACTAGTTGGTAGTTGACTAGAAGATGTTACTTTGAAACTTTTATTTTGTACTTATGTTAAATCTAGGTACTTTATATCTAAAATTAAGTATCTTTTATTATATAAAATTAGAACTTTATACGGTCGTTACAAGTTGGTAATCAGAGCTCAAGGTTGTTAACAAAGTGTGTTCGTTTCAAGCTTGATCAAGCATCCGGTAAGAGTTAATTGTTCTAAGTAGAGTTATTAAGTATAAAAAGAGAATGATGAATAGACATGCATGGAAGGAGCGTGTTAACACACTCAAACCCGGAAAGTGCATTAAATAAGAGTGGTGAAAACAAGTTATGAACTTGAATAAACCGAAGTAAATAAACCATATGCTATAGATGAAATGTTTAACGCTCGATGTAAACATTTCAGTTTAAAGATGATGGATAAAGGTAACGATGATGCGGTGCCGAGAGTCACCGAGAAAATGAGAGAAGTGATTGTTGAGGAGGTAGGAAAGGCAATCGAAAACAGTTTGTCGGGTTTCATCGATAAAATCCAAAACACGGTATTATCAGTGGTGGATGAAAGAATCAAGAAATTGGAGGATAATACCAATTTAGCAAAGGAAAAGTCGGGAGGACGAAAGCCTTGTTCATATAAAGAGTTCATGGCGTGCAAACCGCCAATTTACAATGGGGAGGTTGACCCGATAATATGCCAACGGTGGCTAAGCGATATGGAGGGAGTATTCGAAAGGACCCATTGTGATACAGATGACTACGTAGCCTATGGCACTGGCCAGTTAAGAGGTCAGGCGAAGGACTAGTGGGATAACAAGAAGAAAGAGATTGGAAGTGAAGCGGCTAAGGCTATGACATGGGACGAGTTTAAGACGTCATTTCTTAAACATCATAGTCCCAAGGCAGTCATTAACAAGATCAAAGAAGAATTCATGCAGCTTCGACACAAGGGTGAATCTATCGATAAAATCACAGGAACATTCATGGATAAAATGAATTTTTGTGATGAACTGATAACAAACGAAGAGCAGAAAATATATTATTACTATAATATGTTGAGCACCGAGTATAGGGAGTTTATGACTCCTTCAAAGTATGAGACCCTCACCGAGATTATAAACGTTGCTCGGGAACGGGAGATAGAGTTGAAGAAACAAATTAAAAGAGGCGAAAGAAGGGCACAGGTAGTTAATCCAAGCCCGACGAAAAAGGCGCGCACGACCGAATCATCGAAGAAACAAGAAGGAAAAAGCGGGTCACCAAACTGCAGGGTATGCGGGAAAGGGCACAAGGGTGAGTGCCGGTTTAAGGACAAACCGTGTCCTATCTGTGGGAAAACAGGGCACAAGGCTGCGTTGTGCCCGGGGAAAGTGTCGGTATGCTATAAATGTTATCAGCCGGGTCACAAGAAGTCTGAGTGCCCGGAGTTGACTGGAAAGAAAGAAGGCAATGATATACCTACCGAGACACCAAGAGCAAAAGCTAGATCTTTCCAATTAACAGCAGCAGAGGCAAAAAGGGAACCCGATGTGGTTTCAGGTATATTTGCTATAAACTCAATTCCCGCACATGTGTTATTTGATACGGGTGCGAATAAATCCTTTATTTCGCATGGATTTATTCGACATCCTTCTTTTATACTAACAAAATTACCTATGCCATTAGAGGTAGAAATAAGTGACAACAAAAGTTTCTTTGTGTGTGATGTATGCCAAGATTGTAAAATAGATATTGACGGCGAAGAATATTCAATAGATTTGATCCCGATGTCGATGGGAGAATTTCAAGTGGTTGTCGGGATGGATTGGTTATCCCGACATCACGCGAAAGTGATGTGTTTCCGCAAGGAGATAAAATTGACATCTCCAAGTGGGAAACATGTTACCATTTATGGTGAAAAAGGGGGTAATCCCGTTATGTGCACAATGCTAAAGGCTCACCAACTCATGAGGCGAGGGTACAGAGCATTCATGATATATGCTAACGATCCGGATAAAGAAATGCCAAAGATTGAAGATGTACCGGTGGTACGTGATTACGCCGAGGTATTTCTGGAAGATTTACCGGGACTACCACCAGAACGGGAGGTAGAGTTCGGAATTGAATTGATTCCGGGAGCGAAACCTGTGGCCAAGGCGCCGTATCGGCTCGCGCCATCAGAATTGCAAGAGTTGATGTCCCAAATTCAAGACCTGCTTGACAAGGGGTTTATTCGGCCAAGTGTGTCTCCATGGGGCGCACCGGTGCTATTTGTGAAAAAGAAGGATGGGAGCATGCGCATGTGCATCGACTACCGGGAGTTGAACAAACTCACGGTGAAAAATCGGTATCCGCTTCCAAGAATTGATGACCTATTTGACCAATTGCAAGGCGCAAGTTGGTTCTCCAAGATTAACCTTAGATCGGGGTATCATCAATTAAAAGTCAAAGAGGAGGATATACCGAAAACGGCATTCCTCACACGGTACGGGCATTACGAGTTCCTCGTAATGTCCTTCGGATTGACAAATGCGCCCGCGGCTTTCATGGATCTCATGAACCGGGTTTGCAAGCCGATGCTGGATAAGTCGGTAATAGTATTCATTGATGACATTTTGGTATATTCAAAGGATGAGGCAGAACACGCCGGTCATCTAAGTGAAGTATTGGAGACGCTCAGAAAAGAGAAATTGTATGCAAAGTTTTCAAAATGTGCCTTCTGGTTACGAGAGGTGCAATTCCTGGGGCACGTCGTTAGTGCAAATGGGGTGTTAGTAGATTCGTCGAAAATAGAAGCAGTGACGAGATGGAGTCCCCCAAAGAACCCTTCCGAGATCAGAAGCTTCTTGGGGCTTGCGGGTTATTATCGGAGATTCATACAGGATTTTTCCAAAATTGCTATGCCGTTAACCAAACTAACCCGTAAGGATGAAAAGTTTATTTGGGGCGAGGATCAAGAAAGGGCGTTCCAAATGCTTAAGGAAAAACTGACTCATGCACCGGTATTGTCATTACCGGATGGAACTGATGACATGGTAGTTTACTCGGATGCCTCGCATTCGGGGCTTGGCTGCGTTTTGATGCAACGAGGCAAGGTTATAGCCTATGCCTCGAGGCAGCTAAAGACTCATGAAAAGAAATATCCCACACACGACCTCGAGTTGGCAGTGGAAGTGTTCGCCTTAAAGATATGGAGGCATTATTTGTATGGGGTAAAATGCACTATCTTTACCGACTATAAAAGCTTGAAATATTTCTTCGATCAAAAGGAATTAAATATGAGGCAGAGGCGGTGGTTAGAAACTGTCAAAGACTTTGATTGTGATATACATTACCACCCCGGGAAGGCTAATGTAATGGCGGACGCGTTGAGCCGAAAGACAGATTATACGCCTATTCGAGTGCGATCGATGCAACTAATTGTGACATCGGGTTTGCTTGAGCAAATCCGGAAATCTCAAACTGAAGCAATGAAGGAAGAAAATGTGAAAAAGGAAAGAATAGTTGGCCAATTAAAAGACTTGGCGGATGGTAACCAAGGATTGAAAACTCGATTTGGGAGGATTTGGGTTCCAAATTCATGTGGAGCCAAGGCGCTCCTACTTGACGAGGCCCATAAATCTCGTTATTCGATCCATCCGGGGGTAACCAAGATGTATAATGATTTAAAACAAAACTATTGGTGGCCCGGAATGAAAAGAGATGTTGTGAAATATGTGGAGAAGTGTTTGACCTGTTTGCAATTCAAAGCAGAGCACCAGAAGCCATATGGTAAGTTGCAACCATTGGACATCCCAGTTTAGAAATGGGAACAAATCATAATGGATTTGCTGACCAAACTGCCTAAAACCAACCGCGGGTTTGATGCAATATGGGTAGTCGTGGATAGATTGACGAAAAGTGCTCACTTCATTCCGATTCGTGAGACTTATACATCCGAGAAGATGTCAGAGGTAGACACCAATGAAATCGTGGCACGTCATGGAGTACCGATATCCATTGTGTCTGACAGAGATACTCGGTTTACTTCAAACTTTTGGTGTGAATTCCAAGAACAAATGGGAACTAAACTTTTCATTAGCACTGCTTACCATCCACAAACGGATGGGCAAAGTGAAAGAACAATATAAACGTTGGAGGACATCTTACGGGCTTGCATTATTGACTTCGGAGGTAGCCGGGATGTCTATCTACCCTTGGTCGAATTTTCATATAACAATAGTTATCACGCGAGCATAGGAATGGCCCCGTATGAGATGCTATATGGTAGAAAGTGCCGAACCCCGGTGTGTTGGGGAGAAGTGGGTCCACGTCAACTAGCACATACTGATATAATCCGAATTACGAATGTGAAAATCGACTTGGTCCGAACTCACTTAAAAGCAGCTCAGGATCGACAAAAGTCGTATGCGGATAAACGAAGGAGACCAATTTAATTTCAGCTCAGGATCGGCAAAAGTCATATTCGAACTCTATTATATCTATTAAACTTGTATGCTCACCTTTACACTATGTGTATTGATGTAACATCCCGAAAATACAAGACTTTATAATAACATTTAAAACGTGAAATAAACAAGAACAAACTAACTAGGAATGGATAACCCAGTTAGATATGAGTCTTATGAAACCAAATAAATGGATGGAAAACTCTTAAATCATAAAGAAAACGATAATTGAGGGACTAGAATGGTTAAAATTGAAACTTGAATTATTAGTAAATAAAATAAACTCCAAACACACACCTAAGTGTGTGCCTGGATCTATTAGAACACAGGAGCGACCAGGAGCTCCTCTCCAAACCCTAGCTCACTAAAAATTGATCAATTGGAGGTTCAATTCAGTTCCAAATTAAATTCTAACCATGAATTGGTGATCACCTCGTTGAAAAGATCATAAGGTATGCAAAATTTTGATGTTTTGATTCACATCTTAAGTTCTAGGTTAATTATGAAAAATCGAAATTGAGCTTGATTGTGTCTTGCATGAATGAAATTAGAAGGGATATGGTGTCTAGGGATGAACCCTAGGTGAAATCTTGTTAAAAGATTTCATGATAATTATAGAGTTCATAACCACCATTGTAGGTGATTAATGAACTTGAAGAAAACTTGATAAACCCTAGAATTATGATCTTGTTCTAGCATAATCTGAAATTAAGAGTAAATTTCAGAAATATTGATGTTAAGACATGTGTAGAATTGTCTAATCGAAGTTAATTTAGATGATAATTACAAGTCATGAACTTGGTTTTGATGATATAAAAATCTTACCCGTTAGGTGTTTGATGAAACGCCTAAGTGAGGATTAAAATGTTAAAAGTTGGATAAAAACGCAGATTTGATTATTATAAAGAATTATGCGTTAAGGCTTATGAAAGGGTTCTAAAATTATTGTGAATTGAACTCTTTAGGCAAAGAATCCGGATCGTCAAGCGGACAAGCCGGAGGAGGAGATACGCGTTTGAAGGGTGCGCTCTAAAGGTACGCGACTTGAGTCCCGTTACATTACGCATAAATGTTTGGTATTAGTGTACAAATGTTGTCGTAGTATAAATTACGCGTTTGATGTGTTATTGGAGTGACGAAGTTCACTCGACCATCAAACGGGTCAATATAAAGGTTAGAAGTAGTTTGGCTTGTCATTGAAGTGATGGCTTTCACTCGACAACCAAACGGGTTAAGATTATGCATTGAAATAATCATGAATGAAGGGACTTGAGAGTCTCATAAATCGTTAGTATTGGATTAGTGTAACATACATGTTTGATGCGTCATTGAAGTGATGAAGTTCACTCGGCATTCAAACGGGTCAATATAAAGGTTAGAAGTAATTTGGCTTGTCATTGAAGTGATGGTTTCCACTCGACAACCAAACGGGTCAAGTTATGCTTTTGTAATGTGTTAAGAGACTTGAGAGTCTCATATCTCGTTAGTGTTGGGTATAAATATGCCAAGATTTATAAGCCCGGGGACTTGAGTAATTACATCTAAAAGGATTTAGAATGAGAAATTGGTATTAGGCACATATAGCTAATGGGTCGAATAATTGAAACAAGGATTTTGTAAACCATGGGATCGTAATTCGGTTTTTATAATATGAAATTTACACAGCTGGCTCCGTAATTTTATTACGGACTCATAGGAAAAAGAATCACCCAAAACGGATAACCGAGTAAAAAGTTATAAGGATTTAAAGTTGGATTTTTGTGAATTTTCGGAGCTGGGTAAAAATGCAGGTCCAGTAACTGGACCTGCTGGAAAACGCACTCCCCCGCGCCACGCGAGGGGAGCCTATGACTCTGGCGCGACACGCGGGGCCTCCCGCGCCACCCGACGATCCTTCGCGACACGCGACAGGATCAAAATTAAAATTTTATTTTTATTTTGATGATTTGATACTAGAACTAGTTTATATGCATTATATTTATGTCAAGACTAACTTTTAAGGTGGTTTTGACTCTAGGTAAAGATGGGGTCTTCCCGGATGGTGATCAAGCATGTTATCAAGAACCGAACACGCATTCTGAAAGCTTCCGCGTCAACTTAACTTTGTCTAGACAATGTTTTTGATGTAAATGATTTGCTAAACATGTTATGAATGTTTAAACTAGTTGGTAGTTGACTAGAAGATGTTACTTTGAAACTTTTATTTTGTACTTATGTTAAATCTAGGTACTTTATATCTAAAATTAAGTATCTTTTATTATATAAAATTAGAACTTTATACGGTCGTTACAATTGACTTTTACTTTAACGCATGTGACAGGTGCTTAGGATGCTTATTTGCTTAGCTTGCTATGAAATCGAGGCTAGGAAAGACCTAGAACAATAAACAATTGTCTGTAATAAAAATCTGAGTTGTCGGAACAGAACAAATTGACTAGATCTTGTCTGTAATAATTATGTTATCTTTTATGACATGGTATGGGACGTGTTGCTTTAAATAATTGGTAATTATAGTTGTTATGGAAACTTCTGGACAATCTTTTTCGCTCAGTGCCACGCCCCGATGTTTCCGCCATCGGTTGGGGTTTGACAGATTAGTATCAGAGCCATAACTATAGGGAATTAGGCAAGACACGACCTAGTCCGGGTCGATGTCTTAGAAATGACCTAGTCTATAGTTAGGAACCAACAGACCGACTTGTGCATATCCTGTAGGGAATATGTACAAACTTACTGCTATTTCTCGCTGTTCTCGCCTACGCTACACTATCACTGCACTTTAGCTTTCGAAAATAAACGAGCGATTAGGCCGAGATTAGGTGTGAAAACCGTAAACTCTCGACTAAATTGCTTGTTTGCCCCGCATTTTCATCTATAAACACGAGAATTTGCGTTGAATCAGGAACGAAGTTGTTAAGTCAGGAGTGAAACCTTAACCTTGACGACTTGTTCCGACCTTTACTTGGTTTTACAAAGACTCTCACCAAAGTCTCGACGGACTCCAACGACTTGAAGTCACGATATGACTGGAAGGATGCATGTCGATCGCCCAGATTCGAGGCAAAAGCACAGTCCTGAAGGTCAAAGTGTGTACAACAAGTCCTTGTGAATAGTTGAATCACTTTGGGTAGTCATTGTCTATCGAGCCTGAGACAATCCATTTCTCGATTTTTATGTGTTTCGATTCTGAGCCCGCAACTGCTGACTCTGATGCTCGTCGATTTTATGTGTTATGTGTGTATTTACGTGCTATATGTTTAATTTTGGAGACTTAATCGATTTTCTCTATTGCTTGATCGACACACACAACTCGCACCGCTTATCTACCTCAAAACGCAGACAAATCGCTACTACATGAGGAACGACTTTACGCCATGTTGAGTGCTATGTTATTCGCTTATGCTATACTACTCGATATGTTAATCGCGATCGCTATACTCGAACGCTCGCGAACCCTGAATAATAGGTTTCTGTATTCTGATTGCCTCTTGAGATTATGTGCTTATGTGATTATGTGCCTTACGTGCTTATGTGCTTCTGTGTTTATGTGAATATGTGATTATGTGCCTATGTGTTTATGTGATACATGGTCGTATTCCTGAGCTTTAGTAGTATTGGACGTGTGAGGTGAGATCCGATTGTACTGTGTCTGAGACCCATGACAATGTCTGTTGCAGACAATGTCAACTGGACCATCATCTGGACCCCGTCACCCATGAATCACTCGCCAAGAACAGAGAGAAAAACGCCTTGCTGCTCTCGTCGCTAAGCAAGTAGCAAAGGTGGTTCCTCAGATTGTGAGTGAAATATACCAGAATGTGAGCAAATCATCCGAGGAGTCCAGAACCGAAGCTCCTAAAGCTGCTCCCAAGACTGCTTTCAGCTTCAAGCAGTTCAAAGCCTGTGGTCCAAAGGAATTTACTGGCGAGGATGGCCCAACGACTATGTTTCAATGGTTTGATTCCATCGAAGTCACTCTGCGCCAGAGTGGATGTCCTGAAAATATCCGTACTCTAAACGCCATCGGCGTCTTCCAGTCCCGCGCACTAGACTGGTGGACGGCCGAGAGAAACAAACGCGGAAATGACGCAGCCTATGAGCTGACGTGGGAAGAGCTGAAGGCCATTATGATGGATGAATTCTGCCCTCCCCATGAACGCCAAAAGCTGGAGAACGAATTCTGGCATATCAAGCAGAAGGATGGAGAGAACGCAGCTCTGACTGTCGCTTTAAGCAGCTCAGTATCATCTGTCCCGATCAAGTGAAGACGCCCGAGATGACAATCAAGAAGTACATTCGAGCTCTGCCAGACTGTGTTGCAGATTTCGTGCATGCCGCAAAGCCAGCAATAATCGAAGAGACTTACTTGCTTGCCGCTTAAATCAACGACAAGCGAGTAAAAGCTGGTTTTGGGGATAAAGCTTCGAAGAACTTGCATCAAACCACCGCCGTACCACCCACTGAAACCGCCGCCACTCAATCATCAAAATCCTCACGCCGCAAGAAGAAGAACAACAACAGCAGCTCCATCAACAAGAACTGTGATGTCACTACCTCTGCTGCTCCACTCCAAGCCATACCGGCTCAGCAGCAATCTCAACATCGACTAGCACTAGTTATCTATGCACCGCCTGCAAAGCGTGCATACACTGGTCCCCACCCTGCCTGCCCAACATGTACTTATCATCACCTGGTGGGTATCGCCTGCCGTTTTTGCGTGCACTGCAATATGTACGGCCACTTCATTGCTAACTGCCATACTCGTCCCCGCCAAGCACCAGCTCAAGCCACTGCTCATCAAGCTCTGCTTCCAGCTCCTCAAGGCCAACAAGCAGCTCAGGCACCCGCGGCCAACTCTAGAGTCTGCTTCGCGTGTGGTGATCCCAACCACTTCGCGAACATGTGCCCGAACAGGGTTGTGAAACAAGAGCCCCAGTAGCAGCAGCCTCAGCAACAGCAGCAGCAACAGCCTCAACAGCAACAAGCCGCCCGCGCCAGAACTTTCAACATCAATGTGCGCCAAGCCCAGGCTGACAACAACGTGGTCAATGGTACGTTCCTTGTGAATGGTATGTATGCTTCGTGTTTGTTTGATACTGGAGCCGATAACTGCTTTGTGTCATTTGAATTCGAGAAACTCCTTTGTCGTAAGCGCTCCCAACTCCCCTCGACGTTCGATGTCGAAGTTGCCACCGGAAGAACTGTCGCCATTAATTCCGTTCTTCGTGATTGTACTCTTGAGCTTAACAATCACATTTTCCCAATCGACCTTATCCCGATGCAACTCGGAAGTTTTGACGTCATAGTAGGCATGGACTTTCTTCGCGAAAACCATGCTGAAGTTGTGTGCTTCGTTAAGATGATTCGATTCTCGCTCGTGAATGGTGATGTACTGTGTGTTTATGGCGAAACTGCTTCGAAAGGTCTCAAGCTTATGTCATGTGTCAAAGCTAGCAAGTATCTCCGCAAGGAATACAGAGCTTTCTTGGCTAACGTTGTAGTAGCGGAGAAGGAAAAGAAACGAAAGACAGAAGTGAAAGATGTTCCTGTGGTTCGTAAATTTCCCAATGTGTTTCCTGACGATCTTCCAGGATTACCACCAAGTCGTGATATCGACTTTTGTATCGACCTCATTCCTGGAGCAAACCCTGTTGCCAAAGCTCCTTACCGACTTGCTCCATCCGAAATGCGCGAACTCTCGAGTCAGCTTCAGGAACTACTTGATAAAGGCTTCATTCGCCCGAGCACCTCTCCTTGGGGTGCACCAGTCCTTTTCGTCAAAAAGAAGGACGGGTCGTTCAGGATGTGCATCGCCTATCGGGAGTTGAATATGTTGACTATCAAGAATCGCTATCCCCTGCCTCGCATTGACGATTTGTTTGATCAGCTACAAGGTGCTACATGTTTCTCCAAGATCGATCTACGCTCAGGCTATCATCAGTTACACATTCAAGAGGAAGATATACCCAAAACCGCTTTTCGCACTCGATACGACCACTATGAGTTCGTTGTTATGCCTTTTGGTCTAACCAACGCACCTGCGGTTTTCATGGACCTGATGAATCGCGTGTGTAAACCTTATCTTGACCGCTTCGTCATCGTGTTCATCAATGATGTCTTGATCTATTCCAAGTCGAAAGCCGAACACGCACAACATCTACGTTTGGCTCGAGCTACTCCAGGGAAATCGACTCTATGCCAAGTTCTCCAAGTGCGAATTTTGGCTGGGGGAGGTTCAATTCCTTGGTCACATTGTCAATAGTCAAGGTATTCACGTCGATCCGGCGAAGATTGAAGCAGTTAAGAGTTGGATTACACCTAAGAACCCGTCTGAAGTCCGTTCTTTTCTCGGATTAGCGGGCTATTATCGACGAATCATCGAAGGATTCTCAAAAATCGTTGTGCCGCTTACCGCTCTCACTCATAAAGACAAGCCTTTTGTTTGGGGAACTGAACAAGAGTCTGCTTTCCAAACCCTCAATCACATGCTTTGCAATACTCCCGTTCTCTCATTGCCCGACGGAAACGACGACTTCATTGTTTATTGTGATGCCTCGAACCTTGGTCTCGGTTGTGTCCTCATGCAACGGGACAAGGTCATTGCTTACGCATCTCGTCAGCTCAAAATCCACGAGAAGAACTATACAACCCATGATCTCGAGCTAGGCGCAGTTGTTTTTGCGTTAAAGATTTGGCGACACTACCTGTATGGTACCAAGTGTACGATCTTCACCGATCATAGGAGCCTACAACATATCTTTGATCAGAAAAAACTTAATATGCGTCAATGCCGATGGGTAGAACTTCTCAACGATTACTGTTGGTGCACGGAATGTCTGTTGACTACGTCTACGTCAAGTCTTAGGTTCAGATAGGTCAACATAGGGTTTTGAAAGTCAAATTAGGGTTTAGTTATGTATTTTCGCTTATGTGTACATAGGATAGGATAGTGTTTCGTTTATATGTACATGTAGGGGATGGTTTCGCTTATTAGGTCAACTCAGGGTTTCGCTCATGTGGTTAAAGGTGATTTCGCTTATGTGGTTCCAAGGGATTTCGCTTATGTGTCAATGACAAAAGAGCGAAATCACATGGACTATATATAGTCGTTTGGAGCGAACCTGATCATTAATGTCAGATTTTGGAGCGAGACCTGGTCATTAGCTTGGTAACAAAACTCTGTCAAAATCATTCTAGAAAGCTAATAAAGAGAAGGAATTGAAGAGAAAAGCTGTTGTTACTTTGCGTGTACTGATTCCGCCTTTATACGTGAAGATGAACGTCCTTGACTGACTTTTCAGGGTCGAAACACGGTCCAACAAGTGGTATCAGAGCTTCAGGACGAGGAGTTCATACTACTACAGCTGAATCGACCAAATTCTCTTACTTCTACTCACTTTCTTTCATACTTTTTCGATTTGAGATAGTTCCTACGGTTGAAATGGTCTAAATTTCGAGTATAACGTGTAAAACATACGGTTAACAAACCCTAGAAAGAATCAGGTTGAAATTCGGACTAAAAATGGTTAAAATCAACTAAAAACTAGATTCCGCTTATTCGAACATCGAAGGCTCCGCTCATACGAACCATAAGGTTCCGCTTATTCGGACTTTACCAATTTCGCTTATACGAATAATTGACTTTCGCTCATTCGGACATTACACACTTTCGCTTATACGGTCAAGTGTGGTTTTGCTTTTTTGTCAAAGCATAGTTTCGCTCATTTGTCAAGAGTAGTTTCGCTTCTGTGACACTTAGCATATTTCGCTTATCTGTCACACAAGCTGATTTTGCTTTTGTGTCTTTATTGTTCAAAAATTTCGAAAATATTTCTAAGTGTTTGCTGATATTTGCAGGTACACTCAAGATGGATGACATTTTCTTGAACCCGTTTAGTGACATGTACGCATTCGCTGGAAATTACGGAAACGATGATTCTTCGTCCAGCAATACGAATGAGAATCCGCCGAAAGAGAAGAAAAAGGAAGCTTGGGAATCGGAAAGTGCTTTTGGAACATTCAATAAACCTCCAAAGCTAATGGCTATAGAGGAATACAGTCGATGGTCAAGAAAGTTTGAAGATTGGTTGATGGCATTCGCATTTCCTAGCTGGAAGAGTTTGAAAAACGGTTATGCCAATGGAAACAAAAATGGTGAAACTTTAAGATCAGCTGAGGAGATTGATTCATTTGTAGCTGAACAAAAATGTGTGGCATTGTTATTTCAGTCCGTTCGGGAAGACATTATTGCCTTGATCGATTATTCAAATGCAAAAGATCTTTGGGAAAGGTTAGAAAAGAAATGTATAGGTAGTGAAGAAATCAAGAAAAACAAAAAGAAACTACTTAAGAAAGAGTTTGATATGTTTGGGTGTTTAAAGAACGAGTCAGTTTGTAAAATGATAGAAAGGTTTGGTCATCTGAAGCTGGAATTAGTAAGACATGATATCAGATATTCCGAAGATGATCTTATCAAAAAAATTTCGATTCGTTGCCTGACGAGATGGATTGGAGATATTATGCGCTGATGCTGAAGAATACCATCAAAGCACCAGAAAAGTTGACATTAGATTTGCTGATTGAGAAACTCGAGAGTCACGAGTTGGAATTGAAGAAGACGTACAAAGTCAATCACTCATCTTACCAGCAGAATTTGGATTTGTATTATCCAAAGAGCATGATGCCAAAAGCAACTTCTCCAAAGACTGCGTTTTCTATTGAAAATTTGTCCACAGCAAGCAAAGAAAGTCAAAGTGGTCAAAGCAGTGGAAATCACAGTGGTTATCACAGTGGATCTTCATCATCTGCAAGTCATTCTGATGCAAAGAATCGTTTTCAATGCAACATCGCAATAGATTTAAAGAATGCTCAGAATTTTGATGAGGAGACGGCCAAACAGCAGATGATCTTCCTAGCATCGGTGTTGGAATCGTATGAAGGGTTAGTAGCTGGGAAGATAGGCAACACCAATCTGACGAAAGAAGATTATGATCAGATTGATCCGGAGGAAATGGAGCTGATCGATATTCGTTGGGCTATGGCCAGTGCTATTCGTCGAGCACAACGTTTCATGGAAATTACCAGCAGGAAGACAATTGGTGGTCCATCTACCAAGCTGGGGTTCGATAAATCCAAAGTGACATGCTTCAAGTGTAAGCAGAAAGGTCACTTCAAGCGAGAATGCAGAAACGCTTATGCTGATGAGTCGGAGAACCCTTTTAGAGATGATTATTACACGAAGGCAATATATCATCAGAATAAATCTGAGCCGCCTAGATTGAAGCAGGTTGAAGACAATAGAGAGAAATCTAGAGCTCTTGCGGTGATTTATGATGATGAAGGGTATGATTGGAGTCAAGAGGTTCTACCGGAAGAAGATGCGGTTGGTTACGCATTCATGGCGAAAAACGACGAACCTATTCCGTGGAAAGACGATAGAACTGAAGAGCAGAAATATAGATACAGAAAAATGCTGACTGAAAACAGAATAATTAGAATATCTCGTATCTATCTGGAATCAAGGAGAGCAAATAGATGGGATCCGGACAGAGAGTGTTATCTTGATGAATATGGAAATATTGCGATCGATGATAAAACGCTTGATATTGAAGCCATAATCAAGGAGTATAAGGTAGAGGATGATTATTGGCAGAATAAATGGTGGGGAACTGGAGACGAGAAAGAGAAAGAAGAAAAAGAGAAAGAGAAAGAAGAAAAAGAGAAAAAGGAGAAAGAAGAGCAGGAGAAATCAAAGAAAGTTGATACTGGAATTATTGACAGAACGCAGGAGTTGACTGCAGAGAATCTGGGAAAAATGGCTGACAAAGTGCTGGCTGCTAAGGCACTTGAGGTAGACTCTAACTCCGTGTCTGAGTCAAAAAGCCAGGTCAGTTCAAACTTGTCAACAAATGCGTCAGGTAAGAAAATTGATGGAAATGCTGATTGCAAAAATTGCAACAAAGAGTGCAAATTTTGTAACACAGTCACGTATCTCAACGGGAAGAAAGTTGATGATCTGACAGCAAAGTTCAGAAGAGTTGAGAATCAGATTCTTGATCGTGACAAAACAGTTAAAGCTTCAACTGAACGGATAAGAGAATTAACTAGCCAAATTGAAAATGATAAAATTGATCATGAAAAAGTTAAAAAGGAAAATGAAAAGTTAATTCTTGAAAACCGTCAGATTTCTGAAAAGTTTGAAAAACTAAAAAGCACAATGAAAGATAGTGATGATCGAAATGGTAAAACTTATAAAGAAAATGAACACCTAAAAGCAGTGCTTAGAGTAAAAGAAGAATCAATCAACCAACAACTGGATGAAATCGCTAAACTGAAACTTAAATTTCAAGAGGCTGAAATTGAAAACGAGCGAATCCAGTTGAAGCTTAACAGTTACAGCTCCACAAGCTTTGTTTTGCAACACATTATTCCCAAACCCATTGGGAAAGACAAAGTAGGCGAAGATGTGTATTCTGATGGAACTGGGGTGGGTTTTCATCAAGTTCCACCACCTGTTCTAGATAATTACACGAAAAAGCAATCTGGGTTGGTTGAAATTGAGGAAGAAAGTGAAGTTAAACTTCCAGAGAACATTGATGTCACGTTCACATCTTCCAATGACGATAGTGTCCAAAATGATATTGTAAAAGGTGTTGTTGAAAATGTACTAAAAACGGATAGTGACACTACTGAGGAAGATGGGTGTTTCTTGGACAAGTACATTCAGAAACCAAAATCCAAAAACAACTTAAGTGATGAACCGGGTCTTGTGATGTACAAGATGGCTGGATCTGATAAGTTGTATTCGGATTCTGAGTTTCCGATTGAGAATGTTAATATGAACAAATTGACAAATGTTTTCAAGTTAGTCGAAGTTGAGTTGTCAGAAGTGAACAATCTGAGTCAAACAAAGAGAAAAATGAGTTTTGAGAAAGATAAATCATACCACAAGAAACCTGTTAATTCATCACGTTTTTATAATAACAATCGGAATAACTGGTCGGGTGGTTATCAGGGTGGTAGGAATTATCAGAAAAGAAATGTTCCAAACAACAGGTTTGCTGAAAAGAAAAAGTTTGTGAATAGTTCGAGTTCACTTGCTGATGAAGAGAAAGATTTTTTCAAAATCAAATGAAGAGTTCTTTGAGAAAAGAGCTTCACAGTATCAGTCTGAAGGCACAAGTCGAGTTGTTGATACTCGAACATGTTTCAGATGTAATCAAGTTGGTCACATTGCACGAAAGTGTACCAACGTGAAGCCTAAGACTGAAACTGTGAAGATTCAAAAGAAGAAAGTTGACGAGAAGGGTAAAGCACCAATCGTTGTTGAGAAAAAGAGTGTGAAAAATGACAACACCAAAATGAAAAATGAACCCATAAAGAAAGTGGTAACTAAAAATGACAAATTTTACAAGCGGGTTGCCTTATCTCAACAAGTTTGGAAACCAAAAACTGAGAAGAAGGTGAAATATTCTGAGGATTCAATTCAAATTGATTATGATGCAAATTTTCCACCTTTGAAGGCTGAAAATTTCAAAATTCAAATTGCGAGAGTCAAGGTTACACCTAAGGCTGATAAGGCCTGGGTGGACTCCATGTTCGACTAAGCAGTTTGAATTGCCGGAGCTTCCTTGATCGCGAAGCATGAATCGGCATCTTTATTGAAGTTGGTTAATTTGAAGTTTGTTATATGGAGGATATTCCAAAACTTGTATCCAGATGGATCATGGATAGTGGAGCTTCAAGACATATGACAGGGAAAACTGCGTTGCTGTATGATGTGAGAAATATCAATGGTGGTTATGTGGGATTTGCTGGTCATGAAGGTGGTCGAATTATTGGTGAAGGAACGTTATCCAATGGGATTGTGACGTTTGAAAGAGTTAACTACATCACTGAGCTGGAGAACAATCTGCTTAGTATCTCGCAGATTTGTGACAATATGTATACTACTCACTTCACTGATAAAGAATGTTTGATCTTGAAACCAGGATTTGTTATCCCTGAAGAATGGATTATCATGCGGGCACCTAGAGTGAATGATTTATTTGTGTTAGATATGAGTGTAGCAACTACATCTACTGGTCAAGCACATTGTTTTGTGTCTAGAGCAACTGAGAAAGAATCGAGATTGTGGCACCGCAAGATGGGGCATATTCACCTAAGGAAGATGAATCACTTGGTGCACAATGATTTGGTTCTTGGAGTCCATGTCAAAGGTTTTCATCTGGAAGGGGAGTGCATTAGCTGTGTTAAAGGCAAGCAGAAGAAAAAGTCACACCCTACAAAGCAAGTCAATTCAGTTTCGAGACCTCTGGAAAGACTTCACATGGATTTGTTTGGTCCTGTGAATGTCAAAAGTATTACAGGAGATTACTACTGTTTGGTCGTTACTGATGATTATTCCAGATTTTCGTGGGTTTCTTTCTTGAAGACGAAAGACGAAACATTTGATAGTTTGATGGGGTTATTCAAGAAAATTGAGAATTTGTACCAAAGGCATATCAAAAGAATTCGAAGTGATAATGGTACTGAATTCAAGAACAGTAAGATGGAAGAATTTTATGATGAGAGAGGTATATTGCATGAGTTTAGTGCTCCGTACACTCCGCAGCAGAACGCAAAAACCGGACACTAATCGAGACGACTAGAACTATGCTCGCAGATTCAAAGTTACCGATAAATTTTTGGGCTAAAGCTGTTTCCGCAGCATGCTATACGCTCAACAGGGTTCTCACTGTCAAGAAGTTCAACAAAACATGCTTTGAGCTAATCAATAACCGCAAACCGAATTTGAAGTATCTAGAACCGTTCGGGTCGCCATGTACTGTTATAGAGCCTCATGGAAAGTTTGGTCCGAAGAGCATTGAGGGAATATTTGTTGGTTATGCAAATCCGATGCGACGTGTCTTTGTTCCAAGTGAGAAGCAGATTATTGAAGCTGTAAATGTTGAATGTCAAGGTTATACTATGCCGCCGCAGAATCCTGGAGATTCATGGCGTTATCATTATGACAAACTGTGGGATTCGTTTGACATGAGAGAAGAATCAGAGGAAGATGAAGATTTCTTTGATGAGTTGGATATTTTGCGTGAATACGAGTCACAGCTAAGGTTTCCAGCTGAGTATTCGAGGCGACCACGGGAAACTTCAAATGACGATGAAGCAGGTCCGAGTAATGCTGGTGAACATGATGATGTCCAACAGAATGAAGTTGCTCAGGATAATCAGTCGGTTCAGAATGATAATCAAGAAGCTGAAAACATGCCAGTCTTTGATCATGGTGATTCAGATTCTGAGGGGGAGCGAATTCAGATTTCAAATCAAACAAACCAAGTTGGTGAACAAGATGCAGATCAGAATGTTACTAATCTGGAGGGAAATGTAGATGTTCCAAGCGAAGTGATGCCGCGAACTTTTTCATATCATCCAGAGGAGTTGATCATAGGAGAATTGCAGACAGGCGTTCGTACTCGAAGACAGATTGATAAAGGGCTTACATGTTTTTATACAAAAGTGGCTCCTTTGCAAACTGAATTCTTATTGAGTTGTTTTATCTTGCAGGTTGAGCCAAGGACTTACAAAGAGGCGCTTACTGAAGACTCTTGGGTCAATGCAATGCAGGAGGAACTGAGCCAATTTGAGAAATTGGGAGTGTGGAAGTTAGTTGATTTGCCAGATGGTCACAGAAAAATCAATACGAAATGGGTATTTAAGTGTAAGAGAGATGACAGAGGAGTTGTTGTAAGGAACAAAGCTCGACTCGTTGTTCAGGGCTTTAGTCAACAGGAGGGGATTGATTTTACAGAAGTCTATGCTCCTGTAGCACGACTAGAAGCGATCAGAATTTTCCTTGCATTTGCGTCTTGGAAGAACTTCAAAGTATATTAGTTAGATGTAAAATCGGCGTTTCTGTATGGGAAGGTCAAAGAGGAGGTTTATGTCGGACAGCCACCGGGCTTCACCGATCCAATCCACAAAAACAAGGTCTACTTATTGGACAAAGCGTTGTATGGTTTACACCAGGCCCCGAGAGCTTGGTACGAGACTTTGTCTCAACACCTACTAGCCAACAAGTTCATTCGTGGAAAAGTGGATGCCACTCTCTTCACTAAAGAGGTCGACGGTCATCTTCTGAGATTTATGTGGATGATATAATCTTTCGGCCGACAAATGAAAATCTGTGCAAAGATTTTGAATCAGTGATGAAGCAAAAGTTCGAAATGTCATCAATGGGGGAGATGAAATTCTTTCTGGGATTACAAGTTGAACAACTACCTGAGGGAATTTTCATTCATCAAACGAAGTACATTCATGATATTCTAGAGAAATTTGGAATGTCAAGTTCTACTCCAGCTGCTACCCCACTTGCAACAAATCATGGGATTCACCCAGATCTCACCGGAGACAGGGCTGATGAAACGTTCTACCGTTCAATGATAGGTTCTTTAATGTACCTAACTGCTTCACGTCCTGATATCATGTACCCAACGTGCCTCGCAGCAAGATATCAATCTAACCCAAGAGCTTCGCATATGATCATTGTGAAGAGGATATTGCGCTACCTGAAAGGAACTCCTTCATTGGGGTTGTGGTATCCTAGGAAAGGCGATTTTACGCTCGAAGGGTATTCCGATTCGGATTTCGGATGCTGCAAAGTCAATTCAAAATCAACAGCTGCAGGATGCCAGTTTTTTTGGTCCTAGATTGGTTACCTGGCAGTGTAAGAAACAAACGTCTGTGGCGCTATCTACATGTGAAGCGGAGTATGTTTCTGCTAGCAGTTGCTGCACTCAGATCCTGTAGATACAGCAACAGATGCGCGACTACGGTTTGCAGTTTCTTAACACACCTCTTTTTGTTGATAATGAGGCCGCAATAAATATAACAACACTTTATTCGTGATTGCTTTGAGAAAAAGTTGATACGAATTGAGAAAATCCGCACTGACGAACAGAAAGCTGATTTACATACCAAAGCTTTTGATAAAAATCGATTTAAATATTTGTTAAAACTGAATGGTATGAAGCTTCTTTCGGTGTCGGATGGAATTATTGGCGTTGATGAGAGTACTGTTGCGGATGAAGACGAGAAACAATCTGCAATGGTTTGTCGATTTTTTACTTGTTTTGGTATTTAGGGGGAGTGGATAGTTGTATATAGATGTATTTTCAGAAAATACAAAAACAGTAAAAAATGCAAAAATACAAAAACATGATAAAATTTGAAAAAGAGCTTGTGTATATAGGGAAAATGATAGTACATCGGCTAGACTATTACAATATGCTAAAGATTTGTAAAGTTTAAATGAGTTAAACAGTCTCACTGATGATGTGTCGATAGGTTTTCACACATTTAGTAGATTTATTCGGGATATAAACCTAAAATTTCAAACTTGTGAAATTCGTGGGGAACACTTCTTGGATATATAGGTAACCCCTGAAATCTTGTTTGAAAGGTCTCATAATCTGATATACTAGGTTTTTATACTCAATGATGTCTGGGGTATTATTCCGGGACTTCTGCTGAACGGTAGTTCTGACCTAGTCCTTGGTTAATACTTTCTGCTAATGCTTGAAACATAGCATTAAACCCTCAGCATGCAGATGAAACAATAAAATTGATAGTCGCTGCTGTTGTAGCTTAAAGATCCTCTAAAGGGGACATACCGTAAAGTCGAAGCTGATATCTCTCTGCGTATACGGAAGTATCGACCTGAGATCCCTCGGCCCTCGCATTACCTAATTTATGTACAGATATCATTGTAGTATACTCACCTGTAAGACTGAATATTGGGATTCTGGATACGGGAGTATATTCAAGAGGTGGGACACATGAATGAGCTAAGTTCATAAGACATCTAAATCGTATCCTGAGTAAATTGAAATTTGTGTGAGAATTTAAGATGGATCAGTATATCGACAATCGAGGTGAATTGTTTAAGTCTGAGTATGAAATGAAGCTTAACGGTACTTGTAATTTGTCTTATAGCTGATATGATTCCCTGACACGCTCGCCAAAAATTAGTTTGTAAATAGTTTACTTTGTTTACTTTCTGCAATTTAAGTATTCTGTATTTCATTTCTTAATTTAGAACACTTTATAAAATCCAAAAAGATTTTATTTCTGCTTTATTTTTGACAAACCAAAGTGGAGAGTTGATTGTTGGATTCTCAGATGTTTGAAGCAGATGCAGGAGATTCTGGACTGAAAAATGAGGAGAGCTTATCTTTGATGGAATTTGATTTTTTTTTTAAAAAAAATCATCATAACAAGTTCATTAACTTGATACTTGTTATTTTCAGAAAGTATTTGAAAATGTCTTTCAAAATCAGTTTGATTCGTCAAATGATCAACCAAGGTCATTAAATTGAACTTGGTAGATTAATCAAGTGATCAGGGTCATTAACTTGGACCTGAATACTTGAATGGATTGTTAAAACTGATTGAGTTTGTGATTTATTGTTGAAAAGATAAGTTTGTAATGTTTGATGGTTGAGACACAGGTTTTGGACTTCATAATTCCCATGGAAGCTAAATGTCAAAGTTTGAACCAGATCAAGACCTCAGATTCTAGCATATTGAGAGGGGGAGTCTGTGAAAGGGGGAGTCTGGATCAACAGTCAAAAGGGAAGTCTGAAGATGAAGCCAGAACAAGATTGTAAACCTGTGAAGATAGAGTGCTTATGATGTGAAGACAGAGAGTTGGAGAAAAGACCAAGACTGAAGACTCGGAGCTGAAGACTTCGTCAACATCCAAGGGGGAGTCTGTTGGTGCACGGAATGTCTGTTGACTACGTCTACGTCAAGTCTTAGGTTCAGATAGGTCAACATAGGGTTTTGAAATTCAAATTAGGGTTTAGTTATGTATTTTTGCTTATGTGTACATAGGATAGGATAGTGTTTCGTTTATATGTACATGTAGGTGATGGTTTCGCTTATTAGGTCAACTCAGGGTTTCGCTCATGTGGTTAAAGGTGATTTTGGTTATGTGGTTCCAAGGGATTTCGCTTATGTGTCAATGACAAAAGAGCGAAATCACATGGACTATATATAGTCGTTTGGAGCGAACCTGATCATTAATGTCAGACATTGGAGCGAGACCTGGTCATTAGCTTGGTAACAAAACTCTGTCAAAATCATTCTAGAAAGCTAATAAAGAGAAGGAATTGAAGAGAAAAGCTGTTGTTACTTTGCGTGTACTGATTACGCCTTTATACGTGAAGATGAACGTCCTTGACGGACTTTTCAGGGTCGAAACACGGTCCAACAATTACGACTGTGAGATTCGTTATCACCCAGGCAAAGCAAATGTCATTGCCGACGCTCTCAGCAGACGGAGCTATCTGCTCAGCATTCGTGATGTCCAAGCCCAATACGATCTCCAAACCCCCGTCCATGAAGCCCAGCATGCTTGTTTTAATGAGCGCACTCTGAAAAAGGAAATAATCTACCACGATGGAGCCAAGCTTGTGAATAAGTCGAATGGGATATTCCACTTTCTGGACCGAATTTGGATCCCTAAGCGGACCAATTTACGAAAGATATTGATGGACGAAGCCCACAAATCTCGGTACTCCATTCATCCCGGTGCCGAAAAAATGTACCAGGACCTTCGCTACAAGTACTGGTGGCCGGGCATGAAAAGGGATATCGCTCTCTACGTTGGGAAGTGCCTGACTTGCTCGAAAGTCAAGGCTGAACACCAAAGTCCCTCTGGCTTACTCGAACAACCCCCGATCCCTATGTGGAACTGGGAGAGTATAGCTATGGACTTCATAACGAAACTCCCGCACACGCCATCAGGTCACGACAGCATCTGGGTTGTTGTTGACTGATATTCGCTAATTTACACATATTTTAGTCCCCCATTTTATCCCCATTTTATGTGTTTTCGGCCGTAAAACCGTTATTCAGATACTTAGTAATGTATACTTTTGTTTACATGCCTAAAACAACATACCAGACAAGATGATAGCGAAAACGAGGACTTTCCAGACGAAATGACAAAGCTGCGAACCTTCTGTTGGAATTCTGATCTGGGCAAGTGGCACGGTCGTGCGACCTAATGAACGACCGTGCATCTCCGACTAATGCAGTCCAGTCCGGCAATGAACGAGGGTGCGACTTGGCGTGCAATGTAATCCCGGTGACGCACGACCGTGCATCTCTGACTAATGCACGCATAAAATGGGGGACTAAAATATGTGTAAATTAGCGAATATCAAATCTCCCCACACTTGAACCTTGCTTGTCCTCAAGCAAGCTAAACTGAAATGCAATAAAAGAAAGAATCAAACAAGAACGATAATTTACACACTACTTTATTGAAATAACTACAAACGGTTAGCCGGTTTTTCGAAAGACAACATCAAAAGAATCAAACCCAACAAGCATATGCAAATATGTGGAGATAACCAAAAAGCCGTGACTCACTTTCAATTGACTTAACATGTTAATCTTCACACAACTCACAATGTTCACACACACTCGGTTTTATTTCTGAAACATACATAAAATGTGTATGTGCAAACACAAAATGCCTCGTCAATGAAATGTGTAATATCATAAGCTTGTCATAAGATCTCGTCTCCACCAACTAACATGCGAAAAAGTGTAAATCAAGAGGTCTTTACGGGTTGTAACGTTAGGCTTGGGCGAAGGGTATGGAAATAGATATTTAAAGTGGCGAAATGGTTAAAACTCGGTTTTAGCGTTTAACTAGCGCAATACAACAAAACTATACATACAAACGCCTTAAAAAGGCTACTTACGCGATAACGAGCTCATAAACAAGATTTCATCATTTTATCAATCAAAATTGCTCGAATTTTGTCTACTTCACCCTATTTTAGGGTGTTTTATTTTCTGTTTTTTTTAGAGCATATAAACTAATGGATTTATACAATGAAACATAAACATAAACAATAACAAGCGCTAGTTAAAAGATTATTTTGACCGAGTTTTAACACTAAAAGGTTTAAAACATAAAAAGGCTAAATATGGCTAAGTGGGCGATAATATTGGGTAGACAAAGGTAAACGGGAAGGCTCGACATGGTTAATCCTAAAGGGTAACGTAGGGTATACGGGAAACACAACACAAAGAACAAGGCTAACAACAAAGGGTTAATCTAAGTGCCTCTATCACTTTTACACAATTCCGCAAGTTCATGGTCTTAACAAGCATACTAGTGACAAGTTCTAAATTACACATGAAATCCGGCTCACTCCTACATCCGAAATGAACAAATATATAACAATATCAAGGCTCAAATATGCTCACGTAACGGAAGGAATGGGTAAAAGTGTGAAAACTATCATGCAAGTCTTTCTTTGTTTGTCACGCTTTCCGGTTTTCTTTTCAAAATTTATTTTGCTTGTCGAGTTTTTATTAAGTCCGAAACTTTCTAAAACACAACTAACCGGTTTATTTACTAAAATATATACATAAAACATATATTTTTGAATGATTTTTCTGATTTTTTTTATAGAGGACAAACAAAGTTAACAAAGTTAACCCCCTCCCCACACTTGAACTTCGCATTACACATGACATCCGGCTCACTCCTACATCCGAAATGAACAAATATATAACAATATCAAGGCTCAAATATGCTCACGTAACGGAAGGAATGGGTAAAAGTGTGAAAACTATCATGCAAGTCTTTCTTTGTTTGTCACGCTTTCCGGTTTTCTTTTCAAAATTTATTTTGCTTGTCGAGTTTTTATCAAGTCCGAAGCTTTCTAAAACACAACTAACCGGTTTATTTACTAAAATATATACATAAAACATATATTTTTGAATGATTTTTCTGATTTTTTTTATAGAGGACAAACAAAGTTAACAAAGTTAACCCCCTCCCCACACTTGAACTTCGCATTGTCCCCAATGCGAAACCCGAAATATAGAGAAAAAGGATAATAGTACTCCCCTCAAGATGATTTCTGATGAAACGATACTTCCAAGCTGTATCTGTCGTGTGCTCCGGTCAAAGACTGGATAGCCAAGATCTGCAAGTATGTCATATGGTACAGCAAAACAAAACAGAAACAAAATAAACCCAAATAAACCATAATGTACATAAATATAAGTACTAAAATCCAAACAAATACAAGACATAAAGTAAAGTGTCTGAAAATAAAGTACAATCCGAGGGTGTTTGAAATGCAACCAAAATGAACACCCGAAATATAAAGTACTGAAATAATAAAAACCACCATCGAACAACACCACCGTCTCCTAATCGTCATCACCAGCATCATCTCTCGTGTAGGACGGGCTCGCATCTCCATGACCAGGTGGGTTCCAGGGTGGGAACTGCAGAGGATGCTGAAAGTAGTCGGGATAGGCATGATGCATCTCCCCGAACAGGTATGAGAACCCAACACTCACCCCCTGGTACAAGCTGTCCTGGTTTGCCCTAAGCTGATCTTGCGTAGCCCTGAGCTGATCCTGACTAGCCCTGATCTGGTCCTGACTAGTCCTAATCTGGTCTATATAAGTCCCATGCTGCTCCTGCGTAACTCGCATCTGTTGGAACTGATGGTAAAACTCTGGCCAATCCTGGTGCTGGTGGTAATCATGGTGTTGCGGTGAATGTGGTGGTGTCTGTGGTCCGTGCTGCTCCTGATGTTCCTGATCATGCATCTCCTCATCCTCGTTTTCCTCCTCAGCTGGGGGCAACAGGTCCCAGACCTCGTTGTTTAAACCCCTCAATCTATCCCTCCAATTAAACTCAACAATCAACCCCATAGCTTTCAATGACCGAATATCAACATATACCCCTTCGGTCACCAAAGTGAGACTCTCAAGTACCTCATTAGTCATCAGGCCCAAATTGTAAGCAATTTCGGTCACATACTGACCGCCGTGTATCTGACTGTTGGGCGTCCTCCCTGAGCACTTCACAAAATATTCGGCCATCCTTGCGGCTAGGTTGATGTGTACTCCATCAACCAGCGCGTACAGAAAAATCAAATCCGGTGTTGGACAGTTCCCTAAACTGTCCATGCGGTCGCAAATGGTGTGGCTAAATACATGATGCATCACTCGAACCAACGGGTCTCTCAATCGTGAAGCTTTAGACATTCTTGGGTCGTAAGGTTCACCAATTGCATTTTCAGCCCAAAACGTGGCCCATGCTGCATCTTTTGGAAAGGTAAACTGCTCCGTGAAGAATTCGGAATCCATGTCTTCTCTTGTATAAATTCCAAGCCTCCTACCCAATCGACCCACTGACCAAGTGTGCCATTTTCCACCCAACCTGAAAGTTATCCACCCCTTGTAGCGGAATTTTGGCCTTCTATGAGCAATTGGTTTTTCGTAGGCATATGTGGAGAAGAACACTATTGCTAGCTCAAGATAGATGGGTCGGTTGATAGATACTAAGCGCGTAAGTGGGATAGTCAGCATGTTTTCAAGCCTATCATACTGATTTAGCTCCCTCATGACATCCCAATCCAGCCTCTGGGGGACGCGGAATTGCCCTCGCCTTCTCCATAGGGCGTCACGCCTTGGGATACAAAGAGCTTCTTTCTCATCATCGGGGTTAAATTGCACGAAAGGATGATCCATCTGTAAGAGGAATATCGTTAGGAAAACAGGAACAGGAAAAATTTCACTCAAAAACAGCAGAACACTTAGTTATGAAGATTCTGTTATTCTGATCTGGGCATGTCGCACGGACGTGCGACGAGACGCACGGTCGTGCGTCGCTGAGAACAATCAACGGTTGCCAACATATGTCGGATCTGCACGGCGTGCGACCAATGGCACAACCGTGCATCACCGAGATCAACAGCAAACATCGTGAACAGTCGGTATTGCACGACCGTTCCATCCAAGGAACGTCCGTGCAACCTCGATTCTGCAGATTTCGAACCCCTGAACTTTGAACAACCTGATTTTTGCAAAATTTCAACAAGTTTTGGGCCAACAGGGGTCAGAAAGTTAACCGGGTGTTCACGATATGTACGATTCAAACAAGGGTTAGGGTTTCCTTTGTATTTATGAAGGGAACCCTAAAAAGCCTTGAAGAATCGGATGAATCTAACCTAGAAAGCGAAAGAAACAGAAAAACTACAAAAACAACATACCGTACGAAGAAGTGTGTGAAACCGTGCGAAGAAACCGTGCGATTTGAGGCGAAATCGCTCTGGAACGGCCGTCTGCAGTTAGGGATCGCGAATGAGGGGAATGGAAGCAGATGGGGGTTTTTATAATGTGCAAAAGACCAAATTGCCCCTGCCTCTCGCACGGTCGTGCGACAGCTCGCACGGTCGTGCATCACCGACATATTTCAAACCCTACAAGCTGTTCTCGGAGATGCACCGGTGGTGCGACTCGTCGTGCAAGCCAGCCCGCAAACGCACAGTCGTGCGACACATGGCACGGTCGTGCAACAGCTGCAGATTAGTGTTTTTCTTCAGAAGTTATTTCCAGCAACTGTTTTGGCCGTTTTTCGCCATTTTTTCAACACGCAAACTGTTTAATCAATATCGCAACATAGAATATTCGCCCGGCACGTCTAAAAATTGTACAAACTAACGTAAACTACCAAACACATCTAAATTACGCTAAAACTAGAAACACACATAAAAAGACGATATTACCCCTAAAGAGTCAAAAACTCTCTTGCTACATTTTTAGTCCGCGAGCCAGTAGCGTAGACTCTCTCCTCCCCACACTTATGATATGTGCGGGGTTTGGAGCTCGATGACCTCCACCGCCGACTCTATCGGCCCGGCAACGGCACCAAAAACTTGACGTGTGCGCGACTACACATATTTTTACAATGAAATTACACACGATTTAGTTTTAAATTTATAAAAGTGATTATTACTTTTACATCAAAACACACACGAAAGAGGCAAGTGTACCCCATCATATATGTAGTAAAGTATCGGTAAGAACCAAGTATCGATCCAAGGAAATGGGCGGAGAAACAATACTAGACCTTTGTCACTAAACTACCGGTAAAAACATAAGTTGTTTGATTTTTTAATAAACTAAAGTAAGCATAAACAAATACTTATAAAAGATAGTAGAAAATAGATAAATAGCCTTGCTTAATACACAACCAAAGTTTGTCAACTAAGTCGGTTTTGGCACTAGAAGCATTCGGTCAATTTTCCATTTTAAGACAATTAGTATCCCTTTCAGGAATCCTAACATCACAATCATTCGGAAAGCTAAAATGATAAGCACACTTTAACCACCTAAAATTGTTCTTTAACGTGCAATTGATAAATGTCTATGAAAATCTCTTAAAAATAAGTTAGTCATCCGTTAGGAGTTTTCTAACCGCACTTAATCAAGGAAAGCGACACCGATAAACACAATGCAACCACCGAGACAAGCATAAACTAGATTAAATCACAACCGAGTTCATTTTATAAATCTTACACATAAATTCACCAAGAAAGCAATTTTGGCCTAAACTACTAACTAAGCTAACAAATCATGGCAAGAATTTATAACGACACCATTTAACCCGTAAAGGTCCTTACGTGACGGCAAGCTTTCTTGATTAACAATAATTACATTTTATTAAACCACTAACCATTTCTAGTATCATGGTGCGCACGTTTTAACCAAGCTAAACTAGTTAAACAAGTTTAAAGTTTACTAATACAAGATTAATTAAGCTTCATTTTTCAACTATCTTAACTAAACAAATACCAATTATCCAACACAATTACTTATAATCAAGAAATCAATATCAATAACAAGGTTGCAAACTAATCATCAAAGATAATCATAGAAAATACTTCCAAATGTCATTACAAACAAAGATTAACATACTAATAGCTATAATCAAGCAAGGGATTGTTGTGTTTTTGCCCAAAGGCTACAATAATACATAAACATTAATCTAAATGCTTGAAAGATTAACAAAATCATGGAAAGATTAGAAAACCAAACCATAAACAAGCATAAGATTAAGAATCTAGAAGATAACGAAGCTAATCGGCACAATGTGGCTTGAATCCGGGTGAAAGCAGAAGCCTCCGGAGCCTGAAAATCACCAGAATCGCTTCCAAAATGTCCAGAGTTCCGGGCAGAATGTTTCTGCAAGTTTTTATATAATTTCGATGTCGCACAGTCGTGCGTCCTGTTGCACGACCGTTCACTTTATGCAATATTGGAGGTATGGTGCACCATACTGCATGACGTCATCAGATCTTGACCGGTCTTCGGTCTCGCACGACCGTTCTTCCTGAGGTACGACCGTTTGTTTCCGGGTTCTTGTTGCACAGACAACTGCACTGGTCGTTCAGTTCCGGGGTTTGGCAGGTCATCGAATCCGCACGGGGTGTAATCAGACGCACGACCGTGCGTCACCGGGATTACATTGCACGCCAAGTAGCACCCTCGTTCATTTCCGGACTGGACTGCATTAGTCGGAGATGCACGGTCGTTCATTAGGTCGCACGACCGTGCCACTTGCCCAGGTCAGAATTCTAACAGAAGGTTCGCAGCTTTGTCATTTCGTCCGGAAAGTCCTCGTTTTCGCTATCATCTTGTCTGGTATGTTGTTTTAGGCATGTAAACAAAAGTATACATTATTAAGTATTCGAATGACGGTTTTACGGCCGAAAACGCATAAAATGGGGATAAAATGGGGGACTAAAATATGTGTAAATTAGCGAATATCAAATCTCCCCACACTTAAACCTTTCTTGTCCTCAAGCAAGCTAAACTAAAATGCAATAAAAGAAAGAATCAAGCAAGAACGATAATTTACACACTACTTTATTGAAATAACTACAAACGGTTAGCCGGTTTTTCGAAAGAAAACATCAAAAGAATCAAACCCAACAAGAATATGCAAATATGTGGCGATAACCAAAAAGCCGTGACTCACTTTCAATTGACTTAACATGTTAATCTTCACACAACTCACAATGTTCACACACACTCGGTTTTATTTCTGAAACATACATAAAATGTGCATGTGCAAACACTCAATGCCTCATCAATGAAATGTGTAATATCATAAGCTTGTCATAAGATCTCGTCTCCACCAACTAACATGCGAAAAAGTGTAAATCAAGAGGTCTTTACGGGTTGTAACGTTAGGCTTGGGCGAAGGGTATGGAAATGGATATTTAAAGTGGTGAAATGGTTAAAACTCGGTTTTAGCGTTTAGCTAGTGCAATACAACAAAACTATACATACAAACGCCTTAAAAGGCTACTTACGCGATAACGAGCTCATAAACAAGATTTCATCATTTTATCAATCAAAATTGCTCGAATTTTGTCTACTTCACCCTATTTTAGGGTGTTTTATTTTCTGTTTTTTTAGAGCATATAAACTAATGTATTTATACAATGACACATAAACATAAACAATAACAAGCGCTAGTTAAAAGATTATTTTGACCGAGTTTTAACACTAAAAGGTTTAAAACATAAAAAGGCTAAATATGGCTAAGTGGGCGATAATATTGGGTAGACAAAGGTAAACGGGAAGGCTCGACATGGTTAATCCTAAAGGGTAACGTAGGGTATACGGGAAACACAACACAAAGAACAAGGCTAACAACAAAGGGGTAATCTAAGTGCCTCTATCACTTTTACACAATTCCGCAAGTTCATGGTCTTAACAAGCATACTAGTGACAAGTTCTAAATTACACATGACATCCGGCTCACTCCTACATCCGAAATGAACAAATATATAACAATATCAAGGCTCAAATATGCTCACGTAACGGAAGGAATGGGTAAAAGTGTGAAAACTATCATGCAAGTCTTTCTTTGTTTGTCACGCTTTCCGGTTTTCTTTTCAAAATTTATTTTGCTTGTCGAGTTTTTATCAAGTCCGAAGCTTTCTAAAACACAACTAACCGGTTTATTTACTAAAATATATACATAAAACATATATTTTTGAATGATTTTTTTTTATAGAGGACAAACAAAGTTAACCCCCTCCCCACACTTGAACTTCGCATTGTCCCCAATGCGAAACCCGAAATATAGAGAAAAAGGATAATAGTACTCCCCTCAAGATGATTTCTGATGAAACGAGACTTCCAAGCTGTATCTGTCGTGTGCTCCGGTCAAAGACTTGATAGCCAAGATCTACAAGTATGTCATATGGTACAGCAATATAGAACAGAAACAAAATAAACCCAAATAAACCATAATGTACATAAATATAAGTACTAAAATCCAAACAAATACAAGACATAAAGTAAAGTGTCTGAAAATAAAGTACAATCCGAGGGTGTTTGAAATGCAACCAAAATGAACACCCGAAATATAAAGTACTGAAATAATAAAAACCACCATCGACCAACACCACCGTCTCCTAATCGTCATCACCAGCATCATCTCTCATGTAGGACGGGCCCGCATCTCCATGACCAGGTGGGTTCCAGGGTGGGAACTGCGGAGGATGCTGAAAGTAGTCGGGATAGGCATGATGCATCTCCCCGAACAGGTATGAGAACCCAGCACTCACCCCCTGGTACAAGCTGTCCTAGTTTGCCCTAAGCTGATCCTGCGTAGCCCTGAGCTGATCCTGACTAGCCCTGATCTGGTCCTGACTAGTCCTAATCTGGTCTATATAAGTCCCATGCTGCTCCTGCGTAACTCGCATATGTTGGAACTGCTGGTAAAACTCTGGCCAATCCTGGTGCTGGTGGTAATCATGGTGTTGCGGTGAATGTGGCAGTGTCTGTGGTCCGTGCTGCTCCTGATGTTCCTGATCATGCATCTCCTCATCCTCGTTTTCCTCCTCAGCTGGGGGCAACGGGACCCAGACCTCGTTGTTTAGACCCCTCAATCTATCCCCCCGATCCAACTCAACAATCAACCCCATAGCTTTCAATGACCGAATATCAACATATACCCCTTCGGTCACCAGAGTGAGACTCTCAAGTACCTCATCAGTCATCAGGCCCAAATTGTAAGCAATTTCGGTCACATACTGACAATCAACCCCAAGATCCAACTCAACAATCAACCCCAAGATCGATCTACACTCAGGCTATCATCAGTTACGCATTCAAGAGGAAGATATACCCAAATCCGCTTTTCGCACTTGATACGACCACTATGAATTCGTTGTTATGCCTTTTGGTCTAACCAACGCACCTGCGGTTTTCATGGACCTGATGAATCGCGTGTGTAAACCTTATCTCGATCGCTTCGTCATCGTGTTCATCAATGATGTCTTGATCTATTCCAAGTCAAAAGCCGAACACGCACAACATCTACGTTTGGTTCTCGAGCTACTCCAGGGAAATCGACTCTATGCCAAGTTCTCGAAGTGCGAATTTTGGCTGGGGGAGGTTCAATTCCTTGGTCACATTGTCAATAGTCAAGGTATTCACGTCGATCCGGCGAAGATTGAAGCAGTTAAGAGTTGGATTACACCTAAGAACCCGTCTGAAGTCCGTTCTTTTCTCGGATTAGCGGGCTATTATCGACGATTCATCGAAGGATTCTCAAAAATCGTTGTGCCACTTACTGCTCTCACTCATAAAGACAAGCCTTTTGTTTGGGGAACTGAACAAGAGTCTACTTTCCAAACCCTCAATCACATGCTTTGCAATGCTCCCGTTCTCACTTTGCCCGACGGAAACGACGACTTCATTGTTTATTGTGATGCCTCGAACCTTGGTCTCGGTTGTGTCCTCATGCAACGGGACAAGGTCATTGCTTACGCATCTCGTCAGCTCAAAATCCACGAGAAGAACTATACAACCCATGATCTCGAGCTAGGCGCAGTTGTTTTTGCGTTAAAGATTTGGCGACACTACCTGTATGGTACCAAGTGTACGATCTTCACCGATCATAGGAGCCTACAACATATCTTTGATCAGAAAGAACTTAATATGCGTCAACGCCGATGGGTAGAACTTCTCAACGATTACGACTGTGAGATTCGTTATCACCCAGGCAAAGCAAATGTCGTTGCCGACGCTCTCAGCAGACGGAGCTATCTGCTCAGCATTCGTGATGTCCAAGCCCAATACGATCTCGAAATAATCTACCACGATGGAGCCCAGCTTGTGAATAAGTCGAATGGAATATTCCACTTTCTGGACCGAATTTGGATCCCTAAGCGGACCAATTTACGACAGATATTGATGGACGAAGCCCACAAATCTTGGTACTCCATTCATCCTGGTGCCGACAAAATGTACCAGGACCTTCGCTACAAGTACTGGTGGCCGGACATGAATAGGGATATCGCTCTCTACGTTGGGAAGTGCCTGACTTGTTCGAAAGTCAAGGCTGAACACCAAAGTCCCTCTGGCTTACTCGAACAACCCCCGATCCCTATGTGGAAGTGGGAGAGTATAGCTATGGACTTCATAACGAAACTCCCGCGCATGCCATCTGGTCACGACAGCATCTGGGTTGTTGTTGACCGTTTGACCAAATCAACTCATTTCCTGCCAATACGGGAAGACTACAAGGTAGAACGATTAGCCCGAATCTACACCAATGAGATCATTTGTCGACATGGGACGCCTCGCGACATCATCTCTGACCGTGATGCTTGGTTTACCTCGCGACTGTGGGAAACGTTTCAAGCGGCTCTCGGTACTACGCTTAATCTAAGTACCGCATTCCACCCTCAAACCGACGGTCAGACTGAAAGAACGATCCGCACTCTTGAAGACATGCTCCGTTCGTGTGTCATAGATTTCAGTGGTAATTGGGATGCTTACCTGCCATTAGTCAAATTCTCGTATAATAACAGTTATCATTCCAGCATTCAGATGGCACCGTTTGAGGCTTTATACGGAAGAAAATGTCGATCGCCTATTGTATGGCACGAGATCGGACACTCGCAATTAACCAGTCCTGAGCTACTGCAAGAAACGACTGACAAAGTCCTCCAAATTTGAGACAATCTGCTGAAATCTCGGAGTCAACAGAAAAGTTACGCCGAAAGACGACGCAAGCCCCTTGAATTTGACGTTGGCGACTGCGTACTCCTAAAGGTATCACCTTGGAAGGGTGTGGTCAGATTCGGCAAGAAAGGGAAACTAGTGCCTCGATATGTTGGACCTTTTAAGATTCTGGAAAGGATCGGAAAAGTCGCCTACAGACTCGAACTACCAGAGGAACTGAGTAACGTTCACCCGACTTTCCATGTTTCGAACCTCCGAAAGTGCCTGGCTGAACATGATTTAATTGTACCTCTTGATGACCTCCAAATAAACGAAACGCTAGACTTCGTGGAGAAGCCTGTCGAAATCATGGACCGCCAAACCAAGCAGCTCAGACGCTCATGCATTCCTATTGTGAAAGTCTGATGGGAAGGCAAACGGGGCGCAGAGTTCACTTGGTAACTCGAAAGCGACATGAAGGCGAAGTACCCGCAGTTGTTTGTTACGGCTTCGGCCTAATTTCGGGACGAAATTCCCTCAACTAGGGGAGGCTGTAACACCCCGTGTTTCGAAAGTCAAAGTCAAAGTCAAGATTGAAGTCAAAGGAAGACAAGATTGCTAATTGCAATCTGTCGCTCCTTGCTCAATTCCTGTTTTGACTTCTTTGACTTGTAGATAATCTATTTTATGTCTTACGTTAGTTGTATTATGTGGAGTACTTATTAATAATCGAGGTTTATTCGATATTTATCGCATGTTTTATCGATTTATCGCTATCGCAATCGCACTCGCAACTCGAATTACGCGTTCTGGATATGGTTATACGTGTGTGTGCCTTATGTGTTACTTGTGCATGTTTATTTATGTTATGTGGTGGTGATTAATCGAAACGCAATCGAAACTCAATCGTAATCGAATCGCAAGCGCTAAACGCAAGTCAATTAAGGATGAATGTATGTTGATATAGTAGTTGGGATTAAAAGTAATTTGACTAGGAAACTCTATCGCATCGAAACGCTCGCATTCGCAATCAAAGCGGCAAAACTCGTCGCACCGAACACTCGAACCAAGTGGTTAATCGACCAAGTGACCAGCCGATCGACCAGTCGTTTGATCGAGCTGCCGCTCGATCGACCAGCCGTTCAATCAGGCTGCCACTTGATCGACCCGCCCTTTCCACTTTGGGAAACCCTATAAATACCTCACTTGTTACTACTTTTGGTAAGTGACATCTCTCTGTTCGAACCAGCCGCACTCAAGCTTCTTTTCTCCGATTTCTCTCAAATCTTGTAAGTTTTCAACCTAATCTTTGTACTTTCTTGATCTACACGCACTCCTATACCTCTCTATCTTTTGAATCTTAACTTTTAACCGTGAAATCACTAGATTTGAGGTGTTCTAGGATGATGTCATCATGGTGTTCTTGAGAACCTCATGTTTTGACTTCAATCCACCAAGAACAACTTGGATCTGAACGGTTTCCACATAAATTGACAAAGATCTTTCATAGATCTGAACATAATCAAGGTAAAAAGGATTGAAAGATGGCTTTCTAACTTCTTTTCAACTCTTTTACACTTAATGCACTCAAAACCGATAGAATCGGAGTTTGTACCAACTTTCTACTCATTCTTGTGGTTGTGTTGGTTCAAGATCTGGATTCTATCCACGAGACTACCAATTTTTGGTTAAACATGGAACACTGTCTCGAACAGTTAACTGGTCGGATTTGGGTGATTCCTGTCCGATCAGGAGTACCAAGTATTGACGAGGTTTCTGTTGCTTAACATGTTATCAAAGCATCTCGATAAATCGACAAACTATCAAAATGACCAAGGAAGAAGACGACCGGGACACCAGAACGGAGTGCCGCCCGATCGGACTGCTGTCCGATCGGATTGTCACCCGATCGGGTTGTCACCCGATCGACTTGCACCCTGGCCCCACACTCAACTTCTATTTCCAAACTTTGAGGGATGAACATTGAACGAAGTGCTGCTCGATTGGATTACCACCCGATCGGACTACCACTCGACCATGTAATGATCAGACCTCCATGCTTAAACAATTTCCAACAGGTTCAAAGCACAAGGGTTGCCACCCGATCGGATTGCCATCCAATCGAGTGACCGTCCTGCTGTGAATTTGTTCTCAATTTGAGAAGACTCGCCAATCGGATTGTTGTCCGATCGGACTACCGTCCGATCGACTGACCTGAAAGGTAGAGATACTTCTCTGTTTTCAAAATGCTACAACAAAAAAAACTTCAAAAGTCAAGCCATCATACACAAACACAAAGGAAGAAACAATCCACTCGAAAGGTCACCCGATCGGATCACCATCCGAGCGGATTGCCACCCGAACGACCGGCTGGCCGAACGGACTGTCATCCGATCGGACTGCTGTTTGACCCACCGACACTTGCTTCGTTTTACGCGTCGCTTATCGTTATGCTATCAATCTGTTCAGGCTAACCTTACTCTCTAGCTCTCCCTTCAATCCACCAATTGCTGTGAGTATACTCGATCCCTTTTTGCTTTACGCACTTTTGAGTGTTACATACGTTACTTATTCTAAATCACATCGAACACACTATGCAATACTTTAACGCTAACCGTTACTGCATGTTATACGTGACTTAATGAATGCTTGATTGTTATGTTTACACATGGAATGCTGTCTACCTGCCTTAGCAACGGTAGTACTATTTGTTTGGACTCAGCACCTGTTCACTCAGGGGTTGTTAAGGACAATTTGTTACATGGCTCACAGTGGTGGGTATGTATTACGAACTGCCTTGGCCAGTCAACCCGCAGTCATTGGTATCGATAGGTTCATGTCGATAACTAACATGCCTCATTTTACAATGTGTACGTGCTAATTATGCGTAACAATTTTGAACTCTATTATATCTATTAAACTTGTATGCTCACCTTTACACTATGTGTATTGACTTTTACTTTAACGTATGTGACAGGTGCTTAGGATGCTTATTTGCTTAGCTTGCTGTGAAATCGAGGCTAGGAAAGACCTAGAACGATAAACAATTGTCTGTAATAAAAATTTGAGTTGTCGGAACAGATCAAATTGACTAGATCTTGTCTGTAATAATTATGTTATCTTTTATGACATGGTATGGGACGTGTTGCTTTAAATAATTGGTAATTATAGTTGTTATGGAAACTTCTGGACAATCTGTTTCGCTCAGTTCCACGCCCCGATGTTTCCGCCATCGGTTGGGGTGTGACATGTTGGTCTGGTACAGAGCGTGGGAATAGATACCAGGGTGGTAATGGAAACCAGGGCGGTAATAGACACCAGGGTGGTAATGGAAACCAGGGCGGTAATAGACACCAGGGTGGAAATGGAAACCAGGGTGGAACTGGAAATCAGGGTGGCAATGGAAATTAAGGTGGCAACAATAATAATAATCGAGGTGGAAATAGAAATGGCAGGGGCCAAGGTTGTTATGGATGTGGCGACAAGGGGCACTATCGGAAGGACTGCCCGAAGGAAAATCAAGCTCGTGAGAGAGTTTTTACAATAGGAGCACACGAGGCACGCCATGACCCGAACGTGGTTACGGGTACGTTCCCTATAAACCAACACTTTGCATACGTTCCCTATAAACCAACATTTATCCCAAGCGTTTCTTGAATCATCTTGACATTATTGCGTTTTGTATTTGAATTGATTATGTTGTCTATTCAAGATTTTGAGGTATAAATTATTAAACAGGCCAACTTTGATCTTTAATAAGTTGAAGAAGATGAAATCGAGTCTGGGGTTTTTTATTTAAGGGGATTAAGTAGGTTGGTGAAAATAGGTGAATTGCCATAAATGTTGGGCACATGACAAGTTTTTAACCAAGTAAATGGATAAGGTTAGTGTTAGGAGCCAAAAGGGTTAGAAAAAAAGACGTTGGGGGCTCGGATGTTAAAATAATCCTTTTTAGGCTAAAAGGGTAAAAGTGATATAACCACAAGGACCAAAATTGTAATTTAATTATTTGCCTTGGCTGGCTTCGTCGTTTAAATTTTGTAAGATACGCGCGGTATCGCGCAGTACGCGTTTAATTTTGCAAAACAGTGTTTTTAAGTGTTTTACTTAATTTTTTCTCGCGGATATGTTTAAAAATAGCATTTTAATCATAACGGAATATTTTTTAGGATTTTAACATTAATCGGGCGGTCACCGACGTTCGCTTCGCATTTTGTTCGTTACGTGATAAGCGTATATCTTGTTTTTGCCAACATAATTTTAAGTAAAGTTTGGATTTACCAACACATCAAATACCATCAATTAACACCAAATTAAATTAAATATTTCCTTTATTCATTGATAACACGTGTCATATTAGTACGGTACAGACTCAAAATAGCCGGGTGTCATAGGTACAATTGACGATTTGCTCATAGCGGTGGCGCAAGAGGCGGTTCAAGTTTATAAAGAGGAGGAAGCTGAATCATCACAACCAACACGTTTTAGACAACCGCATCTTGAAAGAGATCAGATCGATGCTCACAACCATTTGGTTAGTGATTATTTGTGGAAAATCCGTTATACAATGAAGATCAATTTTGACGCCGCTTTCGTATGAGTCGTTGTCTTTTCTTTTGCAGATTAGTGCCGATTTAGAGCGCGAATATGATTTTTCAAAAAAAAAGTACGAATGCACGGGGTAAAGTCGGATTCTCCATGTTGCAAAAATGTACGGCTGCCATTCGATAACGAGCGTTCGGAATGACGAGTGAAGCTTAGGACGAGTATCTACGGTTGTTGGCACAAACGTGTAGAGAAAGTATTCACAATTTTTGTGAAGGTATATTTGTTTTATTTTTATTTTTACGTTTATTGTAATTACTATTTTTGTTATTAAAATTTCTACGACGTACTATTGTCATTATTACTATTTTTATTATTAGCATTGTTACTATTATACTTTTAGGTGTTATTGATCTATAAGGACGATGATATCTGAGGAGTCCGAACTCCAACGACATTGCACTTTTATACACAACCCATAAAGAAATACATGGTTTTCCTGGGATGTTAGGTATCACACGCATTAGGATTGGGGGGCATGCCCAACTACTTGGAAATGTCAACACACTCGAGGTGATCATGATGGTCCAACCCTAATCCTACAAGCAGTTGCGTCCTAAGATCTATGGATTTGACATGCTTACTTTGGCATGGCCGGTTCAAACATTGATATTCAAGTTTTATATTCATCGAATCTTTTCGATGATGTCATAGACGGGGTCACACCGGATTCATCGTTTTATGAAAACGATGTGCACTACAAATACGAGTATTATATTGTTGATAGTATATATCCGGAGTGGCCCGTCTTGATAGAAAGTCTTTCTTGCCCTGATGATGAAAAACGATTACAAGAAAAAAACATGAGTCGGCGAGAAAGGATGTCGAACGAGGCTTTGAGGTGTTAAATAAGCGATTGACTATCGTTGCCCAACCATTGCCTATAACATAAAAAAAACAATGTGAAACGTAATGTAAGCTTGCATTATATTACATAATATGATTTTGGAGGACTCGAGCCGAGCTATTTGTTTTGAGTATGATGAAACCGTGAGGCCGAAGAACCCAATCCTAACCTATGCCAAGAAAGAAAAAAATATGCCTTAAGATACGAAGGAGAGACGCACATTTGGATCTTCGATCGAATATGGTCGGACATCTTTGTGTTGGATCGCATGCTAAATAACAAAAACGACAACGATGACGACGACCCACAGTATGATTTTTTTATTATTTGGGTTATGTAATTTTCTTCTTTTTTTAAACTCAGATTTTATTTTTATTTTTTATTTGGGAAACCACACTAGGGGCTTTATTCGAAAAAGACAATGAAGCCCCTTATCTTACATGGAGCCTGCGTGACGATGAGGTGTGACAATAGACCTTCTAGGGGGCTTCAACCATACCTTGTAGCCTAAAAAGTTTATACTAAATGTATTTTTTATTCACATATGAGTCGTTTTATCTAGCATACACAGACCTATAAAACTAGCATACATTGTATATAGAACTAAAACGAGACTTATAAAGCTAATATACATTGTTGTATTAAAGAACTAAAAGAAAAGATTATTATTATTATTATTATTATTATTATTATTATTATTATTATTATTATACATATTAACAGAAACTGTTGATGAACAGTACTTCAAGATTTTTTTAATATTATAATTTTTTAAGTTTTTATTATTTTATTACTTTAATTTATTGTTTTATTGTTTCCCTTTACCTTATTATTTTAAGTTTTCTTATATAATATTATAGTTTTTTACGTTTCTATTATTTTATTATTTTAAGTTTTCTCATATGACATTTAAGATAATGTCTTAGCAACATTGATGCCTTGGCGATCTCGACTGTGTAACGTCGGTATCGATATCCTTATTATCAGAACGTTACATATTATACATAAGTGTCCATGAACAGTAGTTGTAATATTTTGATAATATGTAGTTTTTCTTTAATATTTTAATATTATATAGTTTTTTTATATTATACCTTTAACCTTAAACATATTTAGATTTTTTATTTTAACTTTAATGATTTTTTTAATATTACCAATACCGTCCGAACAACATCAGTACTGGTACCGTATAACAACGGTTTAGTTTCTTTTGCATAATGATGTTGATTACCCCTTTTTCGTTTTTTGTTGGAACAACATCAGTACTGGTATCGTATAACAACGGTTTAGTTTCTTTTGCATAATGATGTTGATTACCCTTTTTCGTTTTTTATTAATATATAAGGCTTTATAAAATTTCAAATATGCTATCTATTCAATAAAATTTTTATTTGAAGGGTCAAATATACTTGATATTTTTTATCGTCACAAGCCAAACAAGTACCGACAAACAACGCCGATGCATGTACTGTATTCCTTTTTATGGTTTTATCGATGTGGCTGTATAAAATTAATTAAACATAGAGTTGTATTCAAAATCATGTGATTTTTTGGTATGGTAACATATATCGTGTGCCAGCACTAACTGAACAAAACCGGTACAAATATCTGTTTTTATAGTTTTTAATCAATGTAAAACACGTATTGATTGCTATGCCAAGTGCCGATATCGTAATGTAATGAACCGGACAGATACTGCCTGAAAGCCCGCCGCAAAGCGCGGGCAAGTCCAACTAGTTTTATTTTATTATTAATCCAAAGTTACGATGAATAGTAACTATAACTTTTTAAGTATTTGTTCTTTTAAATTTTAATAGTATTTTAATTTTAATTAAACATATTAATCCAAAGTTACGATGAATAGTAACTATAACTTTTTAAGTATTTGTTTTTTTTTAATTTTAATAGTATTTTAATTTAATTTAATTTTATTTGAACTTAAAATAATTCCTATTTTTAAAGTATTCTTTTATTTTAATAGTTTTTTAATTCTTTGATTCTTACTTAAAAATGTTTAATTTTTTAACATTGGACAGTACGTTATCACAAACATTAGATCGGTATCGGTTCGGTTTGTTAGACTACTAGTACGATACATTCACTTAGCAGAGTTTTATACATGAAAAAACTTCGAAACCGAAAACCATAAAAATGAATACCGGTACTGCTACCTATGTTTTGTTATATGAATATTAACTCATCCCTCATGAACAGTACCATTCAATAATAAGCAATGGTTTCTTATTTTTTTTATTTTTATTTTAATTTTCAAATGAATGTTCAATATTGAATATATATTAAACCAATTATTTTTACCATTACTTAAGTTTAAATATAATCAAGTTATATATTTTTGGTCAATTATAAATAAGTTATATGTATAATTGTTTTTTCCTTATCGTGACGAATCGAATAATACCGTACGAACAACATAGGTACCGGTATTCCTTTTTATGCTTTTTCGATGTTCCTACCGGTTTGGTGATGAACCGATTTGATTCCGACCGAATAACATCAGTTCCGGTAAAATCGTCGACGATTGCTAATACTCATACTAGTACAAGTTTAGTCGAAAACGGAGTTGTATTCACCCATACGTTCGTTTTTGTTTCTTTCGATTGTGAGATTGAGTGCCCGTATCGTACCAGTTTCATCATGAACCGAACCGATATCCACCAAAAATTAAGCCTCCGCGAAGCTATATACATATGAATACATAGTTGTGAATTATAGTAGTTGTATATTTAAGGTATTTGTTTTTTTGTAATATTTTATTTATTATTGTTTGGTTTTTTAGTAATAAATAATAACTAATAATTTTTAGGTATTTGTTTTTATTTTTTATTGTTTATTAATAGTATTTTATTTAGCAATCAATTCGGTATCAGTTTGGTTCATTACAGTATCGGGACGATTCATGCACTCGATATAGAAGTCAACATATGTTTTCATTGACCGGAACGATAAAAACAAACACCGGTACTGACACTGATGTTGTTCGAACGGTATCGATCAGTTCAAATTGTCACGGTACTGGTACCGATATTTATTTATCGTCAAAGACAGAGTTGTATAAATGAAAAAATTGAAATCGAAACCATAAAATGAATACACGTATCGGTACAAATGTTGAGTTAGTAAAAAATATATATCGGTACCGAACCGATGTTGTCCGTTTGGTTTTGGTTCGGTTCACAACGATAGCGGCACGATATCTGTTATCAAACAAAAAATCATAAAAAATAATACATACATGTACCGATGTCGTTCGGTTCGGTGCGGTATGGTAGCAATACGATCTAAGTTAATTGAAAGCAAAATAAAAATAAATAACGGTACCGAACAACTCAGTCTTTGTTGATTTGATTTGGTAAGATAGTGTCACGATAGCCGTTTCCAATAAAGTTCATATGGCAATGTTAAAAAAATAAGAATAGAACGTAAGCCAACTAAACCGATATCAACTGAAAAACATCGTTACCGATATTCGTTTTTATTGTTTTCGATTACTATAGCGAGTGCCGATAGCGTAACGAATCGAACAGATACCGATCGAATTCCCGCCGCGAAGCGCGGGCAAATATCACTAGTTATTATTATTATTATTATTATTATTATTATTATTTATAATATAATAATGCATGTCTATGTCAATCAAAGGCAGCCCCCTAGTCAAAGCCCAAATCCAAAAACAAAGTGGAAGACCACTTTACACTTTTCATTTTCCAATTTCTCCACCCAAACAACCCCCCCGCCCTACTTCTTCCTTTTGACTCCTCTCTACCCACTCTTCCTCCTACTGTTATACTCCTTTCCTACATCTTTTTATACCCCAAGATTTAATTCCCTAATAAATTCCCCCAAATTCTTGTTTCTTGAACAAACAAACAAACCCACTTTCACAATTTCAATCACTACTCTTCGATCTGCCATCTTTAATCCAAATTAAAAAAAACCCTTTTCTCTAAACGTTCACGATCACAAAACCCAGTTACAGTTTTTCAGAATTCCATCAATGGCGGCAGCTACGAATGAAGAAGGAACCGCTAAGAAGTTCTGGGATAAGTTTAGTAAAGAATCGATTTTGACGCTTTATACGCCGTTTGTTGTTTCTTTGGCTTCTGGGAATTTGAAGGTTGATGCGTTTGGGCATTATTTAGCACAGGATGTTCAGTTTTACAAATGCTTTGCTCAAGCGTAAGTGGAATTGGGTTTCTTGAATTGACTCATTTGGGTTATTGAATTGTGTTTGATTTTGTGTTTTTTTTTTTTGGATATGAGGAGTTTGTTCTTGAATTGCCACATTTGCCCATTGGGTAAATGAATTGTGTTTGATTTTTGTATTTTTTGAAATATGAATTAGCAGAGGAATATGTTCTTGAATTGCCCCATTTGCCCATATGGGGGTATTGACTTGTGTTTGATTTTTTATTTTTTTTTGGTTTTAGATAGAATTAGCAGAAGAATTTGTTCTTGAATTGCCCCATTTGCCCATATGGGGCATTGACTTGTCTTTGATTATTATTATATATATATATTATTTTTTTGTTTTTGATAAGAATTAGTAGATGAATTTGTTCTTGAATTTCCCCATTTGCCCATATGGGGTATTGACTTGTGTTTTTTTTTTTTTTTTTTTTTTCTGGTTTTAGACATGGATTAGCAAGGATTTTGTTCTTGAATTGGGGCCCATTTGCCCATTGGGGGTATTGAACTGTGTTTGATTTTTGTGGAATTTTTATTTTATTTATTTTTTGTGTTTTAGATATGAATTAGCAAGGAATTTGTTCTTGAAGTGCCCCATTTTGCCCATTGGTGGTATTGAGTTGTGTTTGAATCTTTTTTTTTCCGGATTTAGATACGAAATGGCAGAGGATTGCGCAGATGACGATGATGCTAAAGTTTCCATCGTTGGATTACGAAAGAGGGTTCTTAAAGAGCTTAAACACCATGACTCTTTTGTCCAAGTAAGACCTCATTATACTTTATGGGTTGGGTTCTTTATGCAATTATTGTTTCTATGATAGATTTTAAGTTGGTGTTAGAAAAATGTCTACCAAGTTTATTTGCATTAGGCTAAGATTCTTGATGTTGGGTTCCCTGCATTTAGTATTTTAGTTAGGTAGCCAAAAATATTATTAACATTATCTTTGCCAAATTGTTTTTCCCCTTGTGGTCTTAATTCAATTTTTTAATCATTTATGTTGGTTAATTTATTCATATTGGACTAAAGTGGTGTGCTGTGAGAGTGTACAGTTAGGTAATTGACAAAATGTGAAAGTACACCGACTTTTATATCTATCTTTCGTATCAAGAAACATTGACGGATGAACAACTAACCAAAAGTTGATATGAGCTTTATTGATTAGGAAATATAATAAACATTATCTTTGCCAAATCGATTTTCCCTTTGTGGTCTTATCCAATATTTAATCATTTATGTTGGTTAGTTTATTCATGTTGGACTAAGGTAGTGTGGTGTGGTGTGGTGTGGTGTGAGAGTACTCATACATGGTGTTCAATAATATCTGTTTTTCCTATTAAGAAACATTTACGGATGAATAACTAACCAAAGTTTGATATGGGCATCATTAGAAAATTGAAAGGAACTATAATATGAAAATACCCATTTTGTCATATCCTTAGGGACATAACCTTCAGTTTTCTCATAAATCATGGGATGAACATGTGTTGTGGCTGTTTCTTGAACGTTTAGATTAACGTCTAATCAAGTTTATTTGCGTTAGGCTAAGAATTTTGATGTTAGTTTGGTAGCCTTGAATATAAACAACATTATCTTTGCCAAATTGTTCTTCCCCCTTGTGGTCTTATCCAATATTTAATTATTTATGTTGGTTAGTTTATAGGTTATTCTTATTGGACTATGGCGGTGTGCTGTGAGAACATACATAATTACATATTGTTCAATTAGGTATTTGAAAAAATGTGAAAGTAAAGCGACATTTATGTCTATTTTTCTTATCCAGATGTTATTTTCTTCTTCCATTAGCTTTTAATAAAAGTCGGCACTTTTTTTTCAGTCTTTTTAGACCATTATATCCAGATATAATTTGAAAATGAAATTGCCTTTTACAATATGACATTTGCATTAAAATTTATGGTTTTAAAGAATTTATGTAATTTGTATATATAGGAGTGGGGTCTAGACTTGTCAAAAGAAACTACACCAAACCCTGCAACTACAAAGTACACAAATTTCGTGTTAGCAACCGCGTCCGGGAAAGTTGAAGGCGTAAAAGGTCCCGGTGAACTTGCCACTCCTTTTGAAAAAACAAAAGTTGCAGCGTATACACTTAGTGCAATTGCTCCTTCTATGAGGCTCAATGTTTTTCTTGGTAAGGAGCTTATGGATTTTAATGGTGATCAACACCCATACAAGAAATGGATCGACAAGTACTCCTCTGAAGCTTATCAGGTCTGAATTTTTCCTTTTTAGTTTGACTTTTGAGGTCAAAGTGGTTATAGCTCTTGTAAAGATTTGCAGTAGCTATAGATTTACTCAAGATATTTTCATAGAATGTTTGTAGATGTCATTTTGCACATCTTTGTGTGACATGGGTCGAAAAATATAATAAATTAAGATCAGCCTAAATTATTTTTCTGTAAAATGGATTATTAGTTTAATAAAAACTTTTCTTCTCATATTTAGTAAATAATTAATAGCGCTCATGAGTCGCTATCTGATTTCGGCGCCTCTATGGCAGGTAAATAGTGGGATTTTATAGGTATAAAATAGCGGGATTTTAGGTTTTTTCTGTTAAATATACATATAAAACAGCGTATTTGGATATAATATACATATAAAATTTTTTCGAAATTTTCTTCTAGTGCGTCGCTAAACATAAAATAGCGCCCACTATTTCATCGCTATCGCTACGTAGCGTATAGGTAGCTTGCTGCTATCGTCAGCAATTCGCTATTAACAACTATTTCAGCAAGTATGAATCGATTATTTGACCCGCTACGTAAACCAATTATTTTGTGTTTTTTTGTTTAAATAGATATGTCCCTATGAAACTGATACTTGATTTCTGGTTTAATATATTTTGTCACATTTAGGCAGCAATGCTCCTGACTGAAGATGTGCTAGACAAGTTAAGTGTTTCTTTGACGGGCGAAGAGCTTGATACTATGCAAAAACTTTATCATCAAGCACTAAAACTCGAGATGGAGTTCTTTCTATCTCTGCCTGTTGATCAACAGACGGTTCTTCCATTATCAAAGCAGCATATTTCTACTGAACACCGTCTTACGATATTTTCCGATTTTGACTTAACATGCACTGTGGTGGATTCTTCTGCCATTTTGGCTGAGATTGCGATTGTTACTGCACGAAAATCAGATCAAAGTCAACCCGAAAGTCAAAATCAACCAGAAAGTCATAGTCAAATTGCTAGGATGTCCTCGGCTGACTTGAGAAGCACATGCGAGGTACTCGAGAGAGAGTATACTGAAGAGTATGAACGGTGCATAGAAAATATGCTGACCAATCAGAAAGGTACATCGTTTATTGTAAGTGATTGTTTGGCATTCTTATAGGGGTGTCTGGTTGTATGAGATGGTGTTAAATGTTTAATCGGGTTGTGTTTAATCTCAAAACTTTTGCTAAAAAGGTAACACGTCAAATGGGTCAAACGGGTCAAATAGGTTAAAAGTTGCTCAAAGTTCATTTATGCAATTGTACATGAAATTAACTATTATAAAAGTTGGACAAAAATAGTTTGCGGGTTGGATGGTTTTATATGATTTTATTATTATTATTTTTTTTTATGGTGGTTTTGCAGCTGAGGAGTTTGATTACGAGGGACTGAAGACGGCACTTGAACAACTATCAGAATTTGAGAGAAGGGCGAACAAGAAAGTGATTGAATCGAATGTACTCAAGGGTTTGAATCTTGAAGATATTAAACGTGCTGGTGAACGCCTTATTCTTCATGATGGTTGCATGAGTTTCTTTCAAAGCATCACCAACAACCAACATTTAAATGTGAATGTTCACGTTCTATCATACTGTTGGTGTGCTGATCTTATTCGGTCTTCTTTCTCTTCAGGTATATGATTATTGTGACTCCTAAGTTATCTTGTAATAGATAACTTTTCTACTTAATTACTGATACGTCAAACCTATCAATAAAAAATCATTATTTTTCATCAAATGAACAGGGGGCATACCCACAATGAATGTCCACGCGAATGAGTTCTTGTACGAAAACTCTCTATCCACTGGCGAAATCATCAAAACGATCGAGACCCCTATTGACAAGCTTCAAGCTTTTACCAATATTCTTAAAAATAGCGACGAAAGTGACAAAACAAATCTGACGATTTACATTGGTGACTCAGTTGGCGACTTGCTTTGCCTTCTAGAAGCTGATATCGGCATAGTTATTGCTTCAAGTTCAAGCCTTCAAAAAATCGCAACCCATTTTGGTGTTTCGTTTGTTCCGTTATTTTCTGCTTTAATCAAGAAACAAAAAGAGCACGTCGAAGGAAGTGCGTTTGGTTGGAAGGGGTTATCGGGCCTTTTGTATACGGTTTCTAGCTGGGCTGAAGTGCATTCTTTCATCATCAGTTCTTGAAATGGATCGTTTCTTCTGTGTAGTTATAGAACAAAGAGGACGCATCTTTACATATAATAGAATGAAGATGCAACTTGTCATGGCTGCTGATTTTAATATGAGCCATATATTTTCATAAATCTCATGTATTTTCATCTCAAAACAGGAATTTCTGCTTGTATAATGAATGTCGTCAAGCGGGTATGAATCTTTTCGTGATCTTGTTGACTTTTTGTTTGACTTTTTTGGGCTGTTGTTGACTTGGTCTGATGTTGGTTCTTGCAGGCAGAGTGTTTCTGTTGCTGAGATGAATAGTTTCATAAGCTTGAAGGGTTTATTTTCATAATTCAAGTTTTTGAATTTTTTTTTCAGATTTTGATTCGATTTTTTGGCTGGTAAATATGTGAATCCTGTGATGAAACCTCTGGAAAACCTACAATTGCACATCAGATGCTATTTTTCTATTGATATGGTATTGCTGGAAAAGTTGTACGAAGCCGTTGTTGTTTGTACGGCACCCGTGATCAGGGATGAGCAAATGGTACCGTGTAGCAGTACCGAATTTCCCGAACTAAAAGATTTTCAAACTCAATCCGATACCGACTTTTAGCGTTTTCTGTATCAGGTTGGTGCCGATTTTTACCTTCATGTACTGATAATGAACCGGACGGTACCGGTATTTTCGATACTAGTATTGGTTGACACAAAGCTTATCTAACTTAGAAAATAAAGAAAATAATAATTATTATTATTTTATATCAAAATAGTAAAGGTATTAAAAAATATATATTATTATAATATAATAAAAACACTGTTCATTCCATTTCAATTATTAATATAAAAAATAAATAAATAAAGGAATTTCTAGAATTACAGAACATTATTCTTAGTTTAACAACTTAACAAAGTGTCCCTTGCTCTCTTTAGCTAGCATAATAATGATATATGCTAAAATAATTGAACTTTTTTAACTGTTAAAACTAACATGACTACCCGACACGAAGAACACTGAAAATTTAATTCCTACTTGGATTTAAATTCGGATCTCGTCAACTGAGGTGGTGTTTGGTTCTAGAGTATGGAATTGGGGTATAGATTTGAATATTTGATAGTGTTTTTAAGTATGTTTGGTTTAAGAATATGGGTTGATACCCATCAAATTGGGTATCCTTCATACCCACCAAACGGATGGGCAAGCCTATATCCATTCTCATTCATTAATTTATGTAAAACCTCACTAGTGTTCTAGTGGTGGCCACGGATATTTAAGTTCCACCTATAGTGGGTCCGGGTGAGTTTTCCCCTCCAGGTCTCAAGTTCGAGTCTGGGTGATAAGGATTTCTCATTGAGGGGATTAAATTGGGGATCTATTGTGCGAGGGGGCTCTCTAGCACGGACCCGGTTAAGACAACGTATGTTAGACCTCCTGACATTCGCGAATAATTCACACCTTTAAAAAAAAATCATGTAAAACCTCATTAACCATAGTGATGAACCAAGGTGGTGTTTGGTTTGAGATTTTTGAATTTAGGTGTCTGGTTAAAAGGTATTGGTAATTTTTTGATACCCATCAAATAGGTATCCTTCATACCCACCAGTGATGTCAAATCTCAAAACCATAGTGATTCTTGAATCAACAAAATAATAATACTAATGATAATAACATAGTAAAGTAAAAGTAAATGACTATATTAATAGAAATAAGACATAAAGCATGTCAAAACCTACTTAGCTCTAAACTTCTTGAAATAAAAATAGCTAACAAGCATGAGAAAAGAAAGAAACATTTCTGCTCATTTTGCAGCTTTCTGACTACTGAAAACAACAGACACTAACTTAGTCACTTTCTTCTCAACCCTACCTCTATGGAGGGTTAAACAAGCTACCTATGTACATTTGACCACCACCCCAACATCCATTATTGATTAATATGGTGCTCTAATGGTGTCCAAAGCTGAGTTCTTGGGGTCTGCATGCTCCATTATTTGATCTTCAAACCCATATGAAAACCATGCAGTTGCATACACTGAGTTATGACCCTTCCATGTGAGCACAATCATATCATCTTCTGTCTTCATTCCCCAACCACTTGCATGTTCATCTAGCAAGAACTTCACTTCACTAAGCGTGTCTTCACCATATGGCACAGTGAAAAACCCTAAATTTTTCATTCTTTGTGAGAGTTTAGCTCCAGATTCTAGTCTTTCTATCCTTTGTCTCCCTTCAAATCCGATGATGTTTTCGATCTTGTGACCGATATCGGCTTCATACTCCATTCTTTGATTACTATCTTTTGGCAAGAAAGTTTCTAATGCATCAAAGGGTATCCACAAGAAGTTAAAGCAAGTGGTGATTCTTGATGCTAAACTCGATGATCCCAGATCGGAATCTTCATCGACAATTGTTAGTATACGAGGATTTAAGCTTTTAATTAGTTCAAGAAACGAGTCCTTTGACAAAGATGTATCGGGCATGTAACGAAGCCAGTTTTGGCAGTTAATAACCAACTCCTCATCATCTTGGACAAGGTTTGTTTGGGTTAAAAGAAATTCATAATTAAAATTGATGGAAGATTCTTCAAGGGACGGTGAGGATGGTGAGACTTCAATCACATTAAACTCAAACGGAACGTTTCTAAAGTTGGCGAAATTAGTTAACCGAAGACCTACTTCTTCTGCTAACACGTTAACAAATGGGGGCACAGAAGGCCTCCAAGAAGGAACAGATATACGCAGGCTAGGAGGCCCTTCGGGCCTCTTAGCCAGCGCGTCAATTAGGGTTGGCCATTGCATACAATGAGTGATACTAAAGTCCAAAATATGAACTTTAGAGCACCCTTGTATAGCTTTAAAAATAGCACTATTTGATGCACAAAAACCAAACCTATACCAAGGGATAAGATCAACATACCCAGCCAACTGAGTAATACTCATAAGTCTCCTTTGAAATGCACTCCTTCCACCATTAAAACTCATGGGTGTAGGGCAAACCCTAGAAGCCCTAGACACAAGTGCCCTTAAAAACCATGATGCAAGCCTTTGGTTAGGGTCACCAGAAGATGAAGCCACGTTGTTTAGAACCCACATGACTTGTTGAGCCGAGTTGATATCGCTGTTTTCGAGGGCGTTTGCGCAGTGCAAAAGAAGCTTTTCGATGCAGGCTCCATCAAGGTTGCCTAAGCAGCCTTTGAGTGCAACTGAGAGTGGATTTTGGTGTGGGTTGAAGAGGGTTGGATTTGATAAGGAAGTTGAAGATGGGTTTGGTCTAAGTTCGGCTTTCATGTCTATTTGGGAGATGGATTGTGATCTGTACATGTAGAACGTTTCAGATCAAGTTGTTATGTTTCAAAGATATATGGTTGAGTGGCAGTCGATATATATTAGGGTTTGATTTGGAAAAACATGTTCAGAGTTTTAGGTGGGGAGAGATTTGTGCTATCATATCTTGTTGTATACATGTAACCATATATATATACACACACATGCACTAAAAGGTTGTATACAGTTATCATATAAAAATAGAATGAGAATTAATTAATATAAGGATGACATTTTTGTTATCAAACCTTGTTAAAGTTAGTTGGTTTATGTTAACAACCCATAAAAATAGAATGAGAATTAATTAATATAAGGATGACATTTTTGTTATCAAACCTTGTTAAAGTTAGTTGGTTTATGTTAACAACCCATGATGCATATATATTATATAGTCTCTCTCTCTCTCCTAACTCATACAACACTGTGTTTGACTTTGTAATTAAGGAGTTTTTATGAACATTTAACAGTCTAACTTTACTTATGATTCACCGTTTTTATAAGTTTTGATTGATTATATAATTAAGGTCACATTGTGTGGCACTCATTTTAGAATTTTGTTTCCAACTTGTGTGCATATTGCTTCCAACACAATATCTACTTAAATGTACGTGAATGCCTCTAGCTCTTAAACTCAAGTATGTACATGTTTCGCGGGTCAAGTTATTCTGCAAAGGCTTCTAATTGTAAGAAGGATTTATAGAGTGATAGGTGCCCAATAACCTAAAACTAAACCCACTACATCACCACCAAAAACCTAAACACCCACCCCCACCCCACCCCACCACCACCCAAAAACCTACCCCCCCCCCCCCCCCCCCCCCCCAAAAAAAAACCTTAAAAAAAATAAACACCCACCCCCTCGGCAAAAAAACAAAAAAAATTGGGGTGGGTGATGTGGGGGGAGGGGGAGGGGGTGGGGGTTTAGGTTTTTGGTGGTGGTGGATGTTTTTTTTTTTTTTTTTTTTTTTTTGTAGTGGGGTTTTTTTGTGTAGTGGGTTTTTTTAGGTTATTGGACACTTGTCACTCTATAAATCCTTCTTACACTTCTTACAATTAAGATCCTTTGTATTTGATCCTAATCCCATGTTTCGCAAATGTTTTTTTTCCTTTCATAATTGACATGTGTGTGCGTATAAGAACATTTAATACATAATAGTGTAAAGTACGAAAATTACCACAGAACTTTAACTATGTTTCATGTCATTTATATAACCGCATATATACCCCTGCTAAATCATTTTTTTTTTTGAACTCGCAAGTATCTCTACAAGGGACATTTTTCCTACAAAGTGTGAGAAATCTATGTATGCATCTTGTTTTAAATTTTAGACATGATGTTTTAGATTCTTTAGCATAATATAATATATAAAAACATTAAACGCCATAAAATGTATTCTAGATATGAAATTTAAAACACAATACGAAGAAAGTTAACAAGAATGTTTTACATTTAATGCCTAGAATACATATGATTGTATTTTAAATTGTTGTGTTTGTTATTTTTCTATATTATACCATACCAAAAGAATCTAAAATATCATGTCTAAAACTTAAAACACAATATGTACATATAGGTAGACTCACTGTATATAATCCTTGTGTGACCTTAACCTTTAAAAAAAAATGATTTTTCTCGTTATGATGCACAATTTTATTTAAAGTGATGCTTAAATAAAACTAAAAATCAACTTAAATATCTATTTTTTTCCTTTATCTCAATGACTTGAAGAATATATGTGTAACCTTGTGCCTTACAAAATATATATGGAAACGAATTTTTGAACTTGATGCACTGATGCACATGCAATATTTGTTTATATGTAAGGACCATTCTCATATTTCTCACGATAATTTGCAAACATACTTGTGCGTATATATATTAATATTTATAGGGTTAGGTTCATTGGGGAAGGTTCAAATGAAAACCACTTTTATTGTGAAAACTCGAAAACTAACTAAAAAAAGCCTAAAAAACAAACCAAAATTTTTTTTTTTTACAATTTTTTTTTATTAAAAATAGCTATTTTTTATATATAAAAAAAACTTTTTTCAAAAAAAAAAAAAAATTAGCACATGTGTAAATTTATATATATATATATATATATATATATATATATATATATATATATATAAAATTGCGAAAATTGGTATGCAAAAAAAAAAAAAAAATTGGTATGTTTTTTTGGCTTTTTTAATTAGTTTTCACAATAACTAGTGGTTTTCATTTGAACTTTCGCCTAGGTTCATTAGTGAACAACTCTCTTGATTGTGAACACTAATGAACTAATCCTAGCACTTGATTATCAATACACAAGTGTATAAACAAATGTAAATCAATGGTCAGGATTTAATGATGAAAATACACTAGTGTATTTTATGATTTGATGATGCAAATCAATGATCATGATTTGTTCACTCAGTTCACAAATACAGTAGTGTTCACTCTAGAACCCTACCCAATATTTATAATGCAAGGTTAACTTTTAAGAAAATATTCCTGTGTATATCAAACATGCTCGCAATGTCCACTACAATGGACAAATGACGACTGCAAGTGCCGCTACATACACCTAAACCGAACAATTGTTTGTCAAATACAAAACCAATCTATCCATAACAATAATATTCCTACTGAGGAAAATGTATTTATATAAGAAATAAAAAAATAATACTTTGCAAATTCATGTCACCATTACAAAAGATGCATAGAGTTTCTCCTAAAATCTATAATTTGATGTTATCAATTACCATAAATTGTTTGACATTGTTCTACACTTTTGATCTCTATAGCAAGGTCGACTCAACATTTTTTGAGGCGCAAAGTACATTTTAAAACCGAGGCTATTTTCATATATAAAAGATATTATTTTGATTAAGTTCCAAACACGTGAAAATATGATGACACACATACTACATTAGTTCTTAGAGCATCTACAATGCTAAGTAGGGCCGTAAACGAACCGAACGTTCAGGGAACAGTTCGTGAACCGTTCGGCGGGAAGTTCGTTTATGTTCGTTCATTTAATAAACGGACGAACATGAACAGGGAATTTCGTTCGATTAGTTAAATGAATGAACATGAACAGAGGTCTCGTTCGTTCAATTGTGTTCGTGAACGTTCGGTAAGGTGTTCGTGAACTTTCGTTCATTTTATATGCGTTCAATTATGTTCGTATGTTTGTGTTTTAATTAAAAAATTTTGTACTTTCATATATTTTATCTACACTTTTTATGTTATTAAACTTTTATTTATTTTCTTACTATAACAAATAAACTAGAAAACCTTATTTCACTTTGTTTATGTACCATTTTCTTTTCCTTTCTCATCATTTACATCGACGAATACGATCGACCTCCATTCCACAATAAGAGATTCAAGTTTAGCGCTACACTATGGGCCATCCACCTTTATCCTTCGTCGCGTTGGCCAAATTTATTTGTGTTCATGAACCTTTCGTGAACACTCTCATTTCCTTAATGAACGAACACGAACATAAAATCTTGTTCGGTAAGTGTTCATGAACCGTTCATGAACACATTTATTTTCTTAACGAACGAACACGAACAAGGACTTGTTCGTGTTTGTTCAGTTCGTTTACAGCCCTAATGCTAAGTGATTTCAAACTCTCACAAATACCACTCGAGTAGGCTAAACATCCTTAAAACACCCAGTTTTCTCACTAACACTAAAAATATCACACACCCATAAAAAAGTTACATTGGTCAATTGCAGGTGTGTAATTCCAAACCTCTCCCCCACAAATTTGCCTACTACGCATGAGATCTAATCCCAATGCTTTCTAACATGTTGATAAAAGCAAAAATTGCATTACCGTATTTAAATAATAAAAAAATGTTGTATGGTTTTAGTATATAATCAATAAAAGTAGGGCTCTTTAGATGTGAGAACCCCTAAGCTAAGATTTATTTGTTTATGAAGAGGTATGGTCCCAATTCCTTGCCCACATGGCAAGGACCACACTACTTTCCTATCCTATGTGGCGCTGACATCAACGAGAATATCCAGAAGCTTCTGGAAAATATAAAGGTGGCACCAAAGATGCTCCATCCGACATGAAGGACAACACGTGTCACCAGTCATCAAGCGCCAAGTAGGCCTGCGACGAATCCAGGAGCAGCCCGACAACACCAGTACGACGTCTCCAAAATAGGCAAATGCAGGCGCACCACATGTACCACTACACTGACCACAGCAGAGGAGACCAAGAGGATATTCCCCTTGGTCGGACAGCTGGCGCACGTCTACAACTGGCACCGCTGCTCCTCCCTCTTTCACCCTCCGGCTATAAATATGACCCTTCGTCATTCAGGTTAAGGGAGCTTGCTCTCTATATTCTCACACTTAACACACACTGTTTATTCTCCTCAGAACAGTACTTATTCTCACGCCGGAGCCTGGTTAAGAGGGAAACCCCCATATTCCCCTCTTAACGAGACTAACGATGTTGCTGTTTTGCAGGAACCGAGCCATCAGACAAGTAGGAAGGGAGGTTGAACCCACAGAAGAAGTAACCCCACAGATTAACCATAGTGTTAACCTGTGTTTCATCATTGGCGCCATCCGCTTTTAGCAAAAACCACTCTCATCTCCTTTTCTTTTCAAAAAACACTCGTCAACATGGCTGAACAAAACCCTTCTCATCAGGTAGATGGAGACGTTTCTTCCTTTGAACTCGTTTCGGACAACGTACACGTCCAGCGGGGTCCAAGGAACGAAATTATCCAAGGAAGGCGCGAGAAACAAGTCGTTTTCCCGGTTGTAAGAGGAGGCCCACGAGAAAGAAGGCCCATAGTCATCTCGGGCGTAGTGGGGCATTACCAAACAGATTACATTTTCATCGATCCGGGGAGCACTGCGGATATCATATATGAACAGTGTTTTAATCTATTCGATCAAGAGGATAAGGCGCGCTTAGAACCAGTTGATTACCCGCTCACTGGTTTCTGCAATGAAGCCGTTTTTCCTCTAGGACAAATATCATTCCCAGTGTTGCTCTCGGACGGAAGAAACTCAAGAACAGAAGAAGTCACATTCATGGTGCTGCCAGCACATTCAAGACACGACATCCTGCTGGGAAGAGAATCCCAAGGTGATTTCAGCATGATCTGCTCTGGCCCACACTCAGCTGTGGGGTTCCCAACAGAAACAGGAGTGGCCATCATATACGCAAGCAAAGAAGTATTAGCAACAGATGAGCTCAGACCTGCAAAGGCAAGGAAACCAGAACCACGTCAAGAGGCAGAGAAATGGGTGTTAAACAGCGCATATCCAGAACAAACAGTTACCTTAGGACCTGCAATGTCTGACCTAATGCGCACAGCGCTAAAGAAACTGTTGTTCCAAAACATGGACGTGTTCGCCTGGACACCGGCAGACATGGTGGGTGTTCCACGGCACATAGCTGAACATCGATTAAACGTCTCGGAGGACGCAAAGCCGGTAGTGCACGCCAAGCGCCACTTGGGAGACATAAAGCACGACGCCATGAAAGAGCAGGTGATAGAGCTGTTAAACACGAGAATCATCAGGGAAGTCAGGTATCAAACGTGGGTAGCAAGCCCAGTGATGGTCCAAAAGAACAACGGTAGCTAGAGAATGTGCGTAGACTACAAAGATCTGAATAAGGCATGTCGAACGCGACTGTTACGCCTTACCAGACATTGATGAAAAGATTGATTCACTTGCCACATTCCGATGGAAATGTTTCCTCGATTGCTACAAGGGGTACCACCAGGTACAGATGGCTGTGCAGGATGAAGACAAGACCGCGTTCCGCACACCAACAGGGCTATACTGCTATACCAAAATGCCCTTTGGTTTAAAAAATGCGGGCGCGACTTATCAGAGGCTCATGAATGAAACTTTCCACGATGCCATCGACAAATATATAGAAGTGTATATGGATGATCTGGTTATTATGAGCAAAGAAGAGAGAACACCGGAATTCAAAATTTGAAAAATGAAGAAATTTGGGGAAACCACCATATATTTATACCCATCGCATTTAATGCGATGGGTAGTGGGGGCGTCAGGGTCCGAAAAAGCAACCAATAGGGGAAAGACACGTCAGAGGAGAGAGAAGGCGGCACCTCTTTTTCCGGAAGCAGGTGAACAGACACCTGACACTTCGCCGAAAAAGCAACTGACGGTGACTGAAAAGGCAGCTGTTCACCTGACACCAGACAGTCACATCAGTCACCCCTTCCCAAGACAGACAAAGCTTCCTCTTGAAGACAACCTTTTAAAGTGCCAAAACCCATGCGCGGTACGCCATGCGTCCATTTGGCTCAACTTTTTAAAGTGCCAAAACCCATGCGCGGTACGCCATGCGTCCATTTGGCTCAACTTTTTAAAGTGCCAAAACCCATGCGCGGTACGCCATGCGTCCATTCGGCTCAACTATACAAGTTGCCAAACTCCACGCGTCGTGCGCCCATCAGGTGCAGATTCCTTAGGGACCCCATAAAAACCTCACGCCATAACGAACACTACATTCATAAGTCCAGAATCCCTCCTAGACGATCAACTCAACTAGAAGGCACACTGGACTGGGGGGACTTGAAGAGGTATGGTCCCAATTCCTTGCCCACATGGCAAGGACCACACCACTTTCCCATCCTATGTGGCGCTGACATCAACGAGACTATCCAGAAGCTTCTGGAAAATATAAAGGTGGCACCAAAGATGCTCCATCCGACATGAAGGACAACACGTGTCACCAGTCATCAAGCGCCAAGTAGGCCTGCGACGAATCCAGGAGCAGCCCGACAACACCAGTACGACGTCTCCAAAATAGGCAAATGCAGGCGCGCCACGTGTACCACTACACTGACCACAGCAGAGGAGACCAAGAGGATATTCCCCTTGGTCGGACAGCTGGCGCACGTCTACAGCTGGCACCGCTGCTCCTCCCTCTTTCACCCTCCGCCTATAAATATGACCCTTCGTCATTCAGGTTAAGGGAGCTTGCTCTCTATATTCTCACACTTAACACACACTATTTATTCTCCTCAGAACAGTACTTATTCTCACGCCGGAGCCTGGTTAAGAGGGAAACCCCCATATTCCCCTCTTAACGAGACTAACGGTGTTGCTGTTTTGCAGGAACCGAGCCATCAGACGAGTAGGAAGGGAGATTGAACCCACATAAGAAATAACCCCACAGATTAACCATAGTGTTAACCTGTGTTTCATCAGTTTATATGGTCGAGCCACCTATACTTCATAGGATATTTGTTTAGGAACGTGCCGGTTAGAATAGAGAAGGTTAATAGTGAGGTTAAGGCGTTGAGGTTTCTTTGGGTTAAGAATAGATCAAAATTTAAGAGCTTATCTTGGGATAACTGGTGTAAATTTGTAATTATGTAATTTTGTCGTTTTTTTGGTGCCCCCGGTTTTTGGGGTGGTGGTTCGTTAATGAAGTTTACATTTCAAAAAAAAAAAAAAATCCGATTTGGATTAGTAAATTAGAAGACTATAAATAACTTATCTGTTAAAATATAATATGATATAGTTTACTTATTTGTTTTCTATATATATTTTACTTATTAAAACAGTAATTATTAAGCATAAATTATACAAAATCATTTGAGCCATAGAAACTAATTAATATATAAGAGATGCATGTTACTAGTGTAGGATAGCCCATTCCCTATTTGATCTTATTGTCTCTGTTAGCAAAATTAAAATGATCTATAACAAGATCTCGATATTTATGACTTTACTTAAGAGTAATGATATATTAGTTTCTCAATAATTATAACTAATACTTAGATATAAAACTATTATTAAACATGACATATATATATTTATAATCTGAAATAAATCAACACATAACTTTGGCTATGTGAGTGTACGCATCGTACCTAAATTAAAAAGGGTAAAGAGTAAGCCAAAGAGGTGTCTTAGCCGGCCTATTGTTTGTCCTTTTTTGAAATCACTAGAATTTCTTTTAATTAAGATACATTAATTCCTTTAATTAACTTGTCTAATTTTGTCTTATTCTTTAATTGTTGCTACCTTTCATTCCCTCATTCCAAATTACGTTTTCAAATTTGTAAGAGATATAATATTTGTTTGCTAGTGTTGTGTAATTCCACAACATAAGACAAAGTGATACCCCACGACAAAATGAATTATGAGGTATACCCCCCACCAAACCTCACCCCACCCCACCACACCCCCTCACTAGAATTCATCATGTGGAACTTCTTATTTTCCATAGAATATATGTGTAACTGAGTCTTGTCTTATCTTTAGAAGAGTACCATTCATTGGTGCATAGAAGAATGTGATCAAGAAATGTTCCAAATAAATGTAGGGCAAACATCAACAAGAAAGTATTTGACTATTGTTTCTTTAAACTAGATGGGATCTTAACTAAGTACAACGGAAACTAAATAAAGTTTATTTAATCATACTTCTTTTTAGTTATAAAATTCATTTAGCTTCTATAATGTTTTATTTACTTAAAGTTTAGATTGTTGTCTAAAATTAGGAGCGTAAACAAAATGAGTTGAGTCAAGGCAATGCTAATGTGATGGGTTGAATTAATAGCAATCACATATACTTAAGTTTTGTTTAAAGGTGTGCGTTGCAGGTGTACGCTTCACATGTCACTTTAGGTACCAACTAACTAACTAACTTGCATGTTGATGGACTTGAGTTGGGGCTTCATTTCAGAAAGATTGATGTCTCAAATCTAATTAATTGTCACACCTCGATATTTTCACGTATTACCGATGGACCCGGTAAGGAGTATCGTAACGTAGTTGATATCATCATAGTCAAATAATCACAGTTTAATGCACAACGGAAGTCTAAAGTAATAATACAAACCGAATTGAAAGTATAATAAAATATTACACAACGGTTGTAAGTGGATCCACAGGCGGATCTAAAACGGAAAGTAAAATCAGCAAGTACAGGGAGCTTTTACTGGGCTCCTAATCTGGAACGAAGGTTTTAATAACCTATTAGTTTCCTAACGGGTCTTATTAAAGTTATAACTTTGACCGGTTAGTTTTAAGGAAAGTTTACGGTACAAAACGCAAGATTAGGCGGTGACCGGATTGGAATGTGATTTAGACCCGACAAGTATGAAGACTTGTATATAATGGGTAAACTAAACACATTCTGGATTTTGAAGTAAAAGTGATAAGGTTTGACCCGTTTCGGCTATTTTATGCAAACTAGTTACATAAATCGTACCGAACGCGTATATGCATAACGGGTAACCGGATGAGTCATATACAAGTTCCAATATTTATTATGCTTAAAATATGTTGTGATATCAGTAAGATATCAACAATTATGCCCCAAATGTATTTAAGACTAATTTAAGCCCCGAAATGGTATTTTGGTCATTTTAAAATTTATTAAAGAGGTTTAAACATAAACTGAGGTTCTGGTCTAAAACATTCTGTAAAAATATTTATTTTATGTTGTTATATCAGCAAGATATCATACATATGTGTGTTTGATTATTTATGGCCAAACTATGCACCGAAGGGGCATTTTGGTCATTTCACATATGCTTTTAAGGTAAATTTTGGAAATCTGAGTTCAAAACTATTACTTACTGTTAAAGTATAAAAATTTATTTTACAAATCAGTAGGTAACAAGTCTTAGGTGCTAAATATAGTTTTAAACCATACTATGTACCTAATTCGCATAAAAATCGGTATTTGACGATATTTGATATGTTTAAGGAAATATGAGATTTTGATTAGTCTCAACTGCTTAAAATATTTTATTTAACATATGAAATCAATAGAAAAAGGTTTGACAAGTAAATGATGTGTAAAACTCATTTTATTAGCGAAAGGGGCAATATCGTCAATTACCGAGTCCATGCAAGAACTCTAGGTTATGGTCAGTATAAAATTTGACAAAAATTTCTAAAAATCCCCAAATATTATATCACAATAGTGGGTAGCAAGTTTGGTGCCAAAAATTGGGTTTAAATAAGAATTATACCAAAAATGCAATTTAATTAACAAAAAGCTTTCATTTTACGATATCTTGCATAACTTTTATTTTAGACCATAAACTGATGTCAAATTTTTAGGACATACTTATATATCAGTAATAAAACTTTTTGTCCTCTCACATTTTCATAAATCTCGTTTTAATATCAAAAGGGCATAATGGTCAATTTTAAGCAAATAACGGAACATGTAATATATTTTTGATTTCTAATGGACCATGTAGTATAACTTCAGAGAGTTATACTAACATATAATATGGTCACAAAGGAATCCAAGGCATAGCTAAACTAAGGTAAATCAGGTCAGAACTGAAAGTCAAAGCAAAAGTCTACTTTTGCGACTTTCGGTTGTGAACCGAGCCTAAACTCAGAATTGTCTGGTTAAACATGCCTAAATATGTTCTTATATTATTTACCAAGTTGTTTAAGTGATAAAATATAATTTATAGCTTCTACATTATCAGTTGTGATTTATTTTTCAAAAACTGACTCGTTTGACTTTTCTGTTAAGTAGTTTGACCCGACAATTGACTGAGATAACGTGATAATTAGAAGTTCCCTTTTAAGGGTTTAACACCTACTTAATTACCAACACATAGCAACTTTCAATTCGAAAAATGGCTGGACCGTTAGTGATTCATCACAAAGTCAAAGCAGAATTACGTTAACTTTGACTTTCGGTCATTAAGCTAATAAAACCTTAACTATAGAAGCTAAGAACGCTTACAATGTTCCTTAGCACGAAATTTATACTTGCGAAAGCTTCCTTGAACACCAGGATGCTTCAGAGAGTGAGTTTGAGAGTAAAATTTGAAATGTGCAATAACAATGAGCAACCAAGGCCTCTATTTATAGTGAATGAGGGTGAATTGAGATGATTCAATGTGTCCCCAAATGTTATATGATGCTTCCAGGTGTTAAGATGGTAATTCAAAACCGTCAACATGCAGCTGAATCCAAAACAGGTTGTAGAAAATCAGAACAGATCTTCAGGTTGCATGCTGGGGCACCTGGCAGTTCTGCTGAAAAATAGTACCGCCCGCGTGTCGCGTCAAGTGTTGGGAAACCCTGTGCGACGCGTGGGGGAGTGCAATTTCAAAAGTTTTTGTTTGTTTGCATGATCAGTCCCTGCACTTTCTGAACGCGAATAACTGACTTTTTCAGCATGCCTGGTCAACATGATCAGGTCTGGGATGCTCTAGGGAGTGGGAACATGCATTCATAAATTTTGGATGCTTTGAAAATGTCTCTCGATTGAAGAATTGCTATATTTGCACTTTTGACCCTTTTCTTGGAAATTTGAGTTTTTAACATAATATTGAACCGTATCTTTATGAAATCTTTATCAGATATTCATGAGGGTATATTAATACATTACAAAGCCTTGGGGACATTAAAAGGCCACTCAGAGGTAAGAAGTAACATGTTGACACTTTTAACCCATGGGTTTTGTAACTTTTGATGTTTAAGCACAAACGGCTTCTTGTGTCCGTCAATTTATTCAATAACGAATACGAATATCTTGTAAGGTAATTCAGAGGCATATGTTTGGCATGTTGACACTTTTGGTCCTTCTATTTACATCTTTACACTGTTTGACAGTTTTAGTCCCTCAAGTTATCTTTTATCACGATCAGGGTTTATGACACGTGTCACCACTGTATTGGACATGATTTTGCGAGGTGTTACATCCTCACCCCCTTAAAAGAAATCTCAACCTCGAGATTTACTGAAATAAATGAGGGTGTTTTTGTTTCATTGTGGATTCAACCTCCCACGTGTATTCTGGGCCTCTACAAGCATCCCATTTTAACTTCACAATCGGCACATGCTTTCTTTGAAGCTTCTTAACCTGTCGATACTCGATCGACAAAGGTTTTTTGATAAACTTCAAGCTCTCGTCAATCTGCACGTGCTTATGCGACATTGCTAGCGATTCATCGGCTAGACATTTCTTCAAATTGCAGATGTGAAACACATTATGTATTCCACTGAGCTCTTCAGGTAGATTTAGCTTGTAGGCCACAGTTCTGCCACATTCGATGATCTCGAATGGTCCTATGTACCTTGGGCTCAGCTTGCCCTTTTTTTCCGAAACGCATCACCCCTTTACAGGGTGACACCTTGAGTAGCACTTTATCACCTACCTCGAATTTCAGAGGTTTACGCCTTTTATCCGCGTTGCTTTTCTGCCTATCCCTGGCAGCTTTCAGACGATCGCGGATTTGAACAATCTTATCCGTCGTCTCGAGGACTATATCAGGTCCTGACAGTTGGGTCTCTCCAACTTCCACCCAACAAACTGGCGTTCTGCACTTCCTTCTGTACAAGGCCTCAAAAGGCGCGGGTTGGATACTCGAATGATAACTATTATTGTACGAAAATTCAATCAAAGGAAGATGGTCATCCCAACTTCCTCCCAAGTCTATAACACAAGCCCTGAGCATATCCTCAAGCGTTTGAATCGTACATTCGCTTTGCCCATCTGTCTGAGGATGATAAACAGTGTTGAAATTTAAACGAGTGCCTAAAGATTGTTGAAAGCTTTTCCAAAAATGAGACGTGTATCTAGTATCCCTATCGGAGATAATAGATACCAGCACTCCGTGGAGAGACACTATCTCATCCACGTACAGCTGAGCTAGCTTATCAGAGCTATGCGTTTCTTTAATAGGCAAGATGTGAGCTGACTTGGGCAGCCTGTTGACTATAACCCAAATAGTATCATTCTCGTGCTTTGTCCTTGGTAACTTAGTGATAAAATCCATAGTCACCATTTCCCACTTCTAGGTGGGAAGTTCAGGCTGTTGCAGTAAACCTGACGGCTTTTGATGCTCGGCTTTAACCTGAGCGCACGCCAAACATTTAGCCACATAAGTGGCTATAGATTTCTTCAAACCTATCCACCAATAGTTTGCCTTTAAATCCTGGTACATCTTATCACTGCCTGGATGGACTGAATATTTTGAACTATGAGCTTCCTGAAGGATCACGTCTCTAAGTCCTCCATGGATTGGAACCCAGATTCGACCATTTAATCTAAGGATTTCATCCTTGCCATAAGACAATTGATCAGCAGTGACGCCTAACTTCTCATTCGGAAAGTTAGCTTCTAACACGGCTTCCTTCTGAGCAGCTAACAGCTTTTCATTCAAGTTGTCTTTAGTTCGATGCTCTTGGCGTTGATTCTTATTGGTTTAATCCTCTCCTTTCTGCTTAAGGCATCAGCAACAACATTTGCTTTGCCTGGATGGTAGCGAATTTCGCAATCATAGTCATTTAAAGTCTCCATCCAACGACGTTGCCTCATGTTCAGGTCTTTCTGGTTAAACAAGTGTTGAAGGCTTTTATGATCCGAATAAATTATACACTTGGTTCCATATAAATAATGCCTCCAAAGCTTTAGTGCAAATACAACGGAACCCAATTCCAAATCATGGGTGGTGTGGTTCTTTTCATGCACCTTTAATTGACGTGAAGCATAGGCAATAACCTTGCCTCTTTGCATGAGCACACAACCGATACCAGTGTGCGATGCGTCGCAGTACACAGCAAACTCTTCAATCCCTTCTGGCAGTGTCAGCACCAGAGCATTGCTTAATTTCTGCTTAAGAATCTCAAAGGATTCTTGTTGCTTGGGACCCCAATCGAACTTTATATTCTTACGAGTTAACGAAGTTAGAGGTGCAGCAATCCTTGAAAAGTTTTCAATGAAACGTCTGTAGTATCCCGCTAGACCCAAGAAACTGTGAATATCTGTAGGTGTTTTTGGTGCTTGCCAGTTCATAATTGCTTCAATCTTAGCGGGATCCACCTCGATACCACGCTCACTCACTACATGTCCAAGAAATTGAACTTCTCGGAGCCAGAACTCACATTTAGAGAACTTAGCATAAAGCTTCTCTTGTTGCAGAAGTTCAAGAATACATCAAAGATGTTTTTCATGATCGGCTTGATTCTTCGAATAAATAAGTATGTCATCAATAAAAACAATGACAAACTTGTCTAGATATGGCTTGCAAACGCGATTCATGAGATCCATGAATGTTGCAGGGGCATTAGTGAGCCCGAAAGGCATCACTAAGAACTCATAGTGGCCATATCGTGTTCAGAATGCAGTTTTACGCACATCTTCAGTTCTGACCTTCAGCTGATGGTAACCGGACCTCAAATCGATCTTTGAAAAGTAACTTGCCCCCTAAAGTTGATCGAATAGATCATCGATCCTGGGTAGTGGATATTGGTTCTTGATTGTAACTTTGTTCAGCTCTCGATAATCAATGCATAGACGCATTGATCCATCCTTCTTTTTCACAAAAAGAATCGGCGCTCCCCAAGGGGAGGAGCTAGGTCGAATAAAACCCTTCTCCAACAAATCATCCAACTGAGTCCTTAACTCTTTCATTTCTGTTGGTGCCAACCGATAAGGTGCTCTTGCAACTGGTGCTGCTCCAGGAATAATATCGATCCTGAATTCCAGTTGCCTGTCTGGAGGTAAACCAGGTAATTCTTCAGGAAAAACATCTGAATATTCAGAAATCACAAGAATATCTTCAATCTTAGGCTTTGGCTCGTCTATAGTCACATGTGCCATGTAAATGACACATCCTTTCTTCAAACACTTTGATGCCTTAAGCATAGATACTTGCTTAGGCAATCCGTACTGCGTATCTCCTTGTATTGTTAATGGCTCACCATAAGGAGTCTTGATAACCACTTGCTTCTTATCACATACAATTTGGGTTTGGTTACGAGACAACCAATCCATGCCTATCACTATGTCGAATCCTGCCAATTTCAACGGAAGCAAAGATAGCGGAAAAGAATGATTCCTAATGGATATGAAACATCCATCTAAGATTGTTGAAGCAGTCTCTATGGTTCCATCGGCCAATTCTACTTCATATTTTATGCTTAGAGTTTTAACAGGCAGATTTAATAGTTTACAAAATTTATTGTCTACAAAAGACTTGTCTGCACCAGAATCAAACAACTCTCTAGCATAAACATAATTGTTAAGAAAAGTACCTGTTATCACATTGTCGTTCTGTACAGCCTCCTGAGCATTCATCTGGAAGACCCGAGCATTGGTCTTCTTAGCCTCCTCAGGCTTCTTTGGGTTCTTAGGGCAATTAGTCCTTATGTGCCCTTTCTCGTTGCAACCATAACAGGTTGCATCCTTCATTTTCTTGCATTCCAAAGTCCTATGCTCTTTGGACTTGCAGATCCCACAAACTTTAGGCTTTGACTGCGATGGTGATTGTGATTCGAGTCTGCACTTCCCAAAATGGTGCTTCTGGCAGGTTTTGCATTTGGGCTTCTCACCTGTCTGTTGGGAATCCTTTTTAAACCCAAAACTCTTCCTATGATCTGAGTTCCCTTTTCGTTTCTTATCGGAGCGATGAGAACTCTCATCCTCCTGCTTTCGCTTTCCTTCATCAGAAGCTTTGACAAACTTGTTTCTAATAGCATCAAGTGTGAGAGATAGAGACAGATCTACCACTGACCTGTATGTGGTAGGTCTACATGCCTTCACATTTCCCTTGATTTCTGGAGCTAGACCTCCAATAAAACGTGCTATGCATTTTGGTTCCGGTGAGACCAAATAGGGAACCAATCGGGACATGGTATTGAAGCTTGTAATATATGTCTGACAGTCTAAATTCTTCATGACCAGAGTCAAGAAGTCATTCTCGATTTTCTCTACCTCATACTGAGGACAGAAGTTTTCCTCGATCAATGCAACAAACTGATCCCAAGACAAGTTATACAACGGAATCTTCCCTATAGCTTGGATTAACGACCTCCACCAAGCTAAAGCTTCACCTTTAAATGATTGTGAAACAAACTTCACAATATCCTGTTCTGCACAACCACTGATATCAACCACAGTATCCATCTCATCTAGCCAAGTCATACAATCAATGGCTCCTTTTTCTCCTGTAAAGTCCCTTGGCTTGCAAGAGACGAAGTATTTGTAAGAGCAAGTTTTAACACGTGGCTCTTGATTGAGCACGATTCGTTTGGATGGAATACTTCTCTGATTCGATGAATGATGAGAATTGTCCTTATGAGATGTATGTGCCTCAGAAGGTGGATTTGTATGAGGTACAGATTGGGTCCTGCTACAAGTACCACTTGATTCTTTGAACTGTCTGTCCATGGCTCGAGTGACCGCATTATCTATCATTGCTTGTAAATCTGCACCAGCTACATTAATTCTGGTGGTATCATTTCTCTCCCTTGGATGACTGTTAACCTCTTCTGATTTAGACATGCTAAAACTTGATTGCTATAAAACAATTGACAATAATTTATTCAGAGGTTATTATGGAGTCATCATTTTTGATGATTCATTAACCATGGTAAATACAAACCATATTGGTTAATTTGTTAGTCATATTTATTTAGAATTTTCATTATAATTTATCCCAGTTATAAATCATTAAGGATATTAGAGTGGCACAAAAGGCCTAGTCACAGGGACAATTTTAAATTATAAGCCATGATCTTATAAGATCGAGGCATTAAGGTTTGAACATAGTTCATCACCTTTTCTTGACAGGGAGTCGTAGACTACAACTGTCTTTTGTTTTATTGGACAATGAATATGGCCCGCAAGCACTTCATCACTAATGGATATTTAAATCAGGTAAGAATAAGGAATTGGAAAAATCCAATATAAGGATGACCAGTGTGAATTTATCGAATCACATTTGCCAGAAGTGCTAACATGTTTTAAGATGTTAACAAAGATTTGAATCTTAAAAAGGTTTTACCATCATGGCCATGTCTAAAATGACATATGGGCTAGGTTATACCTTTAAGATTTTCTTTTAATATTTAATGGCAGATCAATTATAAATTGGAATGATATTTTGATTTGTTTTATATAGTACATGCATATAATGACAAATAAAAATTTTTAAATGAAACATTCCATAAATTGAAAGAAGTACATAGCTGCCCTAAACGGGACTTTAAATAAATAACTTGTCCACACAGGGACTAAAATAAGAAATACAAGTCCACGCAGGGACCAAATACATAAAAAGAATGTCCACGCAGGGACTTAATCGAATAAGAAATTATAAAACAATAAAATAAGGATTTTTAATAATCCCTCTTCTTCTTCCCCTTTATCAGATTTGCCAAACCCTTTAGTAGACCGCGGCGGCTCCTACGATCCTCGTCTACCCTTTGTTCCACCTCGTGCAACCACTGGAGGATTTCTTGCTGTTGCGGTGGTTGGATCTGTGGCGGCTGCGGCTGCTGCTACGGCTGAGGTTGAGGAGGTGGTGGGTATTGATACCCATATGCTGGGTACCCAGTTGGGTACGTAGCTGGAAAGGGTCCAGGGTAAAGAGCATTGTAGTTTGTTGCCTCGAGGTACGGGTCAAGGGTAGGCGCATTATTGTAGTTGTAACCAGAATAAGCTGGCTGCTCAAAAAGGTTGTACCCAGCTGCACCTGGGTAGGATGGAATTGGGTTATCATAACCCATTTGTGGTGCTGGTTTGACTGGTGCAGAGTCGACTTCAGAAACTGGGTTTGAAGGCCCATCCATTTGTGGGTCTTCATACAACGGCGGGTAGTTGCTGTTACTGGAGTGTTGGGGGGTGCTGAAATGGAAACCCCCATGCACGGACATCCGTGCACCTCTTCGTCGCCTCGATGGTTCTGGAGGCAGTTGCTGCTCTAGCGGTGGCGGTGGCGTGACCACCTGAAAATGCGGGTCCTCAGAAGGGACCTGTTGGTGTGGTGGTGAGTTGCGGTGAGGGGAGTATACTCCCACTTGTACGTAGCCCATCTTTCAGCAAAAATGTCTGGGCCCTTGTAAGGCGAACCATGAAAGGATGATCCGCTGGAAATCTCAATGGGATGCGTCGGCGTCCCAGTTGGTGGCATTTCTGGATCTGGATCATCGTCCACATCCATGTCCTGCATCTCAGGATAATGATCAGCCGGTCCCAAAGGGTTTGGACCCTCTGGTTCTTGTATCTGGTTCATTGGATTGAACCGGCTTTGGAAATAGGGAGTTGGATTCTGGAAAGAACTGTGAGAACCCGAACGCTGCAACGGAATAAAAGAATGATGCGAATTATGAGGCTCCTTATCTTGATATGGCCCGAATGAATGGTGGTAGGACGGTGAGGAACTGAGTGAGACTGAGCGTCTTGCGGGCCCCAAATAGGTTCTCCAGTCTTCGTGAGGACTAGAGCTTAATGTTGCTGATGGTATACGCCGGTGAGATGGTCCGGCTTCATTGTCGTTTCTTGTCAAAACTGGGGCTTTTCCTCTACCACCTCGGCCTCTAACTCTTGGCGGCATTTTGTCCTTGATCCTGCCAAAACAAAAACAAAAGAAACAAACAAAAGAAACAATTTAAGATTAGGATTAATCCTAAGTCATTTTCCTAGACTCGGAAGTCAAGGAATGTGCAAACTGTGTCATTGAGATTAAACACAAAAGGCTAGTGTTTAATTCACTCAATGTTGGATCTGATACCAACCTGTCACACCCCGATATTTCCACGTATTACCGGTGGGTCCGGTGGGGAGTATCGTGACGTAGTTGATATCATCATAGTCAAATAATCACAGTTTAATGCACAGCGGAAGTCTAAAGTAATATTACAAACCAAATTGAAAGTATAATAAAATATTACACAACGGTTGTAAGTGGATCCACATGCGAATCTAAAACGGAAAGTAAAATGTTGTTCAACAGACTTTAAGTATTAAAAGCTTGCAAGACACTTTAATTAATACTCAGGAGTTTCCAGCCCATTTCGTGTAGTACCTGCACTTAATCTTTTTGAAAAATACGTCAGTTTACACTGGTAAATACAATTAACTGACTCTTTTGAAAAGTATTTATAAAATTGGTTTGGATGCACAAGGCATAAAATCTTTTATAACTTGGGACAATTATTTAAAATAATCTTGTATACAAGTTTATATGTTTGTCGTCCGTTCAGGGCCCGGTTAGAAGAGCCGAGACAAGATTAATAGACACACCACTAGTATAGGCCCACAAGAAGTTTCCTCACGAGTGAGATACCGTTTTACATACGCAACTGTCAGGTGTATGCCTACATGTCACACCCCGATTTCCACGTGTCACCGGTGGGCCCGGTAGGGGGAGTATCGTGACGTGGTTGGCAACATAATAGTCAAACAACACAATATTTAATATGCACAGCGGAAGCAATTTAAAAGATATAGTACAACCGAATTTAATATTGTAATATCAAATGTCACAATATTCAGAAGTTTATCCATAGATGGATCGGAAACAAAATGGAAACAATAGTTCAACAGACTTTAGGCATCTTAAGCTTGTGAGACTTCTAGTGATGCTAAGGAGAAATCCCAGCCAATTACGCTTAGTACCTGCATTTAATCTTTTTGGGAAAATACGTCAGTTTACACTGGTAAATACAATCAACTGACTCATTTTAGAAAATGATTGAAAATTGATTTGGATGCACGTAGCATAAACATTTTATTCAACTTGGGAGAATTATTTAAATATATAATCTTGTGAACGAATTACATGTTCCTTGTGCGTTCAGTAGCCCGGATCTTGTCCGGGTTAAAGATCAATAGACACACCACATTATTCTTTTGTGCACTGACGGGTGTACGCCTACACCCCGCGCTTAAGTCGTGGCCATTTCATAAAATGATGCCAAGGATATCCGGGACATGGTCATTAACCCCCCAAAGGCTTTAAGTAACAAGACTGTTTAAACGAGCCGATCAAATTATTCAATTAACCACCCAACGATGGAAGATTTGATGCCCGATCAAGCGGTATTCTATATACCGTAACCCAAGCCCATATAGGGAAAATAAGTTAAAAGTATTTACCTGAGCAATGTAATAATCACAATAAGCAATTTGCAAGTAGCTTTTACTGGTACTCCTAATCTGGAACAAAGGTTTATAATAACCTATTAGAATCCTAACGGGTCTTTAATTAAGCTTAAGCTTAGACCGGTTGGTTTCAAAGATACGGTTCGTACGCATGATTAAGCGAAGACCAGATAGAATGTGATTTAGACCCGACAAGTTTAGAGACTCGTTTAATATGGGTATTTCATGCACATTCTGGATTTTGAGATAAAACTGATAAGGTTTGACCCGTTTAGGCTAGTTTATGTAAACTAGTTACATAAACCGAACCGAACGCGTAATAAGCGTAACGGGTATACTTATGAGCCATTTACAGGTTTCCTAAGTTAATATGCTTCATATATTTTGTGACATCAGTAAGTTGTCTTGTATTATGCCCGAAACGAATTTAAACACAAACTATGCCCCGTAGGGGTAGTTTGGTCATTTAAAAGGTTATAAAAGAGTTTAAGTGTTTATCTGAGTTACAGGTCTGATGTAATCAACAAACATACTCAATTTGATGAGTTATAACAGTAGGGTAAAGTATATATGTGAAATTCATCAATTATAACCAAACTATGCACCGTAGGGGCATTTTGGTAATTTCACATAAGCCGTAAAGCTCAAAACTGAAGTCTGAGTTAAACAACTTTTGCTTACTGTTAAAATATTATAAATTTCCTCAAATATCAGTAGGTATCAACCCTTGTATGTTTAAAATAATTCTAGTACATACTATGCGTTAAAAACGCTTAATAAGGCGATTAGAAGCCATTTCCGGGTTTGATACTTAAAGCTGATATTTTTATTATTCCAGAAGTCTTAGAATAATTTATTTATCATTTAGAATCAGTAGCAAAAGGTTTGGAGTTGTTTAGATCTGTAAAACTCATTTTATGGCCCGTAAGGGCAAAATCGACAATTACCGGATTAAGCTTACGACTATGAGTTATGCTCAGCCAAAAATTAATTAAAAATCTTCAAAAATCCCAAAATAATATATTACATCAGTGGGTAATAAGTTTGATACCAAAAAGTAGGCTTAACTAGGCTATACGCTAATTACGCCGTTTTATTAATTTAAGGCTTTCATTTTACGCTAACGAGCATAAATGTTAACCTACACCTCAAACTGATGTCAAATTTTGTATGCAAGTTTATATATCAGTAATTAAGGTTTCTACTCTTTTACATTTCCAAAAATCACGTTTTAAGGTGAAAAGGGCATAATGGTCAACATATGGGCAATTAACGGAATCATGCGTATTAATTGGATAACTAATGATCCGAGGTGTATAATCACAGAGGCTTATACTAGCATGTAACCTGGTCCAAATGAAGCTCTTAGTTATTTCTAAAACATACCATAACGGGTCAGAACTGAAAGTCAAAGTATAAGTCAAACTATGCGACTTTCGGTTCCGAACCGGGTCTAAACTGGAAATTGTCAGGTTGAACATGTTTAGACATGTCCTTACACTAATTACCAAGTTATATTAATGATCAAATAGGTTGTATGTGTTCTACATTGCTAATTATGCATAAATTGTAATTTACACATTCTGTTGACTTTTTAAATACAAGTTTGACCCGACATTTGACCTAGTTAGAGTGGGAATCAGGGGGAACCCTTTTGTGGGTTTATTACCCACATAATTACCAACTTATAACTACTTTTGATTCGACTAATCACTGGACCATTAGTGATTAATCTTAAAGTCAACTGTTAATTACGACGGTTTGACTTTTAAGCTAAAACTAGGCTAAAACTTAATTAAGAAGGGTTAGGCATACTTACGGAAGTCCTATGCTTGATTAGTGACCACTTGAGTCTGCTCTTAAGCTCCAGAAATCGATCAGAATGCTGAAGGAAGGTGTGAGCTCAAAGTTGAAATCTTGTGGCCTTTTATAGTGCTCATAAGCACTTAGATTATGGACAACAAGAGCTAGTAATGGTTCCTGATCATCAACACTTGTCCCTAAGATCCTAGGAGTCACTTAGGGGTCGCCCATGATGAGAAATATCTGTTTAAAGGTCGGTTACACGCGTTTGCAGGCTGCTGTCTACACTTTCTGCATCTGGGCGATTGACGCGGCCCGCGTAAGGTTATGTTAACCTTTACGCGGCCCGCCTTGACCCCGTTATCAGATTTTACATTTTCCATTTGTTGCATACTTGACCCTTGGCTCTTCGAAAGGGCAACCAAGTTTATTTCTTGCATTTTGACCCCCTCTTATTTACCTACAAGGGCTTTAGGACTTATACCCACTTTGCCAAGCCCCTGAACATTCCTGGTTAACCCGAAAAGTCATAACTTTCAGCGTTAACGCTTTAACCCCTCGCACACGAATTTGATCATAACTTTCTCATACGATTACGAAACTTTATGAAATTTATATCGTGCATTCTAGTGAGCATAATTAACCGTTACAAAGCTTCGGGTTTGTCAAAAGGTCGCTCAGAGGTATAACTTAAACATGTTGACACATTTAACCCCTGTAGTTTGTAATCTCTCACTTTTAGCTTTGCATGATCCATGATTTATTCGTTTGATGCTATAAACATCATGTAGGGTTATTGTACATTATTTTTTTATTCACTGTTGACATTTAGAACCCGTATATTCACATACTTTCCATAACTTTCAACTTTAGTCCTTCCATAACATTCTTTCACACGTTCAAACATATGACACGTGTCTACACATTATAGGACGTGAATTTTCGAGGTGTTACATCCTCACCCCCTTAAAATAAATCTCAACCCGAGATTTACTGAAATAAATAAGGGTACTTTTCTTTCATCGTAGATTCAACCTCCCACGTGAATTCAGGACCTCTACGGGCATCCCATTTGACCTTTACAATAGGTACATGCTTCCTTCGAAACTTCTTGACCTGTCGATCTTCAATCGACAATGGTTTTTCCACAAATTTTAAGCTCTCATCTATATGCACATCTGTATGTGGTATAACCAGTGATTCATCAGCGAAGCACTTCTTCAGATTGCAGATGTGGAACACATTGTGAATTCTACTGAGCTCTTCAGGTAAGTTTAACTTATAGGCAATTGACCCGACACGTTCGATAACCTCGAAAGGTCCTATGTATCTCGGGCTTAGCTTGCCTTTCTTACCAAATCGCATCACCCCCTTCCAGGGTGATACTTTAAGTAACACTTTGTCACCTACTTCGAAGTGAAAAGCTTTACGTTTTGGATCTGCGTAATTCTTCTGCCTATCTCGGGCAGCTTTGAGACGGTCACGAATCTAGACAATCTTGTCCCTCGTTTCAAAGACTATCTCTGGTCCTGATAATTGGACATCCCCAACTTTCGCCCAACAAACTGGCGTTCTACACTTTCTACCGTATAATGCCTCAAAAGGCGCAGCCTTGATGCTGGTGTGGTAGCTATTGTTGTAGGAGAACTCAATTAGTGGTAGGTGGTTATCCCAACTACCACCCAAATCGGTCACACATGCATGTAGCATGTCTTCCAAAGTTTGAATAGTACGCTCACTCTGACCGTCGGTCTGAGGATGGTAAGCCGTACTGAAATTCAAACGTGTGCCCAAAGATTGTTGGAAGCTTTTCCAAAAATGTGACGTGTATCTAGTATCTCTGTCAGAGATAATAGACACAGGTATGCCATGTAAGGCTACAATCTTATCAACGTATAACTGGGCTAACATGTCGGAGCTATAAGTCTCCTTGATAGGTAAGAAATGTGCTGACTTAGTCAGCCTGTCAACTATAACCCATATTGTATCATTTCCTTTCCTTGTCTTAGGTAACTTGGTAATAAAATCCATAGTTACCATTTCCCACTTCCAAGTAGGAAGTTCAGGCTGTTGTAGCGAGCCTGACGGCTTTTGATGTTCTGCTTTGACTTGCGCACAAGTCAAGCACTTAGCTACATAGGCAGCTACAGACTTTTTCAAGCCTATCCACCAATAATTTGCCCTTAGATCCTGGTACATCTTATCAGCTCCAGGATGAACGAAGTATTTGGAACTATGGGCTTCCTGGAGGATGACATCTCAAAGTCCTCCATAAATTGGAACCCATATTCGTCCATTTAATCTTAGAATTCCGTCCTTGCTAAGAGTTAACTGCTCCTCAGTTACCCCTAGCTTTTCTTTAGGATAGTTAGCTTCCAACACAGCTTCCTTCTGTGCAGCTAACAACCTTTCAGTCAAACTGTTCTTTATCTCCATGCGCTTGGCATTGATTCGGATGGGTTTCACCATTTCCTTTCGACTCAAGGCATCAGCGACTACATTCGCCTTGCCGGGATGATATCTGATTTCACAATCATAATCGTTTAAAGTCTCCATCCAACGGCGTTGCCTCATGTTTAAATCTTTCTGATTAAACAGATGTTGGAGGCTCTTGTGATCAGAATAGATCACACACTTAATACCATATAAATAATGCCTCCAAAGTTTTAGTGCGAATACAACGGCACCCAGCTCCAAGTCATGGGTGGTGTAATTCTTTTCGTGCACTTTTAACTGACGTGATGCATAGGCAATAACCTTGCCTTTCTGCATAAGCACACACCCCATGCCACTGTGCGATGCATCGCAGTAAACCACAAAATCTTCTATTCCATCTGGCAATGTCAGTACTAGGGCGTTGCTCAACTTTTGCTTCAGAATATCGAAGGATTCTTGCTGCTTAGGGCCCCCATACGAACTTTACTTTCTTCTTGGTCAAGCAAGTTAGGGGTGCAGCAATCCTTGAAAAATTTTCAATGAAACGCCTGTAATATCCTGCCAATCCCAGGAAGCTACGAATCTCCGTAGGCGTCTTTGGCTCTTGCCAGTTCATAACAACTTCAACTTTAGCGGGATCCACTTGGATACCACGCTCACTCACCACATGTCTAAGGAATTGAACTTCTCGAAGCCAAAATTCACACTTGGAAAATTTGGCATAGAGCTTCTCCTGATGCAGGAGTTTGAGAATACATCGAAGGTGTTTCTCATGGTCAGCTTGGTTCTTCGAATAGAAAAGAATGTCGTCGATGAAAACGATGACGAATTTATCCAAGTACGGCTTGCAAACGCGATTCATGAGATCCATGAACGCGGCCGGTGCATTAGTGAGCCCAAAAGGCATCACTAGGAACTCGTAATGACCATAACGAGTCCTAAATGCTGTTTTGTGCACGTCTTCATCTCTAACCTTCAGTTGATGGTAGCCTGACCTCAAGTCAAACTTCGAGAAATAACTTGCTCCTTGTAGTTGATCGAACAAGTCGTCGATCCTTGGTAAAGGATACCTATTCTTTATCGTGACCTTATTAAGCTCACGATAATCGATGCACAGACGCATCAATCCATCCTTTTTCTTGACAAACAGAACTGGTGCTCCCCATGGAGACGAGCTAGGTTTAATGAAACCTTTAGCTAGCAGTTCATCCAGTTGCGTCCTTAATTCCTTCATCTCTGTGGGTGCCAACCTATAGGGTGCTCTAGCAACTGGTGCTGCTCCGGGGATGATATCAATCCTGAATTCCACTTGCCTATCTGGTGGCAAACCAGGTAGTTCTTCCGGAAAAACTTCTGGGAATTCAGAAATGACAGGGATGTCTTCTATCTTCGGTTTAGGCTCATCAATAATCACTTGTGCCATGTAGATGACACAACCCTTCTTTAAACATTTCGAAGCCTTGAGCATAGTCACTTGCTCAGGTAGCCCATACTGGGTATCTCCCCGTATGGTAAGTGATTCGCCAGACAGAGTCTTAATCACCACTTGCTTTCTGTTGCATACAATTTGAGCCTGGTTACGAGATAACCATTCCATACCCAAAACTATGTCAAAACCGGCTAACTTAAATGGAAGTAGAGATAGAGGAAAAGAATGGTTCTTAATGGATATAACACATCCATCTAACATAGTTGAGACGGTTTCTAATGTGCCATCTGCTAACTCCACCTCATAGTTTACGCTTAAGGTTTTGACAGGTAAATTCAGCAATTTGCAAAACTTATGATCTACAAACGACTTATCAGCGCCTGAATCAAATAGTACTCTTGCATAGACATCATTTACAAGGAAAGTACCTGTAATAACGTTGTCGTCTAGAACCACTTCCTTTGCGTCCATTCTGAAGACTCTAGCATTAGTCTTCTTGGCCTCTTCAGGATTCTTGGCGTATTTAGGTTGGTTTTAATGTGCCCCTTTTCATTGCAACGGTAGCACGTTGCGTCTTTCATCTTCTTGCAATCCAAGGTTTTGTGATCCGTGGACTTGCATATTCCACATGCATAGGTTTTTGACTGAGTCTGAGAGTTCGACTCGAGTCTGCACTTTCCAAAGTGCTGTTTCTTGCATATCTTGCATTTGGGCTTCTCACCAGAATGATGCCCATCTTTCCTTGACTCAGATCCTTTCTTGTTATCACCGTTCCCACGGTGCTTCTTGTTCGATCTCCACGAACTATCATCTTCATGTTTTCTCTTCTCAGCCTCCTTATTCCTCAGCGATCTTTGCCTGACCGCATCCAAAGTGAGGGACAAGGATATGTCAGCTACAGATCTAAAAGTAGCTGGCCGAGAAGCCTTCACGCTTGCCTTGATTTCCGGAGCTAAACCACCGATAAATCGAGCTATTCTTTTTGGTTCCAGGGTCACCAAATAAGGAACCACCCGGGACATTGTGTTGAAGCTCGTTAGGTAAGCTTGACAGTCAAGGTTTGTCATCACCAATGATAGAAAATCAGACTCTATCTTCTCCACCTCATGCTGAGGGCAGTAATTTTCCCTGATAAGGGCAACAAATTGATCCCAAGACATGTTGTACAATGGGATTTTCCCGGTGGCTTGAATCAGAGATCTCCACCATGCTAATGCTTCACCCTTAAAAGACTGCGACACAAACTTGACCACATCTCTCTCAGCGCATCCGCTGATATCCACAACCGTATCCATCTCATCCAGCCACGTCATACAGTCAATGGCTCCTTTCTCCCCAGTGAAATCCCGGGGTTTGCAGGAAACGAAATATTTATAAGAGCAACCCTTGTCACGAGGTCCTTGGTTTAGTACAACCTGCTGAGATGGAGCACTGTGGTGGTTCGAGGAGTGTCGATCATCATCTTTCTTCGGTTCGTCCTTCTTGGATGGTGGCTTTGAAGGCTGTGTAGATAGGGTCCTACTACGAGTCCCACTATACTCTTCGTACTGCCGTTCCAATGCCTTTGTAACTGCGTCGTCGACCAACGCTTTCAATTCAGCACCCGTTAAATTAATCCGGGCGTTATCAATGTTCTCCTCTGGATGACTATTTATCTCGTCTGAGTTAGCCATTTTAATTGAACTGTTACAGAAAACAAGGACAATAGTTTAGTTGGGAGTTTATTATGGAATTGCCCCTTAGGGTAATTCATTAACCATGATAAACAAAGACCATATTTGGTTAATTTATTAATCATATTTATTTAGGATTTCTATCATAATTTATCCTAATTATAAAACAATAACAGTTTTATTTGTGGCACAAAAGGCCTGGTCACATGGACAATTTTAAATTATAAGCCATGATTTCAGAGAATCAAGGCATGAAGGTATATTGGCACAATAGGCCTAGTCACAAGGACGTTTATAAATTATAAGCTATGATTTCAGAGAATCAAAGCATGAAGGTTTGAACCTAGTTCATTACCTTTATCTGACAGGGAGTCATCGCTACCACTGTCTTTTGGCTCATATGGAAATGAGTAGGGCCCGTAGGCACTATATTACCACGTATGGTAAAAATATGATCATCTCAATCGATGATCTAAACCCATGATTCAGAGATCATTAAATTGGGTTAGGAATCTTTTAGAGAATCCAATAATAAGAATGACGTGTGTGATTTTAATGAATCACGTCTGCCAGGAGCGTTAACATGTATACAGATGTTAACATGGATTTGAATCTTTTGAACATGTCTTACCATCTTGGCCCGGCCTTATAATGACACGAAGGCTAGGTTTCACTCTTTAAGATCCTTATTTAAAATTTACATAGGCAGATATTTATTAAAAAGGAATGATTTTTGATTTATTTATTTCATATATAATATTTATGCATATAATAGCAAGATGAAATTTATAAACATAACATTCCATTAATTTTCAAAGGATTACATGTTGCCCTAAACGGGACTTTTCAACAAACAACTTACCCACGCAGGGGTTTAAACCCGTACTTACCCACGCAGGGGCTTAATAACACACATACCCACGCAGGGGCTTAATAACATAATAGTCCACGTAGGGACTTTGTTGGATCTGAGTTTCTTTTTTATTGTATTTTTGTTTGAAATTAAGATGAAAATGAAAGAGTTGTGCAGCGGAATTAAGATGAAAATAAACTTTGCATACAATCAAACGAGAGTAATACTTTAATCAAACATCTTTACACAATGAATCGAAAGATTGAATTTGTTTCAACAACGATTACAATGATTGATGAATGAATGCAAACTCCCCCTCAGCCAGAGCTCAGTAGTTTGTTCGTGCAAAGAAGAGGATGTGGTGAAAGAGCTAATAGAACAGTACAAAGTACTGAACTATTTATAGGCACTTGCAAACCACTGAGCATCTTAGCTGACGTCACCATGAAAGTGACATCTAACCTCCTAACAAACTCTAACCTCTGATCTATACAAACTCTGATGTACAAACTACTGCTATTACATTTCTTTACATAAAAGACACTTAAACAGCTGCTGCATCCTTCCACTGCTGTGAACCCAGCAGTGCCTGTCCGGATCAGCAGTACTTGACTCAAGGCAGTAGATTGAGTCAGCAGAGCTTTGGTCTTCCATCAGTCTTTGACATTGGTCAGTAGATGCAAAGCAGCAGTTGTAGGTCAGCACTTAGTAAGATCAGCAGATAGGAGGTCAGCAGATACAAAACCACTTTCAAGGGGAGAGATTTGCATGAACTAACTGTAATCGTCTGCTTATTCTGGATCCACTGCTCTGATCCAGTTTTGGCTTTAATTATCTGCTCCTCTGATAGGGTTCAATCCCAACAATCTCCCCCTGGAACAGATAATGCCAAAACTCTTCCTTATTTGTGGAATTCTTTATTGCCTCATCAACAGCTCCCTTATCTGACCTTTAAATTGTAATTCAAAGTCTAGGGCATCTGTATCTTCATCATCCCTGCTAAGTGGAAGATCAACGAGATCCTGCAAATCTTCAAGACTCAGGCCAAGAGCTTGTTCCCTTGATATTTTCTCCACTTCTCCACCAGACCTGAGCAAAGTCAATACGCAGGTCTGTTTGTCAGTTTCCCACTTTTGTATTTTTGAGCCTGGTTGGTTTCTTGGGAGATGTTTAGTTGCAGAAGTATTTGGAGAGGCTGGCCTATTCATGACTGGCTGAGCAGTACTTGCAGTTTGATCCAAACCAAGAGTTTCCATGATCATCTTCTTTATACCCTCTTTTCCAAGGTCTTCACCTTCCATTAACTCTTTGATTGTTTCAGCAATCAGCTGTTTCTGTGGCCTTCTTTTGTAGATGGCAGCACCAACTGGAGCTGTGGATCTCCTGATTTGCAGCTTTGATGGTCTTTTTGAAACCGCTGCTTCAGGATAGTCAGGCTTTTGAGGAACTGTGGGATCTTTCTTTCTTAATTGTTCCAACTTTTTGTAAGTAGCCCTGACCACATCTTCTTTCCATCTAGCAACTTGTCTTTTGTTTCCATAATCAGCTGCTACCAGTTCCTCTTTCATTCTCCTCAGCTCTTCCTGTTTGTCAGGTACATTCTTTCTAAACTTTGCCCAGTTAGGAGGAGTGTGAGTGACGTTCCTTTTTATCATGTCTTGAATTCTTGCTGCTTCATTTTCAAGTTCAGGAATAGTCCACTCTTTGTACATGTATCTCTCTCCTTTGTACTTCTTGTGAGCCATGATGCTTTCAATGTAGTCTTTCTTCAGAGTTTCAGCTGCTCTTTCAAAAATTTGTTGACTAACATTTTTTGCAAATTGCTCTAGGGATCTGACTTGTGTGAGCAAATATTGACTTCTCTGTGCAATTTCTTTATCAGATTTCCCTTGTGTATTTTTCTTTGAGATATCCTCTGCTTGCTTGGCCTTGATTTCCAAATATTCATCAACATTTTTAGGCCAGGGATATCCTTTTATTGATGGCAAACTCCTTTTGGCAGGGTCATCCTCAAAGTAAAAGGATTTTATTTCTTCTCTAACAGCTGCTAATTCAAGAGGAAATTGAACACCTGCCGGAGGTAAGGGCTTGTACATTTTAACTGAAGAGAGAGGAACAGGTTTTAGAATTGTGACAAGTGCTAAAGATTTTGAAGATGTTTGTGGTGGTGAATTGTCATCATCTTTGAGAATTAGTCTTCTCCTTTTTGTGGGAGGGACTAATGATGTTTTGGATGGAACAGTGGTGGTAGATGTAGTGGCAGTGGATTGTGATCGACTAACAGCTGTTGAAACAACTGGTGTTTCAACCACTGTTGTCATTACGACAGATGTTATAACATCTGCTGTCTTCTGCTGTATGTCAGCAGGTGTTGTTTTTGGTGGTGATGATGGTAAAACAGTGGATGTTGTGTGTGTTGAAGTGGTGTGTGTTGATGGAACAACTGTTTGGCAAGCAGTAGTTTTTGTAACTCTTGTTGCATCAGCTGTTTTGTATGGTGGTTTTTGAGCAGACTTTGAATGTCTGGTTGGAATGGATTTGGGTTGCCTTACTTTTCTAGTAGGCTTCTTCTTTTCCTCAACAGGATTTTCATGATCCTTTGACCCAGAAGTACCCTGATCTGGATGATCCATTCTGTCCACCCTGGCTTTCCTTTTGGCCTCTCTATCCCTTTTTACACTTGCAATTGCTTCTGCTAGTGCATTTGTTGTCACATCAATTTTCTTGCTGCCATCTGGCAAAGGGATCTTTTTAGTCATGTTTGAATTTTCTGGTTCAAGATAGAGACCATCCTCTATACCCTTCTTTTTCCACTCCTTAATTTTCTCCCCCTTTTTGGCATTATCTTCTGGGAGTTGATAATTGTAGCGTACTTTTGGAGGAGCAGTGCCAGTGGTGTGCAAGATCTGAGTTTTGAGAGCCTTTAAGTCAGCCTGAGTGTTCTTGAACCTTGACTCCATTGCATTTCTTAGCTGTTGTACATGTTTTTCATGTTGCTGATCTGCTAATTGTGCTTGTTGTTGGAGAAAAGATTGAAATAGATTCCAGAGCTCATTTGTAGCAGGTGCCCTTTGTGGAGCAGGTGCTTGAGGTGGAACAGCAGTTGATTGTACCTTCTGAACTTGTAACACTTGTTGTAGCATATCTTTGAGTTCTGCAACAGAGTTATCAAGCTTTGCAATACGATCCGTCAATTTCTGATACTTTAAACCATCACCCAAGTTAATGGGATCATCTGATTTCCCACTAGCAGTGGTTTTATCAGTGGTAGATGTAGGGAGTATACTCCAAACATTAACCACTGATGCCCCTTTTTCTTGGTACTGGGGTCTTCTTCCTTCAACACTTGACAACCTTTTGATGTTGCCAGTAGGATAAATAAATCCACTGGTGGTTGACAGAGGTGCTATAAAAGGAATTGCCTCCAAGGAAGTCTTATTAATGTAACCACTGTCCAACTGTAGACCTGTAGGTTCAACAGTTGTAGTGGCTGCTTCACTTGGATTACCACCAAGAGTTACTTGTAACTCATGGGGTGTAACCTCCTCAGGTTGTGTTGGTGGGTTAGCAAAGATTGATACATCAGACCCAGTAAGTTGTTGAGGTATATTCTCATTATCAGGTGATTGAGAAGGACTGGTTAATGCCTGGTTCAAATCAATTGCATCCAACAGTGGTTTTATTGGTGAGGGAATTGTGGATGTGATGATTGGTGTAGAAATAGGATGTGTCCCGGGCATTGGACTGTGGATGATAGAAATGAGTGTTTCCAGAGCATCATGATGTGGAGACCCTATTTGTACAACCTGTTCTTTTTGTGAAGAAACAGGAGGAGTTTCGGTTATGGGTTGAGATATTTGTACCAACTGCTGTGAGGAAGTAGCAGCAGTGGTTTCTTGTGACTTTTGTGTTGTCACTGGCAGGAGCTCTGGTATCTCATCCTCCAGAGATGCCTTTTTGATGGTTTTGGGGGGTTTTTGTGTTTTTCTTTTTGTTGGCTTTTTGGTGATTTTAGGTGTGGGTTTCAAAACAGTTGTGCTGCTGCTTTGATCACCATGAGCAGTGGGCTCAGTAGCAGATACCTGAGGAGCAGTTGTAACTGCTAATATCTGCTCAGGCACCTCTGCTTGTGTTTTGCAAGGTGCTAACATTCTTGAAAAAGTTTCAGTTGTTAAACTGTTTATTTGAGTAGAATCACCTTGGTTTATTACAGCTAAATCATCCTTACTGAATTTCTTTGCAAAATAATAACTTAAAAACCTTGGAAACAGTAAGAATGATTTTGTTTCAACATTGTTAACCAAATCTTTAAAAATTTCCCAAGAATAGTTAAAATTTTCTCCTTGAAGAATTGCATATCCCAGATTTTGAATCTTTAAAGGGATTTCATTGAAAGAAGTGGTTTTGTTTGAAACACATAGTAGGTGGGTATGAAATAAAAATCTGGTTGCAGATGGAAAATAACCTTTTTCTAAGGTAATTTTCTTCATCATTGTGGCTTCATACCCTCTCTCAATGAAGTCAGTTTGTAACTCGTTTTTAGTGAAATAAATTTTACCTTCCTGATCACCGAGTTGAAAGACCTCTGAAATGGATTGTGGCGTGATTTGAACAACTTTACCCTTTATCGAAGAGTTTATGGTGGTTGCAGTGTCTCCTTGTTTTTCAAGGGTTGCATTTTTCCAGAACTCCCTTTGGGTCGCCAAATAGATTGGTGCATCGGCAGTGAACAAAGTTTTGTACTTTGATTTTGCCATGAGATCAATGATGGAATCGAAAACTTTGGTGGTTCCTGGTTTTGTGAGAAGACCCAGGAGATTGTGAGATGGTTTATGTGGTATTTCAGTGGAGATTGCCTTTTGAGAGGCTGTTTTCGAAGATGATTTGGATGAGGGTTTTGAAGATGACTTCGATTTTGTTATTTTGAAGATGAATGATCGAAGAAATTTGTGAGAGATGAGAAGAAAAACTGCTTTGAGAAGAGAATTTTTAAGAATTCAATTCGACAGTAAAACCCTGTTTTGGTGGTGAATGAGGAATTTTATAGGGAAGAAAGTGAATACTGAGGTGGCAGCCGTTACAAAAGGTCTGACCAATATGTACTGCCCACGTGACAACCCCTGGTGAAAGTGAAGGACAGTACTTGTGTGATAGGGACTGATGAAGGCAGTGGTATGAAAGCAGTGGATGATTTTCACTATCAGTGGATAGCATATCAATGGATAAGACACTGCTTTTGAACAACAGAGTTTATCAAAGTAATGAGAGAGCAGGTGTTGACTTTCAGCAATGGACAGACTTTTGAAGTAGAGCAGACTTTTGAACAATCAGTGGTTAATGGCAGACTTTTAAGGATTTTAATGAAAAATTTTCATTTTTAGCTATTTTTAAGGATGGAGTTTTGATTTTCTGAAAACATTTTGTTGCTTTTATTCATAAAAAAACAAGGTGTTGCTTGTTATTCCATGTTTAGCATCCCAATTCTAGAGACCAAGCTTTCAAAAGTGGCTGTATCAAGTGCTTTTGTGAGCACATCAGCCAGCTGGTCTTTAGTTGGGACATGATGCAGAGAAATCAAACCTTTTTCATAGCAATCCCTCACAAAGTGATGTCTGATGTCGATGTGTTTGGTGGTTGAATGGGAAACTGGATTTTTGATGATATTTTCTGCTGCCTGACTGTCCAACATGAGTGGTGTCTTCAAGGCAGTGATACCAAAATCCAGTAACTGATTTTGAAGCCATAGGAGTTGGGCTGTACAGCTTGCAGCAGCAATATATTCAGCTTCAACAGTGGATGTTGAAACAGCTGCTTGCTTTTTGCTTTGCCATGAGACTAAGCAATCACCTAGAAACTGGCACCCTCCTGATGTGGACTTCCTTGTGGTGTGACATCCTGCAAAGTCACTGTCTGTGAAACCTGAAAGCTTGATGTTCCCATTAGCTGGATACCAGATACCAAGTGTGGGAGCACCTTTTATGTATCTGAAGATCCTTTTTACAGCAATGAGATTTGATTTTTTGGGAGCTGATTAACTTCTTGCACAGACACATGTTGCAAACACGATGTCTGGTCTAGATGCAGTTAGGTACAATAAAGACCCAATCATGCTTCTATAAAGTGTTTGGTCAATCAGCTCATCCTTTTCATCATACATGACCAGCTTATTTGTTGCCATGGGTGTGCTGCATGGTTTACAATCATTCATATCAAATTTGGTTAAAAGTTCTTTAGCATATTTGCTTTGATGAATGAAAGTTCCATTTTGCAATTGCTGTACTTGGAGACCAAGAAAGCATTGCAGCTCACCCATAGCACTCATTTCAAACTCAGCTGTCATGAGTTCTCTAAACTCTTCACACATTGAGTTACATGTGCTTCCAAAAATAATGTCATCCACATAAATCTGGACAATCATTAAATCCTTCCCTCTCCATTTTAAAAACAATGTCTTATCAATGGTACCTCTTTTGAAACCATTTGAGAGTAGGAAGTTGGAAAGAGTTTCATACCAGGCCCTTGGTGCTTGTTTCAAGCCATACAAGGCTTTGTTTAGCCTGTAGACATGATCTGGATAAAATGGATCCTCAAAACCTGGAGGTTGACAAACATACACCTCTTCTTGAATTGTACCATAGAGGAAAGCACTTTTGATATCCATTTGAAACACCTTCATATTGTGGTTGACAGCAAAGGCCAGGAACAGTCTAATGGCTTCCAATCTTGCAACAGGGGCAAATGTTTCATCATAATCAATCCCTTCTTCCTGTCTGTAACCTTGAACCACAAGCCTGGCTTTATTCTTGACAACAATACCCCTTTCATCAGTTTTTTTCTTGAAGACCCACTTTGTGCCAATGGGACTAACCTCTTCTGGCAGTGGTACAAGCTCCCATACTTGTTGTCTTTTAAACTGTTGGAGCTCCTCTTGCATGGCTTCTACCCAGCTGTTGTCTTTCAGTGCCTCTTGGTACTTGACTGGCTGATGGAGTGATAGAAAACCAGCAAAAAGACAAATGTTTTGGGTTTGACTTCTTGTGAGTACCCCTTCATTTATGTTGCCAATGATTTGATCAGGTGGATGAGATCTCAAGAAGATTAAATCTCCTTGATATGGTATGATGGCATTGGTTGGTGAATGCTGCAAATGTGTATCATCTAAGCTAACCACTGCTGGGGACTTTGATGATCCAGCAGTGGCTTCAAAAGGTGGTGGAATAGGAGGTAATGAAGTGGACAACTGCTGACTTTTATCCACTGTTTGAGGACTTTTGTCAGCAGTGTTTGAGGATGTGGAAGCAGTGGTTGATGAGCTACTTTGGTTAACAACTGTTGAGGTAGCAGTGGTTGAGCTTTGACAACTGTTTTGAACAGCTGGTGCTTTTCCCTTTGTGGCAGACCTTTGAGGAATGATGATTTCATACCCATAGTCTGGTGTTGTATCCTCTGATGGACCTGCACTGTTAGTCTTGACAGCAGTATTTTCAAAAGTAAATTTTTCAAGATCAAACAGATCTACAGGGTTTGCTGGGATTTTCATTGATGAGAGTTCATTGAACTTAACATTCAAAGTCTCCTCCACTGCCTTGGTCCGTGTATTGAACACTTTGTAGGCCTTGGCAGTGGTTGAGTATCCCAGATGATAACCACAATCAATTTTGGCTGCAAATTTTGAAATGGAATCTTTTAAGTTCAAAATAAAGCATGGGCAGCCAAACACTTTGAAATATGAGATCAGTGGTTTAATTTTATACAGAATTTCATAGGCAGTCTTTTTGTGCCTGGGGTTTATTAAAACTCTGTTCTGAACATAGCAAGCAGTGTTTACTGCCTCTCCCCAGAAAGTTAATGGCAAACCTGAATCTGCAAGCATGGTTCTGGCAGCCTCAATCAGAGTTCTGTTCTTCCTTTCCACTACCCCATTCTGCTCTGGTGTTCTAGGGATGCTGTACTGCCTTACAATCCCTTTCTTCACACAGAAGGCATCCAACTCCCTATTTTTGAATTCTGTGCCATTGTCACTCCTGAAGCTTTTCACTGGAAGGTCAAATTGCTTTTCAACCTGTATTACAAAGTCTTGCAAAATGCCTGCAGTTTCATCTTTTGAGTGCAAAAAGAAAATCCATGTGAACCTAGAAAAGTCATCAATAATAACCAAACAATATCTTTTCTTTTTGAGGCTCATGACTTGAACTGGGCCAAACAAATCCATGTGTAGCATTTGCAAACACTGGGTTGTTTTGGACTCTTCAATGGACTTGTAAGAACTTTTATGCTGTTTTCCTTTTAAACAGGAAATGCAATGTTCAGGACATGAAAACAATTTTTGTGGTAGGCCTCTCACCAAACCATTTTTTGAAATTTCTGTGATTGTCTTAAGATTTGTGTGTCCCAACCTTCTGTGCCAAAGTTCTGTCTCTTTGTTAGAGGCAGCTGAGAACAGACAGGCATCAGCTCTGGGACACTCTTTTGACATATCAACAACATAAACATTGCCACTTCTTTGAGCAACAAGTTTAGTTTGACCAGAGTTGATTATTGCTTCAATCTTTTTGACCATTTCTGGTCCAACAATCCTACAACAGTCTTTTGTGAAGAATGACCCAAATCCCTTGTCACTCATTTGGGACACACTCAGAAGGTTGAATTTTAGATTGTCTATCAGATTGACATTTTCAAATTTTACTTTTCCAGACTCCACTGTACCCGACCCCAGAACTTTTCCTTTACTATTATTCCCAAAGGATATATCACCCCCTCCATGGATTTTAAAGTCTTTGAGGAGGGCTTTACATCCTGTCATGTGCCTGGAGCCTCCACTATCTACATACCAAAGACTATCAAAGCATGCAGAAGCTCCCTGCACATGAAGTAAAAGGATTAGTTCATTAAGGTCTCCAAAGCCAACAAGGCTTTGGATGGGGTCTCAACAGTGTCTGGGATGGATGCAGAATGATGGACAGTGGTTAGGTCAGGAGTTTGAACTGTTTTAGGACAGTGTTTCTCTAACCACTGTTGTGGGTCCTGACCAATCATCTGCTGATAACCAAAAGGATGCTTGTTCACTTTGGGTTTAGAGGGCCTTTTGTAGGCTTCATAAACGTGAGGAATCCTTTGGTAAGACTGTTTTTCTCTGCCTTTTCTGAACTGATTGGCAGGGGGTGCATCAGTAACCTGAACATCTCTTTTGACAGATGTTTGGTTCAGCTGTTTTGTAACAGCTGTTTGAACTGGCACAAACAGTGGTTGTTTCTTGGTGAATTTGACAGATGTTGATGATGATGATGGACTCAAGGATGTTTTAGCAATGTACTCATTCTTTTTCACATCAAAGTTTTTGAGATACACACATGCTTGAGTTTTGTGGTTTGTTTTACCACAGACAATGCAACCTTCAGCTGAAACAATGACACTTGTTCTGTTTAAATCATAAGCTTTTAAGTGGAAACAATCTTTTGTTAGATGATTCCTTTTCTCACAGAATTCACAAAACAAGTTATCAATTTTTTCTTTCTTCTTTCTCTTTTCAGACTCCTTTGCAGCAGAGGTTTTAACCACTGCTGGGATGTCCTTGAGTGGTATGACTTTAGCTTTTGGAGCCTTGACACCATCAGTTGATGTAAAGTCCATTGGCTTGAAATTTTCAAGAATGTCACACTCATCAGACCATTTTGGTTTAAACTGGTATTCTTCAAGCTCCTCAAAAGTAGAGGATTCCATTAGTCTGACAAGTGTGATTTTGTTACCAAGTTTGTCAGTGATTTTCACTTCTTGGCCATTCTTGTTTGTGGGGATGAACTCAGTGGTTACATCAGTGGTTTGAACAGATTTTTCAAAAGCAGTGTTTTCATCATCATGTTTTCTATAGCCAACCCCAAATTTCACATTGCTTTTTCTCTGTTTTTCAAGCATAACCTCATATCCTTTGCAGGATTCCACCCATCTTTCACAAGTAATCTGGGCGGACTCCAACTCCTTTTTGCAAACTTGGTATTTTTCTACCATAGTTTGAAGTTGGGTTTTGGTTATACTTTGCTCTTCTTTTAGACAGCTGTTCTCTTTTTCTTTTTCAGTTAATTTGTTTTTAAGTTCTTTTAAAGACCTTTCAAATTTGACCTCATCAGACAAGATTTTATCCCGAAGGTTTTCATTCACCTCTTTAATGTTAGCAAAAGCAATTATGCAATTGTCAGAACACAGTTTTTCAAGAACTTGAGGAGATACCTTGGCAGCTGCCATCATTGCACAATCACATTGATGATCTTCCTCATCATCAGCTTTCACCTTCTTTTCACCAGCCTTTTCTTCTTTCTCTTCTTCTTTATCCTCTTCGGACCATGGATCTGTCATTGGTTCAATCAGGGAACCTGAACTTTTTCCCAACAGTAGTTCACCAGCTACAGCAGTAACCACTGCTTCAGTCACCTCTTCCACTGTTTCAAAGCTCTGTTGTTCCTCCTCAGTTTCAACCCCCTCCTGTATTGACTCTAATGCCATCAAACAAAACTCATCATGAGAAGAATCATTAGAAGCATAGAGTGCAAAATTTTCATCGTTAAGGTCTTCAGGCATACTGCTCCAGTCAACAAACCCTTGAGTGAAAAAACTTTGTTGATCTGGTTGTGCTGCTGCTGGAGCAGTGGTTTGAGGTGCAACAGGTTGCACTTGTACCTGTGGAGCAGGGGTTTGAACATATTGGATTTGTGGAACAGTAGTTTGGACATAATGTACTGGCACAGGGGCAGCAGCATAATGAGCAGTGTTCACTTGAGCTGCTGGGGCATATTGGGCATAGTGCACAGTGCTTTGGTTTTGAGGTCTAGGATTTGAGCTAGGATGAGTAATTATGGGACCAGTAGTTTGACTCCTACATTCCCTAGCGAAATGTCCCAACCTATTACACTTGTAGCACTTGATTTTCGATTTATCCAACCCAACCCTTAGATTCCCATGCAAACCTGGGAATTTTCGCCCTGTTCTTTTGTAGAACTTGCTAGTTCTAACACTTAGCAAAGCCAGTTGGTGCAGGATGTCCATTTCCTCTAAATCAGTGGGATCAAAATGTTGCAAATCATTTAGTTCAAAACTTAAATTGTCTGACATTTGGTTTTCGTTTGCAGTGAATGCATAACTAGCAGAGTGAGGATCAGGGTTGTTAAAATTTGCACCAGCAGTTATGTCAATGAAGTGATCATAACCCTGATCCTTACCACTGCTCCCAGATTCTTCTTGACCCAGAAGAGCAGTATTACCGAAAGTGTAATCATCGGTAACTTTTCCTGACTCTTGTAACCTCCTTTTCTGGTTCAACTCCCTTTCGTAGGTCAGGAGTCGACCGTGGAGTTGGGTCAAGGTCAGATCCTTGAATTCAGGTGAGTTTCGGGTGACAAAAGCTATGGTGTCCCATTTTTCTGGCAGTGAACTGAGGAACCTGCTATTTTGAGTTGAGTTTGTAAAAGTGGTGTTAACAAGCCTCAGTTCACTGATGAGACAACTGAAACGCTCAAATTGTTGCGTTAGTGATTCGCCTTTAACGTAGCAAAATGTTTCATACTGTTGGTTCAGGATTTCCCTATTGTTTTCTATGACTTCTTCAGTTCCCCCAAACTGTTCCTTAAGTGCGTCCCATAACTCTTTGGCACTGTTACAATGTAACAGTCCAGCATATATCTCATTGGGCAGCGCTGATGCTACGATGCTAAACGCTTTAGCATCTAGTTCGATCTTTTGAAAGTCGGTTTCGGTATAATTTTCAACTGGTTTTGGAACGAACTTTTTAGCATCTTCGGCACTTGGCACTGAAGGAACATGGGGACCATAAATGACAGACTTCCAACAACCTGTGCTTTGTTGAGCGAGGATGTGACCCATCCTCCTCTGCCAAATGTTGTACTCATTTCTTTTTAGCATAGGTGGTTTAAAAAGCGAGCCGATGTTGTTTTTATCATCCTGAGATTGTGACGTCATTCTTGTTGTTTTACAGACACTGAGAAATCAACTTTAATGGTGATTAATCCTTGCTCTGTTTTTCAACGGACGAACAAACGATCAGTATCAACTGTTATGAGCTGAACTATTTACGTCAAAATGATTGTTAAATCAAATTTGACTGTCCAAGCTCTGATACCAATTGTTGGATCTGAGTTTCTTTTTTATTGTATTTTCGTTTGAAATTAAGATGAAAATGAAAGAGTTGTGCAGCGGAATTAAGATGAAAACAAACTTTGCATACAATCAAACGAGAGTAATACTTTAATCAAACATCTTTACACAATGAATCGAAAGATTGAATTTGTTTCAACAACGATTACAATGATTGATGAATGAATGCAAACTCCCCCTCAGCCAGAGCTCAGTAGTTTGTTCGTGCAAAGAAGACGATGTGGTGAAAGAGCTAATAGAACAGTACAAAGTACTGAACTATTTATAGGCACTTGCAAACCACTGAGCATCTTAGCTGACGTCACCATGAAAGTGACATCTAACCTCCTAACAAACTCTAACCTCTGATCTATACAAATTCTGATGTACAAACTACTGCTATTACATTTCTTTACATAAAAGACACTTAAACAGCTGCTGCATCCTTCCACTGCTGTGAACCCAGCAGTGCCTGTCCGGATCAGCAGTACTTGACTCAAGGCAGTATATTGAGTCAGTAGAGCTTTGGTCTTCCATCAGTCTTTGACATTGGTCAGTAGATGCAAAGCAGCAGTTGTAGGTCAGCACTTAGTAAGATCAGCAGATAGGAGGTCAGCAGATACAAAACCACTTTCAAGGGGAGAGATTTGCATGAACTAACTGTAATCGTCTTCTTATTCTGGATCCACTGCTCTGATCCAGTTTTGGCTTTAATTATCTGTTCCTCTGATAGGGTTCAATCCCAACAGACTTACACCAATAACATACCCTCGTAGGGGTTTACAGAAAGATAGACCCACGCAGGGGTCAAAACAAACAAACATACCCACGCAGGGGTTTATACAGCAAGACTGGCCCACGCAGGGACTCAACAACAAATGGAAGGATTCAGTGGTCCTTCTTGCTCTTCCCTTTAATTAGGCTCGTTAATCTTTGGAAGAAAGTTTGTTGCTCCCTTCGTTCCCTGTGAAACTCTCGCTCCACATGGTCCAACCTTTGCAGAATTTCTTCACGCTCTGGTGGAGAGAACCTTGGTGGTTGTGATTGTTGCCTGATAATAGGTCTTGCAGGTATCTGGTACGTATGAGTTGGGTACCCTACTCCCCATGGATCTCCATAGGGTCCTTGGGTGTTGTAGTTAGCCACTACCATGTATGGGTCGGCTTCTGCGTAGTTGTAGTTGGTGTGCACTGGCTGTTCAAACGGGTTATACGCCATGGAACCCGTGTATGCCGGAATTGGGTTATCAAAACCCATAGGCGGTGGTTGCGGTGCAACTGGGTGTGAAGGTCCACCCATTTGTGGATCTTCTTGATGTGGCGGGTAATGGCTGCCACTTGATTGCCGAGGAGAGCTGAAATGGAAATCTCCTCCCCGTGTAGACATACGCGGTCCAGATCTCCTACGCCTCGGCGGTTGCGGAGGTGCCGGTTGAACTGGTGGCGGTGGAGGCGGTGGCGTGACTGCCACAAATCTTGAATCCACAGAGGGATCCTGTTGCTGCTGTTGCTGCTGAGGCGGTGAATGGCGAGGAGGTGTATAGTACCATTCGTGCCTGGTAAACATAGCTTGAAAGCTATCTGGACCAACATAGGGTGATCCGTGGAAAGAAGATCCGTCAGAGATCTCTATCGGGTGGTTTGGTGTACCACTGGCAGGTTCGACGGGGTCCGTATCCTCGTCCATATCGTCCGCGTGATCGCCAGAGAAATGATCATCTGGCCCCAATGGGTTAAAACCCACTGGTTCTTGTATATAATTCGCCGGGTTAAACCGGCCCCTAAAAACTGGTGTAGGGTCACCAAAAGAATGATGCGATAAGGATCGCTGTAATGGTATGTATGAAGGTTGAGGGTTGTTGGGCTCATACTCCGGCTGTGGCCCGTAAGGGTTATTAACAGGAGGTGTTGAGCTGTGCGAAACCGACCGTCTTGCCGGCTCGAAGAGGTTCCTCCGGTTCTGCCAGGGATCGTCACTCTCTGTGGTTGAAGGAGCTCGTACATTCGAAGGTCCTGCTTCTTTGTCATTGGGGGGGTGATCGGCCCTTTTCCTCGTCCTCTTCTTCGGAAGAATCTTGGCGGCATTTTTTTAATCCTGTCAATATAGCATGAGATAACAAAACAAAAATATATGCAAAATAAAGGACAACACAAAAACCAAACAAGGTAGAATTTGTCCTATGTTATTAGTCTAGACTCGAAAGTTTAGATATGTGCAATTGTGTTATTGAGATTAAACACAAAAGGATAGTGTTTAATTCACTCAATGTTGGCTCTGATACCAACCTGTCACACCCCGATTTCCACGTGTCACCGGTGGGCCCGGTAGGGGGAGTATCGTGACGTGGTTGGCAACATAATAGTCAAACAACACAATATTTAATATGCACAGCGGAAGCAATTTAAAAGATATAGTACAACCGAATTTAATATTGTAATATCAAATGTCACAATATTCAGAAGTTTATCCACAGATGGATCGGAAACAAAATGGAAACAATAGTTCAACAGACTTTAGGCATCTTAAGCTTGCGAGACTTCTAGTGATGCTAAGGAGAAATCCCAGCCAATTACGCTTAGTACCTGCATTTAATCTTTTTGGGAAAATACGTCAGTTTACACTGGTAAATACAATCAACTGACTCATTTTAGAAAATGATTGAAAATTGATTTGGATGCACGTAGCATAAACATTTTATTTAACTTGGGAGAATTATTTAAATATATAATCTTGTGAACGAATTACATGTTCCTTGTGCGTTCAGTAGCCCGGATCTTGTCCGGGTTAAAGATCAATAGACACACCACATTATTCTTTTGTGCACTGACGGGTGTACGCCTACACCCCGCGCTTAAGTCGTGGCCATTTCGTAAAATGATGCCAAGGATATCCGAGACATGGTCATTAACCCCCCAAAGGCTTTAAGTAACAAGACTGTTTAAACGAGCCGATCAAATTATTCAATTAACCACCCAATGATGGAAGATTTGATGCCCGATCAAGCGGTATTCTATATACCGTAACCCAAGCCCGTATAGGGAAAATAAGTTAAAAGTATTTACCTGAGCAATTTAATAATCACAATAAGCAATTTGCAAGTAGCTTTTACTGGTACTCCTAATCTGGAACGAAGGTTTATAATAACCTATTAGAATCCTAACGGGTCTTTAATTAAGCTTAAGCTTAGACCGGTTGGTTTCAAAGATATGGTTCGTACGCATGATTAAGCGAAGACCGGATAGAATGTGATTTAGACCCGACAAGTTCAGAGACTCATTTAATATGGGTATTTCATGCACATTCTGGATTTTGAGATAAAACCGATAAGGTTTGACCCGTTTAGGCTAGTTTATGTAAACTAGTTACATAAACCGAACCGAACGCGTAATAAGCGTAACGGGTATACTTATGAGCCATTTACAGGTTTCCTAAGTTAATATGCTTCATATATGTTGTGACATCAGTAAGTTGTCTTGTATTATGCCCAAAACGAATTTAAACACAAACTATGCCCCGTAGGGGTAGTTTGGTCATTTAAAAGGTTATAAAAGAGTTTAAGTGTTTATCTGAGTTACAGGTCTGATGTAATCAGCAAACATACTCAATTTGATGAGTTATAACAGTAGGGTAAAGTATATATGTGAAATTCATCAATTATAACCAAACTATGCACCGTAGGGGCATTTTGGTAATTTCACATAAGCCGTAAAGCTCAAAACTGAAGTCTGAGTTAAAAAACTTTTGCTTACTGTTAAAATATTATATATTTCCTCAAATATCAGTAGGTATCAACCCTTGTATGTTTAAAATAATTCTAGTACATACTATGCGTTAAAAACGCTTAATAAGGCAATTAGAAGCCATTTCCGGGTTTGATACTTAAAGCTAATATTTTTATTATTCCAGAAGGCTTAAAATAATTTATTTATTATTTAGAATCAGTAGCAAAAGGTTTGGAGTTGTTTAGATCTGTAAAACTCATTTTATGGCCCGTAAGGGTAAAACCGACAATTACCGGATTAAGCTTACGACTATGAGTTATGCTCAGCCAAAAATTAATTAAAAATCTTCAAAAATCCCAAAATAATATATTACATCAGTGGGTAATAAGTTTGATACCAAAAAGTAGGCTTAACTAGGCTATACGCTAATTACGCCGTTTTATTAACATAAGGCTTTCATTTTACGCTAACGAGCATAACTCTTAACCTACACCTCAAACTGATGTCAAATTTTGTATGCAAGTTTATATATCAGTAATTAAGGTTTCTACTCTTTTACATTTCCAAAAATCATGTTTTAAGGTGAAAAGGGCATAATGGTCAACATATGGGCAATTAACGGAATCACGCGTATTAATTGGATAACTAATGATCCGAGGTGTATAATCACAGAGGGTTATACTAGAATGTAACCTGGTCCAAATGAAGCTCTTAGGTATTTCTAAAACATACCATAACGGGTCAGAACTGAAAGTCAAAGTATAAGTCAAACTATGCGACTTTCGGTTCCGAACCGGGTCTAAACAGGAAATTGTCGGGTTGAACATGTTTAGACATGTCCTTACACTAATTACCAAGTTATATTAATGATCAAACAAGTTGTATGTGTTCTACATTGCTAATTATGCATAAATTGTAATTTACACATTCTGTTGACTTTTTAAATACAAGTTTGACCCGACATTTGACCTAGTTAGAGTGGGAATCAGGGGGAACCCTTTTGAGGGTTTATTACCCACATAATTACCAACTTATAACTACTTTTGATTCGACTAATCACTGGACCATTAGTGATTAATCTTAAAGTCAACCGTTAATTACGACGGTTTGACTTTTAAGCTAAAACTAGGCTAAAACTTAATTAAGAAGGGTTAGGCATACTTACTGAAGTCCTATGCTTGATTAGTGACCACTTGAGTCTGCTCTTAAGCTCCAGAAATCGATCAGAATGCTGAAGGAAGGTGTGAGCTCAAAGTTGAAATCTTGTGGCCTTTTATAGTGTTCATAAGCACTTAGATTATGGACAACAAGAGCTAGCAATGGTTCCTGATCATCAACACTTGTCCCTAAGATCCTAGGAGTCACTTAGGGGTCGCCCATGATGAGAAATATCTGTTTAAAGGTCGGTTACACGCGTTTGCAGGCTACTGTCTACACTTTCTGCATCTGGGCGATTGACGCGGCCCGCGTAAGGTTATGTTAACCTTTACGCGGCCCGCCTTGACCCTGTTATCAGATTTTACATTTTCCATTTGTTGCATACTTGACCCTTGGCTCTTCGAAAGGGCAACCAAGTTTATTTCTTGCATTTTGACCCCCTCTTATTTACCTACAAGGGCTTTAGGACTTATACCCACTTTGCCAAGCCCCTGAACATTCCTGGTTAACCCGAAAAGTCATAACTTTCAGCGTTAACGCTTTAACCCCTCGCACACGAATTTGATCATAACTTTCTCATACGATTACGAAACTTTATGAAATTTGTATCTTGCATTCTAGTGAGCATAATTAACCGTTACAAAGCTTCGGGTTTGTCAAAAGGTCGCTCAGAGGTATAACTTAAACATGTTGACACATTTAACCCCTGTAGTTTGTAATCTCTCACTTTTAGCTTCGCATGATCCATGATTTATTCGTTTGATGCTATAAACATCATGTAGGGTTATTGTACATTATTTTTTTATTCACTGTTGACATTTAGAACCCGTATATTCACATACTTTCCATAACTGTCAACTTTAGTCCTTCCATAACATTCTTTCACACGTTCAAACATATGACACGTGTCTACACATTATAGGATGTGAATTTTCGAGGTGTTACACTACACCCCGTGCTTAAGTCGTGGCCATTTCTAATGAATGAGCCGAGGATATCTAGGACACGGTAAACAAAACAGATTAAAACGGGTTATCTCAATGATTTAACCACTAATCGATTAAATATTCAATACCCGACCAAGCAGTAATAATTTACCGTATCCCAAGCTCGTATAAGGGAAAATAAGTTAAAAGTATTTACCTGATAAAAGTATTTTATTCTCAGTCGTAATTTCAAATCAGCAAGTACAGGGAGCTTTTACTGGGCTCCTAATCTGGAACGAAGGTTTTAATAAGCTATTAGTTTTCTAACGGGTCTTATTAAAGTTATAACTTTGACCGGTTAGTTTTAAGGAAAGTTTACGGTACAAAACGCAAGATTAAGCGGTGGCCAGATTGGAATGTGATTTAGACCCGACAAGTATGAAGACTTGTATATAATGGGTAAACTAAACACATTCTGGATTTTGAAGTAAAAGTGATAAGGCTTGACCCGTTTCGGCTATTTTATGCAAACTAGTTACATATATCGTACCGAACGCGTATATTCATAACGGGTAACCGGATGAGTCATATACAAGTTCCAATAGTTATTCTGCTTAAAATATGTTGTGATATCAGTAAGATATCAACAATAATGCCCCAAATGTATTAAGACTAATTTAAGCCCCGAAATGGTATTTTGGTCATTTTAAAGTTTATAAAAGAGGTTTAAACATAAACTGAGGTTCTGGTCTAAAACATTCTGTAAAAATATTTTTTTTATGTTGTTATATCAGCAAGATATCATACATATGTGTGTTTGATCATTTATGGCCAAACTATGCACCGATGGGGCATTTTGGTCATTTCACATATGCTTTTAAGGTAAATTTTGGAAATCTGAGTTCAAGACTTTTACTTACTGTTAAAGTATAAAAATTTATTTTACAAATAAGTAGGTAACAAGTCTTAGGTGCTAAATATGGTTTTAAACCATACTATGCACCTAATTCGCATAAAAATCAGTATTTGACGATATTTGATATGTTTAAGGAAATATGAGATTTTGATCTGTCTCAACTGCTTAAAATAGTTTATTTAACATATGAAATCAGTAGAAAAAGGTTTGACATGTAAATGATGTGTAAAACTCATTTTATTAGCGAAAAGGGCATTATCGTCAATTACCGAGTCCATGCAAGAACTCTAGGTTATGGTCAGTATAAAATTCGACAAAAATTTCTAAAAATCTCCAAATATTATATCACAACAGTGGGTAGCAAGTTTGGTGCCAAAAATTGGGTTTAAATAAGAATTATACCAAAAATGCAATTTAATTAACAAAAAGCTTTCATTTTACGATATCTTGCATAACTTTTATTTTAGACCATAAACTGATGTCAAATTTTTAGGACATACTTATATATCAGTAATAAAAATTTTTCTCCTCTCACATTTTCAAAAATCTCGTTTTAATATCAAAAGGGCATAATGGTCAATTTTAAGCAAATAACGGAACATGTAATATATTTTTGATTTCTAAAGGACCATGTAGTATAACTTCAGAGAGTTATACTAACATATAATATGGTCACAAAGGAATCCTAGGCATAGCTAAACTAAGGTAAATCAGGTCAGAACTGAAAGTCAAAGCAAAAGTCTACTTTTGTGACTTTCGGTTGTGAACCGAACCTAAACTCAAAATTGTCGGGTTGAACATGCCTAAATATGTTCTTATATTATTTACCAAGTTGTTTAAGTGATAAAGTATAATTTATAGCTTCTACATTATCAGTTGTGATTTATTTTGCAAAAACTGACTCGTTTGACTTTTCTGTTAAGTAGTTTGACCCGACAATTGACTGAGATAACGTGATAATTAGAAGGTGCCCTTTTAAGGGTTTAAAACCTACTTAATTACCAACACATAGCCACTTTCAATTCGAAAAATGGCTGGACCGTTAGTGATTAATCACAAAGTCAAAGCAGAATTACGCTAACTTTGACTTTCGGTCATTAAGCTAATAAAACCTTAACTATAGAAGCTAAGAACGCTTACAATGGTCCTTAGCACGAAATTTATACTTGCGAAAGCTTCCTTGAACTCCAGGATGCTTCAGAGAGTGAGTTTGAGAGTGAAATTTGAATTGTGCAATAACAATGAGCAAGCAAGGCTTCAATTTATAGTGAATTGAGATGATTCCATGTGTCCCCAAATGTTATATGATGCTTCCAGGTGTTAAGATGGTAATTCAAAACCGTCAACATGCAGCTGAATCCAAAACAGGTTGCAGAAAATCAGAAATGATCTTCAGGTTGCATGCTGGGGCACCTGGCAGTTCTGCTGAAAAACAGTCCCGCTCGCGTGTAGCGCCAAGTGCAGGGAAACCCTGCGCGACGCGCGGGGGAGTGCAATTTCAAAAGTTTTTGTTTGTTTGCATGATCAGTCCCTGCAGTTTTTGAACGTGAATAACTGACTTTTTCAGCATGCCTGGTCAACATGATCAGGTCTGGGATGCTCTAGGGAATGGGAACATGCATTCATAAATTTTGGATGCTTTGAAAATGTCTCTCGATTGAAGAATTGCTATATTTGCACTTTTGAACCTTTTCTTGGAAATTTCAAATTTTAACATAATATTGAACCGTATCTTTATGAAATCTTTATCAGATATTCATGAGGGTATATTAATATATTACAAAGCTTTGGGAACATTAAAACGCCACTCAGAGGTAAGAATTAACATGTTGACACTTTTAACCCCTGTGTTTTGTAACTTGGACTACTAACATGATGATTTAGATGAATATCTAACTATGTTCTTATGTTCATGACCATACTAATCATCCTTGTGAGGATTTGTGCATTGGTGAATACATACAATGAGGTTAAATGGATGAAATTCATCCTACCTCCATGCATGATAATATATGACTTGGACTACTAACAATAACGAATACGAATATATTGTAAGGTTATTCAGAGGCATAAGTTTGGTATGTTGACACTTTTGGTCCTTCTATTTACATCTTTACACTGTTTGACAGTTTTAGTCCCTCAAGTTATCTTTTATCACGATCAAGGTTTATGACACGTGTCACCACTGTATTGGACATGATTTTGCGAGGTGTTACATTAACCTAAGTCATCAAGTACACTTACTAGTAACAAAGTTTTTAACTACACCAAGTCTCCAAACATTTGCCATGATTGGAGTGCACTAGTCTAGTTTGAGTTTCACTTGTTTACATGATGATTTAGATGAATATCTAACTATGTTCTTATGTTCATGACCATACGAATCATCCTTGTGAGGATATGTGCATTGGTGAATACATACAATGAGGTTAAATGGATGAAATTCATCCTACCTCCATGCATGATAATATATGACTTGGATATATATATATATATATATATATATATATATATATATATATATATATATATATATATATAGGGGACCGCTAAAATGAGAACCACCTCCAGTTGTAAGAACCGTGAGAACTTTTTGATCCGGGGCGAGTTGGACCAAAATTTTATTTCATAAACGTAGATGCTTGTATTATAAACACATTAGTAAAAAAAAAAAAAAAAAAAAAAAAAAAGTCGTGTGTGTAGTTTTGAACACCACAAGTTTGTGTTTACGGGTATCGTAAATTTTAAATAAAATTTACGGGTCCCGTAAACGCAAACTTTGGGTGCTCAAAACTACACACCCGACATTTTTTTTTGAATTTTTTTTACAAATGTGTTTATAATACATGCATCTACATTTATGAAAAAATATTTTGGTCCACCTCGCCCCGTACGGTGTAGTTCTCACGGTTTTTACAACTGGAGGTGGTTCTCATTTTAGCGGTCCCCTATATATATATATATGTAGGCTAAGGCTAGAGAAGAAACCCTTATGTTTTTAAAAAATCCTAGAAAACCCAACCTCCCGACATTTTTTTTTGAAAAAAATAACACATGTAATATACATGTTTTTAAGAGTTTTGGGCAAAAAAAAAAAAACAAAAAAGCGCCGAAGGGATGTTTTTAAAAAAAATAAACAAATTTCAACAACTTTCGTGACTAACATGTGTTAGGCAAAAAATGCTGAAACTTGTTTATTTTTTTTAAAAACATCCCTTCGGCGCTTTTTTGTTTTTTTTGGCCCAAAACTCTTAAAAACATGTATATTACATGTGTTATTTTAAAAAAAAAATGTCTGGAGGTTGGGTTTTCTAGGGTTTTTAAAAAACATAAGGGTTTTCTATATAGCCCAACCCTATGTATGTATATGTATATAGATTGAGGAGTCTGTAAAAAAGACCAAAAATGTGAGAAGGATAAGAAAGAATCTCAGCCATTAGATCCTTTGATCTAATGGTTGAGATCAATAGGGACCAAATTGTAAAATGTGTTTTATTTTTTGGACTGATTTGAAAATTGTAGGGGTAATAGAGTCTTTTGTATCCACTTGAAATAAGAAACTGTAAATCAAATCCCTACACTTTCGAATCTCTTTCTTCTTCCAGATATGTGAATTTGAATCCTCCTTCTTCTCCAGATCAAAGATCTCGAATCATCATCATCATCAATCCATCTCGAATCATCATCATCAGTTTACATCTCGAATCATCATCATCATCATCGATACAGCAGCATCGACATCTCAGAATCAGACCTGCTGGACACCACCGACCAAACATCGCAGGCCACCCACCTACTTCGACCGGTTCCCACCGAGAACCACTCAAGTTTTCGCACCTCTGCCACCGGTCCGACCACCCTCCATCGTGTCGTTGTTGTTTCAGATGCCCACCATTACGGGGTTGTAGTGTTATAAAGAGTTATAATAGGGTAATGTGGTGTTATATATTATTCATAGTGTGTTATAGTGATTTGTAGTGTTATATCTTTTTTGTAGTGTTATGTACTTATTACAGTGTTATGAACTGTTGAATCGTGTTTTGCAGTGTCTTTAATAGTGGTTGCAGTGTTATTCATAGTGTTTTTATAGAGATCTTTTAAAAAAATCATGTTCCTAGAAATAAGGTGGCGGTTATGGAAGGTTTTGAATTAATTGAATCAATGATAAAATTACTTGTTTACCCTTTTGAATTAATTTAGATTGAGCACACATGTCATTTCCACAATATTTCTCAGACTTCTCACATTTTTAACCTTTTTTACAATAACCTTACCCTGTGTGTGTGTGTATATAGGGTTATTGAGTTAATTGAATCAATGATAAAATTATTTGTTTACTCTTTTGAATTAATTTAGATTGAGGACTCATGTCATCTCCACAATATTTCTCACACTTCTCACACTTTTAACATTTTTTACAATAACCTTACCCTACATATATATATATATATATATAGGGTTAGGTTAACGTAAAATAGCCCTTATCGTACAAGTGGAGGGTTCAAATGAGAAGAATTTTTTTGTAAAAAGAAAAAAGAAGAAGTTTCAACCAAAAATAATGCTTCATTTTACTTCATTTAATATTTGCATTTAATTTTAATATAAGGGTATATTGGTAAACTTATAAAAATCATTAATTTGTATTCTTCCCCTTTAATAACTAACTAAATTAAATTTGTAACTCCTTTTCAAAATATATAGTTTTTCCAAATTAAAAAAAAACAACTTAATTTAAAGTGTAGAATAAATTACTAGTTGTGTAGGATAAATTACGAGTTGTGTATGATATAAATTTCGAGGTGTGTAGGATAAATTTCGACTGTGTATGATAAAATTCTATAATGTGTAGGGTATATGTAGGAAAATTTTGATATGTGTAGGTTTTGTAGATTATATGTAGAATAATTAATGATTCGTTGACTAATTAATTAAAGAGTTAAAAATTAATGATATGAGTTATAAATGAAATAGTATTTTACTAATATGTCATTTCTTCTTTTTCTTCTCACATTAAATTTACTCTCAAATGAACCTTCCCCTATTGTACAATATGTACGCGATCATCTCAGCCGTCCGATCTGGGGCGAATTCACTTTTGAACATGCGATTTGTGCTGAAAAAACAACATGCGAAATTGCTACAAAACAACCAACGTGCGATTTCACAATATCGTACGAATTGTACGATAAGTGATATTGTATTTTACACTTTCAACACACACACACACATATATATATATACATATATATATAGTGGAGGGTTCAAATGAGAAGAAATTTTTTGTAAGAATAAAAAAGAACAAATTTCAACCAATAAGAATCCTTCATTTTACTTCATTTAATTTTTGTATTTAATATTAGTATAAGGGTATATTGGTAAACTTAGATAGATCATTAATTGTTAGTCTTACTTTTTAATAGCTAGTAAATTAAATTTGTAACTTATTTTCAAAAAAAAATATTTTTTCAAAGAAAAAAAACAATTAAAAAATATTTTGTGTTAGATTTTTTTGTACTAGTTTTTTGTGCTAGATTTTTTTTGTACTATATTTTTTTGGTGTATTTTTAAAAAACAAAAGGGGTGTCACATGTCATTTTCACTCCTATTTATAAGGACCAAAATGCTCTTCATTCCTACTTATTAGGAGTGCCACATATCATCATCACAATCCTTCTTAGGCTACTTAGGCAAAATTCACTTTTTAGTGGATCATTCCCCTATATATATATATATATATATGTAGGGGAAGAATCGTGAGAAAACTAGTTTAAATGAGAAAACCAAAAAACTAACTAAAAAAAACCTAAAAACATACCAATTTTTTTATTAAAAAATCGCTATTTTTTATATATAAAAAAATTTCAAAATTTTTTTTTTTATACTGCACATATGTACTAATACGGAAAGCCTAAACCACTTAACCCACTCCCCACCGACACCCCCAAAAAACCTAACCCCCCCCACCCCCCAAAAACCTAAATTCACCATCCTACCAAAAGCTTAACCCCATCCCCCAAAAACCTAACCCCCCCCCCCCCCCACACACACACACCCAAAAACCTAATCCTAATCCTAAACCTCCAAAAAAAACAAACCCTAAAAGCTTAAATAAACTCAAAAGCTAATTTTAAGCATGTAATGCACATGAGTAGTACACATATAATGCATATGTGCAGTACAAGTTTTTTTTTGAAAATTTTTTTATATATAAAAATTGCGATTTTTTATAAAAAATTGTAAAAAAAATTGGTATGTTTTTTTAGGTTTTTTTAGTTAGTTTTCTAGTTTTTCTCGTTTATATTTAGTTTTCTCAAGATCTTCTCCCTATATATATATATATTGGGTCGGGATTTAGAGAAAGCGGTAGAAAGTGTGAGAACGGTGGGAACGCTTAACGATCGTCCGATCAAAACAATCTATGGACTAGATTGGCGGGGTGGCGTTTTCGTAAATAACATCAATTTTATTACGTGGACGCACTTCATTAAGGGTAAAAGGGTCTTTTGACTATTGCACACAAAACGCCATCTCTAGAAATAAAACGCCAAAAACAAAAATCACAAACCATTCTTAGTAAAACGCCATTAAATATATAACGCCAAACTTAATTATAGTAAAATCCCACCTAAAAAAAACCGCCAAAAAAATCCTATATATTCAACATCTCAGACCTTCAGTTAAAAACACACACAAAAACCCAAACGCCATATTTTATATAACCCATTCTCATCAGAAACGCCAAAAAAACCAAACATCAAATATCTTCCTACCCCAAAAACATTTTTTTTTTGAAATTCAGTTTGCTGTCGGTAGATATTTCACTCAATGAAATAGACAAAATCCTTATGTGAGGATATTGTCCATTTCATTGAGTAAAATATTATTGACTTATCCTAAACTTCTATCCAAATTTATAACACCAATACATACAAAAAAATTATTGAGGTTTGTTGTCAATAAAGTTTAGCTGTATGGGGTGGACAACATTGTCAGTTATCTTTCTTAACAATGTTGTCCATCTCATACAGCAAAACATTATTGATTTTAGCATGATCAAAATTTGAGGTTTAAGGTGATCTTATTTCGTGGCGTTCTTTTTATTGGTAAAACGCCAAAAAACTTAAAAAATCAAACATCTTTGATTGTAAAAACTCAAGATTGTTGGCTGAAAGGGTCTAAACTCAATAACATTTTGCTGCATAAGATGGACAAAACTTCAAGAAAAAGATGCTGATGTCAGACTGTGTGCTTCCAAACAGCGACACATAAAACTACTTGAAAAAAAAACAAAATGAATCATACGAAAGTCGAACCAGCCAGTTAACATGATTCAAAAAAAGAAGAAAGAGACTGGTGACAGGGAAGATTTGGAAGATCAATTGTTTATGTATTCGTTTTTTTTTTCCTTTTCAGTTGAATGTATATATTAAAAACGTCATATATAATAAAAACGCCAAAACAGCCAAAATGCTTGTTTAAACGATATCATCCCGTTAAACGCCACCAAAAACCCCCAACCTATAATAAAATTACTTTGAAAAATTATTATAAAAAACACAAAATAATAATAATAATAATAATAATAATAATAATAAAAAGTAAAACTTGAAAATGTAACTAGAAACAGTAAATACAAAATCGGTAAATACTAAAGAATCTAAAACGCCAAACTTGAAAGATGGGACGCGTTACAGACTTCAGAGATAAAGCTTATCAAAAACATTAATTACAAAACAGTAACTGAAAAGACGAATACTCTATTATAATAATGCACCGCCTAATTTAGGCGCCAAAAAGACATCCTATAAAATGATACGTCTCAGCAACTTCCATTTGATCAAACCAAAAAAACAAACGCCAAAACTACTAAATAACACCCACTGTAAAATGCCAACAAATAAACTGAATGAATTATGATCAGAGGGGAGTAACTCAGAAAGATTTTGCTGCATGAGATGGATAAAATTTCAAGAAAAATATACTGATGCGAGTCATATGGCATTTTGTATTTTTTGTTATTGAAGAAGGTTTGGATGAGAAGAAGAGATCAATGACACTGAAGAGTGGGTTCACTATAAAGATGAAGATCCAGATAATGAAAAAGCGAAAAACCCACTCACATGCCATAGATCTATGTCCCCAAAAATCCACAAAAAAAGTCAGTTCAACAGACGAGCAGGCAAAAAAAAATCAAACCGATGGGTTTGTTAAGTTTTACATAAAACGCCATATATTTGGTGAAAGTTCTTGTACTATTAAAAAAGAGAGAGATTGATGACAGTGAAGATTGGGAAAAGAGATCCGATTAGGATTTTTAATTTATTTCCTTCCCTTGTATTTTTTTTTCATGTGGTTGAAAATATAATTTAACAATAGAAAAACGCCAAGATACCACAAACGCCAAAATGTTTATAAAAAATAATAAAACAATAGGCCATCTTGTTTAAAACCCCTTGGAAAACGCCATTCAAAAAGATTTCTTGCCCCCTGGGTTCCAATGTCATACGATGTGAATAAACGCCATAAAAGCCATAAACGCTAAAATGCTGATACAATGAAACTATTAAAACGCCATTAATTATTGAATTTGATTAACGCCAAAAATCGTAAAAACCAAATATTAAAACAACATTGGAAAAAAGCGGAACTGGAAAACCAGAAGATGAAAGGACAAAAAAGCCTCTTCGCCCTTTTCTAAGCGGCGTGACACGTGTTAGGCCAGGAAGCGTTCTCACTGTTCTCACACTTTTGAGCGTTTTCTCCCGATCCCGTTTATATATATATATATATATATATATATATATATATATATCTATATATAGGGTGAGAGTTGGCTACAAAGTCTATTTTCCTACAAAGTGTAAAAAGTCATAAAACACCGTAATGTCAACCATAAAACACACTCAAAACCCAAAAATAACAAAGTGAAGATTAATAAAACGCCGTATATGTGGATTTTGTGTTGTGTTTTAGATGATAAGGCTTTGATTATTGGATAACTAACATTAGTGTGTTTTATGTTGATTATCATGTTGTGTTTTATATTCATAGTTCTACAATGGTGTGTTTAAAGTTTTTATGGACTGTTAGGGTTTGGATATTGTGTTTTACTGATTTTCACTCTGTTATTTGTGGGTTTTGAGTGTGTTTTATGGCTGAAATTGTGGTGTTTTAAGACTTTGTACACTTTGTAGGAAAAATTGACTTTGTAGCCGAACCCACCCTATATATATGTGTGTGTGTATATATATATATGTATATAACCTAACCGATCCTAGGAAGACACGAACCAATTCATGGTTTGACGTCAAGAGGATTATGGTTATAATATCTTGGATTAATCTCCTCATGGTTGAACTTCCAATAGGCGAACATGTGCCTATGAAAAACACTTAGTTATGGTGTCTAAGCTTAGGTGTTTTGTCAAGATAATTTTTATGTATTTTCCTACTAACTAACCATCTTGAATTTGCATTTCGATTCCAAAGTCTGTCAAACTCATATGCCTCGTTTATCCTTGTAGGATAACACGGCAGTTCTCTAAACACTCAACGCATCAACTCACGCACACGGATTTATTACGCAAACCGTGAGTATACTCGATCCCTTTTTCCTTTTAACACACTTTGGGTGCAACATGTACACTATATCACAAATCACATACTCACGATCAATCATTCTTATATAATCACTATATCCACTAAAACATGATACTTGGTATACTCTTTGTTTATACATGCTATGCCCATTCTTGTGTACTATTTGCTCATTAACTTTGCAAGCCTACCTTAATAATTATAGCGCTATTGGATTAACGCATGGCCCGTACTCTTGTGGTATTGTTAAGTAACCTACTTCACGGCCTTGTCATTTCGGTGACAAGGATATGCACGATTGTTGTATACTTTGGTTTGACTTATAGACAACCCATGCTAATATGTTAATGAACAATGTTTGTAAATTACCATGTTGGATACGAGACAACATTTAGTCACAATTATGCTATGTATTCAAACTTGTATACTCGCCAACTTTTGTTTATTTTATTGTAATACATGTTGCAGGAAACTAGCGATGACGCATGGAGAACGATATTTAGGGTGGACTAGAAACGCAATTAAACTTTAATTTAAGTATTTGTTTCATGTTGTTATGTTTATTTGCATTATGTCGTACTTTCCATTCCAAAACAATGTATTTCTCATTTAGTTTGAAAAGAAATTTAAATTATATAATTATTGTCACAATTAGCATGTTATGATGTCTCGAACAATCTTGTTTTCATCTCACTGTGATATTTCCGTCATCGGTTGGGGTGTGACACTGGCTACTCCCTATATCCTTAGTGAGAGGTATCAAAGCGAGTTTGAGCCATTGAACACTTAATATGTCAAAGTCACTATCTCATAAGTTATAAATTTATGGCTAAGCAAATTGTTATGAAGTATGTTGCGCTCATCCTATTGCTCGAACAAAAGAGAAAAACCAACCAAAAAAGTAACTTTTAACGCACATAATCGCCTATTTATTCAAAATAATTTAATTAAAATTATTATCGTAAATTAGTTCTGTAATCATATTTAAAGCATCAATTATCTAAAATAATAAAATCAAAAATTAAAAAAGATTACGAGCAGATAAACCCGAGTTGACCCCTTCTTAGCCTATAACACTAACTTTTGACTTTTGATAGTAAATTGAATTCTATGACACTGGTATTTTAAAGATTGTTGACACGATCCAAGCAGAATGTTGTTATTCTTTCATCTATATGAACATGCATTCCCATATTATTAGCTCATTAGAACTTGCAGATTATGTTAGGTTTCCAATATACACACATAAATACTTGTAATCCTGGAAAATTAGTTAAAATATGACTTACCAAGGATGGCTAACACAAGTATCCTTCAAGACGAAGATTCAATTAGTGATTTCCTGTCAAGTTCTTCGTTTGGGGTTTTGATTTGTAGCCATTAGACGTTAAATACACACACACACAAAAGTTCCCAAAAAATAATCTAGAACTCTCTTATATTCCCATCTTAACCATATTTTCATCAAAAGTTGTGGAAGCAGATGTCCAAAGTTACCAGAATCCTGAAGCAGAGTTTCATCAAGCTAAAGAATCACATGTAGCTGGAACAAGTTCACTAGAAAACACTACTTTACTATTTGATAAATCTTTAGCTAAAAACACAACGAATTCCAACTCTGAGAAATCTGTTTCTATTACTCATAGAATGTCATATAGAAATACTGGTGTAAATAAAGAGGTTACAAGTTCCATTCGTCTTGAATCCAAATTAGATAATGAGGAGGAAGTTAAGACTGCAACAGATGGAGGTCAGGATACTGACCAAGGAAATCTGGTTGAGGAAAATTTGTTTTCCAATCAATTTGTAGAGAATCATTCACTGAAATGATTCAAGGACACAAGGAAATCCAGGATGAGAATTTGTTTCGCATGCCTGGTGAGGGAACTTCTGGTAAATCCTTGGATCCACCATAACCCTCTACAAAAGCACCAGATGTGTCTGCTGCTGGTAGGTTAGAAAGAACATTTGTTGTTCCCAATGTCCCAGAACCACCAATAATATTATCTGAACAGCTTCACAAAATGCTGGATGATGTTGTTAAAGTTTGCAAAGTATAGGAACCAAAGAACCCCAGTTGAAGAGAAGCTTGAAGTGCTGTTGGAAGAAATAAAGAGTCAAAGATCAGAAATGAAGACTCTATCAGAATCAATGAAGTTTATCAAAAGACAGACTGAAAGGAACACTGAGACCCTGAAGATTCTACAAGAGCAGCCAGACAAGTCATCAGAAACCAGCAATCTTGCAGCAGACTTTCAGAAAATGTTTGCAGAAATGGAAAAGATCAAGTCTCAGCTAAAGGATGCTGTGGAATCAAGACAATCATCAAGTTCTGACAAAGTTCTGGAGGAAATTAGCATTTTAAGGGCCAGCAACAACAACATAATAGATGCACTTGAAAAGTTGGTTAAAGAATAGGCTGCACAGAAGGAGCACAATAGTGTAGAATTTTCCAGAGTGCATGAGAAAGAAACAAAGAATGCTCAACTCCTGAGGGATGTTCAATCTCTCATGAAAAGAATTCACTACAATGTTTCCAGATTGGCACAAGTAGACATTCAAGAGCTCACAGCTCCCATTCCCAAAGAAGCCTCATAGCTGGAGATTCCTAAGATCATCAAAAAGCAACCAAGTGCCACACCTGCAAGTCAAACAGGACCATCAACAATGGGTCCCCCTCCAGCAGTATCAAAAGAAGACATGCTGAAAAGTTTAGAATCTACACCTAAGGTTATTGCTGATTTAAATATTACTGCACCTCAGACACAACCAAGACAAACAACATCAGGGGAAACAATCTTCAGTCAGAACTTAACCTTACAAGAAAAGAGAAAATGGTCAGATTTTGCAACCTCATCTTCTAAGAAACCAAGAATAGTGCAGAAGAAAACCCCTGAAGGGAACACAATACTTGTTCAATAAATTGACGAAGATGTGATGATGTTTATAGAACATCACCTCAAGGATTTTTATTGGTCAGAAGAAGATAAATTAGACAGACCTCTTAGTCCAATGAACAGAGGATGGAAGGAGGAAAGACTTGAAAGAAGGAAGAAAAGCATTCACAGAGCTATTGACAATTTAGTGATAAGAGTTATCAAAGTAGATGTTGATGTTACACTAGATGGTTTTGGTGGAAAACATGAGTAGAACAGGTACACCCTCCTAAGGAAAGATGACACTGAGCAAAGGATAATTGATGGAGATTTAGCAGATCAGCTACATCCAGTGGACATAATTACTTTGAAGAAGATTTATGATCAAGACAAAGGAAACACCAAATTTGTTAGAAGAGCACTCAACAGTATGTCAAAAGCTGGAGTCAAGCTATTTGAAAGAGTAGCTCTATCTGATTTTGATATGTGCATCAACTATGATCATATTCTCCAGAAGAAGGTCCACATTTCTCCACCAGATACATCCGTGAAGAGCTGGAAAAGGAAGCAACAACTGGAGTGGTCTTTCAACAACCAGGATTCTCTGTTGTGTTCAGAGATATTAAAGGAAAGAAAGCCCTTTTCAGAATCATTGATATCTGCAAGTATTCAAACTAGACACTGATATTGTAACAACCCGCACTTTGGAAGTCAAAGTACAAGTCAAAGTCAAAGGAAGAAAAGATTGCTAAATGCGATCTGTCACTCCTTGCTTAATTAATGATTGTACTCCTTGACTTGTAATATATTTCTTTAATTTTGTGTACTTTAGTTGTATTATGTGGAGTAAATGCTAATAATCGCAGTTTAATCACATGTTTAATTCTCTAATCTATTTATCGCTAATCGCATCGCACTTGAATCGCAAGTTCTGAATATTGTTTTACATGTGTATGCTATTTATGTGTTACTTGTGCATGTTTATTATATGTTTGTGGTGATTAATCAAAAACACAATCACAACTCTATCGCAACGCAATCTCATCGCGAACTGGAAATGCAAGTTTATTTATGTTGTTGTATGTTAGTTATGATATTTGTGTGACTATTATCTAAATCTATCGAATCTCTTAATCAACACTCGCTTAAATGCATCGCAACGCTCAACGGTCGGAACGAAACATCGAAACCAACTCGCTGTAGCCTTTCGATCGAATGACCATTCGATCGAATGGTGTACGGATGACAATCCGATTGGATGGCCATCCGATCGGATTGCCTTCCGATCGCACACCTGCACCGCCTTTCCTCTTCTGTCACCTATAAATAGCACCTGTCACATCATGAACAGTGATGTGACAGCTCCCCTCCAACCTTTCGACTTCTTCGGCTATTTTCTCTCGATTTCTCGCGATTCTTGTAATTTTTCAACTCAAATCTTGTACATCTATCATCTACACACACATCTTCATCTTTTTCACTATCAAATCTTCATTTTTCACCATGAAATCGGCTGATTTGAGGTGTTCTAGGATGATGTCATCATGGGGTTCTTATGAACTTCAAGATTTGACCTCGTTCCACCAAGAAAAACTCAGATCTAAGAGATTTCAACATGTTTAAACACTGATTTCGCATAAATCTAAACATTTTCAAGATTAAAGAATTGAAAAGATGTTTTCATAACTTTCTTTCAACTCTTTTACACTCTTGCACTCAAAACTGGTGGAATCGGAACTCATTCAGGCCTTCCACTCCTTCTCTAGTGATGTGTCGGTCTGAGGTCTGATTCCTATCGACGAGACAACCAGCTTAGCGGGTTGAACATGAAAAACCGTCAAGAACAGTTAACTGATCAAACAGGGTGATTCCCATCTGATCGGATAACTTAGACTTGGTGGGGTTTCCGTTGTTTAACGCGTTGTCATACCGTCTCGGTCAAACCGCAAACTTTTCAAACTTAGCAAAATATTTCAATTTTCAAACGATCAGGTTGTGGAACGGATTACCGTCCGATCGGATTGCCATCCGACAGAACGACAATCCGATCGGATGACTTGTGGTCTCAACATTTAAACATTTTACATTTTCAATGCACATCATTACCCAAACGAATGGTCATCCGATCGAATGACCATCCTGCTGTGAACTTGTTCTCTATGAAATGTCTCACTTGGAACAGATCGCCATCCGAGCGAACGGCCATCCGACCGGACGACCTGAAAGGTAGAGATACTTCTCTGTTTTTAAAATGCTACAACAAAAACTTCAAAGCCATCATACACAAACACATCCATCCCAAATGAATGATAATCCGAATGAATGGCCATCCGACCGGATGACCATCCGTCCGGATTGTCATCCGATCGAATGACCATCCATCCGGATTGTCATCCGATCGGATGACCCTTCGTCACTCAGATCAAGCGACACCGTTTTACGCACCGTTCATCGCTTATGCTATCGTTCTGTAATCAGGCTCACTTTAAGCGCTCCCTTCAATCCAATCACAGATCGTGTTTAGTTGCTATCATATCTGTGAGTATACTCAAACCCTTTTTGCTTTATGCACTTTTGGGTGTTACATACGTTACTTATTCAAATCATAATCGACACACAACGCAAACACTTTATACGCTGACCGTTATTGCATGTTATACGTGTTATTCGATGAACGCTTGTATGTTATGTTTACACAGTGATTGTTGCCTGACACCTTAGCAACGATAGTACTATAGTTTGGACTCAGCACCTGTCATGGACAGGGGTTGTTAAGGGCTTTACTTCACGTGTCACAGTGTTGATATGTGTTGCGCATTCTACAACTCGCAGTCACGTCTGTACATATTTCATTGTCGATAACCTACTAGCTTCACTTTGCTACATGTTACATCCTGGTTATGCGTAAAACGATTTCACTATCTATTATATTATTAAACTTGTATGCTCCCCTTTACACTATGTGTATTGACCTCTATTTTAACGTATGTGACAGGTGTTTGAGATGCTAGGATTCTTGCTATGTGGAATCAAGTATGAGAGTCTAGAAATAAAAACAATTTATATTTTGAGTTGTCAGAACAACTTTTATTTGTTTTTGAAAACTATTGCCTGTAATAACTGTGTTACTTATTATGTCATGGTATGGGACGTGATGCTTAAATAATTGGTAATCGTAGTTGTTATGGAATCTCTTGGACAGTCTGTTTCGCTCAACGCCTCACCCCGATGTTTCCGCCATCGGTTGGGGTGTGACAGAAATACATCAAAGCATGTATGAACAAGAAGCAGGTACAGCTTCAAGCTAAGGGAAAAAACAAAGAGGTGCTGAGAAAAGAGATAGAAGAAATCATTGATGAATGGATAACTGCTAGAGGCTGGTACAAAGAAATGTACATAGAATGCCACAAGTTCATTCATCACAAGAAAAAATTGAAGACTGATGATCTCCACAAAACTATTAACTTGCCTTGAAAAATAATTAAAGTTATGTTATTTCTTTTGTAATATGTTTTTGAACAAGGTTTTGTAGTTTGCAAACTTTAATTCCGATTGTTAGGAATTTTTTTAATTATGTTCATATGTTATGAGGGAGTTATTTTCTTACAATACTTAGGGGAAAATTGTTAGGAAACTTTTATATAAGTATTGAAGAAAAAGATGATCAACCTGATCATATGCTGAAGATACAGTCAAAGAAGATCAATAAAAAGGTGTCTACAAGATAACAGGACAAGAAGAAAGAAAGAAACATCTTCAACAAATATCAGGAAATGATCAAGACAAAGAGAAGGCAATCAGAAAAGGCCATTCTGATAAGTCTGATGATAAATCTAGTATTTATCATCAGAATCTGGTAAACTCTGATCATCAGAATTTTTGATGATCAAACTCAACAAAATTCTGGTAAGTTGGTCATCAGAATTTCTGATGAACCAACTTGTTTTAAAGATAAGGCCCTGACACAATTTGGAAAGTAGCAAGTTGACATCCACGGATTCAATAAATATGCCAAAAAGCTACTTTGTGAAGACCAAGTGCATGAATAAACAAATGTTTATTCATGATCCAGACTCTCTATAAATAGAGATGTCAACCCCGAAGATTAAATGAGTTGAGCCAAGCATTCAATACACACACCACAAACTCAATTACCCTTCAATACATAATTCTTTGAGCATTCTTTTGTAATAGTCAATAACTTTGTTTTCCAAAGTGATTAATATACTTGAAAATTATGTAAGTTGTTTCTTGAAAGATTGATTTCTAGTTCCGCATACTATTTTCATACTTGTTGAAATCTATTTGCCATACTTAGTCTTTAAGCATCTTATCTGGGATCGACAAAAACATAACATAGTTTAAGAAAAGAATTAACCAGCCTCAATTCTTCAATCATAGCTACCAAAAGCCTAATATTATATCAGTAGCAAAACATATGTCAAAAGAACTGATTTGATGGAGGTGTATGTCTATACAACTTCATGAGGTCTTGATTGTAGTACTCCATGGATAGCAAATCCATGGGGGTTGAATGAAATCCGTGATGTTAAAATTGCTTTTCATTTGCATCTTCTTGTTTATCTATAATTTCATCATGATTGTGTTTATTGTTCATCATGACACATCCATCTCCAACACTATGATGTTCATATAAAATGTATTTCACAAAAAACAGGTAAATCTAAGATCCAACATTTACCATGACCGACCAAGCTGTGCAATTGATTGGGCCAGTTTCAATGCATGTAGAGTTAAACTACACATTGATTCCTTTATCGTTTCTAACTTCCTTCAATACCGTCCACCATGGTTTGTCTCCCATTACTTGTACGCAAGCGAACCCGAACAAGACCATAACACTAAAGTTGACGAAACGAAAAACTAACTTGTTAAGCCTGAGCGGCCCTGAGTTCTAACCAAAATATAAAGATCTGACAATGTAAGACGGCGACACACTCCCTCACGCGCCGGTCAAAGGAGGCGCGTGAAGGCTTCTGGGCGGCAGACTTTGGCAACGGTTAGTTGCAAGATTTCAACAATAATGGAGGCGACGTTGAGGTAAAAAAAATCTTCTCAAAATGGAATATGGTTTTGGCTCACATTTCGTTCTTAACTGTTTCTCGAATTTAACCTTAGGTATCAGCTAAACTTGGATCTAATACCAATTGTTGGCCAACGTGGTTAGACAATCGAATCAGACACGCGAACATACAGATGATATGGGGGACAATCCAAAACTCTTTTCAGTATATTCAAGTATATTCAATCGATGGTACTAGAGATTATGTAACATTCAATTTAATTTATAAGACTATTCTATCTTGTTACTAGAGATTATGTAACATTCAATTTAATTTATAAGACTATTCTAACTTGTTCCAAAAAATCAGTCTATTCTTAAAAATACGACTCAGTATCACTAAACAAAAAGAACCAAACTATAAATACAATAATAAAAACAAACCCTAAATTTTATTTACTTCGAAAATTGTAATTTAGTTTAACCTAATTTTTAGAAACTTAATCAATAAAAAAATATATTGAAACGTGTATGATTTTTACACTTATAAAATATTTAGTGAATCTAATTAAATAATATGAAAAAAATGAGCATCCAAATTTCCATTCAATCGGTGGATGAGAGTTAAGACCCAATATTGACTATTTCAATAAACATGTCACTTTCATTTCGTTTGATTTGAACTTGTAAGTTGTTACAAAATACAAATTTCCGTAATTAATGTTTTTGATTGCATGAATTTATAAAACTAAGAAGTCTTCTCTTCCTATATCAATGTTTATATTCCTCGGCTTGATTAATTTGAACTAGGTGTATTCCTTCTCGCGCGCTGCGCGAGGGACATGGGTTTAGACGATTTAGCGCGTCAAACTTATGCATTATGGTAGCCTTAGTGTTATCTCAGATCAAGTTGCTGAAAGGCTCAAAAAAGTAACTTTCTATAACACTTGTTCCTTCACCAATGGCACTAACACAGGGACGTATTGATCTACTTATCAATGAATAATAGATTTTAATAATTGCAACTATTGGCTGTTAGCCGGAAACGGTCCCAACTTAAAAGTTATATATATTATATTTATATATTAAAAATAGAATTCAATGAATAGTGTTTTATTAAAAGAAAATAGAGACAACTAAAAGGGTAGATTGGAATTGTCGAACAATACTTGACCACCTGTGTTAGAATCATGACCAAGCTCCATATTTTCACCGCGTATTAACCCGTGAAGGCTGTACCAAATAAACAATTTATCGATCATTTTTATCATATTACTTCTAATAAATTGCTCAAAATTACAGCTGGGTAAGAGAATAAGAATATTTACCTTATTAATACAATATATATAGCTTCTTCCCCTTTTGTTGATTAGCCCATGCTTCCATGGCATCAAGTGAACTCAATCTGGGTAACCGACCTTTGTGGCTTGCACCATGAGCCGACACGTTACCAACTGTCTCTCCTTTTTCTCCTTCTGATAAATCCTCTGACATGTCGGCAACAGCCAAACGTTACCTTTTTCTCGCTCCATACGACGTTTGGCTACTCTGTTAGCTTCCTAACAGTCAATTTACCATACATACAACTTTAAATGTATTCCTCTCAGTATCATGAAACATAAAACAGTTCACAAATCAAATCTGCTTCCAAAATTAAAGTTTTTTTCAAAATCGACAAAATGAAGACCTAATTGCATGAAATGCATATATGAAGCCAAATTAACAATTATAGAGATTAAGAAAAAAAATATATGTACAAACCTGCTTTTTCTGACGAGCCAAATTCCAAATCCTCCAGCACAGTTTCTCCAGCCTAGCACATATTCTCTAGCCTGGTGTTCCTCTCCTGTGGACTCCTCGTCGCTTGCGCCTTCATACACGTATCATAATAAATAACTTCCAATTTCAACAACAAATACAAAACATCTCAAAAATACATTTACACAACACACATACGATTCAATTGAACTCCATTCGATTTGATTTTATCAATCAAATTCAAATAATAACATCCAATTCACTACACACAGATGTAGACATACAGATTGATTAAAAATTAACTTCCAAATTCAATAACAAATACAAAAAACACACACACACAAAAAATATATTTACACACCAATCATACAACAACATAAACATACGATTCAATTGAACTCCATTCGATTCGATTCTATAACTCAAATTAAAATCATAACATCCAATTCACTACACACACATAGTTGTATACATAAAGATTCATCGAAAATTAACTTCCAATTTCAAACTCCAACTCATAACCTAACAGACACAAATCAATAAAAAACTGACGAATCAAACTCACTTTAACCCAAGAGCGATGCAGACCAGTCTCATCAAAACCAATGACGTTATCAACGAAGTATCGAGTGGGACTAAAGTGGCCTCTTATACGAAGAAGTAAGGATGATTTTGCATCGTCGAGTCCAGGACCTACGTCGAGAATTGCCTCCAGGTAACTGTTAATCCGATTGTTTCCCGCCATTGGAGAAGTGTGAGATTGTGGTTGATGATGATGGTGTGTTTGTGTGGAGAGAGATTTATGGCGAAATTTGTGATGATAGGTGGAACCCTAAGTGCAGCCACCGTCCTTTGTCGAGTACACGACCACCGTTCATCACGACGCCGGCGAGGGAGGCAGCCGGAAGAGTGGCAGGCCCCTTTTATCTCCAAAACCCTCTTCTTCGCAATCTCTCTTCTGATTCTCTCCGTCTCTGTTGCTCTTTTTGTTAACCGCAAAGAAAGAGGTTGTTTATATGGATTAAACAACTGTCTCTTAAACCCTAAGTCGTCACTCCGTCAATTGGGTCGTTGTCGCGCCAGAATATGGTGTGGCGGTGGTGATCTCCGGTCACCGCCATTCTGTCTCCCTTTTTTCCTCTCTCTTCTTCTTAGGTTTAAAAATGAGGTAAAAAGAGAAGACACGTGTTTTAAAGGGGGATGACCTCCCAAATAGATCAATCAGAAGAAACCACATTTCAATTAACTGTTCATTTCCATTGTATTATTAATAGATATTTGTGATCTCCGGTCACCGCACCGTTGATTTTTGTCTCATCCAGTAGTATGATTCTTCCTTAATCTCTTCTATCATTCTGTAAATTTCTCCTTCTCTAGCTCTAAATATATTTTCATTCCGGTTTTTCCAAATAACCCAAGCAGTTAACAGAAAAATTGCGTGTACCACTTTTTTCTTCACCTTTGGCCAATTACATTCGTTTAGCGAGCTGAAGACATCGCCTAACGTTTCAGGTTTAGTAGCCGCTGTCATTTTGACCCATCTGCAGATCTGTTCCCAGACTCTTTTCGCCACCATACATTTAACGAGAACGTGATCGGGTGTTTCTTCCTCGCTATCACACAGTTTACACCTGCCATTCGGTACTGGGACGCCTCTTTCCCTTAGTTTCGTAGTTGTTGGGATCTTGCCTTTTAATGCCCTCCACACGAACATGCTGCATTTTTGTGCTGCCCAATTGTTCCAGAAGAAATCGTCCGCTGCTTCGTTTAAATTAATTGTTCTTTCCAGCGTACTTCTCACCTCTTTTACCGAAAACTCTTGATTGCCTCCTCCTTTCCAAATCCAATTGTCGCTATTCTCCGAAAGCCTAACTTGATTCAGAATACCTATCAAGTCTTCCGTTTGTTGCCTTTCACTGTCAGTGCTTGGTAATCTTAACCATTCCCAGTTCCATAGGACACCTCCATTAAACTGTGTATAGTACTCCTGGACTTTTGCTCGTTTGTTCTTTACCAGTTGGTACACAAGAAGGAATTTCTCCTTTAAAGGTATATCTTCACACCATACATCGATCCAGAATAAAGTTCTGTCGCCCATGCCTATTTTGCTAATGAGACTTCTTTCAATATTCACACCCCTTTTAGACAAGTCTTTCTTAGTTTCTACAATTGTTTTCCAAATCCCAGCCCGATCTTTTCTAATCGGAACCATAGCGATTCTTCTCTTATTCTTGTGAATGGCCTTTATTACTTTAACCCATAAGTGGTGTGGCTCCATCTTTAGACGCCACCACCACTTAACTAATAGAGCTAAATTGAGGTCTCTAATACTGCCTACTCCGAGTCCACCGAATTTTTTGGCTGCAACAATTTTCTCCCAGTTAACCCACCTCATCTTTTTATTCGAACTGCATCCACCCCATAGGAATTTCCTACGTATACCTTCTAGTACCTTTATAACCGCAATCGGGCACTTATACACAGAAAAATAATAGTTTGGAAGGCTGCCAAGGACAGCTTTTATAAAAACCACACGCCCGGCGAAGGATAGTAGTTTCGCTTTCCAATTTGATAATCTTCTATTGAAAGTGTCGATTACTTCTTTCCAATTATGGATGCGATTCATGTTTGCACCGACTCTTAGTCCCAAGTACGTGAATGGAAAGCTTCCCGCCTTGAAACCAAGAGCTTCGGCCATCGTTTTGATCTCTTCCTCTACCACACCAACTCCAAAAAGCAAGCTTTTTTTTAGGCTTATTTTTAACCCAGAGACAAGATAGAAACATCTTAAAATTCTTTTCAGGTTTAGTATATTGTTTTCCCCCCATTCGCCGACGAAAATTGAATCGTCTGCAAACAATAAATGAGTTAACACTAAAGTATCCCCCGATAATTTTACCCCCGTAAATATACCTTCAGATTTGGCCCTTGTCATCATAACGTGTAGAGCTTCCATAGCTATGATAAATAGAAATGTACATTTTTTTCAAGTGGCTTTTTTTTAACATAAATATTTCACTTCTCCATTGATAACTTTCACCTTAGCTTCCACCATTTTTTCTAGTGGCGAAAACTCTTTTATGTTAAAAAATGGAGGAAGCTAAGGTGAAAGTTATCAATGGAGAAGTGAAATATTTATGTTAAAAAAAGCCCTTGCGAGACACCCAAGCGCGTAGCATAGTGAGGGGGAGGGGGAGGGGGGGGGGGGGCGTCCGAACCCCGAACTTTTCGCTCAGTAGTGTCCGGTATGTAGTTTTCGTATAGAATTTTTTAGGTATATACGTTTTCGACCCCGCGGTTTTATAATTTTTTTAGATATATACGTTTTCGACCCCTCGAACGGAAATCTCAAGCTTCACCACTGGAGACCCTGCTACAAAGTTTTCATAAGGTTAGGCTCTAGATATCTATAGTTAATCGGTCCCTAATTTATGTGGAAAGTCAGACACGTTTATCTGTCAATGTTGACAGCAAAATATGTGTCACTAGTAAGTTATACTTAAAAGATGGTCACTAATAACCAACAAATTCTGCAACTACTCGTAGGTCTTTGCAATACATCGTTTTATTTAATTATGTACATACTTATTTGTATAGGGTAAGGATAGTGTAAAAATGGCTTAAAGTGTGAGAAGTGTATTATAACACTATATATAATACTATATAACACCTTATAAACACCGTATAACAATATGTAACACCATATAATACCATATAACACTATGTAACACTATATATCATTATATAACAAATATAACACTATACATCTATCATAGACATGCTATCAGACAACCTATAGTGTTATATTTGTTATATAATGATATATAGTGTTACATAGTGTTATATGGTATTATATGGTGTTACATATTGTTATACGATGTTTATATGGTGTTATATAGTATTATATATAGTGTTACAATACACTTCTCACACTTCTCACACTTTTTACAGGATCCTCTACCTATTTGTATAACACATAGCATATATAATCATATACCGTGTACGTATATAAACACCCAAACATCAATAAAAAACAAGACTTTTTCTACATTTAGGAGAGTAAAGTGCCATACATACATAACATAGTAAAGTACCATACATACAATCGAGTAACATTGTATTCGTTTGTCCACATGATACGACCGTATAGAATAATTGGCAACAAAATCATCGTCTTAGCATCAAAATCAGTGGCAAACTTAGGAAATTATTTTCTAGGGGGGTTCAACCGTATTTTCAAGGGGTGCGGTCATATTTTTTACCTAAAAAATACATTAAATTTTTTTCAAGGGGTGCGCCCACCCGCCCACCCACCAAGACACTTGGGTCCGCCCCTGATCGAAATGTGTGGCTACATTACCAGCATAAAAAGTCGCTATGTGAAGTAATCATGTACGCACAATATCAGTTGACAGTTGTTATGAGTAGCAATATGTCACAAATGAAAGCAATCATGTACATATTTTGGTGCATGATGTTACGTTAATCTGTGTTACCTTTGAAATACTTAGCATCATTTAGCAACAATTAAGGATAATAGATTAATGATGTTTCTTAAGCATGTTGGACATGGAACTAGTAAAGATATAGCCTGCAAGAGTGGGCCTTGATCAGTATCGTCATATATGGACTGAATTCTGTGTGTTGGGCAGCCTACTTCAGGAATTCTTGGACCATCAAAATTGGATAGTGTCGAAACGTTTTCTACTTCGCAATGTATTTGTATACACAAATCGGTTAAAAGAAAAAGAGGAATTGGCCTGTAATAATCTCACATAGACCTTATTGGTCATTAATAATCCTACCTCAGAATATTCCCCCACCAGTCCCACCTTTCACCTATTTTTCCTACAATTGTCCCACGTTAAAAAAAACTTAACGGAGTTAAGTTTTTTTCCGAATTACAAACAGACTTTTTAAGGCTTTTGATCAGAACGACGATACGAGTCCATTGATGTAAAACTTGCCTTGAAACGGTGCTACAAGTGACTATATTTTGTTTAATTGTAATTTTTAAACACCCGAATTGAAGCGCCGTTTTCATCGTTTGGAGCACCGTTTCAAGGCACGTTTTACATCAATGGACTCGTATCGTCGTTCTAATAAAAAACCCTAAAACATCTGTTTGTAATTTGGAAAAAAGCTTAACTCCGTTAAATTTTTTTAACGGAAGACCATTGTAGGAAAAATAGGGGAAATGTGGGATTGGTGGGGGGGGGGGGGGGGGGGGGGGGAATATACTGAGGTGGGGTTATTAATGGCTAATAAGGTCTAGGTGAGATTATTTCAGGCCAATTTCCTAAAGAAAAATAACCGAACCATGTTTTTAAAAAAAAAAAAAACCTGTTATAAAAATAACTTGTTAGGTTAAAAGCCGGTTTTGCGTGATGAAAATCTATAGATTTATAAAACCAGCTTTTTAACGTAATTAAAAATCAGAAAAAAAGGAAAAGAAAACAAAATATACCAAAATGTATAATAAAAATTTAATAAACTTCGTTTTTGTTTTATTTATATCTATCTATACTTTCTATAAAAGGAGAAATCCCAATTACATAAAAAAGCTAATGTGTCAGCAGGAGAGGCTGTCCAACAAGACATTTCTTATGTCATTATTACATCATAAAGCCTAATATATAAAACCATTTAAAATACATTTAATTTAATTTCAAAACACTGCCTTGTATATTCAAATGTAAAAGGTCTGGCCCACATTCCAAAGGGTAAACCATTGCCCATCTACAAGAAAATAGCAGATGGTTCCTTTGGCAAATGTATACGTTAGCAGATGTTTTGAAATTGTGGGTAATTTGAAATTCAAAATGCATGAGGATATGTATTTTTCAATTAATGCATGTCACTCACCCACTTCTATCAATCATCTTCTTATATAAACTAATTTATATTCTCATTTCACTCTTCATATTTACATTCTCATGTTCTCTTCTTTTGTATTTTCAAACCACATTTCTAATGTATCTCTCCCTCAAATCCCTTCTTCTCAATACTCGACATTTGTTCATAAAGGATAAGAGAAAACTGAAGCTCTCTCTGACCCACTTTCAGAACAAATTTTGGGGATATGTGGTTTGTCTTGATGATGGTAATGTGATATATATGATTATGTTTGATTTTGTTTTTTATTTTTACTAAAGTTTTGTTATCTGAATTATGACTAAATGATGATTGTGAATGATCTAAGCAGATGATGATGATGATTGTTATACGGTTGTTTCCAACATCATTGTTCCAACATCGTTTAAAGTATGTTTTTTTTGCTACTCCAACTTTTGAAATTTTGAATTTTTAATTTTGAAGTGATATACTCTAATTCTCACTTTATATTTCAGTCTAATCACAGTTGTTTGAAATTCATACAATCTGCTGTGGGTTATTATAGGTTTGTATTAAAAGAAGGATAAAGTTAAATTAAACACAAAGAAAGATTATTAAATATACATTTAAAATAATTTTTCTTATGACTAAATGATGATTATATATGACTTTGGGCAGATGATGATGATGTAGAACCCACAGTAGTTCCTACTAAACTGAAACGCCCAACTTTTCTCATTCGACTATTAACATAAAATTCATACAATTTTACAAAATTTTGACATGACCCGTTTGTATTAAGAACTATTCCCCCTGCTTTTAACAACATCAATTTAATTAAGTCCTACGACACCTTTCAAAATAATAAAGTTATAACCATAAAAGGTTCACCATAAACATTTTGTACAAACTACACCAAAAGGTTTAGAAATCCAAACTACTTACTAACATACTAGACACAAGTTTGACATCATATCACAAAATGAAAACTTTGACCCATTCATACTAGACAACTTGAACTGGAAGCGTGTAAAAAGTCGACATTGTGTGTTCGGTCCGAGTGCGCCGCAATCAAGCAAGGGATTTACCTATCATCTATAACAAAAAAAACATTCATTAGTTCTACATGTATATATGCAATAACAAATCTTTTACTCAACTACCATTATTCGACCCATTAACCAATTCATTCCTTTTTGCCATCGACCATACTTCATTTCATTCTTTCTCCTCCTAGCATAAATTTTTTTATGCTATTCAACATATCTTTTAGAAATGTTCAACATATAGTCTACTCAAACCATCCACAATGGTTTAATACATACCCTTGATGTCACACCCCTTTCTAAGGCGGAAGCACGAGGTGTGATCTTGAAAGGTTCTCATTGCATACAAAAGGTAAACATACTACATGCTCGTAAAATAACTCCAAATGCCATTAGCAAAACATGAGTTAAGTGTTTACAACACAAATACAATATTGTCTGACAAGTTTACAACTTTATTTTAAAGATGAACATCGAGGATTAGTCATTATATCACCAGGTGAAGTGGGTTATAACAACCAAATCCTGCAAAAGAGGCATCGGAATCTTGACATAACATATCTAAAACATAAACAACACCCAGGAGCAAGAGTATGACCGCGCGCACATCCACTTTAGTTACCTGAAATACATGTGAGTTTTTGGAAAATCGTCAACATAATGTTGGTGTGAATTCATGCAGTTTTTGTATCGAAGGTTTGTATACTTGTATGAAAACATGGTATGTAATTTGTATAAAACAAGTATTTCTGTAAATGTAAGGAAATCAAGATCGCTAATGGTTTGCAAGGCCATTAACATGTGACACGACATAGGAATCATCCAAACCATAGGCATTTTTAGCTGTCGAATCCACGACTGTCGATTCACGACTAGAGACACAAAAGCACTGCTTGGTACTAGTATCACCAAGAGTGTGGCTGCCTGAAACCCATTAGATCTAACCTTTTGTTCCGCGGTCTTGGTATGTAACTGATTAAGGGTGCTTATGGCACCCTATTCGTGATATGATCTATAGTATCATTCCTTAGTTTTTGTAATAAACATACCATAGCACATGTATTTTCCCCAAGTTTAGAAAACAAGTAAAAGTTTAAAAGTGGGGACATGAACTCACAACTTTGCGTTTCCTGCGCCGTAAACTTCACCGGGTTTGCTTATATAGCGTCGTGACCTATACGTGTTTTATTAACGTTAGTCACTAGACTTGTATCGCACAAGTGTAACAACTGTGCTTGTAATCACTATGAACAGTTCTATTATCAATAAAACAATGTTATTTGATCCCAATGTTTGTTTTGTTATGTTTTACATTTTTCATGTTTTGACTTTTGTTCAATTTCAAACTCTACATCACTTTCTGGAGAGTTATACGCAAACTGGTGCGTAAACGTACTCAGTTTAATGCGACAAATACTCCGGAACATCAACATATACCCAACATACCTTAAATAACCTTTACATAACTTAGAAATAAGTTTTGAAGGCTTTGGTATGGCAAAAACAAGTTAATTCGCTTACAGGGACTAAACTTGACAAACTGCGAAAGTATGACGATTCGTACTGGAACAGACATTCCGGAACATAACCATAAGTTAAACACACCTTAAATATCCTTTACATAGCTTAGAAATAGGCTTTGAGGGGTTCGGTGTGCTAAAATAAACTTTTGGGTCATTCAGGGACTAAAAGTGTCAAAAAGTGCACAAGTTTGCATTTTTGCGCATAACTTACGTTCTGAATACATCCAGACATCCAAAAATTTATGTGAGCATGACTATATTATATTTTAGTGTTCGCCATAAGAAAAATCCATTCGTCGCGTCATTTGGATCGTTTTTCGCGCTTATGCGCATTCCGTCGTAATTAAGCGAACATCGCGTTCGTACGACCAAACGAACCATCACCCGGCATAATTTTTAGCATGTTTCATGTCCACAATGTTTAGGCAACATTTTAGGGCCTTAAAGTTGGCTTTACGGGCCTTAGAAGTGTCGGAAAAGGCCTTAAACACGTGCAGGGACTGAAACTGCCATTTTTGAAAGTTGTGTGCAGATCAGAAGGGCCAGGCGGCCCGCATTGTATTTGGCTGATCCTGAAGCGGGCCGCTTCCCACTATCAGACCATATTAAATGTTTTTAACAGCTGTTTGCAGCTGTTTGATCCTCCTCCACATGTTCTAAGTTGCTTAGTCATTAGATAAGGATCATATTTAGCTTCCATAACCTTTCCACAAGTGTACGGATGTGATCGAATCACGGTTTCCATGAAACGATCTCAACGGTGGACTAAAAACTATAAATACCCCAACACCCCCATTGCTAAAATCACAAGAAATTTGATTTGAGAAACTCTAAGTTGAAACATTTGTTTCATACCTGAGATTTTTGAATCAAGTTTAGCATTCGGGGACCCTTTGTAAGTATTCTTTCGTTCTTTTCCTTATTTTACTGCTTTTCGAGTCAGAAAGTTAAACTTTTTTTGACTTTCAGCGTTGACCAGTAATGGTCAATGCGAAGTTCTTTTGAACTTCGCAACGTGATTGTAATCACGATGGTCATAGTCCCTTGGGACTATGCCTACTGATTTCCACGTTGACTAGGGTCGTAGGGTAAGCGATCTAATAAATCGCTTATACCTCGAACCCGACCCATTTGGTCGATCATTAGGATCCGACCAAACACATTAGGTGACCATAGTAGGTAGGGAATAACCTTCCGAGGTTATACCCTATGGTCACATCGTTTAAATAGTTGTATGATAGGTAGTTTATATGCCTTAGGTAAATTACCAGAATACCCTTTTCATGTATAATTGGTAATTAAGCATATGTAACCTAAACCTTTGTCACATAACTGATTATGTAACATGTTTAGGCATATAACACTTGTCATAGGGCTAGTTAGGCGGTCCGAACGCGTTTCACGCGAACGACGCGTTAAAGTAGCATAAGCTACCTAAACGAGTCGTAATGGGTCGTAAACATTTATGTTAGGTTTCATTTAGTATGTAGGCTTTGTTAAACCAAATGACACGAGTCTCTACACTCGTTTGGTTTACAAACCCTCATGCTACCCGATCTTCCGATTTAGGTCCGGTTTATTAACATAGTTACCTATATTAGGTGCCGTTTGATTCCGAGATCTATAGCATTACTTGGTGGTTATCTTTATACAACTGAGCAATCTCAGGTGAGTACATAGACCCCTCTTTTACTGTTTTCCAAACTGTTTTGGGGTGGAACACATGTGCCTACTTGTTACTTTCATGCTTTCCTATTTTTTTCACATCATATACATGCTATGTTCGTTAGTACATTATAGTACATGATTTCATTACATCTTATGCTACGTGTGCCCATTGTGTGCATTACTTAGTACATTGTTTTACATTACATTTCATGCTAGGTGTGCCCATTGTGTGCATTACTTAGTACATCGTTTTACATTACATTTCATGCTAGGTGTGCCCATTGTGTGCATTACTTAGTACATCGTTTTACATGACATTTCACGCTATGTATGTTCATTTGATTACATACTTAGTGCATCGTTTTCACATGCTTACATTTTGTTATGACATTTGGTTTGTTTAACATGGAACAATACATTCATTAACATTAATTACGCCGTTCGTTAGTAGGTAGTGGTACCATAGGAATTGACAACTCCCGTTCCGGACATCCTGGGTATGGGGATGAAAGGAATGACCGAATTCGATATACAAAATTTAGATAAACCTTTAATATGTTTAAGGGTTTATCGCCACAGTCTCAAGGCTTGGATGTATGCATTATAACAATACCGCATAAATGTTTGTATCAGTATAGCATGCATTTGTTACACAAAACATAACTTTGATTTAAACTATGTTTTACTTCAATACCTTGTTTTTGTGCATTTTACATATGGTTTAGTTGATATATATATTTCACTACCATACATGACATCTTGGTTACACATTACATGATCTACATTGAACATAAACATTTTGACATTGATATACACATTTGGTGGTTTACATTGGACATAGACATTTTGATATGGTTTACACAATAACACTTGACAATTGATTTGTACATGAACAAGTTACATTGGTGGTTGTTTGGGTAAGTGATTTGAGTAACGATACGTGTGTAATATGATACAAACATGGTGGATACGCCGCTGGTACTTCCTATATATAAGTGTTTGTATAGTATTACATAGCGTAACGTTATTTAAATCATTTCAGTTTGATACATATAACATTTTATACAAATAACATACTTTTCATAAGACATTGTTTTACAACCAACTTATCTTATACAAACTCATTTTACATGATTATTCATTTAACCTTACATTTACTTATACATATCAACTGATCTTATCGTTTTCAAATGATTTACAAGACAAAGCAAATTACAAGGTTCATGACTAAACATTTTCTCAAATACAAGTCATGAATCCTATTTTCACAAACCTATGTATCTCACAGGCATTTTTATGCTGACGTACCTATTTTCACATGTGTTTTCAGGAGCTTTTCCGTAGGATGTTGATCATGACACTAGGGCGGACCTGTGCCTTAGAGACTAAAAACGAAGATAGACTTGTTTAATTATGTTATAAACTCTTTTGTTTACTGTTCAAGACAATGTAACAACCTTGTTTGATAAATAAAAATACAACTTTGTATGCTATGGTTATGAAACAATTTATTCTGTTACGACACGCCCCGATGTTTCCGCCGCGGTTTGTTGTTTTACGCGGTCGGGGTGTGACACAAGTACAAGTCACCATCTTTTATGTATGTGTTCTTTGTTGTTAAAAATAATTCATATTTTTAACTATGTCTCTTACTTATATTATTTTCCCAAAAGTAAATATAAGTATCTTGTATCTTTTCACCCGAGTTATATATTTTCGTCCAAAAAGACATTTTAAGTTCGTAACTTGTCCAAGTTACATAATGTTTTAAGAAATATATTTTCATAAATATATGTTCTTGTATTTGTCTAAGCATGTTGTATGTGTATTTTTGTATTTCTACTCCTTAGGAGTATTTAGTGTATTTTCAAGTCCTAATACACTATTACATACAATACATATTACATACACTTAGCATAAAATTTGGTGACCAATAAATATATATATTTTTCCTCAAAAATATACATACTTAATATCACTTTTTATCTTGAAGAAATCATCATATCTTAATTTGAAATTTACACAAAAATTAGGGAAACCTTGGTAAATATTTTTAGGTGAATTTTTAGGGAATAAGTTTCACCAAAACTTATATTTTCTAAGTGTCAAAATTTTATAGAAATTTTGACATAGTTTCCCCTAAAAGTGGAGGTTTCCCATGTTTTCAAAACATGTGTTTATTTTCTTTTAAAATCATCACCAATCATCAATAACACAATCAAGACTTACCATAAGCCAAGATCATGTAAATTACACTACACAATGAGCTTGAAGTTTTTTGTAAAAACTTGTAGTAACTTACCATGTTATTTAGTAGGTTTAGTTACCCTTTAAAACATATTTATTTGTTTCTAAATCACCCTCTTGAAAGATTTAGCCATTTACAACTTGTAAGATGATTTTTCTAAAATTATTTCTTTTGTATTTTTCTTGTTACAAACATGTTTCTAGTCTTGTTTAAACACTAAAAATATGATTAGTTTTCTTAGAAACCATGACTTTGTAAATCTCATAAATAAACTTGGTTTCTTGAGAAAATTATTTTTGTAATCATCTATTTACAAGATTTGTATTTTGTTTAAATCATCTTTACATATGAAAACCAATTTCATCATTCAAGTTCATGAAGACATAAAGCATGATGATCTTGGTCTTTCACAAGATCACCACCTTAACTTACTAGATCATGTGTTTAATCACAAACTAGTAGGTTTCTTATGATGTCTAACATCACTAACACAAATAATCAATCATCAAGAAGCAAATCAACACAAATCAACATGTATTCTTATGTTATTAAGCTTATGTTAAAGTATCATGATCATGTTCTTTAGTGTTCTTTAAGATTAACAATGTTCATCATCTTTTAACCATCAAAATATGAAGTAACAAGGGATCATAAGGGTCTTACTACTAGCACAAGGCTAGGGAAGAACATAAGAGGTTGAAGATGACAAATGGGTTGGATAAAAGCAATCGGGAGAGGTCCTTCAATCTCCAAGACCACCAAGCTTCATTAAACACCTTCTTACACCTTGAGATTAGATTGGATGAACAAGATTGAATGGAGGTGGTGGTGTGGGATGGTGATCTCGGCTGTGAGTGGGTGCAAGGGAGGGAGGAAGAAGGTGTGAAGATGAATGAGCTCCAAGTTCTAACTTATATCCATCTAATTCTCTTATCCAATGTATATTGTGTTTCATATAGTACATACATAATCTTCCACTAAATCTTATAAGATCATAGGAAATCAAGAAGGATCAAGTAAGGATCTTGATGGGGGCCACCCTATAACCATCCACTTTAAAGGGGGGGGGGGGTAAGGTGTAAGTTTGATGGATAGTTAAGTAATCTAATTAGATTTCAAGAGATTTAGTTAGTGTTTATGTGCATGATGTGTTATATAGTGTGTTAGGGTGTTCGGTGATCATAACTAGCTCAGAAACTTTAAAACATTGCTTCTAGTATAATTTTGGTGTTTCGGGTAGTGTCCGGTTGTTCGGTTAGATACCGGTTCGTTAAAGTGTCAAACTATTCCGTTTAGTGATCTTTAAGTACCCTTTTGTGACACTTTTAATTCCCGACACTTAGGAAAGTATTCAGAACCATTTAGTCATATTTTTACATGTTACTAACTTGTTACAATCCTAAATTTTGCTGAAATATGTAAAATTCAGTATTTAAAGTGTGTTTCGGGTGCTTTTTAGTGCATAATTTAGTTCCGGAAAGTCTATATGTTAACCTTTGTATCCATACTTGGGTTTTAATGTATTTTAGACGTTGGACCTACTCTCAGGCCCTAATTTCATTATCCGCCTGCTTTCTGCAGTGTTGCTGACACTGTGTGTCTTACCGGTGAGTTTACTAGTGTTGCAACCCCCGCCCCCTATCTGTCCCAGGAACGGGCGGCCGCGAACTCAGTTTCGGTGGTATCGGTGTTTATTAATTTGGTAGCGGAAATTACATTAGGACCGTTGTTAGGAAATATTTTATCAGAGTAAAACACCACATTTTATAGAAACACACACATTGGGATAAACCCAAGTTTTCATTACAAACTGATTTATAGGGATAAATCCCATTTTGTTGAATTAAAACGCCTTCTTTATTTAGGTAACTTTTATAGCCACTTTTTCAAGCCTTCAGTGCTATCCAGCTGACTTCTAATTGGCTTTCACATTGTGTTACCTGGAACGCGTTTTAAAAACATTTGTCAGTGGGAAATACTGGTGAGTGAATCCCAGTTTGATCAAGAAACATTAATTTAATTTAAACTTAACAGTATTGAGGGCGATTACAATGTTTATATCTACCCAATTACTCATTCAGTACTGTCAATCCTGACTGGTGGGTCATATTACACATTGGCTAACTCTTCGTCCAATGGTAACGTTACTCACATTTTGTATACAAAACCCCAACATACCGGCAGTAATTGTAGAATTACAAAGACTCAATCACTGCTAAATTACATTGTGAAATAGTTAAGGTTTTGTAAAAACTGTTTACAAAAAGGAGATTACTCACATTGCTGTCTTAGATTTTTCGTAAGGGTTTCCTGGTGATAATCTATAATTTACACAAATGCACGTGTGTTAGTATAATAACCCATTTTAACATTAGTAATACCCTCCCCGAGACGGCATTCCAACGACTACGTCGGGCAGAACCACGACAGCCGTTACGGAACCCTAGATCAATCGGGCAGAGTATCTAATACGTATCCAGGGGTTATAATACTTACAACGGAGCAGAAATTCGCTATTTAGGGGGTATTAGACCCTTGTATAATGCCTACTATCAGAAAATTCGAGTGAAAAAGAAAGACATGAGCGACTGAAACTTATATCCCGAGCTCCCATTATATAGGGCCTCATCTCGGTTTTCTCGCGGCCCGCGTCAACTATAGTCAACGCGTAGGTGATCCGGGTCATCAAGTAGGCTCGCCGAGTGTTGGGCCACGTGGCGGCCCAGAGTTCAGCCAGGTTTCACTCTTACACGGCCCGCGTAAGGGTTGGGGTGGGGTTTACGCGGCCTGCCTCAATCCAAAAATCAGAATTTTAATTAAACTTAAGAATATTTAAGGTATTCGGGATCTGTTTTCTCGTATAGGGTGTATTTTAGGACATATTGGGATATTTTAAAATATATCAGGGTGTCGGAAATATTTCGAGGGTGTCGGTTTTCTTGAGGATTGTTATATCCTCCCCACCTTGTTTTAGAGCTCGTCCTCGAGATCTACTGGAATAAGTGAGGATATTTCCTTTGCATTTCTGATTCAAGCTCCCATGTGTACTCAGGTCCTCTTTTGGAGTCCCACTTCACTTTTGTAAGCCCCTAGTTCGTATTTGACAAAAAGTCGCAGCGGAAGTTCATGCCATAAAATTTCTTTCCTTATAAATACATTGACTTACTTAAATCTTCATTTTAACACAACTTTTTCACATGAAGTCATCAATCAAATCATTTACAATTAAAAACATAATATGGGTTTTCGAAATTTCATACACCAACGTTCCCGTACAATCTGTCTTGTGACTCGATCCTCGATCTCTAATCCTTGATGATCCTCATGACTCGTACTACCTGCGCTCACCACATAAAATTCATAACATTAGTACGCATTATAAACATACAAGATTTATTCACGTTTACTTTTCGTTCCGTTAAATCTTTACATCCCAGCTTTCCATCTATTCATACAATCCGTGGTGAGACTTCTTTGCTATTCCTGCGTTACACTTCATTCACCAGGCACGCTAATATTATTGTTAGTACTCAATTTCATTGGATACATGCGTACCTACTTTCATACATACTTATACATATGCATACGTTCACACATAACCAATTTGTTAGTGCATTTATGTCTATCGCCTTCGTCAATCCGAGCCGTAGCAAGAAACAGAAGAAAATGAGTCGTTATGATGTAATATCTAGACACAAGGCAAGGTGGCAATATTGTAATTAATGAGAAATCTCATTAAAAGCCAAGGCCTATAAATAGGAGCTTTAGTATTAGAATTTAGACTTTTGGCTCATTTGTGTTTAGGAGAGCTCTAGATCTAGAGAGAGAATCTAGAGAGAGAAAGTGATTCAAGGAGCTTGTTCTTGTTAGATTTCTAATAGAATCACGTTATATTACGTCTTGTGTGTTAGGTCACGTTCGTGTACTGATTCCGCATGTCATACGTTCGTTTCGCAATTGTTTCGGAGTCAAAACCGGTCCTACAAGTGGTATCAGAGCAGGAGCTCGATTGCACTGATCCAACACACAATTCCGCTCGTGATTTCATCGATTTCAGATCTGAATTTCATCTATTTCTTCATCTTTTTCATTTTTATCACGTTTTTCACTGAAAATCGTCAAATTGAACGGGTTTTTACGGTCCAAAATTCACGATTTTTTGATATGATGTGCGAAAACACTTGATCTATAACCCTACCAAGTTTCAGATCCTAATTCCTAGCCGTTTAGGAGAAATCTGAGTTTTTAGGTGCGATTTCGTGATTAACAGCCTGATTCCGCTCGAACTTACATTGTTTGATTCCGCTCGAGATCTTGATTCCGCTCATAAGTTCCTGATTCCGCTCCAGAATACTTCTGATTCAGCTCCAAAATAGTTCCTGATTTCGCTCCAAATGTTCAAAAGCTGATTTCGCTCCAGAATATTGACTGATTCCGCTCCAAAGTGTTCCACTTGACTGATTCCGCTCCAAAGTTACCAGTTGTTTACTGATTTCGCTCCAGACTGCCATACTTCTGATTCCGCTCCAGACTTGAAAGTCGTGATTTCGCTTGAGCAGACATATCGTGTGTGAAATCATAACTGCGTGTGTCAGTACATGTGATTAAAGTTTTCATCGACCCAATACAGATGAATTGAATTGTGACTTATCGATTGTCGACCACATTTAATTAGAGGGTCCAATTAAAATCAAGTCTTGATATAAGTGTTTGCATGTGAAAGATATTAATGGAATAGTCAGAAATCACGTGTATATAAGGATCTCGGCCCAAGAAACTGATCAGTATATCATGTAAATGTTTGTGAGGCTCATGTGATTTAAACATATAAACAAACGGCTTAATCAGACTCATTTAAATGGATGGGCCAATCGGATTTGTTTGAAAAAAATTAGTTTGTCAGCCCATAATACATGTTTTCGGTCCAATAGAATTTGATATACAATTAAAGGCTGAATGTAATCATTAATATCAATATGTACGACCCAATCAGATGTTATTGAATGTCAGTGCATGAGATATGTCAGTTTGAATAGATTGAAAGTCAAGGTTCATTGCATCAAGGTCATACGGTTCAAAGCAGTTCAATCATATCACTTGAAACAGTTCAGGTCGTATCTTTGTGAATCAGGTCAATTGAGAGTGAACTCAGTTTGCACGTAGTGGGTTTGGTCGTTTGAATTTGATCCGGGTCATAGCAGTCCGCACAGTGTGTCAACATTCAGTCCGCACAGAATATTCACCAGTTCGAGTATTATTTTGTTTCAGTTATTTGGTAGTGTTTAAACTGATAAGTGTTTGTTTGTTTGTGTGATTCAAGGTTATTCAAGAATTGCAAATCATGGCTGAAGAATTTTTCAACACGTTCTACAATGCGTTTACATCAGATACGGTAGAATCATCAGAGGTTACACCCAAAGCTATAACTAAGACGATCAAGGATAACATCAAACATGACAACTTTTATGGAACCTATTCAAAACCTCCAAAGCTGGATAACATTGAAGATTATGTCTGGTGGAAGGAGAGGTTTATCAATTGGGCGAAGGCATATGCACATGAGAGTTGGTTCTGTTTGAAGTTTGGTTATGAGAGCCCAGTAAATGACAAAGGAGAAGAAATTCTGATCAAAGATTAGTCAGAAAATGACAGAAAGAAATTTTCTTATGAACAGAAGATGATTGCTTTGATTCAGCAATCTGTTCGAGATGATATTTTCTCATTATTAGTTCATGATGGGTCATCAAAGTCTGTGTGGAAAGCTTTGAAAGTAAAAGCTAAGGGGGGGGGGGGTAAACAAATTCAGAAAAACAAAATAGCATTATTGAAAAAAGAATTTGATTTGTTTGACAGTTTAAAGGGAGAGACAGTGAGGAAAATGATTGAGAGGTTTTGCCATTTAAAAATTGAACTTGAAAGATTCAAAATTATGAAAACAAGAGAAGAGATAATTGACAAAGTAATTGAAGCGTTACCACGAGCTGATTAGTGGCAAACATTTGTTTTTATCTTGAAAAATGATGCTAAATTTGATACAATTTCTCTTGATGCATTGTTAGAAAAGATTGAGAGTCATGATCTGGAGCTACAAAAGCAAAACAAGATGAGTGGTTCATCTCATCAACAAAATGTTGGCTTGTACTACAAAGGGAGTGTACCTTCGGAGAAAGGTGTTAGTTAACCAAAGACAGCATTCAGTGGTGAGAATATGAAAGAACCACAAACAACTTCATCAAGTTACCATTCTGGATATCTTTCATCTTCAAAATCAAGTTCTGATGAAGCTGAGGAGATTTTGTGCAACATTGCTCTTAAACTGAAGAATTCTCCTGCAATGAGCATCAATGCAGCTAAGCAGCAAATGAGTTTTCTTGCATCTGTTCTGGAGTCGTATGAAGGTCTAGTGGCTGGTAAAATTGGAAACTCTGAATTAACCAAAGAAGACTACGACCAGATTGATCCGAAAGAGATGGAACTCATTGACATTCGCTGGTGTTTGGCAAGTTGCATTCGCAGAGCTCAGAGATATATGGAGATTACAGGGAAACAATCTTTGGGTGGTCCTTCAACGAAACTTGGATTTGACAAATCCAAAGTGACCTGCTTCAGATGCAAGCAAAAGGGTCATTTCAAAAGAGAATGCAGAAATTCTGAAGTTGCTGAAGGAAATGAACGTCCTTTCAACGATGATTATTATCGAAAAGCGATCTACCACCGAAGCAAAGAAGAGCCGAAATTGATTGAAGATAAAACCAAATCAAGAGCTTGTTTTGTAATTCATGATGATGAAGGTTTTGACTGGAGCTCAATTTGTCCAGAAGAAGATCGTTTGGAAAATGTTCGAAAAACAGCTCATGGCAGAGCTGTGACAGAGGAAAGAAAGTTTGTTTTTGTTGCTGAAATTAAAGAAGATGTTAAAGAAGAAAAAGACATTGTTGAAGTCAAAGAGAGAACTCGGGAAGAGATTTTAAAGGAGAAAACTGAGAGAGAAAGATTTATTGTGGGATGCAGGATGCAGAAAATGGAGGAAGAATATGAGAATTCTGTTGCGAACAAACGATGGGATAAAAAGCAAGAATGTTATGTCAACAAACAAGGTGAACCAGTTGTTCCCAGATGTGACATAGTTCATGATGATGTTCTTCTTGTTATTCCTCGATCCGGTGAATACTACTCAAATGTTGCAAAAGACAAAACATATGTAAAAAGGCTGGATAAAATCATCAGGGATGCTATAACAATCAAATTGAGAAAGAGAAATGAAGAAAGAATGAAGAAGAATATTGAGAAGATGGTTGATGATTTGAAGAAGGTTGCTGAGGAGGTAAAGGTTGAAGAAAAAATGAAAGATAGAGTTGAGAAAGTTGAAGAGAAGGTAGTTAAGAAAGAAAAGGCTGTTACTGAAGAACAGCAAGTTGAAGAGGCCAAGAAGGAGAAGGAAAGTTCGATAGAAGTGAAGGTTGAAAGTTCAACAGATGCTGGTGATGAAGTTAGTGTTGAAGAAAAGCAGAATGATGTTGATCAGAAGCAGACAGAGACTGCAACAAACACCGAAGTGCCAATCACTGAGGTAAAATCTGATTCTAACATCTTGACTGAAACTGTTGAGCAGTGCAAGAAATGCATGGAAACATGCAGTGCTTGTACTGAAAAAGACGAAAAGATCAGAACAAGAGATCTTGATTTCACAAAACTTGAAGAAGTTTTCAAAAACAAGTGCAAAGAAATGTTTGAAAATGAAAAGGTTTTAAAAGAAAATAATGAAACGCTTTCAGAAAAATGTAAAAAGTTAGAAAAAGAAAATGAAATTTTGAAAGAAAATGTTTTGAAAAAGACAGAAGAATGTGATAAAAAAGAGAATGTTTTTCAGGAAATGAAAAAGGAATATGATTCAATAAAATTGGCTTATCACATTACAAAAGAATCATATGAAAAAGTAAAAAGTGAAATGAAACTTGTTCAATCAAGATTGAAATATTGTTCTGAAACAACTAATGAGTATAAAAGAATGTACGAAATAAAGCAACAAGTTGTTAATTCTTACATTGAATATGTTGCTAAGCTAAATCGTCAGATTGCTGATTTAGAACAGGATAATAACAAGTTAAAAAGTTATCACGCGTCGTCATATGTTCTTGAACGTATTTTCAACATAAAACCGGATGGAAAAGATTCTGAGCATAACACGAAAGGCATTGGTTCAGAGTTTCATCAAGTTCCACCACCGGAAAAGTTTGTGTTTTATGATGAGGAAAAGGTCGAAAAAGCTTTCAACATGGTTGATCAATTGCCAGAAAACATTGACATAACCTATTCCAAATCTGATGATTCTCATGATTCAGAGGTGGTAGGTAAAGTCGTTGAAAGTGTGTTGAAAGAAGAGTCGGTTGATACAGGTAAATCTGAATCACAGGATGAAGATGAAGGAAATCTTCATGATAGTTATCTGAAAAACACAAAATCCGAGCAAAATTTGAATGATGATTCAAAAGGATTGGTTTATACCATGATTGGATCGGAAAAATTGTTCTTAGATGTTGTATTCCCGATTCAGAATGTGATTTCAGAAAAGGTTGATAAAGTTTTCAAAATGGTTGAGATTGAGAAGTCTGAGATTTCAAAGTTTGCTGGTAAGAGTTATAGAGGTTCGTATAACAAACCTGGTTACAAGAAGAATAACATGAAGGCTGGGTTGGGTTATAAGAAGAAACAAAGTTGGAAAAGAAATGAAACTCCGAATTTAAAGACAAAAATGAGTTTTGTTCAAGGAAAAAGTTTTGAAGAAGAGGAAAAACTCAAATTTAGACAACAGTCTATTGAAGAGTTTTTAGCTCAAAAGAAAAAGCAACAACCACAGGTCAAAGATGTTTCCATGAGAACATGTTTTAAATGTGATCAAAAAGGACATCTTGCTCGCAAGTGTCCAAATCTGAAACCTGCGGATGTTGACATAAAGAAGATTGATGCTGAGAAACAAAAATCTGAGAATGTGAGACAAAGGTCAACTAGATTTGACTCAAAACAAACTTGGAGGTACAACACAAACAGGTTTGCTTCGACTCAAAACTGGAAATCAAACCCGAACAGGTTCGATTCTAGCCAGACCTGGAATTTTCACACACCCAGAATCAGAACAACTCAAAGCTGGAAAACAACTGTTGATATGACAAAACCACAAGAGTTTTGGAAACCAAAAGTTGTTCAAAAACAGAATGTTCAAAAAGAGTCTCATTTTTACAAAAGAGGTACTCCAAAAGGTCAAACTTGGAGTGTTAAGAAACAAGTCACTTTGGTAAAAGATGAAAAAGATGAAATTAAAGTTGAAAAAGTCTTTGATGAGAAAGATTTTCCGAAGTTAAATGATGGATATTGTGTTGAAATGCCTAAGGTCCAACATACCTGGGCTAAATTGTTCAAGTAATTGAATTAGTTGAATGTGCAGGTGCTCAAGAAAAATGGAAGTTGGAGCAGCCTGGCACAACGAGGAAAAGAGGCTGCTGGACCCTGTGTTGGTTGAAACTGGGAGTTTATTTGTTTTTCTGTAAATCAATACACAATATTTTCAAAAATCCTAAAAATTTGAAAAAATTAAAAACCAAAAATATGTTTGTTTTTAATTTTTGTCAAAAATAGAAAATTAAAAACAAATTATGTGTTGATTGAATATGTCGAAACCCTCACGACGGAACAAACATGATTACTTTCACAAGATTGAAAAACGGTTTTCAAACTGTCGAAAATCAATGGGTTGTAAATCATGGGGGTAATTGTTGGTACTTTATATTAGTTTTTCTGCAAAACAGAGCATAGTTAGCAGAAAATGGATGGCGAGACAAAGCTATCAGTGTTGGTTGTCAAATTTTCTTTAAATGGTTTTGCATTTTAGGGGGAGAAAAATTGTCAGAAAAATACAAAAAACATTAGAAAATTTGAAAAAGCCAAAAACATGATAAAAAGAGGAAATGATAGTACATCAGTAGACAGTTACAGTATGCTAAAGAAATGTAATGATTAAATAGCGTTAAACAGTCTCACTGATGATATGCCGATAGGTTTTTATACATTTAGTAAACTTTTTCGGGATATAAACCTAAATTCAAACTTGCTTATTTTGTGGGGAACACTACTTGGATATATAGGTAACCCCTGAAATCTCGTTTGAAAGGTCCCTCTTTCTGAGATACTAGGTCTTTATACTCAGTGATATCTGGGGTATTATCCCGGGACTTCTGATTTTGCGGAAGCAATGGCCTAGTCTCCGCATAATACTTTCTGCATTGCTTAAGACATAGCACAACCCTTAGCAAATTGATGAAACAATAAAATTGATAGTCATTGTTGTTGTAATACAAAAGATCATCTAAAGGGGACACACCAAAAGTCGAGCCGTCATCTCTCTGCTGAACGGAAGTTCTGACATGAGCTCTCACGGTTTTGTACTATAATTTATTCCCCTTACATATATAATCTAGGTATACTTACCTGTAAGACTGAATATTGGGATCTGGATACGGGAGTATATTCAAGAGGTGGGACACATGAATGAGTTTAAGTTCTTAAAACACCTAATTCGTATCCTGAATCAGTTGAACTTTGTGTGAAAATTTAAGTGGACAAGTATATCGACAATCTAAGTGAATTGTTTAATTCTTAATGTGTAACTAAGCTCAATGGTACTTGTGACTTGTCAGAAACTGATATGATCCTCTGATGCAAACTCAAACAAAAATATGGTCTGTAAATATGTTTGTATATATTTCTTTACTGCTTTATATTTTCAGAAAAATACAAAAAGATTTTTGATTCTGCTTTATTTTCGACAACCGATGTCTGAGATACTGAGTGTTAAAATCTAAGTAAGCTGATTGTGTTTCTGAAAATAAAACAAGTTCATTAATTTGAAATTTGAATTAAAAATAAAAAACAGTTTGTGATATCTCCAAGGTCATTAGTTTGAACTTGGATGATTAACTGTGAGGGATTTGGATTCTTAGATTGTTAAAATTTGTTGAAAAGAGTCAGTTTTCGATGTTGGATTCTTAAATACTGCCAAATCTATGAAGATTGTTGATAGGAGGAGTGTTTTAGAAAGCTGAATAGAACCAGATTACGATGTCTGGAAAATTGAATGTTCAAAATGGTTGTACTTATAAATGTATGAGAATTGCAGATGTTGTACCAGACTACGATCCCGAAAGCCGAGTCTAAGGGGGAGTCTGAAGACGAGCTCAACGCAAAAGGAAGCGTGGATTCAAGGAGCCATGTAACTATCCTAAAGGAGCTTGTATACGGAAAGCAAGGTGTCGATCCCAAAGCACGGAAGCTTGACGAAAGGGGGAGCCTGATGAAGAAAAGAGTTTACAAAAAGGAGAAGCTGAAGCTGAAGACAGATCCACCGGGATTCTGTTCAAGAAGATTCAAAGAGAGAGAGAAAGAGAAGACACTACGAGTTTGACTCAATGATCGAGATTGACTGCGGGAATATCCAAGGGGGAGTCTGTTAGTGCATTTATGTCTATCACCTTCGTCAATCCGAGTCGTAGCAAGAAACAGAAGAAAACGAGTCGTTATGATGTAATATCTAGACAAAAGGCAAGGTGGCAATATTTTAATTAATGAGAAATCCCATTAAAAGCCAAGGCCTATAAATAGGAGCTTTAGTATTAGAATTTAGACTTTTGGCTCATTTGTGTTTAGGAGAGCTCTAGATCTAGAGAGAGAATCTAGAGAGAGAAAGTGATTCAAGGTGCTTTTTCTTGTTAGATTTCTAATAGAATCACGTTTATATTACGTCTTGTGTGTTAGGTCATGTTCGTGTACGGATTCCGCACGTCATACGTTCGTTTCGCAATCGTTTCGGAGACAAAACTGGTCCTACACAATTACATATGTACATAGGTTCATACATACCTACCTACATACATATAAAACATACATACTCATAAAACGTAAGTTAAATTAGTCATACGTAGCTTAAAACGCATTTAAACGAGTTCCCAAGACAAAACGAGACCAATAAACAACTTTGGCCAAATTATGCACCCGTCGCGTCGTGCGACGGCCACATGGTAACAATCGGCGCCACTAGGCGCTGATTTTAGCGCACCACAGAAGGAAAATAACAATTGGCGCACTAGGCATTGTTTTTGGCGCACTGGGCGCTGAATTCCAGGCCTGACTCGCGAATTTCATATTTTTCTCCTAAATGTTCATAACTTACTCAATTTTGATCCGATTTACACGATTCTTTTTCCTACGTGATCGTAATTTGATCCTCCATAACATGGGGTAAAAATCCCATATTTGGACTACCAAAGTTTGGGACTTTTAGCCTTCGGCTTGATGCCCTTTTTACCAAATTTTGACCCGTTCATGCATTTATCAACATAACTCATTTGTTTGACCATAACTTCTTATGAACCTAATAATATTAATGACGTCTATCATAAAAGACTAAATTCTTGGATGTCTTGCATCCTCTTAACCCATTTTTGCTCAAAAGCTTATTTTGACCCGTTAAAGGTTTATTCTGCATTTTAAGGTCCTTGGCTTACGAAAATCATATTTCTCGCTTTCCTACTTTTTCAAAACATTCACTTAATCAAATAGCTTATTTCTAATCAACTTTTAAGACCATTTGCCCGATTTACCCATCAATGGCATTTTTGTCAACTTTGTTCCATCCTTTACTACAAAGGACTTCCTTTAACATTTGACTAATCACACGACTTAACTATAACTCAAATCGTACAAACCTGGCTCAGATCAAAGCTATGACCCGTTTTAATATTTCGTGCACTAAATGGCTAGTTTAATAGCAACATAATTCCTTTCGCTATTCATCATGTGAATGCATAATACTTGACAAAACAATTCATTAGTCAATATCGCCAAATGGTGATATCTTCACCATTTGACCCGTTAAGTCTAAATGTCCATTTTATCCTTGTGGGACTTCAGTTAGTCATTATCCCATTCATGTAACTTATTCCTTCGTTAACTCGTAACCAAAATCAACATAATACCCTTTTTACCCTTTTCGACCATCAACTTAGTTTCTTAACATAATCACATGTTCCGACCCATACCAAAACTTGTCGGAACATCATAATTCACATATTTAGTTACCATGTTCGTAATCTATACAATGAATAGATATTCTACAAAAAGGGGTGTAAGCTTTACTTACATAACATCCGAATATGCTTCCCGTGCGCATTAGTCCCGTTTGACCCGCTTCCTTCCCAAGCTTCCATGTCGCTTATTAAGCATCAACTATCATATATCATTCTCAAGATAGTTAGCTTATTCATAATTCATCAAATCCTTTTTATCACACGGATCTTATATTAAGTTTATCATTTAACCTTAAAACATGCTAATCCATCATTTCTTATCCAATTTCTTTAAACATACTTACTCATATATGATTTTCAACATTATTAACATAAGCATATCATTACTTCTATCATATCATCAAAAACCCACTTCATAACTACTTTGTTAATCACTTACAAGTGATCTAATATTAAGTTCTTCATAATTTCATCATACTTTTGATGTGTGTACTACCTCCTAAGCATAGTGTACAACTAATTCATGCATATCCTTCTAATCTCATTCATAATTCAACAAATTCCTCCTTCTAATCAACATAAATCATTCATGCATAAACATCAAACATAGTAGTATCACATTTCTTTCAATTCCTCTAACAAGAATCCATCATACAAATCAAAATACATCAATATTAAGCAAGAATTGGACATGGGTGACCATTCAAGTCGTTATCATCACCATAATCAACGGGTTTCATCTCTAGACATCAAATTAGCCCAAACCGTACACACCCCATGTTCTATATGACAATTCTAACACAAACTCATTCTCAATTTCATACAAATTCGCAACTTACATCATAAACCACTTCGTGAAAGATCACCAATCTAATCTTTAAGACATACCTTATGATCCCCATGAGAAGGTGATCACTAATCCATGCTCGGTTATGAATTTCAGCTTCATCTTGCCTTTTGATTTGATGAAATGGATGGAAACTAGGGTTTTGAGCTCATGGAGCTCCTGATCGATTTCTAGAACACACGAATGTGTGTGTTTGTGTGTGTTAACTTTCATAAATAAAACCCATCTTTCCATCCTAACCTTTTTGGTCCCTCAAGTTTCGTTTTGATTGCATACGGGACTAAAAACTCATCATCTTATTACTTATATACATAACACCACTAGGCTAATTTATTCCTAGTTATTTTGTTTATGGGTTCACTTTTACTACTAACGGTACTTTACCCATTCCTTTATCTTAACCGGGTTCTAAATTACCAAACCCGTTTTTGGGGTGTTACAAGTCTACCCCTATAAATAAGGTTTCGTCCCCGAAACCTTTCTCATTTCCATTTACACATACACATCTATGTTTGACTTCATAGTCACATCATAATTATAGTAATCATCCTATCTCATTTCATAATTATTCATACAATTGACTTCTTCTTAACAAGTCTATACTTTCCATGGCATACCTTCACATAACATTCTCATTTCCTCGACCCGTTAGTAACAGGTCATTATACATATTTATTTAAACTTATAATAACGCTTACCTTCATATGATCAGTTTATAACAGATTTAATACTTTCATCTCACCCTTTAAGATCTCATTCTATACATATATTACATAACATTTAATTACTGTTTCGTTATCGCAACGAAGTTACTAGTTCATAGTCATGCCTTCGTGCTTAACCCCAAAGTTAACATCATTCTTTGTTTTCTATAGTTATTTGTACCATACATACCCTTACGTTACCTTCAACTCACCTTATTCATTCTACGTTACTATTCCTCTCATTTCGTGCATTACTTAATTTGCATAAGTATACGTATCATGCAAATTCATCATACGAGAGTTTAACCCATACTCGTATCTTTCACTCAAAACCTTTAAGATTCACTTCTTAATGACATAGTTTTCATTCTTATGTCAACTATTAGAAATCAAACATTCCATACTATACCATACCCATTCCATCATTCATCTCGTAGGTCGTTTTCAATTTACTAATTCATATCTATCCGGCATGAGTTAAAACATTTTACTTACTTTTATATCATTTCGTGCTTCTGCGATCCGTAAACCAGATCGATCAGCTCCTTCGCGTGTACTGACCGTACCAGGCCAGCTTTCATTCATCCTTGTACTGAGCTTTCACTCGTGCACATTCGTTCACCAATTCGATTGGTTTCATCACATTGAGAGTTCTACCATTAATATCTACAAAATCAGCGGTTAGCACTTTTCATTCAAACATTCATTATACTAGGTGATTACTCACCTATAATTCTTTTACAATTTCCTACGTACGTGCTATAAGACATTCCACATTTCATTCCTTACATGCAAGTCTTTTATTCTGGTTACTTATTTTATCGACCTTTGCAGTTTGACTTTTCAAGGTCAAACCGACATTTCTTACTTATCGTAGATGTATTGAGGTACACATTCGTACTTCTTTCCCTTCATGCTTATTTGCAAAGACATTCATTACATCATTTCGGTATTCTTAACCAAACTCACCCTTCTCATTTATACTTAAATTATTGTCCAGGTCGTAGCCCGTCATTTATTATGACTCCGAAGGGTCAATTACTAACACATTTAACACATAACTTGTTCGAAACTTCTTCTTCCTTTCATTTTAAAATTTAGGTTTGCGTGCCAATTACGATCATTCTTTCATTCAGTTACTTTACGTTTACTCATATGACTCGTTTGACGCGACCAAGGTCAAACTATCGGCATATTCTGATATGGGCTAATTTCATCCTTTTTATATTTTTAAATCCGTCCAGTGGTTCCAAACGTACCATTCATACCTTTTCTTCCTTCTATGATTTGAATCCATCTAACGGATTTCAAACATATCATTCACATCTTTCATTCCTTACATGTTTTGAATCCATCTCGCGGATTCAGACATATCATTTCTACATTTCATTTCCTTGAATCTGTTTTACGGATTCAAACATTCCATTCATGCCTTTCATTTCTTGAATCCGTCTCGCGGATTTAAACAGGTCATTCATACTTCATTACTTTCATGCTTCGAATCCGTCTCGCGGATTCTAACATATCATTCATACTTTCATTCCTGAAAGTCTTACGTTTCTCTTTACCCTCACGTCCACCTACTACCTAATTCTAACGGACATACCTGTAACAATTATCACGGTCTCACGAACGTCATATGTTTCTTGTGTACTGGCCAGGTACACAATCCACATACTAGTTTCGTGTCTTCGTGTAATCGCCACCTTATGTCCGAAGAATTAAGTTTCGGCACATGTATCATTTTCAGAACTTCATTGCTATATCACTATTATATTTCATTTAAAATTTTCTTTCACTCGCTTAATTATACCACTTCATACGCCCACACGTTAAATTTACGTACCTGGGGTCCATTTGTCTTATAACTTGCCTTGATGCCGGTTCTAGACCGCATTCACGGATCATCTTTTCCAAGCAGTTATGCTTACCTTTAGATCTTGATCGAGTCGTGGATTGTACGGGTTCCTTATCACAAGAGCACACAGGTTTGAGTTCAAGTACCTATCCTCTCGTACTTGATTCTCTCAAACCAGGGCTCTGATACCAACTTGTAAGCCCCTAGTTCGTATTTGACAAAAAGTTGCAACGGAAGTTCATGCCATAAAATTTCTTTCCTTATAAATACCTTGACTTACTTAAATCTTCAACTTAACACAACTTTTTTCACATGAAGTCATCAATCGAATCATTTACAATTAAAAACATAATATGGGTTTTCTAAATTTCATACACCAACGTTCCTGTACAATCTGTCTTGTGACTCGATCCTCGATCTCTAATCCTTGATGACCCTCATGACTCGTACTACCTGCGCTCACCACATAAAATTCATAACATTAGTACGCATTATAAACATACAAGATTTATTCACGTTTACTTTTCGTTCCGTTAACTCTTTACATCCCAGCTTTCCATCTATTCATACAATCCGTGGTGAGACTTCTTTGCTATTCATGCGTTGCACTTCATTCACCAGGCATGCTAATATTATCGTTAGTACTCAATTTCATTGGATACATGCGTACCTACTTTCATACATACTTATACATATTCATACTTTCACACATAACCAATTACATACGTACATAGGTTCATACATACCTACCTACATACATATAAACATACATACTCATAAAACGTAAGTAAATTAGTCATACGTAGCATAAAACGCATTTAAACGAGTTCCCAAGACAAAACGAGACCAATAAACAACTTTGGCCAAATTATGCACCCGTCGCGTTGCGCGACGGCCACATGGTAACAATCGGCGCCACTAGGCGCTGATTTCAGCGCACCACAGAAGGAAAATAACAATTGGCGCACTAGGCGTTGTTTTTGGCGCACAGGGCACTGAATTCCAGGTCTGACTCGCGAATTTCATATTTTTCGCCTAAACGTTCATACCTTACTCAATTTTGATCCGATTTACACGATTCTTTTTCCTACGTGATCGTAATTTGATCCTCCATAACATGGGGTAAAAATCCCATATTTGGACTACCAAAATTTGGGACTTTTAGCCTTTGGCTTGATGCCCTTTTTACCAAATTTTGACCCGTTCATGCATTTATCAACATAACTCGTTTGTTTGACCTAACTTCTTATGAACCTAATAATATCAATGACGTCTATCATAAAAGACTAAATTCTTGGATGTCTTGCATCCTCTTAACCCATTTTCGCTCAAAAGCTTATTTTGACCCGTTAAAGGTTTATTCTGCATTTTAAGGTCCTTGGCTTACGAAAATCATATTTCTCGCTTTCCTACTTTTTTCAAAACATTCACTTAATCAAATTGCTTGTTTCTAATCAACTTTTAAGACCGTTTGCCCGATTTACCCATCAAGGGTGTTTTTGTCAGCTTTGTCCATCCTTTACTACAAAGGACTTCCTTTAACATTTGACTAATCGCACGACTTAACTATAACTCAAATCGTACATACCTGGCTCGGATCAAAGCTATGACCCGTTTAACATTTCATGCACTAAATGGCTAGTTAATAGCAACATAATTCCTTTCGCTATTCATCCTGTGAATGCATAATACTTGACAAAACAATTCATTAGTCAATATCGCCAAATGGTGATATCTTCACCATTTGACCCGTTAAGTCTAAATGTCCATTTTATCCTTGTGGGACTTTAGTTAGTCATTATCCCATTCATGTAACTTATTCCTTCGTTAACTCGTAATCAAAATCACCATAATACCCTTTTTACCCTTTTCGACCATCAACTTAGTTTCTTAACATAGTCACATGTTCCGACCCATACCAAAACCTGTCGGAACATCATAATTCACATATTTAGTTACCATGTTCGTAATCTACACAATGAATAGATATTCTACAAAAAGGGGTGTAAGCTTTACTTACATAACATCCGAATATGCTTCCCGTGCGCATTAGTCCTGTTTGACCCGCTTCCTTCCCAAGCTTCCATGTCGCTTATTAAGCATCAACTATCATATATCATTCTCAAGATAGTTAGCTTATTCATCATTCATCAAATCCTTTTTATCACACGGATCTTATGTTAAGTTATCATTTAACCTTAAAACATGCTAATCCATCATTTCTTATCCAATTTCTTTAAACATACTTACACATATATGATTTTCAACATTATTAACATAAGCATATCATTACTTCTATCATATCATCAAAAACCCACTTCATAACTACTTTGTTAATCACTTACAAGTGATCTAATATTAAGTTCTTCATAATTTCATCATACTTTTGATGTGTGTACTACCTCCTAAGCATAGTGTACAACTAATTCATGCATATCCTTCTAATCTCATTCATAATTCAACAAATTCCTCCTTCTAATCAACATAAATCATTCATGCATAAACATCAAACATACTAGTATCACATTTCTTTCAATTCCTCTAACAAGAATCCATCATACAAATCAAAATACATCAATATTAAGCAAGAATTGGACATGGGTAACCACTCAAGTCGTTATCATTACCATAATCAACGGGTTTCATCTTTAGACATCAAATTAGCCCAAACCGTACATACCCCATGTTCTATATGACAATTCTAACACATACTCATTCTCAATTTCATACAAATTCGCAACTTACATCATAACCCACTCCGTGAAAGATCACCAATCTAATCTTTAAGACATACCTTATGATCCCCATGAGAAGGTGATCACTAATCCATGCTCGGTTATGAATTTAAGCTTCATCTTGCCTTTTGATTTGATGAAATGGATGGAAACTAGGGTTTTGAGCTCATGGAGCTCCTGATCGATTTCTAGAACACACGAATGTGTGTGTTTGTGTGTGTTAACTTTCATAAATAAAACCCATCTTTCCATCCTAACCTTTTTGGTCCCTCAAGTTTCGTTTTGATTGCATACGGGACTAAAAACTCATCATCTTATTACTTATATACATAACACCACTAAGCTAATTTATTCCTAGTTATTTTGTTTATGGGTTCACTTTTACTACTAACGGTACTTTACCCATTCCTTTATCTTAACCGGGTTCTAAATTACCAAACCCGTTTTTGGGGTTTTACAACTTTGACCAGAACCAATCTTTTATGCTTGAGGTTCTTGACTTTCCTGTCTTCAATCTGTAGAGGCCTTTCTACAAACTTGAGTTGTTCATTTACCTCTATGTCCTTTAGAGGCATTATTAGTGATTTGTCAGCTAGACACTTCTTGAGATTAGATACATGAAATACTTCATGTATTCCTGCCATTTCCTCTAGCAGTTGTAGCTGATAGGCTACAGGTCCTATTCTTCTAATAATCTTAAAAGGTCCAACATACCTGGGGCTTAGCTTTCCTTGTTTGATAAATCTTACCACTCCTTTCCAAGGAGAGACTTTTAACAATACTTTATCTCCTACTTGAAATTCTAAGGGTTTTCTTCGGTTATCAGCATAGCTCTTTTGTCGATCACGTGCTGCTTTCAGTCGTTCCTTGACTTGAATATTCTTGTCAGTTGTTTCCTGCACTATCTCAGGTCCATATAGTTGCTTCTCCCCAATTTCTGCCCAACAGACTGGGGTTTGGCACTTTCGTCCATAAAGTGCTTCGAATGGTGCAGCATTGATACTAGTGTGATAACTATTATTATAAGAAAATTCTATTAAAGGTAGGTGATCGTCCCAATTACCTCCAAAATCAATTACACAAGCTCTAAGCATATCTTCCATCGTCTGAATTGTCCTTTCGCTTTGTCCGTCCGTTTGAGGATGATAAGTTGTGCTTAGTTTTAACTTGGTTCCCATTGCTTTTTGGAAACTTGTCCAAAAATGAGAGGTAAAACGGCTATCCCTATCAGAAACAATTGATAATGGTATTCCATGTAATAAAACTATTTCATTTACATATAATTTAGCTAACTGTTCCATACTGAAAGTTTCCTTCATTGGTAAGAAATGAGCTGACTTGGTTAGTCTGTCTACAATCACCCAGATTGTATCATTACCTTTTCTTGTTTTGGGTAATTTAGTAACAAAATCCATTGTTATCAATTCCCATTTCCACACTGGCATTTCTAATTTTTGCAACAAACCTGAGGGTTTCTGATGTTCAGCTTTAACTTGTGAACAAGTTAAACATTTAGAAACATAGGTTGCTATGTCCTTTTTCATTCTTATCCACCATAAATTCTTTCTTAAATCCTGGTACATTTTATCATTTCCTGAGTGCATCGTATATTTGGACTTATGGGCTTCTTGTAATATATGATGTCGTAGGTTTCCTAATTTAGGTATCCACATTCTCTTTGTATGGAATCTCCAAATTCCATTTGTTCCTTGTTCTAATTCCTTTAGCATACCCTTTAATTTTTCAGTACCCTCCTTGATTACTGATTCTTGTGCTTCTCTTATCTGATCATTTAAATCTACTTGTAGATTTAATTTAAGAGAACGTACCCTTTTTGGCTTTTCATGATACTTTCGGCTTAAAGCAGCGGCCACTACATTTGCTTTTCCTTCATGATACTGGATATCACAATCATAATCACTAAGCATCTCCATCCAACGTCTTTGCCTCATATTCAACTCTTTTTGCCCGAAAACATACCTTAAACTCTTTTGATCAGTGAATATGGTAAACTTACTACCATAAAGGTAATGTCTCTAAATCTTAAGGGCAAAAATTATAGCTCCTAACTCTAAATCATGGGTTGAATAATTTTCTTCATGATTCTTAAGTTGTCTGGACGCATAAGCTATAACCTTTTGACGTTGCATCAACACACATCCATAACCTAACTTAGAAGCGTCACAATAGATTACAAAATCTTCAGTTCCTTCTGGTAACGCTAGTATGGGTGTATGGGTTAATCTTTGCTTAAAAATTCTAAATGCTTCTTCTTGTTTTGGTCCCCATTCAAACTTAATGGATTTACAGGTTAACTTAGTTAAAGGAATGGCTATTCTAGAAAAATCTTGAATAAATCTTCTATAATAACTGGCCAAACCTAAGAAACTTCTAACTTCAGTTGGTGACTCAGAGGTTTTCCATTTAGTAATCGCCTCGATCTTTGTTGGATCCACATGAATTCCTTCATGATCAACTAAGTGTCCAAGAAACTGTACCTGCTCTAACCAAAATTCGCACTTTGAAAATTTGGCGTAAAGCTTTTCCTTTTGTAATAGACTTAAAAGTGCGTGCAAATGCTTTGCATGATCTTCTTTACTCTTAGAGTAAATTAGAATATCATCAATAAAAACAATTATGAATTTATCCAAATATGGCTTACATATTCGGTTCATCATGTCCATAAATGCGGCTGGGGCATTGGTTAAACCAAATGGCATGACAGTAAATTCATAATGACCATACCTTGTTCTGAATGCGGTTTTAGGAATGTCCTCTTCCTGTACCTTTAATTGATGATATCCTGACCTTAAATCGATTTTAGAGAAAAATCGAGCTCCTTGCAATTGGTCGAACAGATCACCGATTCTCGGTAATGGATACCGATTCTTAATCGTAACCTTGTTTAATTCACGGTAGTCAATGCACATACACATTGATCCGTCCTTCTTTTTAACGAATAAAATCGGTGCTCCCCATGGCGATGAGCTTGGCTGTATAAATTCTTTTTCCAACAATTCTTCTAATTGTTTCTTCAGTTCTTGCATTTCTGCTGGTGCCAACCGGTAAGGTGCTTTAGCAATTGGAGCTGTTCTTGGTAGTAGATGAATTCTGAATTCAACTTCTCTGTCCGGCGGTAGTCCTGGTAATTCTTCTGGAAATACATCTGAAAACTGAGACACTACTGGAATATCTTTTAATTCCTTTCCTTTAGTGTTAGTGATTATAGAAATCAAATACACTATAGATCCTTTTTCTTATATAACTTGCAGTTTTCATTACAGAGATGAATTTCGTGGATCTAGATGGCTTATCTCCTTTAATTGTGATATTTTCACCTTTTGGTGAATTTACTTGGTGTAACATCTGTGCTTGTAATCATTGTGAACAGTTCAGTTATCAATAAAACAATGTTATTTGATCCCAATGTTTGTTTGGTTATGTTTGACATTTTTCATGTTTTGACTTTTATTCAATTTCAAACTCTATATCACTTTCTGGAGAGTTATACGCAAACTGGTGCTTAAACGTAATCAGTTTAATGCAATAAATACTCCGGAACATCAACATATACTTAACATACCTTAAATAACCTTTACATAACTTAGAAATAAGTTTTGAAGGCTTTGGTATGACAAAAACAGGTTAATTCACTTACAGGGACTAAATTTGACAAACTGGGAAGGTATGCCAATTTGAACTGTAACAGACATTCTGGAAGATGACCATGAGTTAAACATACCATAAATATCCTTTAAATAGCTTAGAAATAGGCTTTGAGGGGTTCGGTGTGCTAAAATAAACTTTTGGGTCATTCAGGGACTAAAAGCGTCAAAAAGTGCATAAGTTTGCATTTTCACGCATAACTTACGTTCTGAATACATCCGGACATCCAAAAATTTATGTAAGCATTAAAAGTTTTTATTTTAGTGTTTGGCATGAGAAAAATCCATTCGTCGCGCAATTTAGATCGTTTTTCGCGCTTATGCGCATTCCGTCGTAATTAACCGAACATCGCGATCATACTACCAAACGAACCAACATCCGGCATATTTTTGAGCATGTTTCATGTCTACAATGTTTAGGCATCATTTTAGGGCCTTAACGTTGGCTTAACGGGCCTTAAACGTGTCGGAAATGGCTTTAATGCATAACAGGGACCAAAACTGTCATTTCAGCAAACTTGATGGCTTACGGACCGTAAGCCCTCAACCTTACGGTCCGTAAGGGACTCCCAGCACATCAGAAACTTCTAAACAGCTGTTGACAGCTGTTAAGCACTCCCTAACCCTTTTGCACTTGCCTCTTCCTGATAATGGGGGGCCAATTTGAGTTACCTTAGGGTTGCAACAAGTGTAGGGACAAGATCAAAGCACGGTATTCGAGGAACGATCCTAATGAAGGTCCATATCCTATAAATACCCCTTTGATTCACTTGCAAAACCCACTTGAATTCTGAGTTTTTCTCTAAGTGGTTGTGCTTATACACTTCCTACCTGAGATTACTTGGAAGATCAAACTTGCGGGGACCCTTTGTAAGTGTTCTTTCGTTCTTTTCATTCGTTTTAGCGTTAAAGTCAAACTTTGTTTGACTTTCTTCATTGACCAGTTTATGGTCAATGCAAATTTCGTTTGAACTTCATAACGTGAGCGTAATCACGATGGTTATAGTCTTTAGTGACTATACCTACTGATTACCACGTTATCTAGGCTCAGTGACGAGTCGTAGTTTCGGCCAAAATGCCTGTTATTGCGTATTTTGTAACCAAACTACTTATAGATATCAAAACCGTTTGTTTTGATACCAAACTTGTTTTCTAACTTAGGTAAGCATGTTTTAACATGCTTAGCTCGTCACTTTTAGTTTTGTGCTTGTCTAGGGTCGTAAAGGTAAGCGATCTAAACAATCGCTTATACTTTCGAACCCGACCCGTTTGGTCGATCATTAGGATCCGACCAAACACATTAGGTGACCATAGTATATAGGGAATAACCTCCCGAGGTTATACCTTATGGTCACGACGTTTAGTTAGTTGTATGATAGGTAGTTTATATGCCTTAGGTAAATTAACAAAATGCCCTTTTTACGCCAAAATTCATTTTAAGCATATGTAACATAACTTTTGGTATCTAAACTGATTTGGTAACAATATTAGACATGTTAAGGCATATTTTACTTATCATAGGACTAGTTAGGCATTCCGAACGCGTTTCACGCGAGCGACGTGTTAAAGTAGCATAAGCTACCTAAACGGGTCGTAATGGGTCGTAAGCACTTAGGCTAGATTTCATTTTAGTATGTGGGCTTTGTTAAACCACATTACACGAGTCTCCATACTTGTTTGGTTTACGAACCCTCATTCTATCCAATCCTCCGATTTAGGTCCGGTATATTAACATAGTTACCTATATTAGGTGCCGTTTGATTTCCGTGATCTCTAGCATTGTTTGGTTGTTACTCAAGGACTACTAAGCAATCTCAAGTGAGTACATAGACCCCTCTTTAACTGTTTTCCAAACTGTTTTGGGGTGGAACACATGTGCCTACTTGTTACTTTCATGCTTTCCATGTTTTCATATCATATGCTTATTATGTTCATTAGTACACTTACAGTACATGATATCATTATGTTTTTGCTACGTATGTCCTTTGTTACATACTTAGTACATTGTTTTACATTACATTTCACGCTATGTATGTTCATTTGATTACATACGTAGTGCATTGTTTTCACATGCTTACATTTTGGTATGACATTTGGTTTGTTTAAATGGGACATAAATACATACATTAACATTAGCTACGCCATTCGTTAGTAGGTAGTGGTACCATAGGAATTGACAACTCCCATTCCTGACATCCTAGGTATGTTTGGATGGAAGGAATGACCGAATTCGATAGACATAACACAAATAAACCTTTAATTTGTTTAAAGGTCTATCACCACAGTCACAAGGCTTGAATGTATGCATTTTTACAATATCGCATAAATGTTTGTATTCAGTATAGCATGCATTTCCACAAAACATATCGTTGATTTAAACCACGTTTTACTTCTATACATTGCTTTGTGCATTTTTACCTATGGTTTAGTTGATACATATTTCACTTGCCATACATGACATTTTGGTTACACATTACATAATTGACATTTGACATAGACATTTTGGCATTGATATACACAGTTAGTGATTTACATTAGACATAGACATTTTGATATGGTTTACACAATAACACTTGACAATTGATTTATACATGAACAATTTACAATGGTGGTTGGTTAGGGTAAGTGATTTGAGTAACGAGGCATGTGTAATATGATATAAGCATGGTGGATACGCCACTGGTACTTCCTATATATAAGTGCTTGTATGATATTATATGTCGTAGCGTTACTTAAATCATTTCAATATTTGACATATTACATTTTACATAAACAACTTATTTTTCATAAGACATTGTCTTACAAAACAGTTTATTTTATCCAACTCATTTTACTCGGTTATTTTATTAACCATACACCATTCTTTTATATAGTCTGATTTCTTATCGAGTTTTCATACGATTTATAAAAGAAAACACTTAACAAGATTCATGACTAATTTTTATTAAACCTATCTTTTAAAACCCAAGTCATGAATCCTATTTTCACTAAACCTATGTATCTCACAGGCATTTTTATGCTGACGTACCTATTTTCACATGTGTTTTCAGGAGCTGTCGCTTAGGATGATGATCGTGACATTAGGGCGGACCTGTGCCTTAGAGACATAAAACGAAGATAGACTTAGTTTAATTATGTTATGTACTCTTGTTTTCATGTTTAAAGACAATGTAACTCTCTTGTTGATAAATAAAATGTAACTTTAATTTCCATGGTTGTGAAACAATAATTCTGTTACAACACTCCCCGACGTTTCCGCCACGTGTTTCTCGTTATACGTGGTTGGGGTGTGACAGAAGAGTTGGTATCAGAGCCAATGGTTATAGGGAATTAGGTTATTAGTAACGCTTTGACCTAGACTATAACTTTCTAGGACCCCAACGCAAGTTGTCTTGTGTTTAGATTTTTAAAACATGCACTTCTCCTATCCTTAGGTGATAACCACAACGAGAACATCAAGTTCGAATCCGCCTTGAAAACTAATCATCTGATCTAGGATGATTGATTACAAGGTTTTGAACCCCTTTTTGAATTTTCAAAATCTTGTCAAAGTTTTGGGTCCTAAATAGTGTGAACACGTGCAAACTGGAAGGGTGAATGCCTGTACCCTGGGTTTTCTGTCTAAGGCTAGAGTGTTCGTACAAATCCACATAATCAGACCAGTCACTCTTACCTGGGAACTCTTGGGGTGAGTATTCACTTATAGGCGAGCATGTCTTCGCGATACATTATTTTTGACCCATTTACTTTGATTAGTCACTGTGTGTCGTTTGTTTGCTTTGTGATGCGGACGAATGACCACCATCTTTGCTTTTGTTGATTTTGTTTCATCTCATTCTTTTCACCCAATCATCTCACTCGTTTCGTTTCATGTTTCCTCTTTTAGAATGCCTCCTCGACGCGAGAATCAGATAGCAAATGCCGAACTGGCAGAAATTATCGCACAGCAAATGGCTGCTGCGTTCCCAAATCTTATTGCTCAATGGAACCAAGCCAACAACAACAATCATGCTCCATGCAATTTCAAGAGTTTCAACTCGGCTAAACCGCTCAAGTTTAGAGGTTCTGAGGGAGCAACTGGGCTCCTTCAATGGTTCGAGAGCATTGAGAACACTTTCCGTCACATTCAGTGTCCTGATAATCGCAAGGTCGAGTTTTCTTCGAGTGTGTTTCAGAAGAGGGCTCTTACGTGGTGGAACGGGGTTATGGGAGACCGGGGTGCATAAGTTGCTTTAGCACAGACTTGGGCTAAACTTAGAGCTCTTATGATGAGGGAGTTTTGTCCTCGTCATGAACAGCGAGCTTTGGAGAGAGAGTTTGATGACTTGAAACAGGACAGTGGCGAGCACAGGGCGTATAGTGATAGGTATGAGGAGTTGAGTCTGCTTTGCCCAACAATGGTTACCCCACTCGACAAGGCTATCGAAAGGTACATCGATGGTCTACCTGACTCAGTACAAGACATCATTACTGGTAGTAACCCTACCACACTCCGTCAGGCGATCGAGTTAGCAGCGACATTGACTGAGTCGCAGGTTCGAAAGGGAAAGCTGCATAAAAAGGGTGACAAAGGTAAGAAGCAGGCGTCTGACAAGGAGGATGACAAGAAGGGTAAGAACAAGAAGGGTAAGGAATCTGGTTCTTCGAGAGGGTCAAGGAAGCGTAAGGCTTCCCAAAATTTTGCTGTCACTGCCCAAGTTAACCAGGCAGCTCCCAACCAACCCGCACAGCCTTCAGCGAAGAAGCGTTATACAGGGAATGCACCTTTGTGCAATAGATGCAACAGTCACCATCAGCCGCAACTTCCGTGCCGTTTCTGTACTAACTGTGGGAAGTCAGGTCATCTTGCTGATGTTTTTCATTTTGCTCAGAATCAGGCAGTTCAGAACCCAGCTCAACGAGTTGCTCAGCCTCCTACTCAGCAACAAGGTCAAGCTGCACGACCACACTACCCACTGGGTTCTTGTTATAACTGTGGGGATCTGACCCACTACCATAATCAGTGTCCAAGATTGGTGAATGCTAATCCAAATCAGAATCAGGCTCAGGCTCGAGGGCGAGTCTTCAACATGAATGCACAAGAGGCACAAGCAGACAATGTGTTAGTGCATTATGTGTCTATCGCCTCCGTCAATCCGAGCAGTAGCGAGAAACCGAAGAAATCAAGCTTATATTGTAATATTTAGATAGAATTAGCAAGGTGGCATTTTGGTAATTAATGAGAAGTCTCATTAATTCCAAGGGGTATATATAGGAGAGTTATGTCATAGTTTAGAAGACTTTTGCTCATTTGGAGGTTTAGAGATCTAATCTTAGAGAGTGAAAGTCTAGAGAGAGAAAGTTCTCTCGTGTGATTCTCGGCTTTGTACACGTCATCATAATCAATTGAATCACGTTATTAGTACGTTCTTGTGTGTTCGATCATGCACGTTCACAGATTCCGCACGTCGAATGTTCGTTACGCAATCGTACGGTGTCAAAACCGATCCTACAAGTGGTATCAAAGCAGGAGCTCGATTGCGCTGATTAAACACATAGATTCGTACCGGATTACATCGATTTCAGATCTGAATTTCATATATTTCTTCATCTTTTTCATTATTATCACGTTTTTCACTGAAAATAGTAAAATTGAACAGGTTTTTACAGTCCGAATCAGATGATTTTTTGATATGTTGTGCGAAAACACTTGATTTACAACCCTACCAAATTTCAGATTCAAACTCCTAGCCGTTTAGGAGAAATCAAAAGTTTTAGGTCCGAATTCACTGTTCGCTTGAAAGAACTTGTTTTGTTCGCTTGAAAAGTTCTATGTTCGCTTGAAAATACCTTGTTCGCTTGAGAAGTTGATAGCAGTTTCAAGCGAGAAGGTGTGTTCGCTTGAAAGTTTGTGATTGCTTGAAAGTAATCAGTGTGTCCGCTTGAGTTGATCGCTTGAACTGATTTTGATTGAACGTGAACATAACAGTTGTTGGTCCTATTAGAAATTTGTTAGAATATTTGTTGTCGGCTGCACGTGAACTGATTCAATATATTCAGCCCATTTATTAAAATTCATTGAATATTGAATATTTGCAAAGTTCAAGATTTGCATGTGATATTGAATTAGTGTTGTGTCAGTCAAGTGATCATTAAGGTCAAATTGAAATCGAGTATCAGCCATTCACGTGATTTGTCACCGATACATTTACCTCATAGCCCATGTGACTTAAAGTGAACGGCCCAATCAGTTTTAATTGATATCATAAAAAATGTCAGCCCAATGAATTGAATTTGTCAAAGTTGTTGATTCTTTATTCAAATTAGAAGAGGTCCAATCATATTCAATTCGGTATTAAAATTGTCGGACAAGAAGTGTTGACTAAAAAGTTGCATGTAACTATTGACCAAACAACAATTAATCGATACAATAAGATTTGTAAAAGGTTTGGTTGTGTTGTTTGAAGGACAGATTGAATTCATTTTGTTCTGTTCAGGTTCTTTCATTCAGTGATTATACCCGATATACATTGAACGAGTCCGCAAATCTTCGACATGAGTCTTAGATTGATTTCATCAAACGTACACTGTTACGTATTCAGTCTGTTTGAACTGATTGTTTGTTTGTTTGTTTGCAGAATATTCTGAGGTAATTCAAGGTTATAAAATCATGGCAAAATCTGAACTTATTCTGTGGAAAGACAACAGAACTGAAGCACAAAAGTATAATTACAGAAAGCAGTTAGCTATAAACAAAATGATCAGAATATCTGGTATTTTTGATGAGGCAAAAAGAGCAAAAAGATGGGATCCAGACCGAGAGTGTTATCTTGACCCCTATGGAAACATTGTTGTTGATCATAAAACTCTTGATTTGGAAACCATAATCCAAGAGTATAAAATTGAAGATGATTACTGGCAGAAGAAATGGTGGGGAGATGAAGAAGAGAAAAAGAAAAAGAAAGAGTTAATAAATGAAATAGAAAGAAACTCAGAAAATATAAGTTTGGTTGAGTTTCTTGAATTAATCAAAAGGATTAGAAAAGGAACACAGAAGACAGAGAAAGAAGGAATGACAAAGAATGAAGAATCAAAGAAGGATGAAACTTCAAAATGTGAAGTTGTATGCTCAAAATGTAAAAAATCCGAAGCAGAAAATGTCAATCTCTCGAAAGATGTGGAAAATTTGACATTGGAAAACAAAGCTTTGAAAGACGAAAAGAAAGCTGATGATGAACAGATTTTGGAGTTGCGCTTGAACTGCGAAAAACTAAAATCTGAAAATGACAAACTTTTGAAGAATGTTGAGAGTTTGTCATTAGAAAACAAAAATTTTAAAGAAAAAGAAAATGTTTTTGAAAATGAAAAATTAAAGCTGAAAATGTTTTTGAAAATGAAAAATTAGAAGATGAAAAATCTGTTATTTTTAAAAATAATCTTGAGAAACAGATTGAAATAAATTCTCATATTCAGAAAATCATTCGACTTGAAAATGAAGCTGAAATTGCTCGAAATAAAATTGATGAGCTTGAGAGTAAATTGAAAGGTTTTGTGAATTCTACATCACATGTTTGTCCACAACCGATCAATTCAGTTCCAATAAGTGACAATGTCACAAATTTTGACAAAGTCAAAATTGAAGATTGCGATGACAAAGCTGATGATGAAATAGAAATAGAAAAGAAAAGAAAAATATTTTTAGAATTACAAGAAAAATTTCAAAATACTGTTTTGCAGTCTACTGAAATAGGTGAATGCTCTAAGCAAAAACATGTTAAGAAGATTGTAGAACAGAAACAAAAAGTTAAAAATTTGAAAAATTTTCAAAATGAAAATAAAAGCTCATTAGTTCAGTCATCCAATCATTATGAAAAATTACAAAAATTTAAAAATCAAAACTAAAAAATAGTTGGTAATCAGTGGTGCAGGTTTGACCACAGTTCTCAAAAGCCAAATCCAGCTTATAGGAGAAGATGGGATGAAGATTCTTCAAGGACAAATCATTAAAATGATAGAAAACAAAGAAATGGTGATTACCACAAGGCAAATCAATGCTTTGATCTAAGTGTATCGTATGAAGACAGTATGTGGTATGAAAGTAGTGAGAGGTATGATAACAGAGTGTGTTACACTTGTGGATTTCAAGGACACATTGTTGTTAACTGCCAAAGTCAGAGATTCGAAACAAGAAGGTGCTATGAATGCCACATCAGAGGACACATTGCCAGAGATTGCCCAATGAGATCAAAGGGAAGATCGATGGTTGAATCTCAGAAAATGGGAAAGAAACCAGTCAATGTCAAGCCCAAGGAACAGAAAGTTCTAGAACCAAAAGTTCATGAACAGAAAGTTTAAGAAAAGAAAATTAAGCTTTCACAAGGGCAGAAAGACAGACTGAGGAAGAAAAGGAAGAAGGCGAGAGAGTATCTTGAAAGGATTTTGTCCTTGGATACAACTGGTAATCCGAGAAAAAGTTCTGATGAATTGCTTTCCTCAACTGAAAAGGCAAGCAAAACGAATTCATCAGATGTAAATCTGAGGACAAAAGAGAAGAAAAAGAAAGTTGTTAGCCATGAATTTGTTTCTTCAGAAACAAATGAGCAACATGTTGGCGATCAATCTGGCTCAATAAAGTCAGACAAGCCATGTTCAGGCAATGATTCTGGTTTGTCGAAACCAGAAGAGTCATTTGTTGAGGTAAAAACTGTCAAACCCAAGGCTGGTCAGGCTTAGGTGAATTTGTTCAAGTAAAATCCTGACTTGCCGGAGTTCCCAGGTTGGTAAGTGTGGAACAGGAATCGGCATATTTCTTGAGAAATTCACAGGTTGGTAACTGTGATATTTCGAATCACAAAAGACTAATCAAGGACATTAAGTTGTACTTGATTTATCTTTCCGATGAGTGGATAAAGGTGAACAATGTGATGAAAGAACCCCGAGTTTGTAAAAAGACAAACAAAACTAGTTTTCCGGAAAAACCATTTTGATTAAAATAAACTTAAGTGTTTTGAAATCTTAATGGGAAAATAGCTTGTTGTCAGGGGGAGTTCTGATTGTTAAGCCGAGTGAATGGCGAATTGAAGCGATTCGATATCAGTTTGTCACGTTTCTTGTATAGTTTGTTTTCAAATTTTCCTTGAAAATCAAAATTGAAACATATTTTGATTTTAGGGGGAGAAAAATTTTAAAAAAATTAGAAAATTTGAAAATGCCAAAAACATTGAAAAAGCAAAAATGAGTTTTGTTGTGAAAAGAGGAAATGATAGTAAATCAGTAGACGATCACAGCATGCTAAAGATATGGAAAGTTAAAAAGTGATAAACGGTCTCACTGATGATATGCTAGTAGGTTTTTGCACATTTAATAGATTATGACGAGATATAAACCTAAATTCAAACTTGCTTATATCGTGGGTAACATCTCTTGGATATATGGGTAACCCCCGAAATCTTGTTTGAAAGATTCCTTTTTCTGATATACTAGGTCTTTATACTCAGTGATATCTGGGGTATTATTCCGGGACTTCCGCTGAATGGAAGTTCTGACCTAGTCCTCGAATAATACTTTCCGCAATGCTTGAAACATAGCATCACCCTCAGCATAAATGATAAGACAATAAAATTGCTTAGCAATGCTGTTGTAAAAAAGATCCTCTAAAGGGGACACACTCAAAAGTTGAGTCATGATCTCTCTGCTGAACGGTAGTTCTGACCTGAGCTCTCATGATTCTTCATAAATTATTAACCCCTTACAGATATCATTTGTGTTATATTCACCTGTAAGACTGAATATTGGGATCTGGATACGGGAGTATATTCTGAGGTGGGACACGGGATTAAGTTTATGTATCTAAGACATTAAACTCATATCTCGAAGCAGTTGAAATTTGTGTGAAAATTTAAGTGGACCGGTATACTGACAATCTAAGTGAATTGTTTAGAACTTAAAATGATTAAAGCCTAACGGTGCTAGTGATTTGTCTCATAAACTGATATGATCCTCTTACACAAACTCACAAAAATATTGTTTGTATATACTTCTTTACTGCATTTCTTTAAACTCAAAATCCAAAAAGATTTTAGTGTGTTTTAGCATAAAGTTTTGAAAAATACAAAAAGATTTTCGACAACTGATGTTGGAGAGTTGATTTTCAAAATTCCAAGTGCTAAACATGATGAACTACATTGGGTTGGGAGAATATGTTGAAAAATTTGAATGTTATATAAAAATGTTTTGAAAAGATTGTGTGATTAGTTAATCAAGATCATTCACTTGAACTTGATGTAACTTTACAGATTGATGAATGAATGATTTCTACCAGTAAGTTTCTTAAATCTGAGTGTTATAAATTTGTGAAACTTATGTTGAGGTAGAGGATGTGCAGGTTAACCAGGTTTCAAATCCTGAGAAAATGCAGAATAGAGCCAGGAATTGATCCTGAACTTGTGAACCTGTGAAAGCCAGACTACGATCCCGACAGCTAAGTCTAAGGGGGAGTCTGAAGACGAGCTCAACGCAAGAGGAAGCGTGGATTCAAAGAGCCAGATAACTATCTTGGAGGAGCTTGTATACGGAAAACCAGGTGTTGATCCCAAAAGCACGGAAGCTTGACGAAAGGGGGAGCCTGAAGGAAAAAGAGTCTAAGAAGAAGGGGAGTAACGGAAGCTTGAAGACAGATCCATGGGGATTCTGTTCGTGAAAGAGAAAAGAAAAGACGCTACGAGATTGACTACGGCAATATCCAAGGGGGAGTCTGTTAGTGCATTATGTGTCTATCGCCTCCGTCAATCCGAGCAGTAGCGAGAAACTGAAGAAATCAAGCTTATATTGTAATATTTAGATAGAATTAGCAAGGTGGCATTTTGGTAATTAATGAGAAGTCTCATTAATTCCAAGGGGTATATATAGGAGAGTTATGTCATAGTTTAGAAGACTTTTGCTCATTTGGAGGTTTAGAGATCTAATCTTAGAGAGAGAAAGTCTAGAGAGAGAAAGTTCTCTCCTGTGATTCTCGGCTTTGTACACGTCATCATAATCAATTGAATCACGTTATTAGTACGTTCTTGTGTGTTCGATCACGCACGTTCACGGATTCCGCACGTCGAACGTTCGTTACGCAATCGTACGGTGTCAAAACCGATCCTACACAATGAAGTGGTGAACGGTACGTTCTTTATTAATAATCAGCCTGTATTTGTTCTTTTTTATTCGGGTGCCGATAAGAGTTTTGTGTCATTATCTTTTGAGCCATTGCTTCGCATGTCTAGAATGAAACTAGGAAAACCCTTGACAGTAGAGGTTGCTAGTGGTGAACCCATTGTTCTTGATTCTGTTCTTCGCAACTGCCAGTTGAACCTTAACGACCGTCTTTTTCCTATTGACCTCACGCCTATGCAACTTGGAAGCTTCGACGTTATTGTGGGTATGGATTGGTTAGCCAAGCATCGCGCAGAGGTAGTTTGTTTTGAGAAGATTGTTCGTGTGCCGCTTTCGACAGGTGAGATCCTACAGGTTCGTGGTGAGAAACTGTAACACCTCGAAAATTCACGTCCTATAATGTATTGACACGTGTCATAAGCTTGAACGTGTGAAAGAATACTCTAGAGGGACTAAAGTTGACAAACATGAAAAGTTTGTGAATATAAGGGTTCAAATTGTCAACAATGGATAAATATATTGTACATTAACCCTACATGATGCTCATACCTTCAAACGAATAAATCATGGATCATACGAAGCTAAATATGAAAGAAAGTGAGAGATTACAAACTACAGGGGTTAAATGTGTCAACATATTTAAGTTATACCTCTGAGTGACCTTTTAACAAACCCGAAGCTTTGTAACAGTTAATTATGCTCACTAGAATGCACGATATAAATTTCATAAAGTTTCGTCATCGTATGAGAAAGTTATGATCAAATTCGTATGCGAAGGGTTAAAAGCGTCTACGTTGAAAGTTATTACTTTTCGGGTTATAACAAGGTGACCAAGGACTTAGAAAAGTGGGTACAAGTCTTGAAGCCCTTGTAGGTAAATAAGAAGGGGTCAAATTGCAAGAAATAAGCTTAGTTGACCTTTCGAAAGACCAAGGGGCAATATGCGAAAACTTGAAAATGAAAAATCTGTTTAACCAGGTTCAGGCGGGCCGCGTAAGACACCTTAAGGTCTTACGCGGGCCACGCCAGACACACAGTAACATCAACAATAGGACAGCAGCCTATTTTCGCGCATAACCGACCTTTAATCAGATTTTTCACTTCATGGGCGACCCCTAAGTGACTCCTAGAACCTTAGGGACATCTGTTGATGATCCATTATCACTTGTAGCTCTTGTTGTCAAAGATCTAAGTGCTTTTGAGCACTATAAAAGGCCATGATGTTGCAACAAGTTCTTCACACCTTCCATCTGCACATTGGAGCATTTCTGGAGCTAAAGACTTCTCTCTAAGCTTCACAAATCATGCATAGGACTTCAGTAAGTTTGCTTATCCTTTCTTAGTTAAGTTTTTGCTTAGTTTAAGCTTAAAAGTCAAACCATCGTAATTAACGGTTGCCTTAACGATTAATCACTAATGGTCCAGTGATTAGTCGAATTGAAAGTAGTTATAGGTTGGTAATTATGTGGGTAATAAACCCTTAAAAGGGTTTCCTCTGATTCCCACTCTAACTAGGTCCAATGTCGGGTCAAACTTGTGATTAAAAAGTCAACAGGATACTTAGTTTCTAATTTATGCATAATTAGCAATGTAGAACACATACAACCTGTTTGATCATTAAAATAACTTGGTAATTAGTCTAAGAACATGTCTAAACATGTTCAACCCGACAATTTACTGTTTAGACCCGGTTCGGAACCGAAAGTCGCAAAGCTTTGACTTCAGTTCTGATCGGTTTTGGTATAATTTAGAAATGCCTCAGAGCTCTATTTGGACCAGGTTACATGCTAGTATAACCCTCTGTGATTATACACCATGGTTCATTAGTTAACCAATTAATACGCATGATTCCGTTAATTGCTCATATGTTGACCATTATGCCCTTTTCACCTTAAAACATGATTTGTGAAAATGTAAAAGTATAGAAACCTTAGTTATTGATATATAAACTTGTATGCAAAGTTTGACATCAGTTTGAGGTGTAGATTGAGAGTTATGCTCATTAGCGTAATTAAGAAGCTTTATGTTAATTAAACGGCGTAATTAGCGTATAGCCTATTTAAACTCACTTTTTGATATCAAACTTCTTACCCACTGATGTAATATATTATTTTGGGATTTTTAAAGATTTTTAATTAATTTTAGGCTGAGCATAACTTATAGTCGTAGGCTTAATCCGGTAATTGTCGGTTTTGCCCTTTCGGGCTATAAAATGAGTTTTACATATCTAATTGACTCCAACCTTTTGCTATTGATTACATATGATAAATAAATTACTTTAAGCCTTCTGGAATAATAAAAATATCAGCTTTATGTATCGAACCCGGAAATGGCTTCTAATCGCCTTATTAAGCGTTTTTAACGCATAGTATGTACTAAAACTATTTTAAACATACAAGGGTTGATACCTACTGATATTTTGGGTAAATTATAATATTTTAACAGTAAGCAAAAGTTGTTTAACTCAGACTTCAGTTTTGAGCTTTTCGGCTTATGTGAAATTACCAAAATGCCCCTACGGTGCATAGTTTGGTTATAATTGATAAATTTCACATATATACTCTACCCTACTGTTATAACTTGGTAAACTAAGTATTTTTGCTGATTATATCAGACCTGTAACTCAGGAAAATACTTAAGCTCTTTTATAACCTTATAAATAACCAAACTACCCCTACGGGGCATAGTTTGTGTTTAAATTCATTTCGGGCATAATAAAAGACATCTTACTGATGTCACAACATATTGGAAGCATATTAACTTAGGAAACCTGTATATGGCTCTTACGGATACCCGTTACGCTTATTACGCGTTCGGTTCGGTTTATGTAACTAGTTTACATAAATTAGCCGAAACGGGTCAAACCTTATCGGTTTTATCTCAAAATCCAGAATGTGCGTGAAATACCCATATTAAACAAGTCTTCAAACTTGTCGGGTCTAAATCACATTCTATTCGGTTTTCGCTTATCGTGCGTACGAACCATATCTTTAAAACTAACCGGTCTAAGCCTAGGCTTAATTAAAGACCCGTTAGAAATCTAATAGGTTATTATAAACCTTCGTTTCAGATTAGGAGCCCAGTAAAAGTACTTGCATTTGCTGTATTTGATTGATACTTTGCTCAGGTAAATACTCTTAACTTATTTTCCCTATACGGGCTTGGGATACGGTACTATAAAAGTGCCGCTTGGTCGGGTATGTGTAGTCATTTAAATCGGATTGTGATTAATGTATTTTCATAACCCGTTTAATATGTATTATTTGGTGTATGGCCTTTGGGGGTTAAATGACCATGTCCCAGATATCCTTGGCATCATTCGAAGAAATGGCCACGACCTAAGCACGGGGTGTAGGCGTACACCTGACAGTTGCATTATGTAAAAACTGGTAATCCACTCAGAGGTGTCATCCTTGTGGGCATTATACCGAAGCTGGTAATCCACTTAAAGGATGATAGCCTGTGGGTATTATACCTGTGGCGTGTCAGTTAATCTGTCCTGATGGACGACAAATTAGTAAATCTGTATACAAGATTATATACAAATGATTGTCCCAAGTTATAAAAGATATTTTGCCGAAGTGAAATCAAATCAATTTTCAAGCTCTTTTCAAAATGAGTCAGTTGAGTTATATTTACCAGTGTAAACTGGCGTATTTCCAAAAAGGCTAAGTGCAGGTACTAGACGAAATAGGCTGGCTACTCCAGGCATCATTACTCAAGTCTCGCAAGCTCTAGATGTCAAAGTCTGTTGAACAATATTTCCTATTTATTTTGATCCGCCTGTGGATCTTTTACTTTCCGTTGTAATACTGGATATTACTGTATATTCGGATTGTAATATATTACCTTTTGCTTCCGCTGTGCATTTATATATTGTGTTGTTTGACTATTATGTTGCCAACCACGTCACGATACTCCCCACCGGGCCCACCGGTCAAACGTGTGGAAATCAGGGTGTGACAGAAACCTACCGGTGGTCTCAAACTCATGTCTTGCTTTAAAGCTCAGAAGTATCTGCGAAAGAGCTATGTGGCCTTTTTGGCACATGTTGTAGCAGATAAGGGCAAAGGTAAGTCTATTCAAGATATCCCTGTTGTTCGGGATTATCCTGAAGTATTTCCTGAAGAGTTACCTGGTTTACCCCCAGCACGCCAAGTCGAGTTCCGTATTGATCTCGTACCTGGTGCAAATCCCATTGCCAGATCTCCATATCGTCTTGCACCGTCTGAGATGCAAGAGTTGTCTAAGCAGCTTCAGGAGCTCTCTGACAAAGGTTCTATCCGTCCTAGCTTTTCACCTTGGGGTGCTCCCGTTCTTTTTGTCAAAAAGAAGGATGGATCTTTTAGGATATGTATCGATTATCGTGAGCTTAACAAGCTTACCATCAAGAATCGATATCCCCTACCTTGCATTGATGATCTCTTTGATCAGTTGCAGGGCGCTTCTTATTTTTCAAAGATTGATCTGCGATCTGGATATCATCAACTTTGTGTGCATGAAGAAGATATTCCCAAGACAGCGTTCCGCACTCGTTATGGGCATTATGAGTTCACAGTTATGCCATTCGGTTTGACTAATGCTCCTGCTGTTTTCGTGGACTTAATGAATAGGGTCTGCAAGCCTTATTTAGATAAGTTCATCATCGTTTTTATTGATGACATCTTGATTTATTCTAAGACGCAAGTTGATCATGAGCAACATCTTCGTCTTACTTTGGAACTCCTAAAGAAAGAGCAACTTTTCGCCAAATTCTCCAAGTGTGAATTCTGGCTTAAAGAAGTTCAATTTTTGGGACATATTGTCAACGAACAAGGTATTCATGTAGATCCCTCCAAGATCAGTGCGATCAAGGATTGGGATACGCCTACTACTCCTACTAAAGTTCGTTCTTTTCTGGTCTTGCGAGTTATTATCGCCGCTTCATTGAGAACTTCTCAAAGATTGCAGTTCCTCTAACTGCTCTAACTCAGAAGAACAAACCCTTTGATTGGGGATTCAAGCAAGAGGAAGCGTTTCTGACTTTGAAACAAAAACTTTGCGACGCGCCTGTTCTGACTTTGCCTGAGGGCAATGATGATTTCGTCGTTTATTGCGATGCATCTAAATTGGGTCTTGGCTGTGTTCTGATGCAAAGGAACAAATTCATAGCATATGCATCAAGGCAGTTGAAGATACATGAGAAGAACTACACCACTCATGATCTTGAGTTGGGTGCAGTTGTCTTCGCTCTTAAGATCTGGAGACACTATTTGTACGGTACAAAATGTATGGTTTTCACGGATCACAAAAGTCTTCAGCATATCTTCAATCTGAAAGAACTCAACATGAGGCAACGACGTTGGGTTGAGCTTCTAAACGACTATGACTATGAAATTCGCTACCATCCTGGTAAGGAGAATCTCGTAGCCGATGCATTGAGTCGTAAGGAACGTACTAAGCTTCATTGTGTTCGTGTTCAATCTGATATTCAAGCTTGATCCGATATCCAAGCCCGCATTTCTCAGGCTCAACACACTTGTGTTTCACAAGGTTTGATGGATAAGGAATTTCCCTATCACATAACACCTGATCTGGAACTAAAGGACAATGGATCGTATTACTTCATGGACCGTTTGTGGGTCCCAAGCCAAGATAACCTTCGCACCTTGCTTATGGATGAAGCCCATAAGTCTCGTTATTCTGTTCATCCTGGTTCAGATAAGATGTATAAGGATCTTCGTATTCAGTATTGGTGGCCTGGTATGAAGAAAGACATTGCCTTATATGTATCAAAATGCCTTACTTGTCTAAAGGTTAAGGCTGAACATCAACGTCCTTCTGGTTTATTGGTGCAACCAGAGATCCCAGTTTGGAAATGGGAAAACATTACTATGGATCTCATTACCAAACTTCCGCACACAAAGAAAGGTCATGATGCCATCTGGGTAGTTGTTGATCGTCTTACTAAATCAGCGCATTTCTTGCCAATCCGTGAGGATTTTTCTGCTGACAAACTTGCTAAAATCTATGTGGATGAAATTGTAGCTCGACATGGTGTTCCTTTGAACATCATTTCTGACAGAGATGCTCGCTTCACTTCTCATTTTTGGAGAACCATGCAATCTGCTATGGGGACCCAACTTAATCTGAGCACAGCTTATCATCCGCAAACGGATGGTCAATTTGAAAGAACAATCCAGACTCTGGAGGATATGCTTAGAGCTTGTGTGATCGATTTAGGTGGTAGTTGGGATTCACATCTTCCGTTAATTGAATTCTCCTACAACAACAGTTATCACTCCAGCATCAACATGGCTCCTTTCGAGGCTCTCTATGGTCGAAAATGTCCTTCACCAGTCTGCTGGAATGAGATCGGCCAGGCTCAGCTTACTGGACCTGCCCTCATTTTAGAGACAACTGATAAGGTTAAGAAAGTTCGTGATAACCTTCAGAACGCAAGCCCATGGAATTTCAAGTCGGTGATCGAGTATTACTTAAGGTCTCACCTTGGAAAGGTGTGATCAGATTTGGAAAGAAAGGAAAACTTTCACCTAGATACGTTGGACCATTCAAGATCGTCGAAAGAATCGGTAAGGTAGCCTACAGACTTGAGTCACCTCCTGAACTTGGAAATGTTCATCCAACCTTTCACGTGTCCAATCTCAAGAAGTGTTTAGCTGATGAGAACCTCCACATACCACTTGACGAAATTCGTGTTGATAAAACACTGAAATTTGTTGAGAAGCCAGTGGAAATCATGGAACGTGAAGTCAAGTGGCTCAAACGCAAGCGCATTCCATTGGTCAAAGTTCGCTGGGCATCTAAACGTGGACCTGAGTTTACTTGGGAACGTGAAGATCAAATGAAGGCGAAGTATCCACATCTTTTCCCACGAGTTTCCTCTAAATAAATTTCGGGACGAAATTTCCACAAGTTGGGGAGACTGTAACATCTGTTCTTGTAATCATTCTGAACAGTTCAGTTATCAATAAAAAAATTTTTATTTGATCCCAATGTTTGTTTGGTTATGTTTGACATTTTTCATGTTTTGACTTTTATTCAATTTCAAACTCTATATCACTTTCTGGAAAGTTATACGCAAACTGGTGCGTAAACGTAATCAGTTTAATTCGACAAATACTCCGAAACATCAAAATATACTTAACATACCTTAAATAACCTTTACATAACTTAGAAATAAGTTTTGAAGGCTTTGGTATGGCAAAAACAGGTTAATTCACTTACAGGGACTAAATTTAACAAACTGCGAAAGTATGCCAATTTGAACTGTAACAGACATTCTGGAACATGACCATGAGTTAAACAAACCATAAATATCCTTTACATAGCTTAGAAATAGGCTTTGAGGGGTTCGGTGTGCTAAAATAAACTTTTGGGTCATTCAGGGACTAAAAGAGTCAAAAAGTGCATAAGTTTGCATTTTCACGCATAACTTACGTTCTGAATACATCCGGACATCCAAAAGTTTATGTAAGCATTAAAATATTTTATTTTAGTGTTTGGAATGAGAAAAATCCATTCGCCGCGCAATTTGGATCGTTCCGCATTCCGTCGTAATTAACCGAACATCGCGATCATACGACCAAACGAACCAACATCCGGCATATTTTTGAGCATGTTTCATGCCTACAATGTTTAGGCATCATTTTAGGGCCTTAACATTGGCTTAACGGGCCTTAAACGTGTCGGAAATGGCTTTAATGCATAACAGGGACCAAAACTGTCATTTCAGCAAACTTGATGGCTTGCGGACCGTAAGCCCTCAACCTTACGGTCCGTAAGGGACTCCCAGCACATCAGAAACTTCTAAACGGCTGTTAACAGCCGTTAAGCACTCCCTAACCCTTTTGCACTTGCCTCTTCATGATAATGGGGGGCCAATTTGAGTTACCTTAGGGTTGCAACAAGTGTAGGGACAAGATCAAAGCACGGTATTCGAGGAACGATCCTAACGGTGGTCCATATCCTATAAATACCCCTTTGATTCACTTGCAAAACCCACTTGAATTCTGAGTTTTTCTCTAAGTGGTTGTGCTTATACACTTCCTACCGGAGATTACTTGGAAGATCAAACTTGCGGGGACCCTTTGTAAGTGTTCTTTCGTTCTTTTCATTCTTTTTAGCATTAAAGTCAAACTTTGTTTGACTTTCTTCATTGACCAGTTTATGGTCAATGTGAAGTTCGTTTGAACTTCATAACGTGAGCGTAATCACGATGGTTATAGTCCCTAGTGACTATACCTACTGATTACCATGTTATCTAGGCTCAGTGACGAGTCGTAGTTTCGACCAAAATGCCTGTTATTGCGTATTTTGTAACCAAACTACTTACAGGTATCAAAACCGTTTGTTTTGATACCAAACTTGTTTTCTAACTTAGTTAAGCATGTTTTAACATGCTTAGCTCGTCAGTTATAGTTTTGTGCTTGTCTAGGGTCGTAAAGGTAAGCGATCTAAACAATCGCTTATACTTTCGAACCCGACCCGTTTGGTCGATCATTAGGATCCGACCAAACACATTAGGTGACCATAGTATATAGGGAATAACCTCCCGAGGTTATACCTTATGGTCACGACGTTTAGTTAGTTGTATGATAGGTAGTTTATATGCCTTAGGTAAATTACCAAAATGCCCTTTTTACGCCAAAATTCATTTTAGGCATATGTAACATAACTTTTGGTATCTAAACTGATTTGGTAACAATATTAGACATCTTAAGGCATATTTAACTTATCATAGGACTAGTGTCACACCCCGACCACGTGAGACAACGAAACATGGCGGAAACGTCGGGGAGTGTTGTAACAGAATTAATTGTTTCAAATCCATGGCAATTAAAGTTCCGTTTTATTATTCAAACAAGAGAGTTACATTGTTTTAAACAAGAAACAAAGAGTACATAACAAAAATTAACTAGCTCTTGTCTCGTTTTAAGTCACTAAGGCACAGGTCCGCCTAAGTATGTCTCGATAAGTCCTATGCATCAACTCCTAAAAACACATGTGAAAATAGGTACGTCAGCATAAAAATGCCTGTGAGATACATAGGTTTTGTGAAAATAGGATTCATGACTTGTAAGTTTAAGAAAATGTTTAATAGAGTTTAGTCATGAACCTTGTAAATTAATTTGTTTTGTAAATCGTTTGAAAAACAACAAGATCAGATGATATGTATAAATAAATGTAAGGTTAAATGAATAACCATGTAAGATGAGTTTGTTTGTAAAACAATGTCTTGTGAAAAGTATGTTATTTGTATAAAATGTTATATGTCTTAAATTGAAATGATTTAAATAACGCTACGATATGTAATACCATACAAGCACTTATATATAGGAAGTACCAGCGGCGTATCCACCATGCTTGTATCATATTACACACGCCTCGTTACCTTAGTCACTTACTCAAACCAAACCACCAAGATGTAATGTTTAACAATTGTAGAAATGTTTATGTATAGTCTAATGTCTATTGTCAAATGTAGATCATGTCAACAGATACAAAAGGATCACACGGTTCAACAGTTACAAATAGTTCATATAATCAAATGGTTACGACGGTTCACATAGTCAAATGGTTACAACGGTTCAAAATGTAATATAATGTGTTCATATGCTGGATGAGCATATGCAACAGAAATGCAATGTAAAACAATGTCTAGTGTGCTAAGTAAACATACATAGCAGAAATGTAAAGTAATGTACTAAGTATGCACACAATGGACATACATAGCATAAAATGTAATGTAAAACAATGTACTAAGTATGCACACAACGGACATACATAGAATAAAATGTAATGTAAAACGATGCACTAAGTATGCACACAATGGACATACATAGCATGAAATGTAATGTAAAATGATGTACTAAGTATGCACACAATGGACATACATAGCATGAAATGTAATGTAAAACGATGTACTAAGTATGCACACAACGGACATACATAGCATAAAATGTAATGAAATCATGTACTATAAATGTACTAATGAACATAGCAAGTATATGATGTGAAAACATGGAAAGCATGAAAGTAACAAGTAGGCACATGTGTTTCACCCCAAAACGGTTTGAAAATGGTAAAAGAGGGGTCTATGTACTCACTTGAGATTGCTTAGTAGTCCTTGAGTAACAACCAAACAATGATAGAGATCACGGATATCAAACGGCACCTAATATTGGTAACTATGTTAATATACCGGACCTAAATCGGAGGATTGGATAGGATGAGGGCTCATAAACCAAATGTGTATGGGAACTCATGTAGTATGGTTTAACAAAGTCTACATACTAAATGAAACCTAACCTAAGTGCTTACGACCCATTACGACCCGTTTAGGTAGCTTATGCTACTTTAACGCGTCGTTCGCGTAAAACGCGTTCGGAACGCCTAACTAGTCCTATGACAAGTAAAATATGCCTTAACATGTCTAATATTGTTACCAAATCAGTTTAGATACCAAAAGTTATGTTACATATGCTTAAAATGAATTTTGGCGTAAAATGGGCATTTTGGTAATTTACTTAAGGCATATATACTACCTATCATACAACTACTCAAACGTCGTGACCATAAGGTATAACCTCGGAAGGTTATTCCCTTTATACTCTGGTCACCTAATGTGTTTGGTCGGATCCTAATGATCGACCAAACGGGTCGGGTTCGAAAGTATAAGCGATTGTTTAGATCGCTTACCTTACGACCCTATATGAGCACTAAACTAAAAGTGACGAGCTAAGCATGTTAAAACATGCTTAACTAAGTTTAGAAAACAGGTTTGGTATCAAAACAAACGGTTTTGATACCTAAATGTAGTTTGGTTACAAAATACGCAATAACACGTATTTTGGCCGAAACTACGACTCATCACTGAGCCTAGATAACGTGGTAATCAATAGGTATAGTCGCTAGGGACTATAACCATCGTGATTACGCTCACGTTATGAAGTTCAAACGAACTTCATGTTGACCATAAACTGGTCAACGTAGAAATTCAAACAAAGTTTGACTTTTAACGATAAACAAATAAAAGAACGAAGGAACACTTACAAAGGGTCCCCGCTAGTAAAACTTGATCGAATAGCTCAGGTATGAAGCAATCACTTCAACTTAGAGCTTTGAGATCAGATTTGTGGGTTTTGAGTTGAATGGGGTTGGGTATTTATAGTAAATGGACAACCGTTAGGATCGTTTATCGAATAACGTGATCGAATCTCATCCGTACATGTGTTGGAATGTTATGGTAACTCATTTTGCCTCCACCACCAGAGATTGACATGTGGCATTGGCCTTTGGGGGGTTGAAAGGCTGTTAACAGCAGTTAAAACGAGTTGCTGCATCTGGCCCCTGCTTACGGACCGTAAGGGTGATGGCTTACGGTCCGTAAGCCATCAAGTTTGGCATAATTACACTTTTGGTCCCTGCACTTTGTTTCGTCGCGTAACGGCACTTCTAACACCCGTCAAACCCAATTTCAAGCTCCACAATGATGTTAAGACATAGGGAACATGAAATATGCTTGAAAAAATCACGGATGTCGGTTCGTTTGGCCGTACGATCGCGTTGTTCGGTTAATTACGACGGAATGCGCATAAGCGCGAAAAACGACCCAAATTGCGTGACGATTGGATTTTTCTTATGCCAAACACTAAAATAAAATATTTTAGTGCTTACATAAATTTTTGGATGTCCGAATGTATTCAGAACGTAAGTGATGCGCGAAAGTGCAAACTTGTGCACTTTTTGACGCTTTTAGTCCCTGAATGACTCAAAAGTTTATTTTAGCACACCGAACCCCTCAAAGCCTATTTCTAAGCTATGTAAAGGATATTTATGGTATGTTTAACTTATGGCCATGTTCTGGAATGTCTGTTACAGTTCAAATTGGCATACTTTCGCGGTTTGTCAACTTTAGTCCCTGTAAGCGATTTAACTTGATTTTGCCATACCAAAGCCTTCGAAACTTATTTCTAAGTTATGTAAAGGTTATTTATGTTATGTTAAGCCTATTTCACTATTCCGGAGTGTTCGTTGCATTAAACTGGTTATATTTACGCATCAGTGCGCATATAACCTTCCAGAAAGTGATTTAGAGCTTGAAATCGAACAAAATTTGATATGTGCAAAAGATACACATATTTATACAGATCCCAAGTATGAAATACAATATTTCATTGGTTTGGTATTTGTTTGATGGTCACGGAGGCACAGTTGTCACAGTCTCCCCTACTTTAGGAAATTTCGTCCCGAAATTTTTTTCGTAGGAGTCTATCTGTGAATTTGTGTCAAATAACCACCCGAGATATGCAAGGCATAATCCTGTCATTTCCTTAGTGGACATTCTTCAGAAATGAAAATGAATGAACAGGGTCATTTTCCTCAACGAGTATTCTTCAGAGGCGGAAATGAAGGAACAAACAACCGGGGATTCATTTCCTCAACGGAAAATCTTCAGAAACGAAAATGAACAGACGGAGTTATTTTCAACAGTTGCTTCCTCAGAAACCGAAATGAAGGGATAAACAAACGGATATTCATTTCCTTAACGGACAATCTTCAGAAACAAAAAATGAACTGACGGAGTCATTTTCAACGGGTGCTTCATCAGAAATGGAAATGAAAAGGATAAATAAACGGATATTCATTTCCTCAACGGGCAATCTTCAGAAACGAAAAATGAACTGACGGAGTCATCTTCAACGGGTGCTTCATCAGAAATGGAAATGATAAGGATAAATAAACGGATATTCATTTCCTCAACGACCAATCTTTAGAAACGAAAACTGATCAGACGGGGTCATTTTTCAACGGGTGCTTCATCAGAAATGGAAATGAGAAGGATAAACAAACGGATATTCATTTCCTCAATGGGCAATCTTCAGAAACGAAAAATGAACTGACGGAGTCATCTTCAACGGTTGCTTCCTCAGAAATGGAAATGAAAAGGATAAACAAACGGATATTCATTTCCTCAACGGAAAATCTTCAAAAACGAAAATTGAACTGACGGAGTCATTTTCAACGGTTGCTTCCTCAGAAATGGAAATGAATAGAGCTAATTCTAGACACATGACAAAACTCGCTGTGGTTTCTGTGCACTGAATTCCATAATTATATATGCATCCATAATTACGTAATTTCTTGCACAGTCCGCACAGTTTGTCTTGTAATGTTTAGGGGAAGAAAATCAAACCTGTGATGAGGGTGACTAGACTACCATAGGGTCCTTTTAATTAGATCGACATATGATCTTTTTAATTAGGCAACCAAGGAGTCCTTTCAGCTATTTCATCACATGATGTTCCTAACCAGATTTTTGGATCAATCTGTTTAACTAGACCACTCAAGGGGTCTAATTATGGAGTAGTACTTTATAATCCAAGGGACTTAACTACAACGTAGAAGTCCATTAAGGATTTTAAATAGTACCTTTGGGTATCCTACTATGAATCCCTTATACGAATGATATGGAAGATTCTACGAGGATTTGGATAACAAAAACTTGGATTATACCAAAAAACATAAAAGGGAACACATAAGCACATACTCACATAGTTGTTTAACTCGGTTATTAATTTGTTATTAACTTGTTAGTGATTGAATATGGATATTCAAGGTACACCAGGAAACCAGTCGCTGGACTTCAATGTCCTCTGGGATCTATCTGAAAAGATAGGATGATCTCCCAAAAATTCGATTTTGTTTTCAAAGAAACGTAATATTCGAATTAAGGAACACAACAATTTTAGGATTTACGGAAATTACCTTAGGTACCCTTATTAAGGATTTATAGTGGTACTTTGGGTATTCGTCCAATGTTGTAACTTGCGCCTTGTACTTCGTTTCCTTTGAAGAAACGGGTACTTAGGAATTTCGTGGAAACGCAAGAGATCATAAGATGGAAAAATTTTGGGGGTAGTTTGCTTTTCAAGGAATACGATTCCTTGCTTGTTGGTATTGTAGGGGATATGTTCTTTATACATACAACCACATAAATACATTGTAATGTAAATAAAAGATTTATTTATAAACAATGATAACAATTGTTTCATGGACCTTGATAACAAAAGAAAATAATACATAAGACGTGATTATTTCTCAACGATGTTGTCTTCTGGTCGGTCAGATGCTCATCCCTGTGCTGGATTTGCATTAGCAAGCTTTGGGCAATTTCTTCGGAAATGACTCATCTCGCCACAGTTGAAACAAGAACCTGGTAGAAAACGACCTTGAGCGGGATTGTTGCCAGCTTGGTTTGGTGCAGCAGCAGCTGGGCAGACTCTTGCTGTATGGCCTATAAGTCCACAAGTTTGGCATTTGCGGCACTTTACATTGGCATGATGATGGAGGCTATATTGGTTGCACAAGGGTGTAGTTCCATTGTATGGCTTCCTAGCAGGGGGTTGAGCTGGTTGGTCGGGGACGGCTTGATCATTGTGAGTAACCATGGCGAAGTTCTGAGAAGCCTTTCGCTTCTTTGACTTCTTAGGGGATCCAGTCTGTTCATCCATGGTCTTTGATTCCTCGATTGGTTTCTTGTCACTTTTTCGAAAAAGTTTACCTTTCCTGATTTGAGATTCAGTCAAGGTTGCAGATAGCTCAATGGCCTGTCTAACTGTAGTGGGTTTACTACCAGTTATAATGTCTTGTACTGAGTCAGGGACGCCATCAATGTATTTTTCGATCGCCTTATCCAAGGGCGTAACCATGGTAGGACATAACAGGCTCAGCTCCTCATATCGATCAGTGTATGTTCGATGTTCGTCGCTGTCTTGCTTAAGATCGTCGAACTCCCTTTCCAAGGCCCTGATCTCGTGACGAGGACAAAATTCCTTCATCATCAGTGCGCGAAGTTCTTCCCACGTTTGAGCCAGTGCCACTTCGGCATCCCTATCTCTCATCACACCGTTCCACCATGTCAAAGCTCGTTTCTCAAAGACACTAGATGCGAAATCTACCTTTCGCTCGTTTAGACATTGAACATGTCTGAAGGTGCTCTCTAAACTCTCGAACCATTGCAGAAGTGCAGTCGCTCCTTGAGACCCAGAAAACTTTGATGGCTTAGCCGAGTTGAACGTCTTGAAGTTGCTGGGGGCATTATTGTCGTTGAGGGCTTGGTTACATTGAGCAACGATGTTCGGGATTGCAGCAGTCATTTGCTGTGTAATGACAGCTGCCAGCTCTTCAATAGATACCTGATTTTCGCGTCGCGGAGGCATTCTAAAAGGGGAAACAAGAGAGAAAACAAATGAAATGGCATTGGGTAAGAATAGGATGTTACAATTACCGACAAAATCATGGGTGATGGTCATTTGTTTGAACCACGAAGCAAACAAACGACACACAAAGGCTGAACCAAAGCAATTAGATCCTCATAATGTATCGTGAAGACATGCTCGCGTATAAGTGGACACTCACCCCAAGAGTTCCCAGGTAAGAGTGACTGGTCCGATTATGTGGATTTGTATGAACACTCTAGCCTTAGACAGAAAACTCAGGGTACAGGCATTCACTCTTCCAGTTTGCACGTGTTCACACTATTTAGGACCAAAAACTTTGACGAGAGTTTGAAAATTCAAAGAGGTTCAAAACCTTACAACTGAGGGTTCAAAACCTTGTAATCAATTATCCCAGAACAGATGATTAATGTTCAAAGCGGATTCGAACTTTGTGTTCTCATTGTGGTTATCACCTAAGGATAGGTGAAGGTATCGTTTTATGACTAAACGCAAGTAAACTCGCGTTAGGGTCCTAGGAAGGTTATAGACTAGGTTAAAGCATTACTAATAACCTAATTCCCTATAACCATTGGCTCTGATACCAACTTTTCTGTCACACCCCGGCCACGTGAGACAACGAAAACGTGGCGGAAACGTCGGGGAGTGTTGTAACAGAATTAATTGTTTCAAATCCATGGCAACTAAAGTTCCGTTTTATTATTCAAACAAGAGAGTTACATTGTTTTAAACAGGAAACAAAGAGTACATAACAAAAATTAACTAGCTCTTGTCTCATTTTAAGTCACTAAGGCACATGTCCGCCTAAGTATGTCTCGATAACTCCTATGCATCAACTCCTAAAAACACATGTGAAAATAGGTACGTCAGCATAAAAATGCATGTGAGATACATAGGTTTTGTGAAAATAGGATTCATGACTTGTAAGTTTAAGAAAATGTTTAATAGAGTTTAGTCATGAACCTTGTAAATTGATTTGTTTTGTAAATCGTTTGAAAAAAAATAAGATCAGATGATATGTATAAATAAATGTAAGGTTAAATGAATAACCATGTAAGATGAGTTTGTTTGTAAAACAATGTCTTGTGATAAGTATGTTATTTGTATAAAATGTTATATGTCTTAAATTGAAATGATTTAAATAACGCTACGATATGTAATACCATACAAGCACTTATATATAGGAAGTACCAGCGGCGTATTAACCATGCTTGTATCATATTACACACGCCTCGTTACCTAAGTCACTTACTCAAACCAAACCACCAAGATGTAATGTTTAACAATTGTAGAAATGTTTATGTATAGTCTAATGTCTATTGTCAAATGTAGATCATGTCAACAGATACAAAAGGTTCACACGGTTCAACAGTTACAAATAGTTCATATAATCAAATGGTTACGACGGTTCACATAGTCAAATGGTTACAACGGTTCAAAATGTAATATAATGTGTGTAACACCTGTGCCTCCACGGCCATCAAACAAATACCAAACCAATGAAATATTGTATTTCATACTTGGGATTTGTAAAAATATGTGTATCATTTGCACATATCAATTTCTGTTCAATTTCAAACTCTAAATCGCTTTCTGGAAGGTTATACGCGCACTAATGCGTAAATATAACCAGTTTAATGCAACAAACACTCCGGAATAGTGAAATAGGTTTAACATACCTAAAATAACCTTTACATAACTTAGATATAAGTTTTGGAAGGTTTGGTGTGGTGAAATCAAAGTTAAATCGCTACAGGGACTAAAGTTGACAAACTGCGAAAGTATGCCAATTTGAACTGTAACAGACCTTCCGGAACATGACCATAAGTTAAACATACCATAAATATCCTTTACAAAGCTTAGAAATAGGCTTTGAGGGGTTCGGTGTGCTAAAATAAACTTTTGTGTCATTCAGGGACTAAAAGTGTCAAAAAGTGCACAAGTTTGCATTTTCGCGCATAACTTACGTTCTGAATACATCTGGACATCCAAAAATTTATGTAAGCATGACTACATTATATTTTAGTGTTCTCCTTAAGAAAAATCCATTCGTTTCGTCATTTGGATCGTTTTTCGCGCTTATGCGCATTCCGTCGTAATTAAGCGAACATCGCGTTCGTACGACCAAACGAACCATCATCCGGCATATTTTTGAGCATGTTTCATGTCCACAATGTTTAGGCAACATTTTAGGGCCTTAAAGTTGGCTTTACGGGCCTTAGAAGTGTCGGAAATGGCCTTAAACGCGTGCAGGGACTGAAACTGCCATTTTTGAAAGTTTTGTGCGGATCAGAAGGCCCAAGCGGCCCGCATTGTCTTTGGCTAATCCTGAAGCGGGCCGCTTCCCACTATCAGACCAGATTAAATGTATTAAACAGCTGGTTGCAGCTGTTTTGCACTTCTAATCCCACTTCCACATGTCAATTCCTTATGGTGGTGAGCATTTTGAGGCACCATAACATTCCGACAAGTGTACGGCCTTGATCGTGCCCTCTTTTCCAAGAAACGATCTTAACGGTGGACCGAATACTATAAATACCCACCCCCCATTTGTTCAAAACCCACAAATCTGATTAAGAAAGCTCTAAGTTGGAACCTTCGTTTCATACCTGAGCTATTTCGATCTGGGTTAGCATTCGGGGACCCTTCGTAAGTATTCTTTCGTTCTTTTCCTTATTTTTACTGCTTTTCGAGTCAGAAAGTCAAACTTTGTTTGACTTTCAGCATTGACCAGTAATGGTCAATGCGAAGTTCGTTTGAACTTCGCAACGTGATTGTAATCACGATGGTCATAGTCCCTTGGGACTATGCCTACTGATTACCACGTTGTCTAGGGTCGTAGGATAAGCGATCTAATAAATCGCTTATACCTCGAACCCGACCCAGTTTGGTCGATCATTAGGATCTGACCAAACACATTAGGTGACCATAGTGTAGGGAATAACCTTCCGAGGTTATACCTTATGGTCACATCGTTTAAGTAGTTGTATGATAGGTAGTTTATATGCCTTAGGTAAATTACCAGAATACCCTTTTCATACATAATTGGTAATGTAGCATATGTAACCTAAAATTTTGTCACGTAACTGATTATGTAACATGTTTAGGCATATAATACTTGTCATAGGACTAGTTAGGCGGTCCGAACGCGTTTCACACGCACGACGCGTTAAAGTAGCATAAGCTTCCTAAACGGGTCGTAATGGGTCGTAAACAATTATGTTAAGTTTCATTTAGTATGTAGGCTTTGTTAAACCAAATGACACGAGTCTCTACACTCGTTTGGTTTACGAAACCTCATTCTATCCAATCTTCCGATTTAGGTCCGGTTTGTTAACATAGTTACCTATATTAGGTGCCGTTTGATTCCGAGATCTATAGCATTACTTGGTGGTTATCTTTTGACAACTGAGCAATCTCAAGTGAGTACATAGACCCCTCTTTTACTGTTTTCCAAACTGTTTTGGGGTGAAACACATGTGCCTACTTGTTACTTTCATGCTTTCCTGTTTTCGCATCATATACTGCTATGTTCGTTAGTACATTATAGTACATGATTTCATTACATTTTATGCTATGTATGTCCATTGCGTTCATACTTAGTACATCGTTTTACATTTACATTTTATGCTATTTATGTCCATTGCGTGCATACTTAGTACATTGTTTTTCATCACATGCTTACATTTTGGTATGACATTTGGTTTGTTTACATGGGACAATACATTCATTAACACCGATCATGCCGTTCGTTAGTAGGTAGTGGTACCATAGGAATTGACAACTCCCGTTCCGGACGTCCCAGGGAAAGGGGATGAAAGGAATGACCGAATTCGTTGTTATAAAGACAGATAGACCTTTAATTTGTTTAAAGGGTTTATCACCACAGTCGCCAGGCTTGGATGTATGCATATTCACAATACCGCATAAATGTTCATATTAAATAGTTGCATGCATTTACACAAAACATAGCTTTGATTTAAACCAAGTTTTACTTCAATACTTTATTGTTGTGCATATGGTTTAGTTGAGACATTTCACTTGCCATACATGATATTTTGACATAGACATTTGACATGGATATTTGACATAGACATTTGACATGGATATTTGACATAGACATTTGACATGGATATTTGACATAGACATTTTGACATGATTTACATCTTGACATGAACATTTTACATTGTTTGGTTTGGTTTGATTAAGTGATTAAGTAACGATGCGTGTGTAATATGATACAAGCATGGTGGATACGCCGCTGGTACTTCCTATATATAAGTGTTTGTATGGTATTACATGTCGTAACGTTATTTGAATCATTTCAGTTTGAGACATAGAACATTTCATACAAATAACATACTTTTCACAAGACATTGATTTATAAACAACATATCTTATGCAAACACATTTTACTTGGTTATTCATTTAACCTTACATTTATTTATACTTATCATCTGATCTTATCGTTTTTCAAATGATTTAAAAGACAAAGCAAATAACAAGGTTCATGACTAAACATTTTCTCAAACATAAGTCATGAATCTTATTTTCACAAAACCTATGTATCTCACAGGCATTTTTATGCTGACGTACCTATTTTCACATGTGTTTTTCAGGCGCTGTTGCATAAGATGATCAAGTTACACATAGACAGACTTGGGCTTTAGTGACAATAAAAGATGCAAGACTAGTTAATTAAGTTGTATTTCTTTGTTTGTTAAAACATTGTAACACTTTTAATGAATAAAACGAAACTTCAATTGCCATGGATTTGAAACATTAATTCTGTTACAACACTCCCCGATGTTTCCGCCATGTTTGGTATGTTCTACGTGGTCGGGGTGTGACAGAAAAGATGGTATCAGAGCCAATGGTTATAGGGAATTAGGTTATTAGTAATTAGTAATGCTTTGACCTAGTCTATAACCTTCTTAGGACCCTAACGCGAGTTTACTTGCGTTTAGTCATAAAACAATACTGTCGCCTATCCTTAGGCGACAACCGCAACAAGAACATGAATTTCAAAACCGCTTTGAAAACTAATCATCTGTTCTAGGATGATTGATTACTAGGTTTTGAACTCTCTGTTATAAGGTTTTGAACTCTCTATTATATGGTTTTGAACCTCTTTGAGTTTTCAAAACTTCGTCAAGGTTTTGGGTTTTAAATAATGTGAACACGTGCAAACTGGAAGGGTGAATGCCTGTATTCTGGGTTTTCTGGCTAGGCAAGCACTTCGTATACATCTCATCAGACGCGAGACCAGTTGTGCTTACCTGGGAATTCTTGGGATGAGTGTTCACTTATAGGCGAGCATGTCTTCGCAATACATTATTTTTGACCTATTTATTTTGATTTGTCACCATCTCATTTGTTTGCCTTAGGTAACAAACAAATGATCACAATTTTCATTCGTTACCATTCTGTATTGATTATCCAATAACCTTTCACTCGTTTCTTCCTCTGTCTTTCATTTTCTTCTAGAATGTCTATTCCTCTTGGCACTGGTCAAATGCCCGAGCGAACAGCCAAATTTGTCCAGCAAATTGGCGAAGTGATTCAGAGGACTGTGGATTTAGGTATTGCCATGGCTCGTCTTAACAATGAAGCCTCTCGTCTCGACAATGAAGCCACTCAAGAGACACCAAAGGAAGCAGTAGTCAGACTTGCAACAACATCAAGGAAGCGTAAGGCTTCAAGGAAACCCGCAGCGGTTACACCTAATCAAGCGGGACCTAGCCAAGTGGCAAGGCCACCAGCTAGGAAGCCGTACCTTGGAACTTCACCTTTGTGCAAACAATGTAGCCTTCATCATCAGGCTAGTGTGAAGTGCCGCAAATGCCAAACTTGTGGACTTATAGGTCATACGGCAAGGGTTTGTCCAACTGCAGCAGTATCAAATCAAGCAGGACCCATCCGGGTGTCAACACCACCTGCTAAGAAACAATACAAGGGAACGGCACCATTATGCAACAAATGTAAGGGGCATCACCAAGCTCACTTACAGTGTCATCGGTGTGTATCATGTGGAAGAGTTGGTCACCTGGCAAGTACTTGTCGATGTAACCCGAACCAAGGTGGTCTAAATCAACTCCAAGTCAACCCTACTCAAGCTCGTTTCCCGCGTGGTACTTGCTACAACTGTGGCGATACGAGCCATTTCAGGAACAAATGCCCAAAGCTTGCAAATGCAAATCCCACCCACGGATGAGCAGTTGGCTGACTAGAAGATGTTGCTGTCTTATGCTTTTGTTCTTTTGTTGCCTTGTAATGTGAAACAATTTGTTTTGTTTATAAATAAATCGTTGTTCACAAATTCTGATATACAAGTATAGTTACATGTGTGTATGATTTTCCTATGATACCTACATCAAGGAACTATGTTCCTTACAAACTACTCTTGTGATTCTCTCTTTCAAATGATCGCTCATGATTCCTTCGAAAATTTTAAGTACTCGTTTCATTCTAAGATACGAAGTACAGAAAATAAAGTGACATTATGAGTAATCGTGCTTTTCGCACATCTGTGCCTTGGAATCCTTGGTTAGATAACTAAGGGTATTTTCAAATCTCATATCCATTACGTTTTGATTTTTCAACATACACAGTACCAGTATTTCAAAACAATCTTCATGATCTCAAAACATTTCAAATAGTTTGAAAACAATTTTTCTAGATGCATTGTCTATGTTATTTCAAAAACATTGGCCATGTTATCAAAACCAACCTTTCTAATTTCAAAATATTTCATATAGTCTGAAGACAATATTAACACAATACATTTTCTTATCAAGTGCATGATTTCGAAAAGCATCATCCATGTCTTTCAAAAAAAAAAAAAAAAAAAAAAAAAAAAAAACCCTATACATAATTTCAAAATTCATCACGCATGATTTTAAAACATTTTTAAATATATCTACCTAATACACCTACTTTATTTCAAAAGTATTATATATAAGGTTTCAAAAACGTTAAACACCTTTTTCTTAAAAGAACCCCATGCATAGTTTTCAAAAATATTTTCCTCATACATTGACTTAACCTTCAAAATTCTGCTTCATATGTCGCCTTGGCATATCTAGCATCTCAATTTCATAAGCATTTTTACTCCATGTTTTGACATAAGCACGTCCAGTGCAAGGTATCAAAACATCTTCAACTTCTAAAATCCATAAGGGATCTTTTTATTTTCACAATTAGATCCTTGTGGATGATCATCATTCAAATCAGAGTCCTTAATTGGATTCCTTAATTACCTTAATTCGAACATTTCGATTCTTTATAATCGAAATCGAATTTTCTCTTCAAAAATCTTTCTATCTTTATAGCTAGATTCTTGATAACATTTAAAGTACCAAATGAAATCCGCTGAATGGATTCCTAGTGTGCTTTAAATACATGTACTCTATTAGCAGAACAAACTTCTAGTTAAACAATTTTGTGGTTATGTGACTATGTGTTTATTCATCTTGAGTTTTCATTTATGCATTTTTGTGTTTTTAAATACTCTGGATATTCGTTATCCAAATCCTCGCAGAATCTTTCATATCTTCATATGAGGGATTCGTAGCAGGATATTCAAAAGGTACTACCTTCAATCCTCAATGGGCTTCTATGTAATAGTTAAGACCCTTGGATTATATAGTACTACTCCATGTTTTATAGGAGACCCTTTAGTGGTCTAGTCAAAAAGATTGATTCACAATTTGGTTAAAGAATGACATTTAGTGATGTAACTGAACAGACTCCTGGATAGTCTATTTAAATCATTTATTGATTTAGTCTAAAGGACTCTATGGCAGTCTAGTTACACTCATCACAGGATTGTTCATTTGGTTTTACACTACACATTATAAAATAGACTGTGCGGACTGTACAAGGAACTACGTAATTATGGAGGCCTACATAATTGTGAAATTCAATGCACAGAAACCCAGTAAGATTTATTATGTGTAAGAACCGATAGCGACAACAATAACAAAATGATAACGATGTAATGGAGGTATGGTGGACGCACCAATGACGCTTTATATACTTGTATATAAGTGTCCCTCTTACATTGCAAGCATGATGTTATTAAAGTTACTAGAAGTTCAGAACCCAAGCAAATGTTGTTCGATCTTTTCAACTTCATGTTTTAGACTCTCACAAGTTTCCTCTAAATAAATTTCGGGACGAAATTTCCTAAAGTAGGGGAGACTGTAACACCTGTGCCTCCACGGCCATCAAACAAATACCAAACCAATGAAATATTGTATTTCATACTTGGGATTTGTAAAAATATGTGTATCATTTGCACATATCAATTTCTGTTCAATTTCAAACTCTAAATCGCTTTCTGGAAGGTTATACGCGCACTAATGCGTAAATATAACCAGTTTAATGCAACAAACACTCCGGAATAGTGAAATAGGTTTAACATACCTAAAATAACCTTTACATAACTTAGATATAAGTTTTGGAAGGTTTGGTGTGGTGAAATCAAAGTTAAATCGCTACAGGGACTAAAGTTGACAAACTGCGAAAGTATGCCAATTTGAACTGTAACAGACCTTCCGGAACATGACCATAAGTTAAACATACCATAAATATCCTTTACAAAGCTTAGAAATAGGCTTTGAGGGGTTCGGTGTGCTAAAATAAACTTTTGTGTCATTCAGGGACTAAAAGTGTCAAAAAGTGCACAAGTTTGCATTTTCGCGCATAACTTACGTTCTGAATACATCTGGACATCCAAAAATTTATGTAAGCATGACTACATTATATTTTAGTGTTCTCCTTAAGAAAAATCCATTCGTTTCGTCATTTGGATCGTTTTTCGCGCTTATGCGCATTCCGTCGTAATTAAGCGAACATCACGTTCGTACGACCAAACGAACCATCATCCGGCATATTTTTGAGCATGTTTCATGTCCACAATGTTTAGGCAACATTTTAGGGCCTTAAAGTTGGCTTTACGGGCCTTAGAAGTGTCGGAAATGGCCTTAAACGCGTGCAGGGACTGAAACTGCCATTTTTGAAAGTTTTGTGCGGATCAGAAGGCCCAAGCGGCCCGCATTGTCTTTGGCTAATCCTGAAGCGGGCCGCTTCCCACTATCAGACCAGATTAAATGTATTAAACAGCTGGTTGCAGCTGTTTTGCACTTCTAATCCCACTTCCACATGTCAATTCCTTATGGTGGTGAGCATTTTGAGGCACCATAACATTCCGACAAGTGTACGGCCTTGATCGTGCCCTCTTTTCCAAGAAACGATCTTAACGGTGGACCGAATACTATAAATACCCACCCCCCATTTGTTCAAAACCCACAAATCTGATTAAGAAAGCTCTAAGTTGGAACCTTCGTTTCATACCTGAGCTATTTCGATCTGGGTTAGCATTCGGGGACCCTTCGTAAGTATTCTTTCGTTCTTTTCCTTATTTTTACTGCTTTTCGAGTCAGAAAGTCAAACTTTGTTTGACTTTCAGCATTGACCAGTAATGGTCAATGCGAAGTTCGTTTGAACTTCGCAACGTGATTGTAATCACGATGGTCATAGTCCCTTGGGACTATGCCTACTGATTACCACGTTGTCTAGGGTCGTAGGATAAGCGATCTAATAAATCGCTTATACCTCGAACCCGACCCAGTTTGGTCGATCATTAGGATCTGACCAAACACATTAGGTGACCATAGTGTAGGGAATAACCTTCCGAGGTTATACCTTATGGTCACATCGTTTAAGTAGTTGTATGATAGGTAGTTTATATGCCTTAGGTAAATTACCAGAATACCCTTTTCATACATAATTGGTAATGTAGCATATGTAACCTAAACTTTTGTCACGTAACTGATTATGTAACATGTTTAGGCATATAATACTTGTCATAGGACTAGTTAGGCGGTCCGAACGCGTTTCACACGCACGACGCGTTAAAGTAGCATAAGCTTCCTAAACGGGTCGTAATGGGTCGTAAACAATTATGTTAAGTTTCATTTAGTATGTAGGCTTTGTTAAACCAAATGACACGAGTCTCTACACTCGTTTGGTTTACGAAACCTCATTCTATCCAATCTTCCGATTTAGGTCCGGTTTGTTAACATAGTTACCTATATTAGGTGCCGTTTGATTCCGAGATCTATAGCATTACTTGGTGGTTATCTTTTGACAACTGAGCAATCTCAAGTGAGTACATAGACCCCTCTTTTACTGTTTTCCAAACTGTTTTGGGGTGAAACACATGTGCCTACTTGTTACTTTCATGCTTTCCTGTTTTCGCATCATATACTGCTATGTTCGTTAGTACATTATAGTACATGATTTCATTACATTTTATGCTATGTATGTCCATTGCGTTCATACTTAGTACATCGTTTTACATTTACATTTTATGCTATTTATGTCCATTGCGTGCATACTTAGTACATTGTTTTTCATCACATGCTTACATTTTGGTATGACATTTGGTTTGTTTACATGGGACAATACATTCATTAACACCGATCATGCCGTTCGTTAGTAGGTAGTGGTACCATAGGAATTGACAACTCCCGTTCCGGACGTCCCAGGGAAAGGGGATGAAAGGAATGACCGAATTCGTTGTTATAAAGACAGATAGACCTTTAATTTGTTTAAAGGGTTTATCACCACAGTCGCCAGGCTTGGATGTATGCATATTCACAATGCCGCATAAATGTTCATATTAAATAGTTGCATGCATTTACACAAAACATAGCTTTGATTTAAACCAAGTTTTACTTCAATACTTTATTGTTGTGCATATGGTTTAGTTGAGACATTTCACTTGCCATACATGATATTTTGACATAGACATTTGACATGGATATTTGACATAGACATTTGACATGGATATTTGACATAGACATTTGACATGGATATTTGACATAGACATTTGACATGGATATTTGACATAGACATTTTGACATGATTTACATCTTGACATGAACATTTTACATTGTTTGGTTTGGTTTGATTAAGTGATTAAGTAACGATGCGTGTGTAATATGATACAAGCATGGTGGATACGCCGCTGGTACTTCCTATATATAAGTGTTTGTATGGTATTACATGTCGTAATGTTATTTGAATCATTTCAGTTTGAGACATAGAACATTTCATACAAATAACATACTTTTCACAAGACATTGATTTATAAACAACATATCTTATGCAAACACATTTTACTTGGTTATTCATTTAACCTTACATTTATTTATACTTATCATCTGATCTTATCGTTTTTCAAATGATTTAAAAGACAAAGCAAATAACAAGGTTCATGACTAAACATTTTCTCAAACATAAGTCATGAATCTTATTTTCACAAAACCTATGTATCTCACAGGCATTTTTATGCTGACGTACCTATTTTCACATGTGTTTTTCAGGCGCTGTTGCATAAGATGATCAAGTTACACATAGACAGACTTGGGCTTTAGTGACAATAAAAGATGCAAGACTAGTTAATTAAGTTGTATTTCTTTGTTTGTTAAAACATTGTAACACTTTTAATGAATAAAACGAAACTTCAATTGCCATGGATTTGAAACATTAATTCTGTTACAACACTCCCCGATGTTTCCGCCATGTTTGGTATGTTCTACGTGGTCGGGGTGTGACAATGTGTTCATATGCTGGATGAGCATATGCAACAGAAATGCAATGTAAAACAATGTCTAGTGTGCTAAGTAAACATACATAGCAGAAATGTAACGTAATGTACTAAGTATGCATATAATGGACATACATAGCATAAAATGTAATGTAAAACAATGTACTAAGTATGCACACAACGGACATACATAGCATAAAATGTAATGTAAAACGATGCACTAAGTATGCACCCAATGGACATACATAGCATGAAATGTAATGTAAAATGATGTACTAAGTATGCACACAATGGACATACATAGCATGAAATGTAATGTAAAACGATGTACTAAGTATGCACACAACGGACATACATAGCATAAAATGTAATGAAATCATGTACTATAAATGTAGTAATGAACATAGCAAGTATATGATGTGAAAACATGGAAAGCATGAAAGTAACAAGTAGGCACATGTGTTTCACCCCAAAACGGTTTGAAAATGGTAAAAGAGGGGTCTATGTACTCACTTGAGATTGCTTAGTAGTCCTTGAGTAACAACCAAACAATGCTAGAGATCACGGATATCAAACGGCACCTAATATTGGTAACTATGTTAATATACCGGACCTAAATCGGAGGATTGGATAGGATGAGGGCTCATAAACCAAATGTGTATGGGAACTCATGTAGTATGGTTTAACAAAGTCTACATACTAAATGAAACCTAACCTAAGTGCTTACGACCCATTACGACCCGTTTAGGTAGCTTATGCTACTTTAACGCGTCGTTCGCGTAAAACGCGTTCGGAACGCCTAACTAGTCCTATGACAAGTAAAATATGCCTTAACATGTCTAATATTGTTACCAAATCAGTTTAGATACCAAAAGTTATGTCACATACGCTTAAAATGAATTTTGGCGTAAAAAGGGCATTTTGGTAATTTACCTAAGGCATATATACTACCTATCATACAACTACTCAAACGTCGTGATCATAAGGTATAACCTCGGAAGGTTATTACCTATATACTATGGTCACCTAATGTGTTTGGTCGGATCCTAATGATCGACCAAACGGGTCGGGTTCGAAAGTATAAGCGATTGTTTAGATCGCTTACCTTACGACCCTATATAAGCACTAAACTAAAAGTGACGAGCTAAGCATGTTAAAACATGCTTAACTAAGTTTAGAAAATAGGTTTGGTATCAAAACAAACGGTTTTGATACCTAAATGTAGTTTGGTTACAAAATACGCATTAACACGTATTTTGGCCGAAACTACGACTCGTCACTGAGCCTAGATAACGTGGTAATCAGTAGGTATAGTCGCTAAGGACTATAACCATCGTGATTACGCTCACGTTATGAAGTTCAAATGAACTTCGTGTTGACCATAAACTGGTCAACGCAGAAAGTCAAACAAAGTTTGACTTTTAACGCTAAACAAATAAAAGAACGAAGGAACACTTACAAAGGGTCCCCGCTAGTAAAACTTGATCGAATAGCTCAGGTATGAAGCAATCACTTCAACTTAGAGCTTTAAGATCAGATTTGTGGGTTTTGAGTTGAATGGGGTTGGGTATTTATAGTAAATGGACAACCGTTAGGATCGTTTATCGAATAACGTGATCGAATCTCATCCGTACATGTGTTGGAATGTTATGGTAACTCATTTTGCCCCCACCACCAGAGATTGACATGTGGCATTGGCCTTTGGGGGGTTGAAAGGCTGTTAACAGCAGATAAAACGAGTTGCTGCATCTGGCCCCTGCTTATGGACCATAAGGGTGATGGCTTACGGTCCGTAAGCTATCAAGTTTGGCAGAATTACACTTTTGGTCCCTGCACCTTGTTTCGTCGCGTAACGGCACTTCTAACACCCGTCAAACCCAATTTCAAGCTCCACAATGATGTTAAGACATAGGGACATGAAATATGCTTGAAAACATCACGGATGTCGGTTCGTTTGGCCGTACGATCACGTTGTTCAGTTAATTACGACGGAATGCGCATAAGCGCGAAAAACGACCCAAATTGCGTGACGAATGGATTTTTCTTATGCCAAACACTAAAATAAATTATTTTAGTGCTTACATAAATTTATGGATGTCCGGATGTTTTCAGAACGTAAGTTATGCGCGAAAGTGCAAACTTGTGCACTTTGTGACGCTTTTAGTCCCTGAATGACCCAAAAGTTTATTTTAGCACACCGAACCCCTCAAAGCCTATTTCTAAGCTATGTAAAGGATATTTATGGTATGTTTAACTTATGGCCATGTTCTGGAATGTCTGTTACAGTTCAAATTGGCATACTTTCGCAGTTTGTTAACTTTAGTCCCTGTAAGCGATTTAACTTGATTTTGCCATACCAAAGCCTTCGAAACTTATTTCTAAGTAATGTAAAGGTTATTTAAGGTATGTTAAGCCTATTTCACTATTCCAGAGTGTTCGTTGCATTAAACTGGTTATATTTACGCATCAGTGCGCGTATAACCTTCCAGAAAGTGATTTAGAGCTTGAAATCGAACAAAATTTGATATGTGCAAAAGATACACATATTTATACAGATCCCAAGTATGAAATGCAATATTTAATTGGTTTGGTATTAGTTTGATGGTCACGGAGGCACAGTTGTCACAGTCTCCCCTACTTTTGGAAATTTCGTCCCGAATTTTTTTTTGTATGAGTCTATCTGTGACTTTGTGTCAAATAACCACCCGAGATATGCAAGGTATAATCCTGTCATTTCCTTAGCGGACATTCTTCAGAAACGAAAATGAACGGACAGAGTCATTTTCCTCAACGAGTATTCCTCAGAGGCGGAAATGAAGGAACAAACAACCGGGGATTCATTTCCTCAACGGACAATCTTCAGAAACGAAAATGAACAGACGGAGTTATTTTCAACGGTTGCTTCCTCAGAAAAGGAAATGAAGGGATAAACAAACGGATATTCATTTCCTTAACGGACAATCTTCAGAAACGAAAAATGAACTGACGGAGTCATTTTCAACGGGTGCTTCATCAGAAATGGAAATGAAAAGGATAAACAAACGGATATTCATTTCCTCAACGGGCAATCTTCAGAAACGAAAAATGAACTGACAGAGTCATCTTCAACGGGTGCTTCATCAGAAATGGAAATGATAAGGATAAACAAACGGATATTCCTTTCCTCAACGGACAATCTTCAGAAACGAAAAATGATCAGACGGAGTCATTTTTCAACGGGTGCTTCATCAGAAATGGAAATGAGAAGGATAAACAAACGGATATTCATTTCCTCAACGGTCAATCTTCAGAAACGAAAAATGAACTGACGGAGTCATCTTCAACGGTTGCTTCCTCAGAAATGGAAATGGAAATGAAAAGGATAAACAAACGGATATTCATTTCCTCAACGGAAAATCTTCAGAAACGAAAAATGAACTGACGGAGTCATTTTCAACGGTTGCTTCCTCAGAAATGGAAATGAATAGAGCTAATTCTAGACACATGACAAAACTCGCTGTGGTTTCTGTGCACTGAATTCCATAATTATGTATGCATCCATAATTACGTAATTTCTTGCACAGTCCGCACAGTTTGTCTTGTAATGTTTAGGGGAAGAAAATCAAACCTGTGATGAGGGTGACTAGACTACCATAGGGTCCTTTTAATTAGGTCGACATATGATCTTTTTAATTAGGCAACCAAGGAGTCCTTTCAGCTATTTCATCACATGATGTTCCTAACCAGTTTTTTGGATCAATCTGTTTAACTAGACCACTCAAGGGGTCTTATGGAGTAGTACTTTATAATCCAAGGGACTTAACTACAACGTAGAAGTCCATTAAGGATTTTAGATAGTACCTTTGGGTATCCTACTATGAATCCCTTATACGAATGATATGGAAGATTCTACGAGGATTTGGATAACAAAAACTTGGATTATACCAAAAACATAAAAGGGAACACATAAGCACATACTCACATAGTTGTTTAACTCGGTTATTAATTTGTTATTAACTTGTTAGTGATTGAATATAGATATTCAAGGTACACCAGGAAACCAGTCGCTGGACTTCAATGTCCTCTGGGATCTATCTGAAAAGATAGGATAGTCTCCCAAAAATTCGATTTTGTTTTCAAAGAAACGTAATATTCGAATTAAGGAACACAACAATTTTAGGATTTACGGAAATATCTTTAGGTACCCTTATTAAGGATTTAGAGTGGTACTTTGGGTATTCATCCAATGTTGTAACTTGCGCCTTGTACTTCGTTTCCTTTGAAGAAACGGGTACTTAGGAATTTCGTGGAAACGCAAGAGATCATAAGATGGAAAAAATTTGGGGGTAGTTTGCTTTTCAAGGTATACGATTCCTTGCTTGTTGGTATTGTAGGGGATATGTTCTTTATACATACAACCACATAAATACATTGTAATGTAAATAAAAGATTTATTTATAAACAAGGATAACAACTGTTTCATGGACCTTGACAACAAAAGAAAATAATACATAAGACGTGATTATTTCTAAACGATGTTGTCTTCTGGTTGGTCAGATGCTCATCCCTGTGCTGGATTTGCATTAGCAAGCTTTGGGCAATTTCTTCGGAAATGACCCATCTCGCCACAGTTGAAACAAGAACCTGGTAGAAAACGACCTTGAGCGGGATTGTTGCCAGCTTGGTTTGGTGCAGCTGCAGCTGGGCAGACTCTTGCTGTATGGCCTATAAGTCCACAAGTTTGGCATTTGCGGCACTTTACATTGGCATGATGATGGAGGCTACATTGGTTGCACAAGGGTGCAGTTCCATTGTATGGCTTCCTAGAAGGGGGTTGAGCTGGTTGGTCGGGGACGGCTTGATCATTGTGAGTAACCATGGCGAAGATCTGAGAAGCCTTTCGCTTCTTTGACTTCTTAGGGGATCCAGTCTGTTCATCCATGGTCATTGATTCCTCGATTGGTTTCTTGTCACTTTTTCAAAAAAGTTTACCTTTCCTGATTTGAGATTCAGTCAAGGTTGCAGATAGCTCAATGGCCTGTCTAACTGTAGTGGGTTTACTACCAGTGATAATGTCTTGTACTGAGTCAGGGACGCCATCAATGTATTTTTCGATCGCCTTATCCAAGGGCGTAACCATGGTAGGACATAACAGGCTCAGCTCCTCATATCGATCAGTGTATGCTCGATGTTCGCCGCTGTCTTGCTTAAGATCGTCGAACTCCCTTTCCAAGGCCCTGATCTCGTGACGAGGACAAAATTCCTTCATCATCAGTGCGCGAAGTTCTTCCCACGTTTGAGCCAGTGCCACTTCGGCATCCCTATCTCTCATCACACCGTTCCACCATGTCAAAGCTCGTTTCTCAAAGACACTAGATGCGAAATCTACCTTTCGCTCGTTTAGACATTGAACATGTCTGAAGGTGCTCTCTAAACTCTCGAACCATTGCAGAAGTGCAGTCGCTCCTTGAGACCCAGAAAACTTTGATGGCTTAGCCGAGTTGAACGTCTTGAAGTTGCTGGGGGCATTATTGTCGTTGAGGGCTTGGTTACATTGAGCAACGATGTTCGGGATTGCAGCAGTCATTTGCTGTGTAATGACAGCTGCCAGCTCTTCAATAGAGACCTGATTTTCGCATCGCGGAGGCATTCTAAAAGGGGAAACAAGAGAGAAAACAAATGAAATGGCATTGGGTAAAAATAGGATGTTACAATTACCGACCAAAATCACGGGTGATGGTCATTTGTTTGAACCACGAAGCAAACAAACGACACACAAAGGCTGAACCAAAGCAATTAGATCCTCATAATGTATCGCGAAGACATGCTCGCCTATAAGTGGACACTCACCCCAAGAGTTCCCAGGTAAGAGTGACTGGTCCGATTATGTGGATTTGTATGAACACTCTAGCCTTAGACAGAAAACTCAGGGTACAGGCATTCACTCTTCCAGTTTGCACGTGTTCACACTATTTAGGACCAAAAACTTTGACGAGAGTTTGAAAATTCAAAGAGGTTCAAAACCTTACAACTGAGGGTTCAAAACCTTGTAATCAATCATCCCAGAACAGATGATTAATTTTCAAAGCGGATTCGAACTTTGTGTTCTCATTGTGGTTATCACCTAAGGATAGGTGAAGGTATCGTTTTATGACTAAACGCAAGTAAACTCGCGTTAGGGTCCTAGGAAGGTTACAGACTAGGTCAAAGCATTACTAATAACCTAATTCCCTATAACCATTGGCTCTGATACCAACTTTTCTGTCACACCCCGACCACGTGAGACAACGAAACGTGGCGGAAACGTCGGGGAGTGTTGTAACAGAATTAATTGTTTCAAATCCATGGCAATTAAAGTTCTGTTTTATTATTCAAACAAGAGAGTTACATTGTTTTAAACAAGAAACAAAGAGTACATAACAAAAATTAACTAGCTCTTGTCTCGTTTTAAGTCACTAAGGCACAGGTCCGCCTAAGTATGTCTCGATAAGTCCTATGCATCAACTCCTAAAAACACATGTGAAAATAGGTACGTCAGCATAAAAATGCCTGTGAGATACATTGGTTTTGTGAAAATAGGATTCATGACTTGTAAGTTTAAGAAAATGTTTAATAGAGTTTAGTCATGAACCTTGTAAATTGATTTGTTTTGTAAATCGTTTGAAAAACAATAAGATCAGATGATATGTATAAATAAATGTAAGGTTAAATGAATAACCATGTAAGATGAGTTTGTTTGTAAAACAATGTCTTGTGAAAAGTATGTTATTTGTATAAAATGTTATATGTCTTAAATTGAAATGATTTAAATAACGCTACGATATGTAATACCATACAAGCACTTATATATAGGAAGTACCAGTGGCGTATCCACCATGCTTGTATCATATTACACACGCCTCGTTACCTAAGTCACTTACTCAAACCAAACCACCAAGATGTAATGTTTAACAATTGTAGAAATGTTTATGTATAGTCTAATGTCTATTGTCAAATGTAGATCATGTCAACAGATACAAAAGGTTCACACGGTTCAACAGTTACAAACAGTTCATATAATCAAATGGTTATGACGGTTCACATAGTTAAATAGTTACAACGGTTCAAAATGTAATATAATGTGTTCATATGCTTTTTTGCATATGCAACAGAAATGCAATGTAAAACAATGTCTAGTGTGCTAAGTAAACATACATAGCAGGAATGGAAAGTAATGTACTAAGTATGTACACAATGGACATACACAGCATAAAATGTAATGTAAAACAATGTACTAAGTATGCACACAACGGACATACATAGCATAAAATGTAATGTAAAACGATGCACTAAGTATGCACACAATGGACATACATAGCATGAAATGTAATGTAAAACGATGTACTAAGTATGCACACAATGGACATACATAGCATGAAATGTAATGTAAAACGATGTACTAAGTATGCACACAACGGACATACATAGCATAAAATGTAATGAAATCATGTACTATAAATGTACTCATGAACATATCAAGTATATGATGTGAAAACATGGAAAGCATGAAAGTAACAAGTAGGCACATGTGTTTCACCCCAAAACGGTTTGAAAACGGTAAAAGAGGGGTCTAGGTACTCACTTGAGATTGCTTAGTAGTCCTTGAGTAACAACCAAACAATGCTAGAGATCACGGATATCAAACGACACCTAATATAGGTAACTATGTTAATATACCGGACCTAAATCGGAGGATCGGATAGGATGAGGGCTCATAAACCAAATGAGTATGGGAACTCATTTAGTATGGTTTAACAAAGCCTACATACTAAATGAAACCTAACCTAAGTGCTTACGACCCATTACGACCCGTTTAGGTAGCTTTTTTTTTTTTTTTTTTTTTGGAAACGGGGAGAACCCCGGGCAAACATTTATTAGAAAAGAATAAAAGAATACAACAAGGAACTAAACTAGACCCAGGATATCGGCCCAAGATCTAGCATAGCCCAAACCAAAAAACCGGGCAAACTATACAAAAGACACAACCTATGCCCATATCTAAAACCTAAAGGCCAACAAAGGCCCATCACATAAGTCCAAATCCTACTACAAAAAATGATCAAACACAAAACATAAGGCCCACTAAAGTTCATCCCAACAGCCCATCTCTTCACGCTAACATCATACACTACACTACACTGCCCAAACCCAACACTTCTGTCCATTTCTTCCGATTTAAGACCAGCCTACACCAATACTTCCTTTCAAACAAACATTTACCACCTCGCCATCTAGAAGCTCTTTTAGCCCATCTATTCCATTTATAATCAGTCCTTTTAAATCTGGCCCGCTTTAGCAAAACTCCCAATATGTCTCTCCATTGAAATCTGCTGGCCCAGATACATCGCCACCAGGCCCAATTGTACAGATCATAATAAACAGCCCAAACCCACATCAATCCCATCCAATCAGCCCAATACCCAGCATAATCCCTATTGTTTTCCTTTATTGGAAACCTCATCTGGCTCTCGCTAATATGTCCACCCATCCAATTTTTCCACCAAACAATTTTTTAAAAATTACTAAAATACATCTTCAACCACAAAACCAACATACAAACTGTACCATAACAAGCTGCAACAACACTACCTGGGCCTTTTTTCCATGGACGACTTTTATGACAAAAATAGGCATTTTGTTTACCTTCTCGCTGATCCCACTTCCTGTTACACTTCCACTGTTTTATCAAAAGGAGGATCTTGCGCAAATTTGTAATTTTATCCACTTTGATCAGCTCAAAACATCCATCTTTTGAATTATCATCATTATTGCAAATAGCCATCCGATCCTTTAGCTCTTGCCCCATATTATTATATTTCCAATATTCCATAAATGCCCTTGATAGCCACAACAGCAAAAGATAGCATTGACAGCTATTATTACACTTCCACACTCTTTCAAACTGTCTTTTAGCTTTAATACTGCAACTATGCCAACCCTTTATCATCCATTTCAGCAATTTTACATTATTCCCATTGTACCCCTTCCATTTTACCAGCCAATTTGTCCACCAAACACACTTGAAAAAACCATCGTAATTCCATTTGAGACACAAAACTCTTATGCAAATTATCATACAACAAACATCAAGATCACAGTCTGATCCTGTCTTCCACAGATGGTTATTATATTGCCAAACTTGACCATCTTTTTGACCCTTAATCCTATCTATCGTACTCCCCTTAATACATCCACTCCTTAGACTGGTTTCTAAAACATCCTTACACTCCCTTAACCTCATATTAACTTGATTCCTAACTTTACCATTGCTGCACATGGCCATCTGATATATTTGTTCACACCTCATATCATCATATTTTCTATATACCCAAAATAACCCTGATAGCCCAAACTGCACTCTGCAGTATTGATAATTTCTTCTATCCTTCCATATTATCTCAAACTGTCTCACAATTTTATTCAAATAACTATCCAGGCCCCAACACTCCCTTTTCAGCACTTTCACAATATTCCCATAATGCCCCTGCCCTTCTAATTCAGTTTTCCCATATCCCCTACATTTTTGCCTATTACACCAAACACTTTTTATTAACCAGCACCATTTAATCAGTCCTTGAACAAATAAATTGAACCCATCAGCATCACATCTTTGAACACCAAAACTACTGCCTTTATAATAGCAATTCCATTTCCATAACCTCCAAACATCCAAATACACCAGCATGATTTCAACATCCCTTCTCCTTATGACAGCAGCCCAACCCCAGCTACCCAGAATACCCTTTGACCCAAGCAGGTCAGACTCAAAAGACACAGCAAAAAACCAAGAAACAGGTTTAGAAAGAAACCAATATAGATGGGATTGATTGCCACTAATTAGATCTAAAAAATAGAAAACAAGTTTTGGGGAGGAATATAATGTCCTAATCATAGTGGCAATCTCCAGCCTTATATCTCCATGGTGAGTGCCTCCCCATAGCACATCAAAACCTAATCTCCCACAAACAGCCGCATAAGTGGTTAGAATGGTTAATGAACCCTTTAGACTAACCACAAAACATAAAAACAGGTTCAAATTTCCTAGCAAATATAAAACAATACAGAATGAAAAAACACATCAGAGCTAAGGCATAAGAGTTTAAGTAGGATGACTACCCTGATGGCTTTTGAGTCCCTTATTCCTCCTAGCACCCAAAATGAAACCCCCCCTCCCATAGGCACAAAAGTGTTGATCCAACTGGATCCAAAGTACACAACACACACCAGTTTCTTTCCTAACCAGAGGTTTTCAGATCTTTGTTTAGTGCAAGAAAAACAAACACTAAAAAAGAACCAGTAAATCAAAATAACGAAGATCTGATCCTGCCTTATAACTCCTGGTATAGACTTATCCCAAGTCTAGAAATACCTAAAACCCAACATCCAAACACTGAGTTAAGACTGCATTCACATAAGAACAGAGATCTTAACAGAGTAATATACAGCCTACAACACCAAAAAATGATTTTCACAAACACCAAAACACAACACGGAGCTCTAAAGAAAGGTTGTAACAACCAGAATACTACCCAAGCATGAGTTGTACACCTTATTTCTGCATTTCCCAAAATACCCCCCACCCAATTTCCTACCTTTCCATCTACAGACTCAACACTCTTAAGAAAAAATTGGGGGTCCCAAACCATACCCCTCCCAAGAATGCCCAAGCTCACAAATAAAAACACACACCCAAACCCCCACCCAACTGCCCCTCTCCACTCAGCAATGAGACCCTTCAGATAATTGTCAAGGAATTTCTGGTCAAAAAAATTTCTCTCTAAATAATCTAACCCTTTGAATCTCAATCTCCCAATGCTGCTACAGTTTTTTATCTATGTTCCCAAAATGCCCTTGCTTTCCATCCTGCTATTATTTCTAGTCAAACAGCTTTCCATTGATCCACTACTTTATAAGGGTCTTTCCAGCAAACTTTGAAACCCCACTCCTTACTGGCCCTCAAGGTGCTTGCACTAGCATAAATTCTCAAACCCATCAGCCTAAGCCTCACTATTTCTTTGATAATAGAGCATAACTCATCCACATGCCTTTGTTTATTTTGAAATAATCTTAGATTCCTTTCCTGCCAAACATAGTAAACCATGGCTGCTAACATGAGCCTTTGAATAATGCTTTTAAAGGATTTACTCATGCACTGGTTAGCCAGATAAGACACACAATCTCTTAAACCCACCGGAGCATCCTGAAGCATTCCCAGATCCTTAAGATGATTCCAAACTTCATTCGGATAACCACAATCAAAGAATAAATGAATATGGTCATCAATTTGTTCATGACAGAAGGCACAATCCATTTCAGTTCGAACCTCCCATCTATCAAGTCTATCCTGAGTCAAAAGTCTTTCTTGATAAGCCAGCCATAAAATGAAAGCATGCCGCGGAATTGATTGACTGAACCAGACCACTTTAGCCCATTGAGCTGGCTGTCTCTGGCTGCATAAATCTTTAAAGACCACAGGTGTAGAGAAATCCACATGCTTACCATCCCTTGTCTTCCATAACAGACTGTCATTCTTTCCACTAATCAAATTGGGCACAACCATAGAAAATAAACACGGATACTTCTGCCTCCATTCCTCAGGCCAATTCCAACACCCATTCACTATAATTTTGTCAACAGTACAACAAGTAGAAAGCCCAGCCCTATTTATATCTCTCACAGTGACAAATTTGCATAACGGACTTAAAGGACACCACATATCATACCAGATAGATGTACCAGCCCCATCCCCCAAGTTTTTTACACAATGTGGCCAAATTGACTCTCTCATTCTCATAATGCTTTTCCAGCTCCAACATGTACCATCCTTGTCACCTATTTCCCAGAAATTCTTATCTTTCAATCTGTTTGCCCATATCCACTTTGTCCAAATAGTTTCTTTTTTAGACAATAAGCTCCATATGTGTTTAGACACAAGAGTTTGATTGATAACTCTTAACGGTCTAATCCCAAGACCCCCCCTGAGATTTAGGGCAGCACACTTTATCCCAACTGACTCTAACCTTTCCTTTTGCCGAATCAGAATTAGCCCATAAGAATCGATTCATAAGCCTTTCAATATCATCTATAACATTAATCGGCAAAAGAAACATAGAGGCCCAGTACACATGAAGAGAAGACAAAACCGATCTAACAAGCTGTAATCTTCCAGCAAAAGATAGCACCTTATTCTTCCAGTCACCTAATCTCTTTTTGACTTTATCAATCAACACAATGCAGTCTTTTGAGTAAAGTCTTTTGGCCAACAAAGGAATGCCCAAATATCTGACAGGTAAAGATCCAACTTTAAACGGAAATAAAGCTTTGATTTTGTCTTGCATCAGCCTGGTTACATTACCAAAGTACATAGTACTTTTGTTCAGATTAGGAACCAAACCTGAAACACTGCTGAATTCCTCCAGGGCAGTCTTAAGAATCATCACAGAACCTTCATCAGCATGTGAGAACAACATTAAATCATCAGCAAAACAGACATGAGTAATCTTTAGCTCTTTGCATCCCAAATGATAAGTAAAACCACCCTTCTCACGAATATTTCTCAGAATCATTAAATTGAGGACCTCCATGACAATTGTGAAAAGATAGGGTGACATTGGATCACCCTGTCTCAAACCTCTAAGCCCCTTAAAATAGCCATGACTTGACCCATTAACATTGATAGAGTATGCAGAGGATCGGATGCAAGTCATAATCCATGCTATCATACAGGGGTGGAACCCGAACATCTTCAGACAAGTTTCAAGAAAATTATGATTCACAGTATCATAGGCCTTCTGCAAATCAATTTTCATAGTTATTCTAGCTTCCCTTTTCTTTAAGTGGTAATTCCTGAGGAGCTCTTGAGTAAGCAATATGTTGTCACTAATTTGTCTCCCCGGAATAAAGGCACTTTGACACTCCCCAACAATTAAACCAAGATGGTCCTTTAGCCTATTGCATATTATCTTTGTAATGCATTTATAAAGCACATTGCAACAAGCAATTGGTCTAAAATCAGCCACACTCCTAGGATTAGAACATTTGGGCACCAAAGATATGATTGTAGCATTCACCTCAGCCAAAAGTTTGCCATTATGAAAGAATTCCTGAACAGCTAGACAAACTTCCTTTCCCACAACAGGCCAAGCTGCTTTGAAGAACTTAGAAGAATATCCATCAGGGCCAGGGGCCTTATTGTCATCAATATCAAACAAAGCAATCTTAACTTCCTCATCAGAAATAGGTTTAACCATCCCTTCAGCAATATTCACAGGAATTTTAGCCAAGAATAAAGAAGCCGGGTCTCTTATGGATTGAACTATGACTTCACTTCCCATAAAGCTCTCAAAATGCTTCACAAAAGCATCCCTAACTGCCTGCCCTTCAATAACATTTCCATCCTTATCAATAATTGAGTTAATTCTAGTTCTATTTTGCCTTCCTTTAACAGCTTTATGGAAATAAGCTGTATTATGATCACCTGCCTTCAGCCATCCTACTTTGGCTTTTTGTTTTAAAAACAATTCTTCATCAACCATAGCCTTTCTCAAAGCACTAACAAAAACAGCTTCAGCTTCCCTAATCTCGGGGTTATGAGGGTCTTTAACCATATTTTCTTGAATAATTCCCAGCTCATCTGTTTGTTTTTTAACCTTTTCAGTAAGATTTCCCTGTTCTCTTCCCAGTTTCCTAAAAGGTTTTTTCAAATCTTTGAGCTTCCTAACCACAAAATACATATAGCAGCCCCTTATACTCTTATTCCACACATCAGAAATAATAGGAAGGAACTGAGACTTTGTTGATAGAAAATTCATAAACTTGAAAGATCTTTGCTGCCAATTCTTCAAGCCTTTCAATGAGACAAAAGCAGGGGAGTGGTCAGAATGATAGAAGGGCAGAAACTTAGTGATGACATCAGAGAAAACATTCATAAAGTCTTCATTGCCCATAACTCTGTCAAGTTTCTTTAAAAGGCCACCGGTTTTCCCAGGGGATTTATTCCACGTAAATTGCATTCCAGTAGCAGGTAAGTCTTCAACACCAATCTCAGAACAACAATCTCTAAAATCCTCCATAGAAGAAGTAATTTCAGATGAACCCATAGATTTCTCAGAAGGATCTAAGGTAGTGTTAAAATCACCTAACACTATCCAAGCTCCTCCATCAACAGAACTAGCAAACCTACCCAAGTCTTGCCATAAAAACTTCCTTCTTTGGGCACGGACATGACCATACACAAAAGAACAAAAGAAAGGAGGCTTGCTATTCAAAGGCTTGACAAAACAATGTATAGCTTGGTCATTATGTTCAATCACCATAATATCAACCTGATTAGGCTTCCATCCAATTATAATTCTCACCCAGCTACTACAATATTCCTTGTTAGAAAACCAATCCCAACCATGTAACACTTTGTTGCAAACTTTTTCTAAATTCTGACCCTTCACATGAGATTCCAATAAACAACAAATGCCCACCTCCTTATCATTAAGGACAGAGACTACCTGCTCTTATCTAGAAGAACTGCACATCCCTCTAACATTCCAGCACAAAATATTCAGGTTCTGCAACATCATTGATCCCTCTTATTGACTCCAGAATCACTCAATGCCTGAGTATTCTGTTTTTGTAATTCCTCATCCATTTTCATGTCTTGGCCAGCCTCATTCACATCTGAATCAACTTCAAATTCAGAAGGGACATCACTAAATTCCTCATCATCCAACCCTTCACTAAAATTATACCTTCTACACATGTCAACATATAGTTTATACTGCTCATGACTCCACTTTAACTCAACCTCCTTAGGCACCCTTATTCTGTTAACAACCAGCCTCATGACTTCATTCACTTGATCTTGGCTAAGATCCAAATTACATTGTTGTAAAACAGGATTGGTCATCAAGATATCCATAAGAGAACTATTAACATCGATGCTAGATTCAGCAAAAAGAGGACGAGGAGAATCAGAAAGAGAAGAATTAAAAGCTGAGCTGACAAGAGAAGGACCATTATTCAGAGAAGAAGAATTGTCACGGGTCAAAGGACAAGAAGAAGACGGCTTAGAGCAAGAAGAAGACGGCTTAGATGGTTCAACATAAGAAAGCGGAACAGAATACTGTTGAGAATTGGACACAGGTTGATTTTTGGCAGAGGGAGAAGCAACTGAATCATTTTTTAAAGACGGAAAATTAGAATTACCATGCAGAAATGAACTACCTTTGGCTTTAACAACTTCCTGGTGTTGAGCATTAATACCTTGAGACTTTTCATCAGACTTCAAACTCACATCTTCCTTAACATCTTCCATATGCTGATCTAAAACTGCAAAACTATTCTCCATCTTTAGCCCACTAATACCAGACCTCTCCCCTTCATTCTTCCTGCTTCCACCTGATTTGGCCATGTATTCCTGTTTAATTTTAATACCTTTACCCTTTCTATTTCTTTCCTGTTCCTCTAAAACTGCCTGGGTCTTCTTATAATTCTCAATCTTTTGCTGCAACTTACCCTCTTTAATTCTATTATCACCCTTTTGTTGGCCTTTAATACCAAACTTATTCAGCTGTCTACCCTGTAACTCTTTGTTACTGCCCCATTTCATATACTTATCATTTTGGTTTCTACGTTTAATCATCTCATAACCTTCCTCATCTATAGTTTTTCTTTTCTTTGGTGACAGATGAACTGTTTTTTGAGCCTCCACTTTTTTCGCCCTGACACACTTTTCTTCTTCAGTTAATTCCCTATGGGTACAATCCTCAAACTTATGCCCAAATACCCTACAGTGGGAACAACTAGCAGGTATCTTTTGAAACTCTACTTTAACATCTACACCAGCCCCATACTTGTTATCTTCCTGGACATAAAAAGCACTTACTTTATCTGGTAGTACATCCATCACTGGAATTTCAACCAAGATTCTTGCAAAACCTGACATACCCTTCTTCTGTTTGCATTTTTCAACAGTGATATTATCAAATAATAAAGGCTGCCCAATACAACTTGCAACTTCACATAATCCCTGCACATTCCAAAGCTCCAGAGGGACATTATTGAAAGTGATCCAAACTGGAACTTTTGTTGGTTCTGATTTTTCCAAGTTTACCCCTACCTCCCATTTCTTTATAACCAGAGGAATACCATTCACAACCCAGGGCCCAGCTTTAAGTGCATCATTCATACCTTCATCACTCTTAAACTTGAAATAAAACAACCCCTTCCCATTAGTAGAAACATATAAAATCCCATATTTTTTCCACATCTTATACAAATTCGCCCTGACCCAAGCTAGAGAACACACCGTGCCTACAAAGTACCCATATAAATGTTTCTGGAACATTTGCTTGACTTTCTCAACATATTCCGGTTTAATGAGAACCACTTTTTCACCAGATTCCAGCACAGTAGGGGGACAATATACAAGCAGTTCAAGAGCAGGTTGGACATTAGTACCTGACACTGCTTTTGCATAAGAAGTCTGAAACTTTTTGGAAGGCTGTGGGTTTCCACCATCTGCATCCACATTAGGGGCTGATTTTAAATCTCCCTTTACAACTTCTTTGCTAGACTTGTTTGTAGATTTTGACGCCTTAAACACCAGATTATTTCCCATATACTGACCCAAAATAGAGTTCTTCCTTGCTTCCTCCTCTTTGGCCCTTTGGATGGCTTCATTCCTGGCTATTTGATCTTTAGCCAGTTGTATTCCCATAGATAACTCCTTAATCCTTGCTGCCTTTTTCTTTTGAAACTGTATTTCTCCTTTCATTGATGCTAACTTTTTATTGTTTTTTGGTTGCTGTAAACCAGTTAACTCTTTACACATTTGCTCCAATGTCATATCCGAAATCGGAGTGTCACAAAGATAAACATCCCTGTCCCCAACTCGAAAAGCTAGAAAGGGAGGTAGGCTAGACCCTGAATTAGCACTCTTAGATTGTTTATTCTTTGACTGCACCACTTTAATCATCTTTTTACCCTCCGGAGATACATACAGCTGTTTGACTTTCTGATCAGCTTCAACACTATCCATTCTAGCTTTTTTGTTCACAAGCTTTTCCCCAACTGCATCATTATCAGCAGTATTTATGCTTATATTATCTACAATATTCCATCTGAACATCAACTTTCTCTTTAAAAACGAGGACCCCGATCTTTCAGATAACACATTAAAGAAGTTGATACCATCACAGCCCCTATACTTGATCAGCCTCGTGCTTAAAGCATTCAAGATTGTTACATCAAAAGAAAACTCATCATTCGAACCAAAACAACAATCCAATTGATATTTTCCTTTAAAATACTCATAGAATGCAGTCATTGATTCTTTACTATCAAACAAAGAAAATTCCTGCGCAATTAGAAAACTCATTCTTCTGAAATCATCTGAGTGAATAGCACCTTTCAACCCAATAACCTGTTGACTACCATCTTCATTACAGAAAAAAATTTATTTTCATTAAACTGAACATTCTTCCCTACTGGTTCCAGCTTCACTTTAGCAATATTATCTAATACAATACTGGGAAACTGAAAATTCTCAACAATTTGATACGTATCTTTGCTAGAAGAAACACATGTAGAAGACTTACTCAAGGTCAACGCTGAATTAACAAACGGATTGACTTGAACATTCCCCTGAACAGTCAGATTAGCACCACCGGACCCCTCGCCTTGACTAACTGACCTGGTCAATCTTTCACAAACAGCATCTTTGACTCTAACCGACTTCCTAACTGCCTCCCTAACAACCTCCTTAACCGTTTCTTTAAGATCCGCTATTGAAGAGCTTCCATCACCATTAACAGTCTTCAAACTCTCACTAATTGGATCATACCCTTCCACAATCGAACAATTAATACCTGAATTGAGAGGTATACGTTCCACTCTAACGCCAATAGGGGGAGGGGGGTTGGGTAATCCAGATAATGCATGGTGAAATCGTTTGAGAAAGCACGAATTAACCATATTTGCACTAAGAAAACGCTGAAAATCCCTTTTAAAAGACGGATCCATACTAGATTTGATGCCAAAGTTTCGAATAGCTGCCTCAATCTCAGCATTGCTTGAGAATTTGAATGATGTTCCCGAGTAATTCCAATTAGCAGTCTCAATTTCAGCTTCCGAATGAATAGAAATTGAGTTAGGACATAAATTCACCCCAATTTGACCTTCATCTTCAAGAAATTGACGTGAATCTGGAAGAATTGGAGATTTCTTGCCTTCACAATCGTACAGATCTGAGTTATTATTGTCCAGACGTGTAACTTTCCCCAAATATACAAGATCCGGATTCGTATTCATCAAAACATCACCCGCTCCATAACCCGAACCAACAGACCCACCCATATTCCCTTCGGACCCTTCTAGAACGTCAGACCTACCATTTTTCATGCAATTTTTACGTGAATCATCAGAATCTTCACATGCATTTCGTAATCCATCAACATGCATCCCACAATCAACATCAAAATCAGTAGATTCATCTTTTTTTCCAATCGGAACAGATTGTTTTTCAAAAATTTTCTTGAAATTGTCAACACTCTTCGTATAACCACCAAAATTCCCCGGATCCGGAGGATCACAATCTTGCGAATACAAATTGTTACATTTGATCGATTGATTTGTTGAATTAGACATGGATTCAACAAATTTGGAACGAATTGGACGGACAAACCCGGTCCAAAACGCGAATTGCAAGGTGCAAGCACGAGAGAGAAATCCTAGAGAGAGAAATTAGAGAGAGAAAAAAATTGACCCCCGTTTAGGTAGCTTATGCTACTTTAACGCGTCGTTCGCGTAAAACGCGTTCGGAACGCCTAACTAGTCCTATGACAAGTAAAATATGCCTTAACATGTCTAATATTGTTACCAAATCAGTTTAGATACCAAAAGTTATGTTACATATGCTTAAAATGAATTTTGGCGTAAAAAGGGCATTTTGGTAATTTACCTAAGGCATATATACTACCTATCATACAACTACTCAAACGTCGTGACCATAAGGTATAACCTCGGAAGGTTATTCCCTATATACTATGGTCACCTAATGTGTTTTGTTGGATCCTAATGATCGACCAAACGGGTCGGGTTCGAAAGTATAAGCGATTGTTTAGATCGCTTACCTTACGACCCTATATAAGCACTAAACTAAAAGTGACGAGCTAAGCATGTTAAAACATGCTTAACTAAGTTTAGAAAACAGGTTTGGTATCAAAACAAACGGTTTTGATACCTAAATGTAGTTTGGTTACAAAATACGCAATAACACGTATTTTGGCCGAAACTACGACTCGTCACTGAGCCTAGATAACGTGGTAATCAGTAGGTATAGTCGCTAAGGACTATAACCATCGTGATTACGCTCACGTTATGAAGTTCAAACGAACTTCGTGTTGACCATAAACTGGTCAACGCAGAAAGTCAAACAAAGTTTGACTTTTAACGCTAAACAAATAAAAGAACGAAGGAACACTTACAAAGGGTCCCCGCTAGTAAAACTTGATCGAATAGCTCAGGTATGAAGCAATCACTTCAACTTAGAGCTTTGAGATCAGATTTGTGGGTTTTGAGTTGAATGGGGTTGGGTATTTATAGTAAATGGACAACCGTTAGGATCGTTTATCGAATAACGTGATCGAATCTCATCCGTACATGTGTTGGAATGTTATGGTAACTCATTTTGCCCCCACCACCAGAGATTGACATGTGGCATTGGCCTTTGGGGGGTTGAAAGGCTGTTAACAGCAGTTAAAACAAGTTGCTGCATCTGGCCCCTGCTTACAGACCGTAAGGGTGATGGCTTACGGTCCGTAAGCCATCAAGTTTGGCAGAATTACACTTTTGGTCCCTACACCTTGTTTCGTCGCGTAACGGCACTTCTAACACCCGTCAAACCCAATTTCAAGCTCCAAAATCATGTTAAGACATAGGGAACATGAAATATGCTTGAAAACATCACGGATGTTGGTTCGTTTGGCCGTACGATCGCGTTGTTCGGTTAATTACGACGGAATGCGCATAAGCGCGAAAAATGACCCAAATTGCGTGACGAATGGATTTTTCTTATGCCAAACACTAAAATAAAATATTTTAGTGCTTACATAAATTTTTTGGATGTCCGGATGTATTCAGAACGTAAGTTATGCGCGAAAGTGCAAACTTGTGCACTTTTTGACGCTTTTAGTCCCTGAATGACCCAAAAGTTTATTTTTGGACACCGAACCCCTCAAAGCCTATTTCTAAGCTATGTAAAGGATATTTATGGTATGTTTAACTTATGGCCATGTTCTGGAATGTCTGTTACAGTTCAAATTGGCATACTTTCGCAGTTTGTCAACTTTAGTCCCTTTAAGCGATTTAACTTGATTTTGCCATACCAAAGCCTTCGAAACTTATTTCTAAGTTATGTAAAGGTTATTTAAGGTATGTTAAGCCTATTTCACTATTCCAGAGTGTTCGTTGCATTAAACTGGTTATATTTACGCATCGGTGAGCGTATAACCTTCTAGAAAGTGATTTAGAGCTTGAAATCGAATAAAATTTGATATGTGCAAAAGATACACATATTTATACAGATCCCAAGTATGAAATACAATATTTCATCGGTTTGGTATTTGTTTGATGGTCACGGAGGCACAGTTGTCACAGCTAGTTAGGCATTCCGAACGCGTTTCATGCGAGCGACGCGTTAAAGTAGCATAAGCTACCTAAACGGGTCGTAATGGGTCGTAAGCACTTAGGTTAGATTTCATTTTAGTATGTGGGCTTTGTTAAACCACGTTACACGAGTCTCCATATTCATTTGGTTTACAAACCCTCATTCTATCCAATCCTCCGATTTAGGTCCGGTATATTAACATAGTTACCTATATTAGGTGCCGTTTGATTTCCGTGATCTCTAGAATTGTTTGGTTGTTACTCAAGGACTACTAAGCAATCTCAAGTGAGTACATAGACCCCTCTTTTACTGTTTTCCAAACTGTTTTGGGGTGAAACACATGTTCCTACTTGTTACTTTCATGCTTTCCATGTTTTCATATCATATGCTTATTATGTTCATTAGTACACTTACAGTACATGATTTTATTATGTTTTTGCTACGTATGTCCTTTGTTACATACTTAGTACATTGTTTTACATTACATTTCACGCTATGTGTGTTCATTTGATTACATACGTAGTGCATTGTTTTCACATGCTTACATTTTGGTATGACATTTGGTTTGTTTAAATGGGACATAAATACATTCATTAACATTAGCTACGCCATTCATTAGTAGGTAGTGGTACCATAGGAATTGACAACTCCCGTTCCTGGCATCCTAGGTATGTTTGGATGGAAGGAATGACCGAATTCGATAGACATAACACAGATAAACCTTTAATTTGTTTAAAGGTCTATCACCACAGTCACAAGGCTTGAATGTATGCATTTTTACAATATCGCATAAATGTTTGTATTCAGTATAGCATGCATTTCCACAAAACATAACGTTGATTTAAACCACGTTTTACTTCAATACATTGCTTTGTGCATTTTTACCTATGGTTTAGTTGATACATATTTCACTTGCCATACATGACATTTTGGTTACACATTACATAATTGACATTTGACATAGACATTTTGGCATTGATATACACAGTTAGTGATTTACATTAGACATAGACATTTTGATATGGTTTACACAATAACACTTGACAATTGATTTATACATGAACAATTTACAATGGTGGTTGGTTAGGGTTAGTGATTTGAGTAACGAGGCGTGTGTAATATGATACAAGCATGGCGGATACGCCGCTGGTACTTCCTATATATAAGTGCTTGTATGATATTACATGTCGTAGCGTTACTTAAATCATTTCAATATTTGACATATTACATTTTACATAAACAACTTATTTTTCACAAGACATTGTCTTACAAAACAGTTTATTTTATCCAACTCATTTTACTCGGTTATTTTATTAACCATACACCATTCTTTTATATAGTCTGATTTCTTATCGAGTTTTCATACGATTTATAAAAGAAAACACTTAACAAGATTCATGACTAATTTTTATTAAACCTATCTTTTAAAACCCAAGTCATGAATCCTATTTTCACTAAACCTATGTATCTCACAGGCATTTTTATGCTGCGTACCTATTTTCACATGTGTTTTCAGGAGTTGTCGCTTAGGATGATGATCGTGACATTAGGGTGGACCTGTGCCTTAGAGACATAAAACGAAGATAGACTTAGTTTAATTATGTTATGTACTCTTGGTTTCATGTTTAAAGACAATGTAACTCTCTTATTGATAAATAAAACGTAACTTTAATTTCCATGGTTGTGAAACAATAATTCTGTTACAACACTCCCTGACGTTTCTGCCACGTGTTTCTCGTTATACGTGGTAGGGGTGTGACACTTGGATTGACTTTTGATCACATAAAATACTGGCTTTATTGGCTATTAACCAATCCATTCCTAAAACGACATCAAATCCTGCCAGATTCATGGGGTAAAGGTTGGTCATAAACTTTTGGTTTAAAAATTCTATTCTTGCTCCCTGCAAGATTTCAGAAATCCTAACGGTTTCTTCATTAGCTGTCTCTACTAGACATTCTTGTGGTAGTTTAGTTAATGACTGATTTAGAAGTTTGCAAAATGAAGTATTAATAAAACTTTGTTTGCACCAGAGTCAAATAATACTTTAGCAAAAACATCATTAACTAAAAACGTACCAGCTATCACGTCTGGAATCATCTTGGCTTCATCTGCAGTTAGAACGAATGCTCTAGCATTTTTAGTGTTCTTGTTATTCGCAGCTGGAGTCAATTTCGGACAGTTTGGCTTGATATGACCTTGTTTTCCGCAATTGTAACATATCCTGTTGTTGGCTTTCCTCTTGCAGTCTTCTTCCTTGTGACCTGATATTTTACAGAAATTGCAATATATGGAGCATCTTCCAGAATGCTTCCTTTTGCAATACTTGCAATAAGGTGCAGATGTGGAACCTACATTTTTCCCACGGTTGGAATTTCCAGATCGGAATTCCTGGGTAAGTCTTTGGGCTAGGTTTCTCCTCTGGTCTTCTTCTCTAGTACGGATTAATTCACCTGTCAAGGTGTTGGCTAGTTCTACAGCTTCTTCTATGGTTTGAGGTCTAGCTGCCTTGACTACATGCCTAATCTCTCCAATTAATCCCCATATATAGCGGGAGATTAATACTGGTTCAGGTGATGCAAGGGTTGGTACTATTCTAGCATATTCAAAGAATGTGGTAGTATAACCCTTACTATCTACCCCGGTCATTCTTAAGTTCAGAAACTTATTTGCTATCTGTTCCTTTTCATTGGGAGGGCAGAATTTCCTTTCTACCATGTTCTTAAATTCCTCCCATTCCATATTATAAACCTTATCACTTCCTCTGGACTAGAGGATAGTGTTCCACCATTCTAAGGCTGAGTTCTTAAACATGTTAGATGCAAACATTATTTTGTCTTCTTCAGCACACTTGCTTACTTTTAAAACAGCCTCAGTCTTTTCTATCCAGCGTAGAGTTGCAATGGGTCCTTCGTTGCCCGAGAATTCTATTGGTTTGCAGGACCAGAATTCTTTATTAGAACAACCATAAGGCATGGTTCTTCTTCTTTTGGGAATGGGCACTTGAAGTACAGGTCCATTGTTTACGCTGTGTTCTGGTTCAGTTGGTCGTTTACTGCTATGTTTACTTTTATTATCAGCATCCTTAACAGTTTGAAGAATAAATGGCATTGCATCTATAATTCCTTGTGCCACTATGTGTTGGATAGCACTATTATCCATTTGATTTCCATTGTTATTGATGCTCGGATTCTCATTAACCAAGTTAATGTTACTCTGGTTATCATTATTCAGATTTCCTTGATTTCCTTCGTCAGCCATCTGAATTTTAAACATTTACCAGATATTAATATCACAAAATAATATTTAATATAGCCAACCACATGACACGCATTTTTGGTCAAAAGCGTCGATCATTGCGACTTACTCTATTCATATACTATGCATCTATTACACACCAGTACTGAAATTAAAAATTACAATACCGACTGAAATTTAAAACTACACTACTAATAATAGACATCCGTAGTTTTTTTTATACACATATTATACTATATTATTTTATTATTATTATTACTACCATTCCACCATCACATTCCTGGATATGGATTCATCCAAAAATCCATATTGCGCTCGTCATACTTCCAGACGAGTCGCTCTCCCACCTGTCTCGTTCGTTCACTACTTTCTAAAATTTCCTCACCAAATGTCCTAAGTTCTTGTACTTTTTCTGCACTCATTGGGGGTGCAGGTTCTAGGACTGGGTTCGAAATCTGGGGTGCGGGTTCCTGATATGGGGGTGTAGGTGCCTGGAATCGGTAAGGATCTTCTAAAATCTCCCTAATGTATTCATCGTGGTAATAGGGATCTAAAGGATCCAAACCTGGGTAGGCTCCTAAGTTCTGCATGGGTGTGTCTTCATGTATCGGGTAGCGTTGCACATAGTCCCTAACGTCATCCCACCAGGGGTCATAATTTGGGTCTAAGGGGTTTGGTGCTGGTACCCTAGGTATTTCCTCCGGATTGAAGTCATGCATTTCTACTTGATTTTCAGGGTTTTCTATTTCCATGGGTTGGTCAGGAATTGGTGGTTGTGGTTGGGGTGCTATTATTTGCTCCAGATTAGGGTCAGCTGCAGCGGTTGCTAGAATGTAGATATTGGCTATACCCCTATTGATCATGTCCTGGGCATAGGCATTCGGTCTCTCTTTTGGCTGCTGCTAGTACTCTCTGGTCTTGTAACTTTTTCATATGTTTTCTACGCTCGTGGGCTCCCCTACTGAACCATCCCCTCTTTTTCTGAGGAAATGACTCTTCTGACTGAGCCTTAAACACAAATATTCCTTCTTCCGTATCAACAGAGTACCCTGAGAGGGCAGGCTGAGAAGAGGAGGTGCCTTCACTTCTAGGTGAACCAGACAATTGACGGTACGCGTCAGATGGTCCTTGGTCACTCATACTGTAAACTAACAAATAGTCAAATAACACATAGTAATAAAATAGAATTATACACGTATTCCCGTAATTTATTTCCTAACAATTTGAATTTTGATGTCAGCAGAACGCTTCTGTGGCTGAATCAGTGGCTTAGCTCTGATACCTCCTTCTTTTGTCTCAACCCCCGCCCCCTATCTGTCCCGGGAACGGGCGGCCGCGAACTCAGTTTTGGTGGTATCGGTGTTTATTAATTTGGCAGCGGAAATTACATCAGGACCGTAGTTAGGAAATATTTTATCAGAGTAAAACACCACATTTTATAGAAATACACACATTGGGATAAACCCAAGTTTTCATTACAAACTGATTTATAGGGATAAATCCCATTTTATTGAATTAAAACGCCTTCTTTATTTAGGTAACTTTTATAGCCACTTTTCCAAGCCTTCAGTGCTATCCAGCTGGCTTCTAATTGGCTTTCACATTGTGTTACCTGGAACGCATTTTAAAAACATTTGTCCGTGGGAAATACTGGTGAGTTAATCCCAGTTTAATCAAGAAACATTAATTTAATTTAAACTTAACAGTATTGAGGGTGATTACAATGTTTATATCTACCCAATTACTCATTCAGTACTGTCAATCCTGACTGGGGGGTCATATTACACATTGGCTAACTCTTCGTCCAATGGTAACATTACTCACATTTTGTATACAAAACCCCAACATACCGGTAGTAATCGTAGAATTACAAAGACTCAATCACTGCTAAATTGCATTGTGAAATAGTTAAGGTTTTGTAAAAACTGTTTACAAAAAGGAGATTACTCACATTGATGTCTTAGATTTTTATAATTTATAATTTACACAAATGCACGTGTGTTAGTATAATAACCCATTTTAACATTAGTAATACCCTCCCCGAGACGGCATTCCAACGACTACGTCGGGCAGAACCACGACAGTCGTTACGGAACCCTAGATCAATCGGGCAGAGTATCGAATACGTATCCAGGGGTTATAATACTTACAACGGAGCAGAACTTCGCTATTTAGGGGGTATTAGACCCGAGTATAATGCCTACTATCAGAAAATTCGAGTGAAAAAGAAAGATATGAGCGACTGAAACTGATATCCCGAGCTCCCATTATATAGGGCCTCATCTCGGTTTTCTCGCGGCCCGCGTAAAACAAGGCAAGGGCCTTACGCGGCCCGCTTCAACTATAGTCAACGCGTAGGTGATCCGGGTCATCAAGTAGGCTCGCCGGGTGTTGGGCCACGTCGTGGCCCAGAGTTCAGCCAGGTTTCACCCTTACACGGCCCGCATAAGGGTTGGGGTGGGGTTTACGCGACCCGCCTCAATCCAAAAATCAGAATTTTAATTAAATTTAATAATATTTAAGGTATTCGGGGTCCGTTTTCTCGTATGGGGTGTATTTTAGGACATATTGGGATATTTTAAAATATATCAGGGTGTCAGAAATATTTCGAGGGTGTCGGTTTTCTTGAGGATTGTTATAACTAGTCTTTCTGACGCAACGCTAACAGTAATGCATAAAGCCATATTTGAAGTATAAAACGTGCATGAATTCACATGTATAGCATGTAATCAGACAATGTTGACATTTAAGCACATATTTGCAGATATTAAATAATAATTAAATTGTACGGAAATTACCGGTTTGGTGCCAGTTATCACAGTCTCCCCCCGTTAAAAGAATTTCGTCCCGAAATTCAGGCTGAGCTAACTCTCGCAGGAGTTTTCTTGAACAGGTGGGGGTACTATTCTTTAAACTGGTCTTCACGTTCCCACATGTACTCGGGTCCGTGCTTAGAGTTCCAACGTACTTTGACAAGTTTGACACTACTCCTCCGGGTCTTGTTGACTTTCCAGTCTGTAACCTCAACGGGTTGTTTTGTAAATCGGAGTGTGTCGTCAATATGCACTTCATCCGCTGGGATGATCACTGTTTCTTGGGTTGGACTCTTCTTGAGGTTGGACACATGAAACGTATCATGTACTCCGTTAAGTTCTTCCGGTAATTCCAACTTGTAAGCCACGGTACCAATTCTTTCCAAGATCTTGAATGGTCCGATGCATCGTGGATTCAGCTTTCCACGTTTTCCAAATCTTACTACGCCCTTCCAACGTGAGACCTTCAACAAAACTTTGTCTCCCACCTCGAACTCTAATGGTTTTCGTCTTCGATCAGCGTAGCTCTTTTGTCGATCTCGAGCCGCCTTAATGCGCTCTCGGATCTGCACAATATTGTCGGTTGTCTCTTGAACAAGTTCAGGACCAACCATACGTTTGTCTCCAGCGTCTGCCCAACATAATGGCGAGCGGCACTTGCGGCCATATAGAGCTTCGAACGGTGAGGCTTTTATGCTCGTATGGTAGCTGTTATTGTAGGAAAACTCAACTAGAGGTAGGTTCGTATCCCAGCTGCCGCCTAGGTCCATAACACATGTGCGAAACGTATCTTCTAGCGTTTGTATGGTTCGTTCGCTCTGGCCGTCTGTTTGCGGATGGAAGGCCGTGCTTAGATCTAGTTGAGATCCAAAGGCCTTCTGGAAGGATTGCCAAATCCTCGAGACAAAACGTCCATCTCTGTCTGAAATAATTGAGATAGGCACTCCATGACGTGCCACGATTTCTTTCAAGTACAGCTCAGCAAGCTTTCCAGTGCTATCCTTTTCTCGGATCGGTAGGAAATGCGCAGACTTCGTTAACCGATCGACTATCACCCATATCATATCGTGCCCTCTTGGGGTCCTGGGTAATTTCGTTATGAAGTCCATCGAGATTTGCTCCCACTTCCACATGGGTATCTCGGGCTGTTGCAGTAGTCCGGACGGTTTTTGATATTCAGCCTTAACCTTAGCACAGGTTAGGCACTTTCCAACATAGATAGCCACATCTCTTTTAAGCCTCGGCCACCAATAGTATTCCTTCAAGTCTTGATACATTTTTTCCGATCCTAGATGGATCAAGTATCTCGACTTGTGAGCTTCATTAAGGATGACTTCTCGAATACCGCCATAGAGCGGAACCCAAAAACGCCCCTTACGCTCTATTCCCGAGTTAACTTAACGAGGGATAAGAAAAGAAAGTAAAAGTGAGAAAGGAAAGGACGAGAAAGGAAAAAACAAGATGTCTTTCCCACCGTTTCCTCCCAAATCGGAAGTAAAGAAAAATTAAAGAATTTAGCCTGGTTTTCCTTTCTTTTCCTTCCTTAAATGAAACTCGGGAACACGATATGTTTTATTTTCCTTTCTTTTCCTTCCTTAAATGAAACTCTGGAACACAAAATATTTTTACTTTCTTTTTGTTTCCTTTCCTTTCCTTCCGTTAGTAAACTCTGGAACACAGTGTTAAAGTATAAGGTTCCCTCTTTGTTTGGCACCAAATTTTTCAACATACCTCGAAGGTATTCAGTTCTACGATTTTCTCCCTTAAGGGCTTCTTGTTGTGCGTCACGAATGTGTGCAGTGAGGTTTGTCCGAATAGTCATTTCCAATGCTCGAACCCTTAGGGTCTTAACCCTTTCTTTTCGGCTTAACGTGTCTGCTACAACGTTTGCCTTTCCAGGATGGTACTTAATCTCACAGTCATAATCGTTCAGCAACTCGACCCATCGTCGTTGACGCATATTTAATTCCTTCTGATCAAATATGTGTTGTAGACTTTTGTGATCTGTGAAGATTGTACATCGAGTACCATATAAATAATGTCGCGAGATCTTCAAGGTGAATACCACTACGCCTAGCTCTAGGTCGTGAGTGGTATAGTTCCTTTCATGCACCTTCAACTGTCTCGAAGCATAAGCGATGACTTTTTGGCGCTGCATGAGCACGCAACCCAAACCTTGACGCGAAGCGTCGCAGTATACCACGAAGTCTTCAGTGCCTTCGGGTAAGGATAGTATTGGTGCATCGCATAGCTTGTTCTTGAGAAGTTGGAAGGCTTCTTCTTGCTTATCACCCCAGTCGTACTTCTTGTCTTTCTGCGTAAGGGTAGTCAGCGGTTGAGCTATTTTGGAGAAATTCTCGATAAATCGCTGGTAATAGCCCGCTAAGCCCAAAAATTGTCGAACTTCTGTTGGGGTTTTGGGGGCTTCCCAATTCTTTATTGCTTCAATCTTAGCTTGGTCTACATGAATGCCCTTCTCGTTCACAACATGGCCAAGAAACTGTACTTCGCGAATCCAGAATTCGCAGTTTGAGAACTTTGCATAAAGTTTCTCTTTCTTCAGTAGTTCCAAGATGGTCCTGAGGTGTTGCTCGTGCCCTTCTTTCATTTGCGAATAAATCAGAATATCATCGATAAATACAATTACGAACTTATTGAGATATGGTTTGCAGACACGATTCATCAGATCCATAAACATTGCTGGCGCGTTCGTCAGACCAAATGGCATCACAAGGAACTCGTAATGCCCATAACGCATCCGAAACGCAGTCTTCGATATGCTCTCTCCTTGGATCCTTAACTGATGATATCCAGACCGAAGGTCAATCTTCGAGTAGTAGCTCGATCCTTACAACTGATCAAATAAGTCGTCAATCCTTGGTAGTGGATACCGATTCTTGACAGTGAGCATATTCAATTCTCTATAATCGATACACATCCGCAAGGTTCCATCCTTCTTCTTTAAGAACAACACTGGAACTCCCTAAGGCGAGAAGCTTGGCCTTTTGAATCCTTTATCCGACAACTCCTGGAGTTGTGTAGATAATTCTTGCATCTCGGATGGTGCAAGTCGATAGGGTGCCTTGGCTACAGGAGCGACTCCTGGAACCAAGTCTATATGGAATTCGACTTGTCGCTGCGGAGGTAGTCATGGCAGATCTTCGGGAAAAACATCAGGGAATTCCTTCACCACAAGAATGTCTTCGAGTTTCGGCTCCTCAGCCTTCTTATCTACAACATGTGTCAGGAAGGCAACGCATCCTTTCCTTAAGCACTTCTGTGCCTTCATACAACTGATGATTCGTAGAGGCGCGTCTTGTTTTTCTCCATGCATGATGAGAGTTTCATCATTCGCAAGAGGGATGCGGATGATTTTCTCATGACAAACAACTTCAGCCTTATTCTTGGACAACCAGTCCATTCCAACCACTACATCGAAGCTACCCAATTGAATAGGTAAGAGGTCGATGCTAAATCTTCACTCACCAAGTTCTAATGAGCAACCCCTAACAACTTCGCCCGATTCAACAAGTTTACCATTGGCTAGTTCTATGGAATAAGGGATATCTAATCTACTAGATTCTATTCCAAGCATACGTTTAAATTCCACAGACATGAAGCTATAATCGGCACCCGTGTCAAATAGTATGGATGCAAAGCGATTGTTAACGAGAAACGTACCGGTGACCACATTAGGGTCCTCGCGTGCGTTCCTTGCTCCAATCACGAATGCTCGAGCCTGAGCATTGTTCTCCCTTGGGCAATCTTTCTTGAAATGATCTTTGCTTCTACAACCAAAGCATCCTTGGTCCTGCCCAGCTCCATTACCATTCCGGTTACCATTGCCATTGCCATTTCCACCACCGTTTCTATTACCATCACCGTTGCGGTTTCCATTCCCGTTCCTTCCTTTTCCCCAACAGTTCTCAGTATGGTGACCCAGTTTTCCACACTTGTCGCATTTTGGAACGCGACAAGCTCCTTCATGATGACGCTTGCACTGGTTGTAGATGGGCAGAGTGCCCTGGTATCCTCTGGCAGGAGCGTCATTCATGGCTGCAAGAGTTCTCGCCTCCTGTGGCGGATTGGGGTCGCGCTTCTTATTGTTGGAACCCTTGTTGTTACGTGTCGCTTGATTCAGGCTCGCATGCTTCCTTTTCTTGTCACTGGACGACTCAGCATGCGTCTCGGTCTTTTCAGTTGGGTTCAGTGATAACTTCTTCATACGTACAGTATCTTCAGTAAGGCTGACAGCCAGAGTTACAGCCTGAGTGATCGTTTCAGGTTTGGCCAAAGTTACCATGCTGCGAAACTCTGGAGCCAATCCCCAGATGTAGCGCTCAACGAGCTTAAATTTAGGAGTCACCATGTAGGGGATCACTCTCGACAAATCGTGGAACCTTCGGGTATAACCAGTAATGTCTGCACCTTCCTTGGTCAAGTGCTAAAACTCAGTCTCCAACCTTTGGAGTTCAGCACGAGAGCAATACTCCTCTCTCATTCGTTCCTTTTGTTCATCCCACGTCATGCCGTACGCAACATCATAACCCAGAGTCTGGACTTGCAAATTCCACCAAGTCAATGCTTCATCAACAAACACCCCGTAACAAAAGTGACTTGCTGATCTGCGGTACACTTGCTCATACGGATAGTGGAATCAGTCTTCTCCGTCCAGCGTACAAAAGCCACTACACCTCCAGTGCCATTGTAGTTCAGCGGTTTGCAGTCGAGAAACTGCTTGAAGGTGCAGCCTTGAGCTGTGTTTCCTCCAGATGTATCTCCCTATCCATTACGTCTAGCATTGTTGGGTCCTCCACTTTGTTCGGTGCGGTTCGCCTCGTATTGGGCGATAGCTGCGGAGATCCTTTCTTCCAGTAGGGCGTTCAGTTCTTCAGCAGTCCTCGGCAGCAGAGGGGGAGGGGTTGATTGGAATCCTGATTGTTCACAGCTCTCCTAGGTGCCATGTTCTGTTAGAACATAACACAACAGGGGTAGACATTTGTTTGATATTGTCATACGAGACAGTAGTAGCATATATACACAGACATATACCCACATAAGTGACATCAAACAATCCGCCAAACGTATAAATCAATTCATACAGCAACAAGCATGCATAAATAGATAATTACTGATGTGTCATAAGATATTCTCCGAGTCTTTACACATATCAGGACAACTTGTTACATCATTGTTTGCGAAGTAAAAAAAATGCATAACATCACCCCCATAGTACAAGTTTAACATATGTAAAGAACAAAATATATTTCATCACATTGGCGGTTCTCGTCTTTATACCCTAGATCAATACTCCAAAAGAGTATTTAACAGGCTAGGGGAAGGGTGAGGGGGTTCACATTTTGACCTTTTCTTGCATTGAAGGAATCTTGTTTGATACGTGACAAGACTTGCTGTGGTTTCTGTGCACTAAATTCCATAATTATGTATGCATCCATAATTACGTAAGTCCTTGCACAGTCCGCACAGTTTGTTTCATCGTCAGATCACTTCCTTCAAATAGGCCATTGCTTTCAGGTGAAGACACGAGTACCTGAGATATTCTATTCCGAGTATATGTATATATTAATTATCACACATAATTGCAAGTAATTTCTTAGTCAAAGACAAGTGCTACTCAAGTGCACCCTAAGCCTCGTAGTGTCCTTTCTTGACTCTTTGAAAATCTATTTCAGGAAGTGGATGTCGCGGAAAGTTTTATGCAATGAAAACTTTTTGAAAAAAAAATGTTTTCGTGAGAGGATCCTAAAGATTGTAGTCTAGACTCGAGAAGGAATCCTGGTTCACTACAATCGCAGCTCTGATACCAATCTGTCACACCCCTTTCTAAGGCGGAAGCACGCGGTGTGATCTTGAAAGGTTCTCATTGCATACGAAAGGTAAACATACTACATGCTCGTAAAATAACTCCAAATTCCATCAGCAAAACATGAGTTAAGTGTTTACAACACAAATACAATATTTTCTGACAAGTTTACAACTTTATTTAAAGATGAACATCGAGGATTAGTCATTATATCACCACGTGAAGTGGGATATAACAACCAAGTCCTGCAAAAGAGGCATCGGAATCTTGACATAACATATCTAAAACATAAACAACACCCAGGAGCAAGAGTATGACCGCGCGCACATCCACTTTAGTTACCTAAAATAAATGTGAGTTTTTGGAAAATAGTCAACATAATGTTGGTGTGAATTCATGCAGTTTTTGTATCGAACGTTTGTATACTTGTATGAAAACATAGTATGTAATTTGTATAAATCAAGTATTTCTGTAAATGTAAGGAAATCGAGATCGCTAATGGTTTGCAAGGCCATTAACATGTGACACGACATAGGAAGCATCCAAACCATAGGCATTTTTAGCTGTCGAATCCACGACTGTCGATTCACGACTAGAGACACAAAAGCACTGCTTGGTACTAGTATCACCAAGAGTGTGGCTGCCTGAAACCCATTAGATCTAACCTTTTGTTCCGCGGTCTTGGTATGTAACTGATTAATGGTGCTTATGGCACCCTATTCGTGACATGATCTATAGTATCATTCCTTAGTTTTTGTAATAAACATACCATAGCACATGTATTTTCCCCAAGTTTAGAAAACAAGTAAAAGTTTAAAAGTGGGGACATGAACTCACAACTTTGCGTTTCCTGCGCCGTAAACTTCACCGGGTTTGCTTATATAGCGTCGTGACCTATACGTGTTTTATTAACGTTAGTCACTAGACTTGTATCGCACAAGTACAAGTCACCATCTTTTATGTATGTGTTCTTTGTTGTTAAAAATAATTCATATTTTTAACTATGTCTCTTACTTATATTATTTTCCCAAAAGTAAATATAAGTATCTTGTATCTTTTCACCCGAGTTATATATTTTCGTCCAAAAAGACATTTTAAGTTCGTAACTTGTCCAAGTTACATAATCTTTTAAGAAATATATTTTCATAAATATATGTTCTTGTATTTGTCTAAGCATGTTGTATGTGTAATTTTGTATTTTTGTATTTCTACTCCTTAGGAGTATTTAGTGTATTTTCAAGTCCTAATACACTATTACATACAATACATATTACATACACTTAGCATAAAATTTGGTGACCAATAAATATATATATTTTTCCTAAAAAATATACATACTTAATATCACTTTTTATCTTGAAGAAATCATCATATCTTAATTTGAAATTTACACAAAAATTAGGGAAACCTTGTTAAATATTTTTAGGTGAATTTTTAGGGAATAAGTTTCACCAAAACTTATATTTTCTAAGTGTCAAAATTTTATAGAAATTTTGACATAGTTTCCCCTAAAAGTGGAGGTTTCCCATGTTTTCAAAACATGTGTTTATTTTCTTTTAAAATCATCATCAATCATCAATAACACAATCAAGACTTACCATAAGCCAAGATCATGTAAATTACACTACACAATGAACTTGAAGTTTTTGTAAAAACTTGTAGTAACTTACCATGTTATTTAGTAGGTTTAGTTACCCTTTAAAACATATTTATTTGTTTCTAAATCACCCTCTTGAAAGATTTAGTCATTTACAACTTGTAAGATGATTTTTCTAAAATTATTTCTTTTATATTTTTCTTGTTACAAACATGTTTCTAGTCTTGTTTAAACACTAAAAATATGATTAGTTTGCTTAGAAACCATGACTTTGTAAATCTCATAAATAAACTTGGTTTCTTGAGAAAATTATTTTTGTAATCATCTATTTACAAGATTTGTATTTTGTTTAAATCATCTTTGCATTTGAAAACCAATTTCATCATTCAAGTTCATGAAGACATAAAGCATGATGATCTTGGTCTTTCACAAGATCACCACTTTAACTTACTAGATCATGTGTTTAATCACAAACTAGTAGGTTTCTTATGATGTCTAACATCACTAACACAAATAATCAATCATCAAGAAGCAAATCAACACAAATCAACATGTATTCTTATGTTATTAAGCTTATGTTAAAGTATCATGATCATGTTCTTTAGTGTTCTTCAAGATTAACAATGTTCATCATCTTTTAACCATCAAAATATGAAGTAACAAGGGATCATAAGGGTCTTACTACTAGCACAAGGCTAGGGAAGAACACAAGAGGTTGAAGATGACAAATGGGTTGGATAAAAGCAATCGGGAGAGGTCCTTCAATCTCCAAGACCACCAAGCTTCATTAAACACCTTCTTACACCTTGAGATGAACTTAGATTGGATGAACAAGATTGAATGGAGGTGGTGGTGTGGGATGGTGATCTCGGCTGTGAGTGGGTGCAAGGGAGGGAGGAAGAAGGTGTGAAGATGAATGAGCTCCAAGTTCTAACTTATATCCATCTAATTCTCTTATCCAATGTATATTGTGTTTCATATAGTACATACATAATCTTCCACTAAATCTTATAAGATCATAGGAAATCAAGAAGGATCAAGTAAGGATCTTGATGGGGGCCACCCCATGACCGTCCACTTTAAAGGGGGGGGTAAGGTGTAAGTTTGATGGATAGTTAAGTAATCTAATTAGATTTCAAGAGATTTAGTTAGTGTTTATGTGCATGATGTGTTATATAGTGTGTTAGGGTGTTCGGTGATCATAACTAGCTCAGAAACTTTAAAACAATGCTTCTAGTATAATTTTGGTGTTTCGGGTAGTGTCCGGTTGTTCGGTTAGATACCGGTTCGTTAAAATGTCAAACTATTCCGTTTAGTGATCTTTAAGTACCCTTTTGTGACACTTTTAATTCCCGACACTTAGGAAAGTATTCAGAACCATTTAGTCATATTTTTACATGTACTAACTTATTACAATGCTGAATTTTGCTGAAATATGTAAAATTCAGTATTTAAAGTGTGTTTCGGGTGCTTTTTAGTGCATACTTTAGCTTCCGGAAAGTCTATATGTTAACCTTTGTATCCATACTTGGGTTTTAATGTATTTTAGACGTTGGACCTACTCTCAGGCCCTAATTTCATTATATGCCTGCTTTCTGCAGTGTTGCTGACACTGTGTGTCTTACCGGTGAGTTTACTAGTCTTTCTGACGCAACGCTAACATTAATGCATAAAGCCATATTTGAAGTATAAAACGTGCATGAATTCACATGTATAGCATGTAATCAGACAATGTTGACATTTAAGCACATATTTGCAGATATTAAATAATAATTAAATTGTACGGAAATTACCGGTTTGGTGCCAGTTGTCACACTTGATTTAACATGCTTTCACCATTTTGACCCGTTATCCACAAGTCATTTTCTAACCATTTCCATTCTACCTTTCCAACAACTTATAACCCATTTGAGTGATCATTAGACATCCAATGTTATTAGATAACTTATCTATTTTCAAACATACAACATATCACAATTTCCGCTACAAGCAAACATACATTTCTACACTAAGGTTTCGATAACTAAATTAACATCCGTAGAACTACATAAACGGGGAATTAAGTTCATATGAACTTACCGCGATCTTGAGATGTTTGTGACTTCATTGACTTGTGCCTTCTTTGTTCTTGTTGATGAGAACACTTAGGTGAACGAAATTCTTAACCTATGCAGTAACATTTGGCCAAATATCACTTTAATTTTGAGGAATTGAGATGTTTGAGGGTTTTCCCCTTTCTTCTTTTTGCCCAGATCGAACACACACACACACTTCCTAAAGTGTGTGTGTTAATTTTTGTTTTAGTATTTTAACTTTCCTACTTTTCCCATTTGGTCCCTCAGGTTTGGTGTTTATATAATTAAGGGCTTATAATCTATTCTTACTTATTCATTATTAACTTTTATTAAATAGCACATAAAAATTTTGGGGTGTTACAAGTCTACCCCCTTAAAGGAGGTTCCGTCCCCGAAACCTAATTACGTACCAAATAATTCTGGGTAGTGCCTTCGCATGTCATCCTCCGCTTCCCACGTAAGATCCGACCCTTTTCGGTGTTGCCATTGGACCAATACTTGTCGAATGGACTTGTTGCGGAGTTGCTTCACTTTAGAATCCTTTATAGCGACGGGCTTTTCAACATAATTCAACTTCTCATCCACTTCAATATTATCTAAAGGTACATATGTCGTCTCATCTACGAGGCACTTCCGCAGTTGCGACACATGAAAAGTGTTATGAATTCCATCCAATGCGGGTGGTAATTCTAACTGGTACACTACTGTCCCGACCCGAGCGAGTATTTTGAATGGTCCAATGTATCGAGGACCCAATTTTCCGCGTTTGCGAAAAAGAATTATTCCCTTCCATGGAGAAACTTTCAATAAGACATAATCTCCCACTTGGAATTCAATTGGTCGCCTTCGCCGATCCGCATACGACTTTTGTCTATCTTGCGCTGCTTTTATCCTTGATCTAACCATATCAATCTTTTCATTCATCTTGGCTACTACTTCTCTTGACGCGAGTTCTCGTTGACCCACTTCCCCCCAGCAAACCGGAGTCCTACATTTCCTTCCATGGAGCATTTTGTAGGGGGGGCATTTTTATGCTGTTATGATAACTATTATTATATGAAAACTCTACCAAAGGTAGATGATCATCCCAGCTTCCTCTGAAATCCATAACACACGCCCTTAGCATATCAACCAATGTTTGGATAGTTCGTTCCGATTGACCATCAGTTTGTGGATGGTAGGCGGTGCTTATATGTAACTGGGTCCCCCAATTCTTCGTGAAACTTCCTCCAGTAATGAGATGTGAACCGGGTATCTCGGTCGGACACTATAGACACCGGAACCCCATGTCGAGATATAATCTCATTCGTATAAACTTCTGCCATCTTTTCCAAATTATAGGTTTCCCGGATAGGTAAGAAATGTGCACTTTTGGTTAGTCGGTCAACGACTACCCAAATAGCATCGTGCCCCTTCCTTGTCTTAGGAATTTTTGTCACCAAATCCATCGTTACATATTCCCACTTCCACACCGGTATCTCCAAGGGTTGCAACTTTCCATACCGCCTTTGGTGTTTGGATTTTACTTGAGAACATGTCAAACACTTAGCAACATACTTGACAATGTCTCTTTTCATTCTCGGCCACCAATAATTCATCCTCAAGTCTCGATACATCTTTGTAGCTCCCGGATGAACGGAGTACCGAGACTTGTGAGCCTCATTCATTAGTAATTCTTTCACATCACATTCCCGAGGTATCCAGATTCGGTCATACCTCGTTTTCATACCATTTGCATTCTCTTCCAATTCATGAATAAATCCTATCTTCCTTTCTTTCTTTGAGTCGTCGGCATTTAAAGATTTTGTTTGAGCTTCTCGAATTTCATCAAGGAGTTTAGGAGTGACTACCATCTTCATAGATTTTACCCGAATCGGGGGCGGATACTCCTTTCGACTTAGAGCGTCTGCCACGACATTAGCCTTCCCGGGATGGTAATGAATGTCACAATCGTAATCCTTAATGAGTTCCAACCATCTTCGTTGCCTCATATTAAGATCTTTCTGCTCGAAAAAATATTTGACGCTTTTATGATCCGAGTAAATAGTATATTTCACCCCATATAGGTAGTGCCTCCATATCTTCAAGGCAAATACGACTGCCGCCAATTCTAGATCATGAGTTGGGTAATTATTTTCATGCTGCTTGAGTTTTCTTGAGGCATAAGCAACGACTTTACCCTTTTTCATTAATACACAACCTAAACCTTGGTGGGAGGCATCAGTATACACCACCAAATCATCCGTTCCATCCGGTAATGTCAACACTGGAGAATTTGAGAGCTTTTCCTTTAAAGTCTGGAACGCTTTTTCTTGTTCTTTGCCCCATATAAACTTTTCACTCTTCTTTGTTAACTTCGTCATAGGCGAGGCTATCTTGGAGAAATCTTGGATAAATCTCCTGTAGTACCCGGCCAAGCCTAGAAAACTTTTTATTTCGCTTGGATTCTTCGGGGGTACCTAATTCATTACCGCTTCTACTTTGGACGGGTCCACATGGACACCATCCGCATCGATTATATGACCCAAAAAATGTACCTCTCTAAGCCAAAAGGCACACTTTGAGAACTTTGCATATAACTTTTCCTTGTGAAGCGTTTCCAATACATCACGTAAGTGGGAAGCATGCTCTGCTTCACTTCGGGAGTATATTAGTATATCGTCAATAAAAACGATTACATACTTATCAAGCATAGGTCAGCACACTCGATTCATTAAATCCATAAACGTAGCTGGTTCGTTCGTTAGCCCAAAGGACATTACTAAAAACTCGTAATGTCCGTACCGCGTTCGAAACACAGTCTTCGGCACATCTTCTGTGACACCTGTGTCACTTCAACCATCAAAAAAATGCCAAACCAATGAAATATTGTATTTCATACTTGGGATTTGTAAAAATATGTGTATCGGTTGCACATATCAACTCTTGTTCGATTTTAAGCTTTAAATCGCTTTCTGGAGGGTTATACGCGCTCTTATGCGTAAATATAACCAGATTAATCCAACGAACACTCTGGAATAGTGAAATAGGCTTAACATACCTTAAATAACCTTTAAATAACCTTTACATAACTTAGAAATAAGTTTTAAAGGCTTTGGTATGGCAAAAACAAGTTAATTCGCTTACAGGGACTAAACTTGACAAACTGTGAAAGTATGCCAATTTGAACTGTAACAGACATTCTGGAACATGAGCATAAGTTAAACACACCTTAAATATCCTTTATATATCTTAGAAATAGGCTTTGAGGGGTTCGGTGTGCTAAAATAAACTTTTGGGTCATTCAGGGACTAAAAGCGTCAAAAAGTGCACAAGTTTGCATTTTCGCGCATAACTTACGTTCTGAATACATCCGGACATCCAAAAATTTATGTAAGCATTATAATATTATGCTTTAGTGTTTGGCTTGTCAAAAATCCATTCATCGCTTAATTTGGATCGTTTTTGCGTTCGTTACGACTCCCGTCGTAGTTAACCGAACATCGCGACCGTACAGCCAAACGAACCGACATCCGATATATTTTTGAGCACATTTCAAGTTCCCTATACTTTAAATTCATTTTAGAGCTTTGAAATGGGGTTAACGGGGCTTAAACGTGTCAAAAACGCATCGAAAACTAAGTTTTGAGGCTGCAGGGACTGAAACTGTAAATCTGCCAAACTAGGTCCTTACGTACCTCAACATTGGGAGTGTTGAGGTCCGTAAGTAGTGGCTAGATGCAGCAAAACATTTTTCACAGCCTGTTTCCAGCCTTTAACCCCTTCCAAAGGCCAAGTGCCACATGTTAATCTCTTGTGGTGGGCAAAATCAGTTACCACAACATTCCGACAAGTGTACGGGCGAGATCATTCCCTCTTTTCCAAGAAACGATCCTAACGGTGAACCGAAAACTATAAATACCCACCTTATGTTCACTCATTCCTCACAAGAATCTGATCTAATGTGCTCTAAGTTGAAACCTTTGTTTCATACCTGAGCTATTTTGATCTAGATTAGCATTCGGGGACCCTTTGTAAGTGTTCCTTCGTTCTTTTATTGCTTTTTGAGTCCGAAAGTCAAACTTTGTTTGACTTTCTGCATTGACCAGTTTATGGTCAATGCAAAGTTCATTTGAACTTCATAACGTGAGCGTAATCACGATGGTTATAGTCCCTAGTGACTATACCTACTGATTACCACGTTATCTAGGTTTAGTGACGAGTCGTAGTTTCGGCCAAAATGCGCATTCTTGCGTATTTTGTAACCAAACTACTCTTGGGTATCAAAACCGTTTGTTTTGATACCAAACCTGTTTTCTAAACTTAGTTATGCATGTTTTAGCATGCTTAGCTCGTCACTTTTAGTTTAGTGCTTATATAGGGTCGTAAGGTAAGCGATCTAAACAATCGCTTATACTTTCGAACCCGACACATTTGGTCGATCATTAGGATCCGAACAAATACCTTAGGTGACCATAGTGTATAGGGAATAACCTTCCGAGATTATACCTTATGGTCACATCGTTTGAGTAGTTGTATGATAGGTAGTTTATATGCCTTAGGTAAATTACCAGAATACCCTTTTCATGTATAATTGGTAATTGAGCATATGTAACCTAAACATTTGCCACATAACTGATTATGTAACATGTTTAGGCATATAACACTTGTCATAGGGCTAGTTAGAGGTCTCGAGTGCGCTTTTGCGCGCACGACGCGTTAAAGTAGCATAAGCTACCTTAATGGGTCGCGATGGGTCGAAAGCACTTAGGTTAGGTTTCATTTTAGTATGTGGGCTTTGTTAAACCATATTACATGAGTTCACATACTCATTTGGCTTACGAACCCTCATTCTATCCGATCCTCCGATTTAGGTCCGGTTTATTAATGTAGTTACCTATATTAGGTGCCGTTTGATATCCGTGATCTCTAGCATTGTTTGGTTGTTACTCAAGGCCTACTAAGCAATCTCAATGTGAGTACATAGTTCCCCTATTTTACTGTTTTCCAAACTGTTTTGGGGTGAAGCATGTGTACCTATGTGTTATTTTCATGATTTCAAAGTATAATTGATTATATATGTTATTACTTATCATTTGACAAACTAAATGACTATCTATGGTTCAAACACTGATTTCTCAATGAACATAAAATAAAATGTTGAATTGTACTTATTTTATGTTCACCAGACCGATTGGTAGTATGATATAGCGCTATAGGATTAGACACCCCATTCCTGTTGTCATGGAATGTCTGAAACCAATTTGTTTCTCCATCCAAATAGGGATTGCCTTTGTGGTATCCTTATAGTCTCAAAGGTGTAGTTTGATGCACTAGGTCTGAATGAATTCTTAAATCACACATTTAAAGTATATTTTGATATACTCCCAAAAGTGTAGTTTGATATACTCTCATGTGTGGTATTGTACAGAACCAACATATATATTTTATCAACAAACCAAAACATATTTTTATATGTTATTTATAAAACCCAAAGCATATTTTGATATGTTATTTATGAAACCTAAACATAGTTTAATATGTTATTTACAAATCCAAAAGTATACTTTTAATATGCTACTATAAGGTTATTCGTTTAACCTTACATTATTTTACAAAGCATAACTTTTGATTTATTCAAACACTTTGTTTTGTACATTTTTACTTGTGGTTTAAGAAATCTCATTTTACTTACCATACATAACTTTTGTTTACACATTACATGGTTTACATTTAACTTGAGTTATACAATAACATTGGACTATTGGTTTAAACATGAACATTCTATATTGGTGGTTTGGTTTGAGTAAGTGACTTAAGTAACGAGGCGTGTGTAATATGATACAAGCATGGTGGATACGCCGCTGGTACTTCCTATATATAAGTGTTTGTATGGTATTACATATCGTAGCGTTATTTGAATCATTTCAATTTAAGTCATATAACATTTTATGTAAATAACATACTTTTCATAAGACATTGTTTTACAACAACTTATCTTATACAAACTCATTTTACATGGTTATTCATTTAACCTTACATTTATTTATACATATAATCTGATCATATTGTTTTTCAAACGATTTACAAAACAAATCAATTTACGAAGTTCATGACTAAACTTTATTAAACATTTTCTTAAACTTACAAGTCATGAATCTTATTTTCACAAAACCTATGTATCTCACAGGCATTTTTATGCTGACGTACCTATTTTTACACATGTTTCAGGTACTGCTTTGCAATGATTTGTTGATACATGCTACATTTAGGATGGACTCGTGCCTTAGCAACTTTAAAACTTGGAAGATCATAGTTGTACTTATTTGATTGTATTAAAACAATGAGTTCATTTATTCAATAAAACAGAATTTATTTATTCCATGGTTACGAAACAATGATTCTGTTACAACACTCCCCGACGTTTCCGCCACGTCTGGTTGTTCTACATGGTCGGGGTGTGACATCTTCTTCTCGTACACACAGTTGGTGGTAACCCGACCGCATATCGATTTTCGAAAACCAACTTGCCCCTTGAAGCTGGTCAAATAGGTCATCAATTCTGGTCAACGGGTAACGATTCTTCACCGTTAACTTGTTCAACTCTCGATAGTCGATGCACATTCGCATCGAACCATCTTTCTTCTTCACGAATAATACGGGCGCTCCCCATGGTGAAACACTTGGTTTAATAAAACCCTTATCGAGCAACTCTTGAAGTTGCGTCATCAATTCTTTCATTTCAGTCGGGGCCAACCGATTAGGAGCTTTAGCTACCGGTTTTGCATCCGGGTTAAGCTCTATCTTGAATTCTACTTCCCGTTCGGGCGGAAGCCCCGGTAAATCTTCCGGAAACACATCCGGATATTCGTTCACTACATTCACATCTTCAAGCTTTGGAACACCTCGATTGGTGTCAATCACGTAAGATAGATACGCCTTACCTCCGTTCTTCACATGTTTGACAACTTTGATTATAGAACACAATTTCGACTTGATGACCCTATCTCCTTGAACACTTACCCGTTTCCCCTCCGAGGTTACTACATGAATGACTTTCTTTTCACATTGAATTTCAGCGTGGTTTTGGGCTAGCCAATCCATTCCTACAACTACTTTAAATTCCCCCATGTACATCGAGACAAGATCTATACTAAATTCCTCATCTTCGATTAAGATCTTATAGTTTCTACAAATATCATGTAACAAATAACTTTTACTATCAGCAACTTCCACTTCTAAGGGTACTAACATCTTTTCAAGCTTAAACGATGGATGAACTAACAATTCATTAGAAATGAACGATCTTCTAGCCCCGGAATCAAATAAGACATTCATAGGCATAGAAATAACTAAGAATATACCTGAAACCACATCCGGGCTAGTCTTAGCTTCATCCGAGGTTAACTGGAACATCCTCCCACGAGCCTTAGAAGACTCATCATTCTTTCCATATTTCTTTGCCCCTTGTTGGAGTTTCGGACATTCTACTTTAAGGTGCCCTGTTTGATTACAATTGTAACACGCTTTTGAATTTTTGGGGCACCTATAATATGGATGTCCCTCTTGCCCACATTTGTAGCATCCTTTCTTTCCCAACAAACATTCACCCGAATGATGTTTCTCGCACGTCTTACAAGTCGGGATCCCACTACTTGTCTTTCCTTTCCTGCTTTGATCTTGATACTTTTCCTTTTTTTGATGGGTTTGGGTTGGTAGCCTTCTCCGCCACCCTTTTCTCCGCCCGTTCAATCTGCCTTCTTATCTCAATCTCCCTGTCTCTTGCCCAGTCGATTAACTCATTCAACGTTTCACACTTAGAAGGATTCACGAACTCACGATATTCAGCCTTTAACATAGCATGATAACGTATGATTTTCAATCTTTCAGTCCCCGCTATCTCCCCACAAAACTTCACCTTGTCAAGGAACTTATTCGTTATTTCATCGATCGTTTCATCCTTTTGTCGAAGACGTAAGAAGTCTTCTTGAATCTTATCAATTGCGGATTGTGGGCTATGATATTTCAGAAATGTCTCCTTGAACTCTTGCCATGTTAACGTTTGTACCTTGTCATCCCCCAATTCCTTCGAATATGTGTCCCACTAATCCTTTGCTTGGAGTTGTAGGAGACCCGTAGCAAACATCACTTGATCCTCCACTTCACATCTACTCCTTACAAACACAGCCTCGGTGCTTGAAATCCATCTTTGACAGGCTATCAGATCAATTTCTCCTTTATATGGCAAGGGGTTACATGCCATAAATTCCTTATACGTGCACCTTCGAGTGCTCTTCTTCGTTTGCAGTTCATTGATCATTTCCTTTAGCTCCTCAACTTGGGACATCACTAACTTGTTGACTACTTCCAACACTTGACCTTCAACTTTTTGTGCTAGCTGAGGAATACTAGCCTTAATTGCCTTCTTAACTTCTTCCCCAATTCTTTCGTTCATTGCTTCGTGTTGAGCCGCTATATCATCATTCACGTTTACATTCTCCGCCATCTACATAAATGTCACACCCCGACCGCGTAAAACAACAAATCGCGGCGGAAACATCGGGGCGTGTTGCAACAGAATTAATGTTTCATAACCATGGATACCAAAAAGTGTTTCGTTTTATTAAACATTGAATAATTACATCGTCTGGAAATCTAAATACACAAATTAAACATAGTCTATCATTGTTATTGAGTCACTAAGGCCTTGTCCAGTCCTATGTGAGCATGCATCTTATCAATCGATATCATTCAACAATACCTGAAACATATGTGAAAACGAGGTCAGCAAAGAAATGCTGGCGAGTACATAGGTTTTGTGAAAATAAGATTCATGACTTCTGTTTAAGAAAATGTTTAGTCATGAACCTTGTAATTTGCTTTGCCTTTGTAAATCATTTGAAAAATAATAAGTTCAGGTGATATGTATAATAAGAGAATAATGCATGATTAAATGAATAACCATGTAAAATGAGTTTGTATAAGATAAGTTGTTTGTAAATAAATGTCTTGTGAAAAGTATGTTACATGTATAAAATGTTCTATGTCTCAAACTGAAATGATTCAAATAACGCTACAATATGTAATACCATACAAACACTTATATATAGGAAGTACCAGCGGGGTATCCACCATGCTTGTATCATATTCCACACGCATTGTTACTTAATCACTTAATCAAACCAACCCACCAAAGTAATGTTCATGCCCAATGTAAATCATGTAATATGTAACCAAAACCCAATCGTATATCGCTTTGAAGCCAATCGTTTACCCAATCGTTAAAACATCGTGTGAAAACCAATCGTTTACCCAATCGTTAAATTCGTTTTAGGTCGTGAAACTACTTAAATGGTCGTCTCGCTAATAACATTCAAACCTTCTTGACTCGCATTAATAAACCCTTACCAAAGGATAGATTAATAATTCGCATTAATAAACCCTTACCAAAGGATAGATTAACATCTCGCATTAATAAACCCTTACCAAAGAGTAAATTAAAAATTTCAGATTCAGTCGCTACCCACAACACCCACGCATAACTACGGGTGTAGTAACTAACGGGATTTGTCAGATCCTATGGTACCATAACCTAATACTGGTCGGCTTGATCATTGCTAATGAATGTCATTTGTTATGTAACTACAACCAACAAGTTTGTTCACTTTATTGAAATCGTTATTAGTTTTGTATAAATCGTCTTAATTGTTTTTGAAACCATCGTTATAACATCGAAAACATTTAGCACATATGAGTCACCCCAAAACAATTGAAAGCAGTAAAATAGGGGAATAATGTACTCGCCTGAGAATGCTTGTAGGTCTTGAACAACAACCAAACAAAGCTAGAGGGAGCACGGAATCAGTCGGCAATCTAAAACTATATAAATAAACCGGACTTAAATCGGGAGATCGGATAGGATGAGGCTTGGTAAACCAAATGAGTATTGGAACTCATATGATATGGTTTAACAAGGCCTACATACTACAATGAAACCAAACCTAAGTGCTTTCGACCCATCGCGACCCATTAAGGTAGCTTATGCTACTTTAACGCGTCGTGCGCGTGAAACGCGTTCGGACCGCCTAACTAGTCCTATGACAAGTAGAATATGCCTAAACATGTTACATAATCAGTTATGTGACAAAAGTTTAGGTTACATATGCTTAATTACCAATTATACGTGAAAAGGGTATTCTGGTAATTTACCTAAGGCATATAAACTACCTATCATACAACTACTTAAACGATGTGACCATAGGGTATAACCTCGGAAGGTTATTCCCTACCTACTATGGTCACCTAATGTGTTTGGTCGGATCCTAATGATCGACCAAACTGGGTCGGGTTCGAGGGTATAGGCGATTTATTAGATCGCCTACCCTACGACCCTAGACAACGTGGTAATCAGTGGGCATAGTCCCAAGGGACTATGACCAACGTGATTACACTCACGTTGCGAAGTTCAAACGAACTTCGCATTGACCATTACTGGTCAACGCTGCAAGTCAAACAAAGTTTGACTTTCTGACTCGAAAAGCAATAAAATAAGGAAAAGAACGAAAGAATACTTACGAAGGGTCCCCGAATGCTAACCTCGATTCAAAAATCTCAGGTATGAAACAATAGTTTCAACTTAGAGTTTCTCAAATCAAAGTTCTTGTAAGTTTTGCATTGGGGTGATGGGGTATTTATAGTTTTCGGGTAACCGTTAGGATCGTTTCATGGAAAACGTGCCTTAATCCCACCCGTACAAGTGTCGGGACCTTATGGTGACTAAAATTTGATCCTTATCAGCTGACTAGACAATTGGGATTGTGTGGTTGTGGATCAAACAGCTGCAATCTGCTGTTAGAAACATTTAACCTGGTCAGAAGGTCTGACGCGGGCCGCCTGGGGATTAACAGAATCTGAGGCGGGCCGCCTAGGAGTCACAGATCAGCAATAAGTTTCAGAAGTTACAGTTTTGGTCCCTGCATGTGTTTAAGCTCATTTCCGGCACTTCCAAGGCCCGTAAAGCCAACTTTAAGGCCCTAAAATGTTGCCTAAACATTGTGGACATGAAACATGCACAAAAATATGCCGGATGTTGGTTCGTTTGGTCGTACGAACGCGATGTTCGCTTAATTACGACGGAATGCGCATAAGCGCGAAAAACGATCCAAATGACGCAACGAATGGATTTTTGACAAGCCAAACACTAAAGCATAATATAGTCATGCTTACATAAATTTTTGGATGTCCGGATGTATTCAGAACGTAAGTTATGCGTAAAAGTGCAAACTTGTGCACTTTTTGACACTTTTAGTCCCTGAATGACACAAAAGTTTATTTTAGCACACCGAACCCCTCAAAGCCTATTTCTAAGCTATGTAAAGGATATTTAAGGTGTGTTTAACTTATGGTCATGTTCTGGAATGTCCGTTACAGTTCAAATTGGCATACTTTCGCAGTTTGTCAACTTTAGTCCCTGTAAGCGATTTAACTTGATTTTGCCATACCAAAGCCTTCAAAACTTATTTCTAAGTTATGTAAAGGTTATTTAAGGTATGTTAAGCCTATTTCACTATTCCGGAGTGTTCGTTGCATTAAACTGGTTATATTTACGCATTGGTGCGCGTATAACCTTCCAGAAAGCGATTTAGAGTTTGGAATCGAACAAGAATTGATATGTGCAAACGATACACATATTTTTACAAATCCCAAGTATGAAATACAATATTTCATTTGTTTGGCATTTGTTTGATGGCCGTGGAGGCACAGGTGTTACAGTCTCCCCTACTTTAGGAAATTTCGTCCCGAAATTTATTTAGAGGAAACTTGTGAGAGCTTGAAAATATGAAGTTGAAAAGATCAAACAACATTGGTTAGGGTTCTGAACTTCTAGTAACTTTAATAACATCATGTTTGCAATGTAAGAGGGATACTTATATACAAGTATATGAAGCGTCATTGGTGCGTCCACCATACCTCCATTAGATCGTCCTCATTTTGTTATTGTTGTCACTATCGGTTCTTACACATAATAAACCTTACTGGGTTTCTGTGCACTAAATTTCATAATTATGTACGCGTCCATAATCAGACAATTCCTTGCACAGTTTACACAGTCTATTTTATAATATGTAGGGGAAAACCAAATGAATGAACCTGTGATGAGTGTGACTAGACCGCCATAGAGTCCTTTAAATTAAATCAATAAATGATCTAAATAGACTATCAAGGAGTCTGTTCAGCTACATCACTAGATGTCGTTCTCTAACCAAATTGTGAATCAATCTTTTTTACTAGACTACTAAGAGGGTCTCTTATGAATCATGGAGTGGTACTATATAACCCAAGGGTCTTAACTACCAGGTAGAAGCCCATAAGGATTTAAGGTAGTACCTTTTGAATATCCTACTATGAATCTCTCATATGAAAACATGAAAGATTCTATGAAGATTTGAAAATCGGATCACACAAAATCATAGAGGAGAACACATAAACACATATCACATAACCACAAAATTGTTCGTTAATTTGTCTTGTAAATTGCGTACATGCATTTAAAGCACACTTGGAATCCATTCCGTGGATTTCATTTGGTACTTTAAACGTTATCAAGAATCCAACTATAAAGATAGAAAGATTCAAAAAGAAAATTCGATTTCGATTACTAGGAACCGAAGTGTTCGAATTAAGGTACATAAGGAATCCAATTAAGGACTCTGATTTGAACGATAATCATCCACAAGGATCTAATTGTAAAGATAAAAAGATCCCATATGAATTTTAGAAGTTGAAGATGTTTTGAAACCTTGCACTGGATGTGCTTAGGTCAAAACATGATGTAAAATGCTTATGAAGTTGAGATGCTTGATATGTCAAGGCGACATATGAAGCAGAATTTTGAAGGTTAAGTCAATGTATGAGGAAAATATTTTTTGAAAACTATGCATGGGGTTCTTTTAAGAAAAATGTGTTTAACGTTTTTGAAACCTTATATATAATACTTTTTGAAATCATAAAGTAGGTGTATTAGGTAGATATATTTACAAAAATGTTTTAAAATCATGCGAGATGAAAGTTTGAAATTATGTATAAGGTTTTTGAAAGACATGAATGATGCTTTTCGAAATCATGCACTCGATAAGAAAATGTATTGTGTTAATATTGTCTTCAGACTATATGAAATATTTTGAAATTAGGAAGGTTGGTTTTGATAACATGGCCAATGTTTTTGAAATAACATAGACAATGCATCTAGAAAAATTGTTTTCAAACTATATGAAATGTTTTGAGATCATGAAGATTGTTTTGAAATACTTGTACTGTATATGTTGAAAAATCAAAACGGAATGGGTATGAGATTTGAAAATACCCTTAGTTATCTAACCAAGGATTTAAAGGCACAGATGTGCGAAAAGCACGATTACTCATAATGTCACTTAATTTTCTGTACTTTGTTTCTTAGAGTGAAACGAGTACTTAAAATTTTCGAGGGAATCATGAGCAATCATTTGAAAGAGAGAAATCACAAGAGTAGTTTGTAAGGTACATAGTTCCTCGATGTAGGTATCATAGGAAAAGCCATACACACCTAGCAGGGGGTTGAGCTGGTTGGTTGGGGAACTGCTTTACCATTGTGAGCGACCATGGCGAAGTTCTGAGAAGCCTTTCGCTTCTTTGACTTCTTAGGGGATCGTTCATCCATGGTCTTTGATTCCTCGATTGGTTTCTTGGCTGATGGTGTTGTCGCCTGACTAGGTCCTGCCTGTCTTGGTGACTCTTGAGTGGCTTCATCCTGGAGATGATACATGGCAGTAGCTAATTCAACAGTCTTCAGGACTACTTCGCCTATTCGCTGAGCGAATTTGGCTGCTTGCTCAGATATCTGGGCGTCATTGTGATGAAGAGACATTCTTGAAGAAAAAGAAAGGCATAGGGAGAAACAGGTGAAAGATTATTGGACAATCAAAACAGAAAGATAACGCATGAAAATTGCGATCATTTGTTTGTTACCTAAGGCAAACAAATGAGACGGTGACTAATCAAAGTAAATGGGTCAAAAATAATGTATCGCGAAGACATGCTCGCCTATAAGTGAACACTCATCCCAAGAATTCCCAGGTAAGCACAACTGGTCTCGCGTCTGATGAGATGTATACGAAGTGCTTGCCTAGACAGAAAACCCAGAATACAGGCATTCACCCTTCCAGTTTGCACGTGTTCACATTATTTAAAACCCAAAACCTTGACGAACTTTTGAAAACTCAAAGGGGTTCAAAACCATATAATAGAGAGTTCAAAACCTTACAATAGAGGGTTCAAAACCTAGTAATCAATCATCCTAGAACAGATGATTAGTTTTCAAAGCGGTTTTGAAATTTATGTTCTTGTTGTGGTCGTCGCCTAAGGATAGGTGACGGTATTGTTTTATGACTAAACGCAAGTAAACTCGCGTTAGGGTCCTAAGAAGGTTATAGACTAGGTCAAAGCATTACTAATAACCTAATTCCCTATAACCATTGGCTCTGATACCATCTTTTCTGTCACACCCCGACCGCGTAAAATAACAAATCGCGGCGGAAACATCGGGGCGTGTTGCAACAGAATTAATGTTTCATAACCATGGATACCAAAAAGTGTTTCGTTTTATTAAACATTGAATAATTACATCGTCTGGAAATCTAAATACACAAATTAAACATAGTCTATCATTGTTATTGAGTCACTAAGGCCTTGTCCAGTCCTATGTGAGCATGCATCTTATCAATCGATATCATTCAACAATACCTGAAACATATGTGAAAACGAGGTCAGCAAAGAAATGCTGGCGAGTACATAGGTTTTGTGAAAATAAGATTCATGACTTCTGTTTAAGAAAATGTTTAGTCATGAACCTTGTAATTTGCTTTGCCTTTGTAAATCATTTGAAAAATAATAAGTTCAGGTGATATGTATAATAAGAGAATAATGCATGATTAAATGAATAACCATGTAAAATGAGTTTGTATAAGATAAGTTGTTTGTAAATAAATGTCTTGTGAAAAGTATGTTACTTGTATAAAATGTTCTATGTCTCAAACTGAAATGATTCAAATAACGCTACAATATGTAATACCATATAAACACTTATATATAGGAAGTACCAGCGGCGTATCCACCATGCTTGTATCATATTCCACACGCATTGTTACTTAATCACTTAATCAAACCAACCCACCAAAGTAATGTTCATGCCCAATGTAAATCATGTAATATGTAACCAAAACCCAATCGTATATCGCTTTGAAGCCAATCGTTTACCCAATCGTTAAAACATCGTGTGAAAACCAATCGTTTACCCAATCGTTAAATTCGTTTTAGGTCGTGAAACTACTTAAATGGTCGTCTCGCTAATAACATTCAAACCTTCTTGACTCGCATTAATAAACCCTTACCAAAGGATAGATTAATAATTCGCATTAATAAACCCTTACCAAATGATAGATTAACATCTCGCATTAATAAACCCTTACCAAAGATTAAATTAAAAATTTCAGATTCAGTTGCTACCCACAACACCCACGCATAACTACGGGTGTAGTAACTAACGGGATTTGTCAGATCCTATGGTACCATAACCTAATACTGATCGGCTTGATCATTGCTAATGAATGTCATTTGTTATGTAACTACAACCAACAAGTTTGTTCACTTTATTGAAATCGTTATTAGTTTTGTATAAATCGTCTTAATTGTTTTTGAAACCATCGTTATAACATCGAAAACATTTAGCACATATGAGTCACCCCAAAACAATTGAAAGCAGTAAAATAGGGGAATAATGTACTCGCCTGAGAATGCTTGTAGGTCTTGAACAACAACCAAACAAAGCTAGAGGGAGCACGGAATCAGTCGGCAATCTAAAACTATATAAATAAACCGGACTTAAATCGGGAGATCGGATAGGATGAGGCTTGGTAAACCAAATGAGTATTGGAACTCATATGATATGGTTTAACAAGGCCTACATACTACAATGAAACCAAACCTAAGTGCTTTCGACCCATCGCGACCCATTAAGGTAGCTTATGCTACTTTAACGCGTCGTGCGCGTGAAACACGTTCGGACCGCCTAACTAGTCCTATGACAAGTAGAATATGCCTAAACATGTTACATAATCAGTTATGTGACAAAAGTTTAGGTTACATATGCTTAATTACCAATTATACATGAAAAGGGTATTCTGGTAATTTACCTAAGGCATATAAACTACCTATCATACAACTACTTAAACGATGTGACCATAGGGTATAACCTCGGAAGGTTATTCCCTACCTACTATGGTCACCTAATGTATTTGGTCGGATCCTAATGATCGACCAAACTGGGTCGGGTTCGAGGGTATAGGCGATTTATTAGATCGCCTACCCTACGACCCTAGACAACGTGGTAATCAGTGGGCATAGTCCCAAGGGACTATGACCAACATGATTACACTCACGTTGCGAAGTTCAAACGAACTTCGCATTGACCATTACTGGTCAACGCTGAAAGTCAAACAAAGTTTGACTTTCTGACTCGAAAAGCAATAAAATAAGGAAAAGAACGAAAGAATACTTACGAAGGGTCCCCGAATGCTAACCTCGATTCAAAAATCTCAGGTATGAAACAATAGTTTCAACTTAGAGTTTCTCAAATCAAAGTTCTTGTAAGTTTTGCATTGGGGTGATGGGGTATTTATAGTTTTCGGGTAACCGTTATGATCGTTTCATGGAAAACGTGCCTTAATCCCACCCGTACAAGTGTCGGGACCTTATGGTGACTAAAATTTGATCCTTATCAGCTGACTAGACAATTGGGATTGTGTGGTGGTGGATCAAACAGCTGCAATCTGCTGTTAGAAACATTTAACCTGGTCAGAAGGTCTGACGCGGGCCGCCTGGGGATTAACAGAATCTGAGGCGGGCCGCCTAGGAGTCACAGATCAGCAATAAGTTTCAGAAGTTACAGTTTTGGTCCCTGCATGTGTTTAAGCTCATTTCCGGCACTTCCAAGGCCCGTAAAGCCAACTTTAAGGCCCTAAAATGTTTCCTAAACATTGTGGACATGAAACATGCACAAAAATATGCCGGATGTTGGTTCGTTTGGTCGTACGAACGCGATGTTCGCTTAATTACGACGGAATGCGCATAAGCGCGAAAAACGATCCAAATGACGCAACGAATGGATTTTTGATTACGAGGCTTTAATAACCGTTTAAAACAAGTCCCGTACTCAAAACAAACAAAAATAAAAATTTTGCCAGCATTATGGGTCGTCGCGGCCCGTGACAGCTTAAGTGCTATCTGTCGCGGCCCGCCACCGCTGTCGCATGACGCGGCGTCGATCCTAGTTAGGTGTCGCGTGACGCGACGCCTACTTTTTCACAGAATGTTCATTCTGGGTTGCTGCAGATACCCAACTCTGAAATATTTCCAACATTAAGTCTTTAAAACTTCATATCTTTAGTTCTACTAGTCCGTTTTACTCGATTCTTTTTCCTATGTGTCCGTAATTTAATTCCAGACCCGTTTAGCATTTTCGTTTGCCATAAAATTCGGTTTAAAAACACATAACCTATAATCCCTTTCTATTTCTAACTATAAGCATAATCAAATTAATATTTCACTTACTTGCATAGCGCTGCGGAACGAACACACCTTCACACGAGCTCTCGGTTTGAGTTTAAGCATCTTACTTTAATACTTGAATCTCTCAAACCTCGGCTCTGATACCAACTTGAAACGCCCAACTTTTCTCATTCGACTATTAACATAAAATTCATACAATTTTACAAAATTTTGACATGACCCGTTTGTATTAAGAACGTTTCCCCCTGCTTTTAACAACATCAATTTAATTAAGTCCTACGCCACCTTTCAAAATAATAAAGTTATGACCATAAAAGGTTCACCATAAACATTTTGTACAAACTACACCAAAAGGTTTAGAAATCCAAACTACTTACTAACATACTAGACACAAGTTTGACATCATATCACAAAATGAAAACTTTGACCCATTCATACTAGACAACTTGAACCGGAAGCGTGTAAAAAGTCGACATTGTGAGTTCGGTCCGAGTGCGCCGCAATCAAGTAAGGGATTTACCTATCATCCATAACAACAAAACATTCATTAGTTCTACATGTATATATGCAATAACAAATCTTTTACTCAACTACCATTATTCGACCCATTAACCAATTCATTCCTTTTTGCCATCGACCATACTTCATTTCATTCTTTCTCCTCCTAGCATAAATTTCTTTATGCTATTCAACATTTCTTTTAGAAATGTTCAACATATAGTCTACTCAAACCATCCACAATGGTTTAATACATACCCTTGATTTAACATGCTTTCGCCATTTTGACCCGTTATCCACAAGTCATTTTCTAACCATTTCCATTCTACCTTTCCAACAACTTATAACCCATTTGAGTGATCATTACACATCCAATGTTATTAGATTGCTTATCTATTTTCAAACATACAACATATCACAATTTCCGCTACAAGCAAACATACATTTCTACACTAAGGTTTAGATAACTAAATTAACATTCGTAGAACTACATAAACGGGGAATTAAGTTCATATGAACTTACCGCGATCTTGAAATGTTTGTGACTTCAAGTGACTTGTGCCTTCTTCCTTCTTTGTTCTTGTTGATGAGAACACTTAGGTGATCGAAATTCTTAACCCATGTAGTAACATTTGGCCAAATATCACTTTAATTTTGAGGAATTGAGATGTTTGAGGGTTTTCCCCTTTCTTCTTTTTGCCCAGATCGAACACACACACACACACTTCCTAAAGTGTGTGTGTGTTAATTTTTGTTTTAGTATTTTAACTTTCCTACTTTTCCCATTTGGTCCCTCAAGTTTGGTGTTTATATAATTAAGGGCTTATAATCTATTCTTACTTATTCATTCATTATTAACTTTTATTAAATAGCACATAAAAATTTTGGGGTGTTACATAAACGCAAGAAAGGATCTGCTACTGCTGTAAGATAAGATTTTATCTTACTAGAGTAATGGTCTTTCCTGCCTTTTTTTTGTATTAAAAGAAGCATAAAGTTTGGTTTAAAGCAGCTCTTTATGAAGCAAGTTAAGGATTAAGTATATGAGGATAGGGCTACTCTTCAACAGCTGAAGAAGTGTTTTCATGCATCTTGGTCTGTTCACGAGAGATCAGGTTTCTAGAAACCTGATGTTGATGCATTCAGTACTTCCGTGGAGTTCGTGGCGATTGTCGAAGATATACATTGAGAAGTTCGGTACTAGATGGAGTTTAAGCTAAAAGCACTAAATTTTTTATGTTAGGTTCGTAAATTTCTTGGTGTTGTTGTTAGATTTTAAAGTTTCGTTGTAATTTTAAGCTGAATAAGTATTATTATGTAATTTTTAATATCATCTGATTATTGCAGATCGGTACTTTTGATGTAGAAGTAAAATTGTCTCTGAGTTTAATTAGATTATGTTGATGTTGTATCAATTTCTGTTAGTGTATAGATCTGGCAAAGTTAAAGTTTGCCAAAAGAGAACAGCTGCTCTAAATCATCATCTGCTGATCTAACGACTGTTTGACTTGCTACTGTTGCCAACTTCTGTTGTTTCCTAATAGTGCTTTTCGAAGAATTTTCTCCTCTTAATTGCCAACATCTGTTTGACTTGCTACTGTTGTGAACATCTCCTACTTTAACAGATGTTCGCAATATCTTTGTATTGCAAATGAATAGATTTTTTATCTGAGTTATGACTAAATGATGATTTCTGATGTGTCAATTTTTTATCTGAGTTAAAATACATTTAATTTCAAACTACTGCTTTATATTTAAATGTCAAAGGTCTGGCCCACATTCAAGAGTGCAAACTACTGCCCATCGCCAAGAAAGTATAACTTAGCAGATGTTTCCTTTGGCAAACATATACCTTGGCAGTGGTTTTGAAATTGCCGGTAATTTCAAATTCAAAATGCCTGGGGATATGTACTTTACAATTAATGCACGTCACTCACTCAGTTATGTCTTATGGTAAAGGCGTCTTATGGTAAATGAAGAGGTTAATTGTAATTATAATAACGTGTTTAATTTTATATTTTCCCATGGAAATGCATTAAAAGTGTCGCATCATATTCTTTCGTCTGACGATGTATTTAGTCATAACCGCCTTCATTGGGTATATAAAATACATTGGGCAGAGGTTTTGATCATTACCGTTTTCATCCATCTACTCAATCATCTTCAAAAGTTTTATTTATCAATATCATTACAATTTCTTTTACTTTCAAAGACGCATTAGTTCACTGCAAAATGGAAAATTTGGGTTTCAAGTGATTGTTGACGAGATTTTCACAAGGCTCTCTACAGAAGATATTGGCCGTTTCAAATGTCTTTCCAAGAATTTTTATAGGGAATTGTCAAGTGATGGATTTCAGATGATGCATGCTCTCCGAAGTGGAGATTCAGTACAAAAGAAACTACTCTCCTTTAAAGACATGTCAATTGTCATTGACGACGTAGTTGCTGGTAATTTGGATGTTGTTAGAAGCAAAACCTTAAGTTTTCCTAACAATGTCCACCCTAGCTTCTTACGTATTCTATCGTCATTTAATGGTTTGTTGTTAGTTTGCAATGAAGGGATTTGTTGTGAGCTGATTCTTTGGAATCCAACTACCAGGCGCTATAACGTTTTGTCTGATGACTACTTCAATCACAATCATGATCAAAAATCTGATACTGGTGGAATTTATTTTGATCAATTCAATGATCTGAAAGTGCTGAACATTAGATGTTACCGTAATGTAGCTGCTGCTCGTGTTTACTCACGACGTCGTGAGTCATGGAGAACAATAAATTTCGGTAGCGTAAACAATTATGGTTCAAGTGGTTATTCATGGTCTACAGGAGTTTATGCTGATAAAACCATATATTTTATGGTTTCAAATTATTGGTATCCATTAGGTGAGAGGAACATCATTGCTTTTGATGTTCTGAGTGAGACTTTCAGAATGCTTCGTTTTCCAGAGAGTATTGTAGTCAATACTTGCCAAGGGCATTTTTTGACCATCGCAAAGAGGCTGCATTTGATTGTTATTGGAAAGTTTGCTAAGCTAACTGCTGATTTGCTCAGATATGAAGAAGAAGGCTGGATGAAGGTGTTTGTTTTTCGTAATCCTCGTGTAGTTGATTATGTAGATAGGCGCCAAAGGACTAATATAACTAAAGACAACAAGTGGCTGATAACAAGCATCTGGGGGGATATGGTTGAAGTTGATCTGAACAACGAACTTCTGAAGTACCTCCAACATGTTGACAACTACAATGGTCCGAAAGGAGCTTTACTTATCGAGACTACTGTTTCACCCATTGATTAGGAATTAGCATGTTGTATTTTATTGAATGTTGTTTGTTGTTTTGACACTTGTAGTTTTTATATAATTAGTTGTGTTAAAATTATTAACCATGTTTGTTATTTAAATTAAGTAAATGAATATTTATGTTTGAGAGTGAAAAAGCTTGTAATATTGGCAAAGGTCTGTTTAAATGATCAAAGCTCTGTTATTGTGAACAGATGTTTGAAAATAAAACAGTAGTTGATACATCTATTGACTTTGGTCAACAGATGGATGACTAAATGAATGTTGTTTCGCCCATTGATTAGGAATTAGTATGCTGTATTCTATTGATTGTTGTTTGCTGTTTTGGACTTTGTTTATTATATAGTTACCTCTGTTTGACACTTGTAGTTTTTATATAATTAGTTGTGTTAAAATTATTAACCATGTTTGTTATTTAAATTAAGTAAATAAATATTTAGGTTTGAGAGTGTAAAAGCTTGTAATATTGGTAAAGGTTTGTTTAAATGATCAAAGCTCTGTTATTGGGAATATATGTTTTAAAATAAGACAATGGTTGATACATCTGTTGACTTTGGTCAACACATGGAGGAAAACAGATGTTTGAAACCACAGTTGGGTTAAATGTATTTGTTGTGGAGAAAACTATGGTTGAAAGTCAACCTCTATTCTCTCATTTTCTTTGTTAATCACTATTGTTAAACCTCAGTGTCTTAATCCACTGATAGGCTATCCATTGATAGTTATAGTCAGCCATTGTTTTCATTTTCACCACTGTAAACCACTGATATTGATTCATCAGTGGTTTCCTAACAACTGTCATCCATTATTCATCAGAGGTTGTCACGTGGACAGTACTTAGCCGTCGGATCTTTTGTAATCGCTGTCACGTCAGCATTCATTTTTGCACCTATAAAACCCTGATAGAAACCCCAAACAGGGTTTTCACTGTCGAGTCGAATTCAAAATTCCTTTCAAAAGCAGTTTTCACCAAATTCTCTCAAATCACTCATCTTCTTCCTTCGTTCTTAACCACCTTCGATTCATCATGGATCATCCATTCAAAACCCCTCATAACTACCTGTGTACACTTGCAAAAACAAGTCAAAACACAGATTTTCATTCCATGATTGATGCACTTTCATCTTCAAAGTACAAAACTTTGTTGACCTGCAATTAAACCATCTACCTGGATACCCAATGAGAGTTCTGGAAAAATGCAAAGCTTCAAACTAAGGACAAAAAGACCTTAGCTATTACTTCATCAATAAGGGGAATTCCAGTTACCATCACACCTCAAACCATTTCAGAGGTTTTTGAAATCAATGATCTTACAGGTAAAAGCTCTTTCCCAAAAACAGAGTACCAAACTGATTTCATTGAGAGAGGGTATGAAGAAGAAATGAAAAAGGATACTTTACAAAAGGGCAGTTTTCCACCTGCCATGAGGTTTTTATTCCATACCCTCCTCATGTGTGTGTCAAATAAAACAACAGCTTTTAATGAAATACCATTGAAAATCCAATACCTGGGCTATGCTATCATAGCTGAAGAAAATTTTAACTTCTCTCAGGAGATTTTCAATAATATGGTTAAGAATGTTAATAAAAAATCATTTTTATTGTTTCCGAGGTTTTTAAGTTTTTATCTACAAAAGAAATTTTCAAAGGATAATGCACATGTGCTTATCCAAGGAAATCCTATTCAAATAAACAACCTAACTTCTGAAACATTCACAAGGCTGTCAAAACCTTCAAAAACACAAACATATGTACCTAAGCAGAATTTAGCAGCAACAACTGCTCCTCAGGCCCCTGTTGTTGAGCCCACTACTCCTGGTGATCACAGCAGCACAACCCTTGCTGTGAAACCCACACCAAAAATCACCAAAAAGACCAAAAAGAAAACTATCCAAAAGCCCCCCAAACCCACCAAAAAGGTGACTCTGGAAGATGAGATCCCAGAGGTAACACCTGTGACAACACAAAAGTCACCTGAAACCACTGCTGCTACTTCCTCACAGCAGATGGAAGAAAGATCTCAACCTGACCCTAAAACTCCTCCTGCATCCTCTCAAAAGGATCAGGTTGTATCAACAGGGACACCACAATATGAAGCAATGGATTCACTTGAATCTATGTTCCACAGCCCAGCTCCCGAGGTAAATTCTCGTTCTACCCCTATCCTCACTGCACAACTCTCACCATCAATGATACCTCTATAGGATGCACTTGATATAGCCCAGACACAAATCAGTTCTTCTCAATCACCTGTCAATGAGAATATACCACAACAAGTGACTGAGTCTGGTGTCTCTATCTCTGCTAACCCACCAACAGTTGAGGAGGCTACACTACAGCAATTACAAGTAATTCATGTCAGTAGTTCAAGTGGAGCAGCTACTACAGGTGTTAAACCCACTGGTTTACACCTGGACAGTAGTTTCATTAGTGAGACTCCCTTGAAGGCAATTTCGTCTTTGGGAACCATAGTGTCCACTGGTGTGTTTCCATTATACACTGGTGACCTTAAAATGGTAACCTCTGCTGAAGAAAGAAGTCCCCATTACCGAGAACAAGGGGCATCAGCGGATGATTTTTGGGAAACTTTTCCTAAGTCAACCACTGATACAACCACCACTGGTGGGAAATCAGATGATCCCATTAACTTGGGTGATGGTTTAAAATACAAAGAATTGACGGAGAGGGTTGATAAACTTGACACATCTGTTGCAGAAATCAAAACTATGCTGCAACAATTGTTACAAGCTCAAAAGGCTACACCCACTGCTGCACCATCTGCAACATCTGCTCCATCCCCTGCCGAGTTGTGGCATCTGTTTCAACCTCTGCTTCACAAACACAGACAGTATGCAGATCAACAGCTTGAAGTTCAACTTCAAATGGTCAGAAATGTCATGGAAGCTAGTTACAAAGATACTCAAGCAGATATCAAAGCCATTAAAGCTCATCTGCTTCAAACCACTGGCACTTCTCCTCCTTCAATCATCTATGTTGAAAATCCTGATGATGCCAAAAAGGGGAGAAAACTAAAGGGAAGAAGGGAAAAGAAGATGGTTTATACATGCCACCAGATCCAATGTCTAAACTTGTGGTAGAAATCCCAAGGCCAGATGGTTCTAAAAAAGTTGATGAGACTCAAAATGCATTTGTTGAACTAAAAGCAAACATGAAAGAGTCAATGGAAATAAAAGGCTCAAAAAGGTTTGCTCAGGAGAAGAAAGTTTTGATGGAAAAAAAAAGTGCAGGGTACTTCTAAACCTAAAAGAAGACAGCCTACTAGAAAAGTAAGCCAACCCAAAACCACACCTTCCAAAACCACCAAACAAACTCCTCAAATCCCTAAAAGTTCCTCTCATCAAACCTCTAAACCAACAGATGTTAAAACACCTGTTGTATCAACAGTTGTTGGTACTTCAGTGGTTTCAACAGATGTTATCCCAACAACTGCCATCACTACTACATCAACCCACACTCAATCCATTGCCATACCAAAAACAATATCACCACCACAAAAACCACCTGCCAAAAAGCAGAAGACAACAGTTGATACATCAACTGTTGTAGTTACAACAATGTTTGAAACACCAGTTGTTTCAACAACTGTTAGTCAGATACCCACTACTTCAATCACTGCCACTCAACCCATAAATACACCACCAACTTCTCCAAAGCACAAAAGGAGAAGGATAACAAACATTGTACTGGAAGATGACACTTCCCCAACTCTAACATCTACACAACCACTATCCCTTGTCACCATTCCAAACCCTGTTCCATTATCTTCAGTTCAAGCCTTCAATCAAAACACTGCCATTGTCCTTGCAGGAGTACAATATCCTCTAGATCTTCCAGCGGTCAGGGAGGAAATCAAATCCTTCTACTCTGAAGATGACCCTGAAAGAGGAAACTCCCATCTGTTCAAGGTTATCCTTTGCCAAAAATATAGAAGAATATCTCAAAATAAAGGCCCAACAAGCAGATGATATATCTAAAAGAGACACAGAGGGAAAGTCTGACAAAGAGATTCAAAGAAATTTGCAATACCTGCTCACCAAAGTTAAAACTTTAGAGCAGTTCTCAAAAGACCTTTGTCAGAAATTATCAGAAAAAGATTATGAAAGCATGAGAAATGACTACCTTGAATACATCATGGTATACAAGAAGTACAGGGCAGAAAAGTATCAATACAAAGAATGGACCATCAGTGAACTGCAAGAGGAGATAGCCAGAATTCAAAAGATGATTCAAGAGATGGTAAAACAAACTCCACCAGTCTGGGCCAATTACAAGAAAAATGTACAAGAAAGGGCCTTGAAACTGAAAAGAATGAAAGAAGAGCTGATAACTGCTGATTATGGGTCAAGGAACCACGTTACAAAGTGGTCAGAAGAAAAGGTGTTAGCTACCTACAAAAGGTTGGAAGAGTTAAGGAAGAGAGATCCCACTGCTCCTAAAAAGCCTGATTATCCGAAAGCAGTCGTTCCAGTCAAACAACAAAAATTGCCAATCAGGAGACCTACTGCTTCACATGCTACCATCCTTTATCAAAGAAGGAAACAAAAGCAGATGGATGAATTAACAAAAGAAGACAAGGCTGAAGAAGAATACATCATGAAAATGGTTCTTCAGACACTTATGGCAGAAAAACAAGACTCGGCACAATCTCAAGACCCTACCAAAGTCGTCATCACCAGGCCTCAATCTCCAAACTCATCAACAATAAAAACTCTCCCAAGAAACCCATTGGATTCAAAGATACTAAAGTGGAAGTCTGATCAAAAGACCCACGTATTGACTCTGCTCAAATCCAATGGTGAAGTGAAGCATATATCAAGGGAAGATGCACTTGGCCTGGGTGTTGAAGATTTACAAGATCTCCTTGAGCTTCCACTGTGCAGGCATGAGGATGATGAGGACTCAATGAACTTTGAATTACAATTCAAAGGTCAAGTTAGGGAACTCTTGATGAGACAATAAAAATCCAGAATAATGAAGAGTTTTGGCATCATCTGTTCCGAGGGGAGATTGTTGGGATTGAACCCTACCAAAGGAATAGTTGATAAAGCCAAAACTGGTTCAGATCAGTGGATTCACAATAAGCGATTGTTTGCATCAGTATTTCCCCTTGAATGTGGCCTAACATCTGATATCCTCTAACTACTGCCCTTCTACAACAACTGATGATCATAAGAAACTCAGATCCTAACAATGTTTGAATGCAAATGTTATTTCCTTTACAAAAAGATTAATAAATTGTATATTCTTGTATTTTTTATACTCTAAACTTTAATTATTTACCGACTGACTTAGTTATTTATAAGTCTATATAAATATAATTATTTATAGGGTAGGAGTTGGCTACTAAGCCAACTTTTCCTATAAAGTGTAGGAAGCCATATCCTTGTGACATGTGGTAATTAGATATTTTTATCAAAAGGGCATGATAGTAATTTGATAATTGTTTTAATTATGGAATTTATTATATCCTAAACTAACTAATGAGAATTTTAAGGAAACTAAATATCTCTTGGATTTCAAATGCGAATAAATGATTATAATACAATCGCTTCAACATATTCACATTCAATTTCATATTTCATCTAGTTCGTCACATTGTGTTTTATCACTAAAACACATCTACGTTGTGTTTTAGCATCCGGTAACTGATTCATCACGTTGTGTTTTAGCAGCAAGTAACTGATTCGTCACGTGGTGTTTTAGCAGTCCGTAATTGTAACTGGTTTTATCACATTGTGTTTTATTATAAACAAATTCTTGACGTTGTGTTTTAGCAGTAAGTCACTAGTTAATCACTTTGTGTTTTACCAATAAAACATAGTACTATAAACACATCTAGATCTTATTTATTGTTATTTTTGGTATGATTTGGTGTTAACGGATGTGAGAGATTAGAGAGAGGGAATGAGAGAGAAAATCATGACAATTATGGAGGTGGTTTATGATTGGCAATTATTTCCTTATTTAAAACAAGTTAAATGACACATCTACCCCCATTTAATTAAATTAGCCAACTTTTAAGAAACATATATTACTAAAATGCCATGAAAATGATCTCAACCATCAAACACACTCATCCAAAGATCAAGATCACTTCCTACACTTTGTAGGAAAAACACACCTTGTAGAGGAACCCCACCCATTATTTATAAGTCTATATAAATATAACTATATTCATCATTTATATTTGTTATGCATGGTTTTCTAAGAAACGACCCGTGTTTGTACACGAGTCTTACCGCTAGTACTATATAATAAAGGAAACCTCTGAGTGGACACGTGTCGAATTACTAGGCATCCTCATAATTGTTTTCCTGCCCCTTTTTTTCTCTAATTTAGTTGATATCCTTTAGGTTTAAATATAATTTATATATTTCTGTAACACCTCGTAATTTCATGACCAATATTATATTGACACGTGTCACGGACTTTAAACGTGTAAAGAATTAAGTTAGAGGGGCTAAAGTTGACAAACAAGGAATCTATGTGTATAAAAGGATTCAAAGTGTCAACAATGGATAAATATACTCTAAAATAGCCCTACATGATGTTTATACCTTCAAACGAATAAATCATTGATCATACGAAGCAAAATATGAAAGAAAGTGAGAGATTACAAACTACAGAGGTTAAATGTGTCAACATGTTTAAAGTATACCTTTGAGTGACCTTTTAGCAAACCCGAAGCTTTGTAACGATTAAATATGCTCACTAGAATATGTGATAAAAATTTCACAAAGTTTCATTATCGTATGAGAAAGTTATGATAAAATTCGTATGCGAGGAGTTAAAAGCGTCAACGTTGAAATCTATGGCCTTACAGGTGATCACAAAGTTAACCAAGGACTTAACCATATTTAAATATGTCTTGGAGCCCTTAAAAGTAAGGTTAGAGGGCCAAAAATGCAAAAACAAGACTTAAAACCACGTTAGGAAGGACCAGGGGCTGAATTGCAAATAAATGAAACTTGTTTGGCTGGTTCTGGAGGACCAGGCGGCCCGCATAAGAATCACTTAGGGGCTTACGCGGCCCGCGAGAGCATGCCAGCGACAGAACTCACCTGGCAGCAGCCAGTTCAGGTCTGTAACCGACTTTAAAGGCTTGTTTTCTTATACCAGGGGCTCCCCAATGGTATTTCATGCATAGAGGGCACTTGTCTTGATCTCATAACATCAGTAGAGTTGCTTGGCATGATCTTGTTGATTTAAAACTCATATATATAGAGCCCCTTAGTTGCAACTCTTGTGCCATTCATTTGCAAACTCTCATAAGCTAACTTCTGGAGCTCCTCTGATCAGCAAGAAGTTTTCTTAGGCTTCCTAATCGTGCATAGGACCTTTGTAAGTGTCCTTAACCCTTCCTAATTCAGTTTAGCTTAGTTAATTAGCTAAAAGTCAAACCGTCGTAATTAAGATTTGACTTCGAGATTAATTAAAAAAATTTCAGTCAAATCTCGAATTAAAAGTACTTATAAGTAGGTAATTATGTGGGTAATAAACCCTTAAAAGGGTACTCTCTGATTCCCACTCTAACTAGGTCAATTGTCGGGTCAAAGCTAACTTTAAAAAGTCAACAGAATACTTATTTTCAAATTAATACATAATTAGCAATGTAGGATCCATGTAACCTGTTTTACCATTAATATAACTTGGTAATTAATGTAAGAACATGTCTAAACATGTTCAACCCGATAATTTTCAGTTTAGACTCGGTTCGGAACCGAAAGGCGCATAAATTGACTTTTGCATTGACTTTCGATTCTGACCCATTGTAGCATGTTTTAGAAATGCCTTAGAGCCCTATTAGGACCAGGTTTCATGTTAGTATAACCCTCTGTGATTATACACCTTGGTTCAATAGTTATCCGATTTGTATGCATGCTCCCGTTAATTGCTTATATGTTGACTATTATGCCCATATAACCATAAAATATGATTTTTGAAAATATAAAAGAGTAGACACCTTGGTTACTGATTTATAAACTTGTACCCAAATTTTGACATCAGTTAGAGGTCTAGATTAAAAGTTATGCTCATTAGCGTTATTAGAAGGCTTTTTATGAATTAAATGGCATAATTAGCATATAGTCTATCTAAACCCAATTTTTAATACCAAAATTTTTACCCACTGATGTAATATAATATTTTGGGATTTTTGAAGATTTTTAATTAATTTTAGGCTGAGCATAACATAGGGTTATAGCTTTAATTCGGTTAATGTCAGTTTTGCCCTTTTGAGCTATAAAATGAGTTTTACAAATCTTTTTGACCCCAAACCTTTTGCTACTGATTTTATATGATAAATAAATTATTTTAAACCTTCTGGAATAATAAAAATTTCAGCTTTCTATATAGAACCCGGAAATAGCTCCAAATCGCCTTTTTAAGCGTTTTTAACGCATAGTATGTATTAAAACTATTTTAAACATATAAGGTTTGATACCTATTGATATTTTAAGTATATTTTCAAACTTTGACAGTAAGCTAAAGTTTTAAACTCAGAATTCCAGTTTTGACCTTTTTAGCCTAAGTGAAATTACCAAAATGCCCCTAAGGTGCATAGTTTGGTTTTAAATGATAAATTTCACATATATCTAGTACCATACTGTTATAACTTATTAAATTGAGTATATTTACTAAATAAATCAGACCTGTAACTCAGATTACTAATTAAACTCTTTTATAACCTTTTAAATGACCAAAATGCCCTTACGGGGCATAATTCGAGTTTAAATCCATTTTGGGCATAATGGAAGACATCTTACTGATGTCACAACATATTTAAGGCATATTAACCTAGGAAACCTGTATATGACTCATATGGTTACCCGTTACGCCTCTTTCGCGTTCGGTTTGGTTTATATAACTAGTTTGCACAAATCAACCGAAACGGGTCAAACCTTATCATTTATGTCTCAAAATCCAGAATGTGTTTAGTTTACCCATATTACACAAGTCTCCAAACTTTTCGGGTCTAAATCACATTCCATTTCGGCCTTCGCTTAATCGTGCAGTTGAACCATATCTTCCTTTAAAACTAACCGGTCTAAGCTTAAGCTTAATTAAAGACGGGTTAGAAATATAATAGGTTATTAAAAACCTTTGTTCCAGAATAGGAGACCCGGTAAAAGCTACACGCACTTGCTAATTGTGATTGATACTTGCAAAGGTAAATACTTTTAACTTATTTTCCCTATACGGGCTTGGGGTATGGTATATAAATTACCGCTTGGTCGGGCATTGAATCTTTAATCGAATAGAGGTTAAACCATTGATATGCTCCGTTTGGAAATGTTTTGTTTGCTTAAAGCCTTTAGGGGGTTAATGACCATGTCCCGGATATCCTTGGTATCATTTTACGAAATGTCCACGACCTAAGCACGGGGTGTAGGCGTACACCCGTCAGTGCCTAAATAAATAATGTGGTGTGTCTATTGATCTTTAACCCGGTTTACGGATCGGGCTACTGAACGCATAAGGAACATGTAATTCTTTTACAAGATTATATTCAAATAATTATCCAAACTGACGTATTTTCCCAAAAAGGTTAAGTGCAGGTACTACTCGAACTAGGCTGACTTTTTCCTAGCATCCGCATTAAGTCTCGCAAGCTTAGATGTCATAAAACTGTTGAACAATGTCTCCTTTTTATTTTGATCCGCCTGTGGATCTGTTTCAACTATTTGTGATACTTATTATTACAATTTATTAAAGTTGAAATGAATCTATCTTTTGCTTCCGCTGTGCATTTAAATATTGTGTTGTTTGACTATGATGATATCAACTACGTCACGATACTCCCCACCGGGCCCACCGGTAATACGTCGAAATATCAGGGTGTGACAGGTTGGTATCAGAGCCAACACTGAGTGAATTAAACACTAGCATTTTGTGTTTAATCTCAGTTACACAATTGCACATTCCTCGAATTTTCGAGTCTAGACAAAGAACATAGGACAAATCCTGATTTTTGTTTTATTTTGTCTTTTATATTATTCTTTGTTGTTATATTTGTTTATGTTGACAGGTCTAAATATGCCGCCAAGATTCTTCAGAAGAAAAGGGAAGTCACCTGTAACAGGCCACGACCAGGAGGCCGGGCCTTCTCAAAGACAAACCTCACCCATCAACATACGCACCAGTCCACAGGGAGACTGGAGGGCACATCTACAGCCAGCGAGGCGATCTGTCTCGTTAGGTTCATCACCTTCTTACTTACACCCTTTTGGACCCCATTCAGAAAATGAGCCCGAAAACCCACAGCCTTCGTATATCCCTCTCCTAAGGTCCAACTCACGTCACTCCTTTGACAACCCGTCCCATATCTTCCAAAGCCGGTTCAACCTGGCAAATTACCTTGAAGAACCAGTGGGTGTTAACCCATTTGGACCCGAATATCACTTTTCCGGAGATCACGCCATGGATATGGACGAGGATACCGACCCTACCGAACCACCGACCGGTACCCCCACACATCCCATAGAAATTTCTGACGGATCATCTTTTCATGGATCACCTTACCGTGGTCCAGACAGTTACCAAGCTAGGTTCGCCCAGCATGAATGGTATTTCACACCCTCCTACCATTCATCACCTTATCAGCAGCAGCAGCAACAGGATCCTTCCGAGGATTCACGCTTTATGGCAGTTACCCCGCCACCACCACCTCAGCAGCAGCCTCCTGAGCCACCAAGGCGAAGGAGAACAAACGCACGGATGTCCGTGCAAGGAAGAGGAGTGCATATCAGCACCCCTCAACCATCGAGTGGCAGCCACTACCCGCCACACCAAGAAAACCAACAGATGGGGGGAACTTCAAACCCCAACCCGGAAGTGAACTCTACACATGTTGTACCACCACCATTGGGCTTTGGCAACCCAATCCCTACCTACACTGGCCCAGCAACGTATAATCCCTTCGAGCAGCCGGCTCACTCCAGTTTCAACTATGCGGAGATCGACCCATACCTGGCGGCGTGGAACTACAATGCTCTTAACCCCGAAGGGCCTTACAGAACTCCTTGGGGGAGTTGGATACCCAGCTTATGGGTACCAACAGCAGCCGTCTCTTTGACCTCCACATCAGCCGCAGCCGCAGGTACCACGGTTTTCCCCACCTGAGCGGGAGGAAATTCTCCAAAGACTGGACCAGGTTGAACATGAAATTCACAGGGATCGCAGGGAACGGCAAGGTTTCTTCAAAGGATTGGCAGGTTTAATAAAAGGGAAGAGCAAGAAGGACCATTGAATCCTTCAATTGTTGGTTGTATTTCCTTGTTTCTGTTGAGCCCCTGCGTGGGCCTGTTTTTCTGTTTTAGCCCCTGCGCGGGCATGTAATTTCATTTAAAAGTCCCGTTCAGGGCAGACTCGTATTTTTAAATTCATGTGGTGAAATGGTTAAATTTAAATTTTTTTTATATGCATGAACAAGAATATAAAATGAATAATAACAAAATTTTTACAAGATCTATCATTATATTAAAATGATAAAATCTAAAGGGACAAGACCTAGCCTTTGTGTCATTTTAAGACAGGGCCAAGATGGTAGTTCCTCAATTAGATTCAGATCCATATGAACATCTAAATTTAAAATAAGACAGGGCCAAGATGGTAGTTCCTCAATTAGATTCAGATCCATATGAACATCTAAATTTAAAATAAGACAGGGCCAAGATGGTAGTTCCTCAATTAGATTCAGATCCATATGAACATCTAAATTTAAAATTGTTTTGCGTTAAATGTTAAAAAGAATCTTAAAAGGTAAAACCTAGCTTGTATGTCATTATAAGACCTGGCCAATATGGTAAAACCTTTTTAAAAAGATTCAAATCTCTGTTAACATCTGTAAACATGTTAACATTCTTGGCTAATGTGATCCGCAAAATCACACACGTCACCCTTATGTTAAATTATCCTAATTATTTATTATTAATTAAACATCCGATTGCGATGCAATGCCTACAGGCTATAATTATTGTCATATAAGACAAAAGACAGTCGTAGCTTATAAACTCCCTGTCAAGAAAGGTAATGAACCTTGTTCAAACCTTAATAATTGGATCCTATAAGATCTTGACCTAAAATTTAGAAATGTCCATGTGACTAGACCTATTGTGCCATCATTATATTTTATTCTAGAGCTAAGAGTTACTAATGAAAAGTCCTAAATGAAATTTCTTAACAAATTAACCAATATGGTTCCTTAATTACCATGGTTAATAAATTATCAAGATGACAAACCTATTAATTCCCTAAATGAATCATTGTCATCATTTTATGTAGCAATCCAACTACATGGCCGAGTCTGAGGAGGTCAACAGTCGGCCAAAGGAGAATCGTGACGCCACCAGGATCAATATAACTAGTGCAGAACTCCAAGCATTAATTGACAATGCTGTCACTAAAGCCATAGATAGGCAGTATAGTGAATCGAGTAGTACTCGAAGCAGGACCCAATCAGCACCCCATTCTAAGCCAAAAACACATTCTGAGGCTCATACTAAGCCACCCTCTAAGCTAGATAAGCCAAAGAAGGATGATGACGATCATCACTCCTCGAACCAGCAAAGTGTCCCGTCAAAGAAAACCGAGCTTAAGCAGGAACCGTGTGGTAAGTCCTGCACATATAAATACTTCGTTTCATGCAAACCCAGAGACTTTACTGGGGAGAAAGGAGCAATTGACTGCATGACATGGTTGGATGAAATGGATACCGTGGTTGATATCAGCGGGTGTGCTGATAAGGATGTAGTAAAATTTGTATCTCAATCGTTCAAAGGTGAGGCCTTAGCCTGGTGGAGATCGTTGATTCAAGCTACTGGGAAGATTCCACTGTACAATATGACATGGGAACAATTTGTTACCCTCATCAAGGAGAACTACTGTCCTCAGCATGAGGTTGAAAAGATTGGTAATGAAAAATCTGGATTTCCAAGCTTACCTTACGAGCTTTAATACAATGTCAAGGTTGTTTCCTTATCTTGTGACCTCGGAACCCAAAAGAATAGCTCATTTCATTGGGGGTTTAGCCCCAGAGATTAAGGCAAGTGTAAAAGCCTCTCGGCCAGCTACATTCAGGTCTACAGCTGATATATCCTTGTCCCTCACACTGGACGCGGTCAGGCAGAGATCGCTGAGGAACACGGATGCCGAAAAAAGAAAGCGTGAAGATGACAATTCACGACGGTCAGACAAGAAGCACAGGGGAAACAATGACCACAAGAAGGGATCTGGATCTAAGAAGGATGGGCATCAATCTGGAGATAAGCCCAAGTGTAAGGTTTGTAAGAAGCACCATTTTGGGAGATGCAGACTCGAGTCGAAAACCCAGTCACAGCCGAGAGTTTGTGGAATTTGCAAGTCTTCTGAGCATAAGACCTTAGACTGTAAGAAGATCAAGGATGCTACGTGCTACAATTGCAGTGAAAAAGGACACATCAAGTCCAATTGCCCAAAGATCACCAAGAAAACTGAGGATGGGAAAAAGACCAATGCTAGGGTCTTCAGGATGGATGCAAAGGAAGCTGTTCAGGACGACAATGTAATCACAGGTACCTTCCTCATAAATGATGTCTATGCGAGAGTGCTATTTGATTCAGGAGCTGATAAATCATTTGTAGATAATAAGTTTTGTGCGTTGTTGAAATTGCCTGTAAAAGCCTTAAGTGTGAAGTATGAGGTGGAATTAGTTGATGGCACCTTAGAAACCGCCTCAACTGTGTTAGATGGATATGTTATGTCCATTAGGAACCACTCTTTTCCTTTGTCCTTACTTCCCCTTAAGCTAGCCGGTTTTGATATAGTGATAGGTATGGATTGGTTATCGCATAACCAAGCCCAGATTGTGTGCAACAAGAAGCAAGTTGTAGTCAAAACCCGTCTGGTGAGCCACTTACCATTCAGGGGGATACCCAGTATGGATTGCCTGAGCAAGTTTCTATGCTCAAGGCATCTAGATGCCTGAAGAAGGGTTGTGTCATTTATATGGCACGGGATACTATTGATGAGCCGAAACCTAAGATGGAAGACATCCCCGTCATTTCTGAATATCCGGAAGTTTTTCCTGAAGAACTACCTGGTTTACCACCAGATAGGAAAGTGGAATTCCGAATTGACATCATTCCCGGAGCAGCACTTGTTGCTAGAGCACCTTATAGGTTGGCACCAACAGAGATGAAGGAGTTGAGGACGCAGTTAGATGATCTGCTAGCCAAAGGTTTCATTAGACCTAGTTCGTCTCCTTGGGGAGCGCCGATCTTGTTTGTCAAGAAGAAGGATGGATCGATGCGTCTGTGCATCGATTACCGTGAGCTTAATAAGGTCACTATCAAGAATAGGTATCATTTGCCCAGGATCGACGACTTGTTCGATCAATTACAAGGGGCAAGCTACTTCTCTAAGATCGATATGAGGTCAGGCTATCATCAATTGAAGGTTAAAGATGAAGATGTACACAAGACTGCATTTAGGACTCGTTATGGTCATTACGAGTTCCTAGTGATGCCTTTTGGGCTCACTAATGCTCCTGCCGCATTCATGGATCTCATGAATCGCGTCTGCAAGCCCTACTTGGACAAATTTGTCATCGTCTTCATTAACGACATCCTCATCTACTCGAAGAACCAAGCTGACCATGAGAAACACCTTCGATGTATTCTTAAACTTCTACATCATGAGAAACTCTACGCCAAATTTTCGAAGTGTGAATTTTGGCTTCGAGAAGTCCAATTCCTTGGACATGTGGTTAGTGAGCGTGGTATCCAAGTAGATCCCGCTAAAGTGGAAGCAGTTATGAATTGGCAAGAGCCAAAGACGCCTACAGAGATTCGTAGCTTCCTGGGTTTGGCAGGATACTATAGGCGATTTATCGAAAACTTCTCAAGAATTGCAGCACCCCTGACTCTACTCACTCGCAAGAATAGCAAGTTTGATTGGGGGCCTAAGCAACAAGAATCCTTCAATATTTTGAAGCAGAAGTTGAGCAATGCTCCAGTGCTGACGTTACCTGAAGGAATTAATGAGTTTGTAGTATACTGTGATGCATCACACACCGGGATGGGATGTGTGCTTATGCAAAAAGGCAAAGTTATTGCCTATGCTTCACGACAGTTAAAGGTGCACAAGAAGAACTATACCACCCATGACTTGGAGCCGGGTGCCGTTGTATTTGCACTAAAACTGTGGAGACATTACTTGTATGGAACCAAGTGTGTGATCTATTCAGACCACAAGAGCCTTCAACACTTGTTTAATCAGAAGGATTTAAACATGAGGCAATGACGTTGGATGGAAACTTTGAATGATTGTGACTGTGAGATAAGATACCATCCAGGCAAGGCAAATGTGGTTGCTGATGCCTTAAGCAGGAAGGAAAGAGTGAAACCCATAAGAATCAATGCCAAAAGCATTGAGATAAAGAATAGTTTGAACGAAAGGTTGTTAGCTACACAGAAAGAAGCTACGTTGGAAGCTAACTATCCTGATGAAAAGCTAGGAGTAACTGAAGAGCAGTTATCCTATGACAAGGACGGAATCCTGAGGTTGAATGGACGAATATGGGTTCCAGTTTATGGAGGACTTCGAGCTGTTATCCTTCGGGAAGCCCACAGTTCTAAATATTCCGTTCATCCTGGAGCTGATAAGATGTACCAGGATCTAAAGGCAAACTATTGGTGGATAGGTTTGAAAAAGTCTGTAGCTGCCTATGTAGCTAAATGTTTGACGTGTGCGCAAGTCAAAGCTGAACATCAGAAGCCGTCAGGTTTGCTACAATAGCCTGAACTTCCCACATGGAAGTGGGAGATGGTGACAATGGATTTCATCACCAAGTTGCCAAAGACAAGGAAGGGAAATGATACTATATGGGTGATAGTAGATAGACTGACTAAGTCGGCACATTTCCTACCCATTAAGGAGACTTATAGCTCTGACATGTTAGCCCAATTGTACGTAGATAAGATTGTATCTCTGCATGGCGTACCAGTGTCAATTATCTCTGACAGAGATACCAGATACACATCACATTTTTGGAAAAGTTTCCAACAGTCTTTGGGCACGCGCTTGAATTTTAGTACAGCTTACCACCCACAGACGGATGGGCAGAGTGAGCATCCAGACTTTGGAAGACATGCTTCGTGCATGTGTATTTGATTTAGGTGGTAGTTGGGATAACCACCTGCCATTGATCGAGTTCTTGTATAACAATAGCTATCATACGAGCATTAAGGTTGCGCCTTTTGAGGCATTATATGGTAGAAAATGCAGAACGCCTATTTGTTGGGCGGAAGTAAGAGAAGTTCAATTATCAGGACCTGACTTAGTCTTTGAAATGACAGACAGGATTGCCCAGATTCGTGACCGCCTGAAAGCTTCCAGGGATAGGCAAAAAAGTTATGCTAATAAAAGGCGAAAACCTCTAAAGTTTGAGGTTGGTGATAAAGTTTTGCTTAAAGTATCACCCTGGAAGGGAGTGATGCGATTTGGTAAGAAAGGTAAGTTAAGCCCAAGGTATATAGGACCATTCGAGATCATCGAATGTGTCGGGTCAGTGGCTTACAAGATAAACTTACCTGAAGAGCTCAGTGGTATTCACAACGTATTCCACGTCTGCAATCTGAAGAAATGCCTAGCTGACGAATCGCTAGTCATACCACATACGGATGTGCAAATAGATGAGAGCTTGAAATTTGTAGAAAAACCATTGTCGATTGAGGATCGACAGGTAAAGAAGCTTCGAATGAAGCATGTGCCTATTGTAAAGGTCAAATGGGATGCCCGCAGAGGTCCCGAATACACATGGGAGGTAGAATCCACAATTAAAGAAAAGTACCCTCATTTATTTCAGTAAATCTCGAGGTTGAGATTTCTTTTAAGGGGGTGAGGATGTAACACCTCGTAATTTAATGACCAATATTATATTGACACGTGTCACGGACTTTAAACGTGTAAAGAATTAACTTAGAGGGACTAAAGTTGACAAACAAGGAATCTATGTGTATAAAAGGATTCAAAGTGTCAACAATGGGTAAATATACTCTAAAATAGCCCTACACGATGTTTATACCTTCAAACGAATAAATCATGGATCATACGAAGCTAAATATGAAAGAAAGTGAGAGATTACAAACTACAGGGGTTAAATGTGTCAACATGTTTAAAGTATACCTCTGAGTGACCTTTTAGCAAACTCGAAGCTTTGTAACGATTAAATATGCTCACTAGAATATGTGATAAAAATTTCACAAAGTTTCGTTATCGTATGAGAAAGTTATGATAAAATTCGTATGCGATGGGTTAAAAGCGTCAACGTTGAAATCTATGGCCTTACGGGCGATAACAAAGTTAACCAAGGACTTAACCATATTTAAATATATCTTGGAGCCCTTAAAAGTAAGGTTAGAGGGCCAAAAATGCAAAAACAAGACTTAAAACCACGTTAGGAAGGACCAGGGACTGAATTGCAAATAAATGAAACTTGTTTGGCTGGTTCTGGAGGACCAGGCGGCCCGCGTAAGAATCCCTTAGGGGCTTACGCGGCCCGCAAGAGCATGCCAGCGACAGAATTACCTGGCAGCTGCCAGTTCAGGTCTGTAACCGACTTTAAAGGCTTGTTTTCTTAGACCAGGGGCTCCCCAATGGTATTTCATGCATAGAGGGCACTTGTCTTGATCTCATAACATCAGTAGAGTTGCTTGGCATGATCTTGTTGATTTAAAACTCATATATATAGAGCCCCTTAGTTGCAACTCTTGTGCCATTCATTTGCAAACTCTCATAAGCTAACTTCTGGAGCTCCTCTGATCAGCAAGAAGTTTTCTTAGGCTTCCTAATCGTGCATAGGACCTTTGTAAGTGTCCTTAACCCTTCCTAATTCAGTTTAGCTTAGTTAATTAGCTAAAAGTCAAACCGTCGTAATTAAGATTTGACTTCGAGATTAATTAAAAAAATTTCAGTCAAATCTCGAATTAAAAGTACTTATAAGTAGGTAATTATGTGGGTAATAAACCCTTAAAAGGGTACTCTCTGATTCCCACTCTAACTAGGTCAATTGTCGGGTCAAAGCTAACTTTAAAAAGTCAACAGAATACTTATTTTCAAATTAATACATAATTAGCAATGTAGGATCCATGTAACCTGTTTTACCATTAATATAACTTGGTAATTAATGTAAGAACATGTCTAAACATGTTCAACCCGATAATTTTCAGTTTAGACTCGGTTCGGAACCGAAAGGCGCATAAATTGACTTTTGCATTGACTTTCGATTCTGACCCATTGTAGCATGTTTTAGAAATGCCTTAGAGCCCTATTAGGACCAGGTTTCATGTTAGTATAACCCTCTGTGATTATACACCTTGGTTCAATAGTTATCCGATTTGTATGCATGCTCCCGTTAATTGCTTATATGTTGACTATTATGCCCATATAACCATAAAATATGATTTTTGAAAATATAAAAGAGTAGACACCTTAGTTACTGATTTATAAACTTGTACCCAAAATTTGACATTAGTTAGAGGTCTAGATTAAAAGTTATGCTCATTAGCGTAATTAGAAGGCTTTTTATGAATTAAATGGCATAATTAGCATATAGCCTATCTAAACCCGATTTTTAATACCAAAATTTTTACCCACTGATGTAATATAATATTTTGGGATTTTTGAAGATTTTTAATTAATTTTAGGCTGAGCATAACATAGGGTTATAGCTTTAATTCGGTTAATGTCGGTTTTGCCCTTTTGAGCTATAAAATGAGTTTTACAAATCTTTTTGACCCCAAACCTTTTGCTACTGATTTTATATGATAAATAAATTATTTTAAACCTTCTGGAATAATAAAAATACCAGCTTTCTATATAGAACCCGGAAATGGCTCCAAATCGCCTTTTTAAGCGTTTTTAACGCATAGTATGTATTAAAACTATTTTAAACATATAAGGTTTGGTACCTACTGATATTTTAAATATATTTTCATAATTTGACAGTAAGCTAAAGTTTTAAACTCAGAATTCCAGTTTTGACCTTTTTAGCCTAAGTGAAATTACCAAAATGCCCCTAAGGTGCATAGTTTGGTTTTAAATGATAAATTTCACATATATCTAGTACCCTACTGTTATAACTTATTAAATTGAGTATATTTACTAAATAAATCAGACATGTAACTCAGATTACTAATTAAACTCTTTTATAACCTTTTAAATGACCAAAATGCCCTTACGGGGCATAATTCGAGTTTAAATCCGTTTTGGGCATAATGGAAGACATCTTACTGATGTCACAACATATTTAAGGCATATTAACCTAGGAAACCTGTATATGACTCATATGGTTACCCGTTACGCCTCTTTCGCGTTCGGTTTGGTTTATATAACTAGTTTGCACAAATCAACCGAAACGGGTCAAACCTTATCATTTATGTCTTAAAATCCAGAATGTGTTTAGTTTACCCATATTACACAAGTCTCCAAACTTTTCGGGTCTAAATCACATTCTATTTCGGCCTTCGCTTAATCGTGCAGTTGAACCATATCTTCCTTTAAAACTAACCGGTCTAAGCTTAAGCTTAATTAAAGACCTGTTAGAAATATAATAGGTTATTAAAAACCTTTGTTCCAGAATAGGAGACCCGGTAAAAGCTACACGCACTTGCTAATTGTGATTGATACTTGCAAAGGTAAATACTTTTAACTTATTTTCCCTATACGGGCTTGGGGTATGGTATATATAATACCGCTTGGTCGGGCATTGAATCTTTAATCGAATAGAGGTTAAACCATTGATATGCTCCGTTTGGAAATGTTTTGTTTGCTTAAAGCCTTTGGAGGGTTAATGACCATGTCCCGGATATCCTTGGCATCATTTTACGAAATGGCCACGACCTAAGCACGGGGTGTAGGCGTACACCCGTCAGTGCCTAAATAAATAATGTGGTGTGTCTATTGATCTTTAACTCGGCTTACGGATCGGGCTACTGAACGCATAAGGAACATGTAATTCTTTTACAAGATTATATTCAAATAATTATCCCAAGTTATAAAAAGTTTTGTGCCACGTGCATTCAAATCAATTTTATTAAACTTTTCAAAATGAGTCAGTTAAATTGTATTTACCAGTGTAAACTGACATATTTTCCCAAAAAGGTTAAGTGCATGTACTACTCGAACTAGGTTGGCTTTCTCCTAGCATCCGCATTAAGTCTCGCAAGCTTGGATGTCATAAAACTGTTGAACAATGTCTCCTTTTTATTTTGATCCGCCTGTGGATCTGTTTCAACTATTTGTGATACTTATTATTCCATATATTAATTAGCAACTTATATATGCATCATCACTTGTACCTTTGGCTTAGGGAGTGCTTCAAAAAAAAACTTGATTTTTTCACTTCTAACCCAAACATTTAATATTTTACATTTTAACCTTTTTTTTTTACTTTTAACCCAAAGTTTTCCATCTTTTTATAATTTAACACAACACTTTATTATCTACAACTTTCGTACCCCATACTTTTTATCTTTCGCATCGTTCTAAATTTTGCGAGTTAACATGTCGTAGCGTGCATGTAAGGTTCAACGGTTTTGCTCTATTTTTTCATATTTGACTGACACGTCACAACACGTCCATTTTCTCCTTTTAAAAAGTTCGTCGCAACGGGCGGGTCGTAGATCGACTAAGTTATTATTTTCTATGTTTTACGTTTATGGTTAATTTCTTCGTATTAAGACACTGTAACGGGTGTGTGTGGTTCAACGATTTTGGTCTGCTTTTCGTTCAGTGTAATTTTTACCATTTTATCCATTTTATTTTTACGATGTTGAGAGTCGATGTGGTTGTGGCATTGGTGCTACTTGGCACGGTTTTACGAACGTTTTTAACCTATTAACTTTTTTACTAATTTTTTGTTTCGGTTTATCCCTATAATTCCTTTACTTAAAAACTATTTTTTACGTGCATATTTTATGTACGGGTATGTGTAAATATGATTTCTTCTACATTCCGACGTAAATTTTTTTTATAGACGAGTCATGTCAAATATGATACGTTTTCGTTTAAAGAAACCATTTTTACGTGCATATTTCTATGTACGTTTTCGTATAAATCAAGTTGTTCTACGTTTCGACGTAAACTTTTTTGGCAAATGATTCAGGTCAAATATAATATGTTTTCGTGCTTATTTTATGTACGTTTCGTAAAGTTTTTTTCGAACCGAGTGGAGTCAAATGATGGTCTCTTTTTCTCCCCTTTTTTCGAAAGCTCTAATTAATCCCTTTCGATTACATGTGCATATCTTCCTTCACACCCGTTACGCTTTCTTTGTATAAGTTGGGTCACATATAATACGTTATGATTGTTCGATATGAATTCCATTTACTTTACGTTTGATCCAATAACAATGCTTATACAGGTTACACTGAGTTCAACTGGATACGTCGAAATGTGTGTTTTCATATGGTTAATGCATCATATAACGTTTGGACTAATCCATTCAATGTTTACGATGTACCCGCGCCGCAACGCGGGCGGGTCTTAACCCTAGTTATTACAATTTATTAAAGTTGAAATGAATCTATCTTTTGTTTCCGCTGTGCATTTAAATATTGTGTTGTTTGACTATGATGATATCAACTACGTCACGATACTCCCCACCGGGCCCACCGGTAATACGTGGAAATATCGGTGTGTGACAATTTCCTAACTGATAAGTGATAAACAATAATTATAGATAAGTTTTATTTTTTTATTTTACCTATTCTTTAGGTCTAATTATTATTGATATATTTTCTAACTGATAAATGATAAGCCATAATTATAGATATTGTTTATATATTTTCTAACTAAATTCATTTTATTACTTTATAAATTTCATACTGTTATTAAAATTCTTAAAGTTATGTTTTTCTTTTATATTCGTACTAAAGAAAATTCAATTCATTCATGATTTTATTATTATTATTAATATCATTACCTCCGTGGTAAATGTATTATCAGTAATATGTAGTTCTAAAATCAGGATGTTACACAAATGAAACTACATAAAAGATAATTGGCTTATAACCTAACGCTATCATGAAGTGTGATAAATGTGTTCTTAGAAATTATCTACCAAACCGCGTAAAATACTTTTATTATTATTGTTGTTGTTGTTAGTTTTATTATCATTTTGCATCGTATGTTATAATTTGCATCATATGTTAACTATATTTATTTTTTTCAACCCGTGTAATACACGGGGTTGTAACCTAGTATATGTATATACTGTAGGAACCGTTCGCGTAAATAAATAAAATAAACAAAATTTTTATTACTGATTACAATACAAAAATGAAGAAAGCAAAGTTACAATACGATTACAACTGAAATAAAACCAAAATACAAGAATGGGGTAGAAGAAGAATGGCTGAGGCACGTGTCCACACGCTTCCCTTAAAACAAATTCCGAGTCTCCCAAGAGTACTCGTTTTGTTTCCCAGGGTACAACAGCCTAAGCAGCTGTAACACCCGTGTCACTCCAACCATCAGACAAATGCCAAACCAATGAAATATAGTATTTCATACTTGGGATTTGTAAAAATATGTGTATCGTTTACACATATCAATTCCTGTTCGATTTCAAGCTTTAAATCGCTTTCTGGAGGGTTATACGCGCTCTGATGTGTAAATATAACCAGTTTAATCCAACGAACACTCCGGAATAGTGAAATAGGCTTAACATACCTTAAATAACCTTTACATAACTTAGATATAAGTTTTGAAAGGTTTGGTGTGGTGAAATCAAAGTTTAATCGCTTACAGGGACTAAAGTTGACAAACTGCGAAAGTATGCCAATTTGAACTGTAACAGACCTTCCGGAGCATGACCATAAGTTAAACATACCACAAATATCCTTTACATAGCTTAGAAATAGGCTTTGAGGTGTTCGGTATGCTAAAATAAACTTTTGTGTCATTCAGGGACTAAAAGCGTCAAAAAGTGCACAAGTTTGCATTTTTACGCGTAACTTACGTTCTGAATACATCCGGACATCCAAAAATTTATGTAAGCATGACTACATTATATTTTAGTGTTCGCCTTAAGAAAAATCCATTCGTCGCGTCATTTGGATCGTTTTTCGCACTTGTGCGCATTCCGTCGTAATTAAGCGAACATCGCGTTCGTACGGCCAAACGAACCGACATCCGAGATATTTTTGAGCACATTTTAAGTTTCCTATATTTTAACTTCATTTTAGAGCTTTGAAATGGGGTTAACGGGCCTTAAACGTGTCGAAAATGGCCTAAATACAGTTCAGGGACCAAAAGTGTAATTCTGCCGAAATAGTGCCTAGCGGTGCGCTACACTTTAAGCGTAGCGGTGCGCTAGGGGTCTGCAGACCAGATGCAGAGTACCAAACAGCCTGTTTTCAGCTGATTAACCACAACCACATGTTTGCAACTTGCTTAATCACTAAGATAAGAAGCATATGTGGCTCCATAACCTTTGTGACAAGTGTACGGCTCGGATCGTGGCACGATATTCAAGAAACGATCCTAGCGGCTCTACTTTATCTATAAATACCCACCAACATCACACCCAAAAACCCACACCTTTGAATCTGAACTTGCTCTCTAAGTTGTCGTGTTTAACACTTCATACCTGAGAGTGTTCGGGTTCAAACCTTCCATTCTTGGACCCTGGGTTAGTATTCTTTCGTTCTTTTCCTTATTTTTACTGCTTTTCGAGTCCGAAAGTCAAACTTTGTTTGACTTTCAGCGTTGACCAGTAATGGTCAATGCGAAGTTCGTTTGAACTTCGCAACGTGAGTGTAATCACGTTGGTCATAGTCCCTTGGGACTATGCCCACTGATTACCACGTTGTCTAGAGTCGTAGGGTAGGCGATCTAATAAATCGCCTATACCTTCGAACTCGACCCATTTGGTCGATCATTAGGATCCGACCAAACACATTAGGTGACCATAGTAGGTAGGGAATAACCTTCCGAGGTTATACCCTATGGTCACATCGTTTAAGTAGTTGTATGATAGGTAGTTTATATGCCTTAGGTAAATTACCAGAATGCCCTTTTCATGTATAATTGGTAATTAAGCATATGTAACCTAAACTTTTGTCACATAACTGATTATGTAACATGTTTAGGCATATAACACTTGTCATAGGGCTAGTTAGGCGGTCCGAACGCGTTTCACGCGAACGACGCGTTAAAGTAGCATCAGCTTCCTAAACGGGTCGTAATGGGTCGATAAGACTTAGGTTAAGTTTCATTTAGTATGTAGGCTTTGTTAAACCATATCATATGAGTTCCTACACTCATTTGGTTTACAAACCCTAATGCTACCCAATCTTCCGATTTAGGTCCGGTTTATTAATGTAGTTACCTATATTAGGTGCCGTTTGATATTCCGCGATCTCTAGCATTGCTTGGTGGTTATCCTAGGACTTCTGAGCAATCTCAAGTGAGTACATAGACCCCTCTTTTACTGTTTTTCCAAATTGTTTTGGGGTGGAACACATGTGCCTACTTGTTACTTTCATGCTTTCCGTTTTCACATCATATACTTCCTATGTTCATTAGTACATTATAGTACATGATTTCATTACATTTCATACTAGGTGTGCCATTATGTGCATTACTTAGTACATTGTTTTACATTACATCACATGCTACGTATGTCTATTGTTGCATACTTAGTACAGGTCGCATGCTACGTATGTCTGTTGTTGCATACTTAGTACAGGTCGCATGCTACGTATGTCTGTTGTTGCATACTTAGTACAGATATTTCAGTTCACATGCTATGTATGTCTGTTGTTGCATATTTAGTACAGATATTTCAGTTCACATGCTATGTATGTCTGTTGTTGCATACTTAGTACAGATATTTCAGTTTACATGCTATGTATGTATGTTGTTGCATACTTAGTATACTCATTATTCATTACATGCTTACATTTTGGCAATTGGTTTAAACATAGACATTTTACATTGTTTGGTTTGGTTTGATTAAGTGATTAAGTAACGATGCGTGTGTAATATGATACAAGCATGGTGGATACGCCGCTGGTACTTCCTATATATAAGTGTTTGTATGGTATTACATGTCGTAACGTTATTTGAATCATTTCAGGTTGAGACATAGAACATTTTATACAAATAACATATTTTTCACAAGACATTGATTTACAAACAACTTATCTAATACAAACTCATTTTACATGGTTATTCATTTAACCATACATTATACATTATTTATACATATCATCTGATCTTATCGATTTTCAAATGATTTACAAAACAAAGCAAATAACAAGGTTCATGACTAAACATTTTCTCAAACATAAGTCATGAAACCTATTTTCACAAAACCTATGTATCTCACCGGCATTTTTATGCTGACGTACCATATTTTCACATGTGTTTTTCAGGAACTGTTGCATAAGATGATCAAGATATACATAGGCAGACTTGGGCTTTAGTGACAATAAAAGATGCAAGACTAGTTAATTATGTTGTATTTCCTTGTTTGTTAAGACATTGTAACACTTTTAATTAATAAAATGAAACTTCAATTGCCATGGATTTGAAACATTAATTCTGTTACAACACTCCCCGATGTTTCCGCCACGTTTTGTATGTTCCACGTGGTCGGGGTGTGACAGAAAAGATGGTATCAGAGCCAATGGTTATAGGGAATTAGGTTATTAGTAATGCTTTGACCTAGTCTATAACTTTCTAGGACCCTAACGCGAGTTTACTTGCGTATAGTCATAAAACAATACCGTCACCTATCCTTAGGCGACTACCACAACAAGAACATAAATTTCAAAACCGCTTTGAAAACTAATCATCTGTTCTAGGATGATTGATTACTAGGTTTTGAACCCTCTATTGTAAGGTTTTGAACTCTCTGTTATATGGTTTTGAACCCCTATGAGTTTTCAAAACTCTCGTCAAGGTTTTGGGTTTTAAATAATGTGAACACGTGCAAACTGGAAGGGTGAATGCCTGTATTCTGGGTTTTCTGTCTAGGCAAGCACTTCGTATACATCTCATCAGACGCGAGACCAGTTGTGCTTACCTGGGAATTCTTGGGATGAGTGTTCACTTATAGGCGAGCATGTCTTCGCGATACATTATATAGACCCATTTACTTTGATTAGTCACCATCTCATTTGTTTGCCTTTGGTAACAAACAAATGGTCACAATCTACATGCCTTGTCATTTTCTTTTGACTATCTTTCGCTTGTTTCCTCCCATGTCTTCCATTTTCGACATGGTGCCTCTACGTTGCAACAACAATGTCCGAACTAGGTGCTGCAATTGTCCATCAAATAGGCGTCGTACTCCAGAGGACCGTTGACTTAGCCATCACCATGACTCGCCTCAGGGATGAAGCTGTAAAAAGGGAACTGTTCCTTGGTGCAATTAATACCACTGCCATTATCCGAATCAAATACCTTGTTTCAAATGTACCCACGGTGGACGATGGAGACATTTGGTTAACATGTGCCGCTTTGCAATCCAAAGCAAAGCTGTTACAAATCCTACTGCTACTCAACCTTCAAACTCTGCTTCATATGTCGCTTGACATATCTGGCGCCTCAACCTCACGAACTTTCTACCTTGTGTATCGGCTTAAGCACGCCTAGTGCAAGGTGTCGGAACACCTCCCGTTACACAAACTCCAAAAATCCATGTAGGATCTTTCTATCCTCATAATTAGATCCTTGTGGATGGGTATCATTCATCGGAGTCCTTAATTGAATTCTTTGTATGATTCAATACGTACATCACAATTCAATAAGGGTAAAGCCGAATTCCTTTTGAGATCATCCTATCTTCATGAATGGATTCTTGAAATGATTAAAGTGCCAAATGGAATCTACGAATTGGATTCCTGGTGTGCTTTAAGTATCCGCGTCCAAAGATAACAAATTAATAACAAGTCAAACAACTATGTGATTATGTGCTTATGTGTTTCCTTTTATGTTTTTGTGAGATCCAAATTCTTATCATCCAAATCCTCATAGAATCTTCCATATCTTCGTATAAAGGATTCATAGTAGGATATCCAAAGGTACTATATTAAATCCTCAATGGGCTTCTACGTTGTAGTTAAGTCCCTTGGATTTTATTGTACTATTCTATAATTAGACCCCTTGAGTGGTCTAGTTAAACAGATTGATCCAAAAATCTGGTTAAGTATATCAAATGATGATAGAGCTGAAAGGACTCCTTGGAGGTCTAATTAAAAAGATCATGTGTTGATCTGATTAAAAGGACCCTATGGTAGTCTAGTCACACTCATCACAGGTTTGATATTTTCTTCCCCTACACATCATGAAATGCACTGTGCGGACTGTGCAAGGAATTACGTAATTATGGACGCGTACATAATTATGGAAATTCAGTGCACAGAGACCACAGCGAATTTTGTCATGTATTCTGTTCATTTTTGTTTCTGAAGATGTAAAATGACTATTCCGTTCATTTTTGTTTCTGAAGATGTAAAATGACCATTCCGTTCATTTTTGTTTCTGAAGATGTAAAATGACCATTCCGTTCATTTTTGTTTCTGAAGATGTAAAATGACTATTCCGTTCATTTTTGTTTCTGAAGATGTAAAATGACCATTCCGTTCATTTTTGTTTCTGAAGATGTAAAATGACCATTCCGTTCATTTTTGTTTCTGAAGATGTAAAATGACTATTCCGTTCATTTTTGTTTCTGAAGATGTAAAATGACTATTCCGTTCATTTTTGTTTCTGAAGATGTAAAATGACTATTCCGTTCATTTTTGTTTCTGAAGATGTAAAATGACCATTCCGTTCATTTTTGTTTCTGAAGATGTAAAATGACCATTCCGTTCATTTTTGTTTCTGAAGATGTAAAATGACTATTCCGTTCATTTTTGTTTCTGAAGATGTAAAATGACTATTCCGTTCATTTTTGTTTCTGAAGATGTAAAATGACTATTCCGTTCATTTTTGTTTCTGAAGATGTAAAATGACTATTCCGTTCATTTTTGTTTCTGAAGATGTAAAATGACCATTCCGTTCATTTTTGTTTCTGAAGATGTAAAATGACCATTCCGTTCATTTTTGTTTCTGAAGATGTAAAATGACCATTCCGTTCATTTTTGTTTCTGAAGATGTAAAATGACTATTCTGTTCATTTTTGTTTCTGAAGATATAAAATGACTATTCTGTTCATTTTTGTTTCTAAAGATGTAAAATGACCATTCTGTTCATTTTTGTTTCTGAAGATGTAAAATGACCATTCCGTTCATTTTTGTTTCTAAAGATGTAAAATGACTATTCTGTTCATTTTTGTTTCTGAAGATATAAAATGACTATTCTGTTCATTTTTGTTTCTGAATAATGCCTGTTGAAAATAACTCCGTTCATTTTTCAATTCTGAAAAATGTCCGTTAAAGAGAAATAACAGGATTATGCCTTTCATATCTCTGGTGGTTATTTGACACAAAGCCACAGTTAGACTCCTACGAATTAATTTCGGGACGAAATTTCCTAAAGTAGGGGAGACTGTAACACCCGTGTCACTCCAACCATCAGACAAATGCCAAACCAATGAAATATAGTATTTCATACTTGGGATTTGTAAAAATATGTGTATCGTTTACACATATCAATTCCTGTTCGATTTCAAGCTTTAAATCGCTTTCTGGAGGGTTATACGCGCTCTGATGTGTAAATATAACCAGTTTAATCCAACGAACACTCCGGAATAGTGAAATAGGCTTAACATACCTTAAATAACCTTTACATAACTTAGATATAAGTTTTGAAAGGTTTGGTGTGGTGAAATCAAAGTTTAATCGCTTACAGGGACTAAAGTTGACAAACTGCGAAAGTATGCCAATTTGAACTGTAACAGACCTTCCGGAGCATGACCATAAGTTAAACATACCACAAATATCCTTTACATAGCTTAGAAATAGGCTTTGAGGTGTTCGGTATGCTAAAATAAACTTTTGTGTCATTCAGGGACTAAAAGCGTCAAAAAGTGCACAAGTTTGCATTTTTACGCGTAACTTACGTTCTGAATACATCCGGACATCCAAAAATTTATGTGAGCATGACTACATTATATTTTAGTGTTCGCCTTAAGAAAAATCCATTCGTCGCGTCATTTGGATCGTTTTTCGCACTTGTGCGCATTCCGTCGTAATTAAGCGAACATCGCGTTCGTACGGCCAAACGAACCGACATCCGAGATATTTTTGAGCACATTTTAAGTTCCCTATATTTTAACTTCATTTTAGAGCTTTGAAATGGGGTTAACGGGCCTTAAACGTGTCGAAAATGGCCTAAATACAGTTCAGGGACCAAAAGTGTAATTCTGCCGAAATAGTGCCTAGCGGTGCGCTACACTTTAAGCGTAGCGGTGCGCTAGGGGTCTGCAGACCAGATGCAGAGTACCAAACAGCCTGTTTTCAGCTGATTAACCACAACCACATGTTTGCAACTTGCTTAATCACTAAGATAAGAAGCATATGTGGCTCCATAACCTTTGTGACAAGTGTACGGCTCGGATCGTGGCACGATATTCAAGAAACGATCCTAGCGGCTCTACTTTATCTATAAATACCCACCAACATCACACCCAAAAACCCACACCTTTGAATCTGAACTTGCTCTCTAAGTTGTCGTGTTTAACACTTCATACCTGAGAGTGTTCGGGTTCAAACCTTCCATTCTTGGACCCTGGGTTAGTATTCTTTCATTCTTTTCCTTATTTTTACTGCTTTTCGAGTCCGAAAGTCAAACTTTGTTTGACTTTCAGCGTTGACCAGTAATGGTCAATGCGAAGTTCGTTTGAACTTCGCAACGTGAGTGTAATCACGTTGGTCATAGTCCCTTGGGACTATGCCCACTGATTACCACGTTGTCTAGAGTCGTAGGGTAGGCGATCTAATAAATCGCCTATACCTTCGAACTCGACCCATTTGGTCGATCATTAGGATCCGACCAAACACATTAGGTGACCATAGTAGGTAGGGAATAACCTTCCGAGGTTATACCCTATGGTCACATCGTTTAAGTAGTTGTATGATAGGTAGTTTATATGCCTTAGGTAAATTACCAGAATGCCCTTTTCATGTATAATTGGTAATTAAGCATATGTAACCTAAACTTTTGTCACATAACTGATTATGTAACATGTTTAGGCATATAACACTTGTCATAGGGCTAGTTAGGCGGTCCGAACGCGTTTCACGCGAACGACGCGTTAAAGTAGCATCAGCTTCCTAAACGGGTCGTAATGGGTCGATAAGACTTAGGTTAAGTTTCATTTAGTATGTAGGCTTTGTTAAACCATATCATATGAGTTCCTACACTCATTTGGTTTACAAACCCTAATGCTACCCAATCTTCCGATTTAGGTCCGGTTTATTAATGTAGTTACCTATATTAGGTGCCGTTTGATATTCCGCGATCTCTAGCATTGCTTGGTGGTTATCCTAGGACTTCTGAGCAATCTCAAGTGAGTACATAGACCCCTCTTTTACTGTTTTTCCAAATTGTTTTGGGGTGGAACACATGTGCCTACTTGTTACTTTCATGCTTTCCGTTTTCACATCATATACTTCCTATGTTCATTAGTACATTATAGTACATGATTTCATTACATTTCATACTAGGTGTGCCATTGTGTGCATTACTTAGTACATTGTTTTACATTACATCACATGCTACGTATGTCTATTGTTGCATACTTAGTACAGGTCGCATGCTACGTATGTCTGTTGTTGCATACTTAGTACAGGTCGCATGCTACGTATGTCTGTTGTTGCATACTTAGTACAGATATTTCAGTTCACATGCTATGTATGTCTGTTGTTGCATATTTAGTACAGATATTTCAGTTCACATGCTATGTATGTCTGTTGTTGCATACTTAGTACAGATATTTCAGTTTACATGCTATGTATGTATGTTGTTGCATACTTAGTATACTCATTATTCATTACATGCTTACATTTTGGCAATTGGTTTAAACATAGACATTTTACATTGTTTGGTTTGGTTTGATTAAGTGATTAAGTAACGATGCGTGTGTAATATGATACAAGCATGGTGGATACGCCGCTGGTACTTCCTATATATAAGTGTTTGTATGGTATTACATGTCGTAACGTTATTTGAATCATTTCAGGTTGAGACATAGAACATTTTATACAAATAACATATTTTTCACAAGACATTGATTTACAAACAACTTATCTAATACAAACTCATTTTACATGGTTATTCATTTAACCATACATTATACATTATTTATACATATCATCTGATCTTATCGATTTTCAAATGATTTACAAAACAAAGCAAATAACAAGGTTCATGACTAAACATTTTCTCAAACATAAGTCATGAAACCTATTTTCACAAAACCTATGTATCTCACCGGCATTTTTATGCTGACGTACCATATTTTCACATGTGTTTTTCAGGAACTGTTGCATAAGATGATCAAGATATACATAGGCAGACTTGGGCTTTAGTGACAATAAAAGATGCAAGACTAGTTAATTATGTTGTATTTCCTTGTTTGTTAAGACATTGTAACACTTTTAATTAATAAAATGAAACTTCAATTGCCATGGATTTGAAACATTAATTCTGTTACAACACTCCCCGATGTTTCCGCCACGTTTTGTATGTTCTACGTGGTCGGGGTGTGACAGCAGCGTACTGCCGGAGTTCGCCTACAACCCGAAGGTTACCTTGAAAACTTGCTGGAAGAAGATCAGAATAGTAGAGGAAAAGTTTTTGATTGCTGTTGTGTTGCTAGCCACTTTCTGCAGTGGGTATGGAGCTGTATTTATACAGTTCCTAAGTCGAAACAGTCAAAAACGAATTAAAGAGAGGTTTAAATTGCATTAAACGTCTTCAATGCAATTTAATACGTCATTTAATTCTCAGTCAAAGCTTATTAACTCGTCAGTTACGAAGCTGGACTGAAACTGCACTGTCATTCAATGCTGGAAGCTTCTGCGCGCGCGTGCGCATGCGCATGACTGCCACGTCATGCGCCGCATCACCTACTACTTGGTCCTTGCAACCCTTGTGCTCCACCACGCGCACGCGGTCAAAAATACAAAGGTGGCTCGCGGCGATGCGAGCGTGCGAAGTGCAAAGTGCACCATCAAAGCGCCACATTGCGCCTCATCGCCCACGCCACGCGCGCGCGCGCGAGCGTGTGCCAGTGCGAGTGCGGGTGCGAGTTAGGGTGCTCCGCACCCTTCGCGAGGACACTAGTGTGTGCTTCCATGAAACAATAAGGATGGAGAGTTCCACCTTAAATATCCATTTAAATTCCATCTCTCCTCCTATGTGGGACAAGGTGCTACTTTCCCTTTTGTTTCAGCATTCAATGTTTCAAACACCCAACTTTGAGCATCGATATCTCATTCATCTTAGCTCGGTTTTGGACGTGGTTTAGTTCGTTGTGAAGCTCTTCCAACATAGAACACAAACCCACAAATAAATATATAAAACCCGCTCATTTTATTATATTTATTTCTAGTCCAAAATAGGAAAAAATCATTTTCCTATATTTGTGAAAAATGCTATTTTCACCTATTTTTCCAACAATCCCCCACATGAAAAATGCTATTTTCATCAAATTTCCAACAATCCCCCACATGTATGGAAATGGATCTTTTCCTTACACTTTTCAACGATAAACTTCGACAGTTGAGTATTGCAAGATAGGTAGGTTTTAACCTTTGAACCTTCTTGTCACACCCCGACCGCGTAAAACAACAAATCGCGGCGGAAACATCGGGGCGTGTTGCAACAGAATTAATGTTTCATAACCATGGATACCAAAAAGTGTTTCGTTTTATTAAACATTGAATAATTACATCGTCTGGAAATCTAAATACACAAATTAAACATAGTCTATCATTGTTATTGAGTCACTAAGGCCTTGTCCAGTCCTATGTGAGCATGCATCTCATCAATCAATATCATTCAACAATACCTGAAACATATGTGAAAACGAGGTCAGCAAGGAAATGCTGGCGAGTACATAGGTTTTGTGAAAATAAGATTCATGACTTCTGTTTAAGAAAATGTTTAGTCATGAACTTTGTAATTTGCTTTGTCTTTGTAAATCATTTGAAAAATAATAAGTTTAGGTGATATGTATAAATAAGAAAATAATGCATGATTAAATGAATAACCATGTAAAATGAGTTTGTATAAGATAAGTTGTTTGTAAATAAATGTCTTGTGAAAAGTATGTTACTTGTATAAAATGTTCTATGTCTCAAACTGAAATGATTCAAATAACGCTACAATATGTAATACCATACAAACACTTATATATAGGAAGTACCAGCGGCGTATCCACCATGCTTGTATCATATTCCACACGCATTGTTACTTAATCACTTAATCAAACCAAACCACCAAAGTAATGTTCATGCCCAATGTAAATCATGTAATATGTAACCAAAACCCAACCGTATATTGCTTTGAAGCCAATCGTTTACCCAATCATTAAAACATCGTGTGAAAACCAATCGTTTACCCAATCGTTAAATTCGTTTTAGGTCGTGAAACTACTTAAATGGTCGTCTCGCTAATAACATTCAAACCTTCTTGACTCGCATTAATAAACCCTTACCAAAGGATAGATTAATAATTCGCATTAATAAACCCTTACCAAAGGATAGATTAACATCTCGCATTAATAAACCCTTACCAAAGAGTAAATTAACAATTACAGATTCAGTCGCTACCCACAACACCCACACATAACTACGGGTGTAGTAACTAACGGGATTTGTCAGATCCTATGGTACCATAACCTAATACTGGTCGGCTTGATCATTGCTAATGAATGTCATTTGTTATGTGACTACAACCAACAAGTTTGTTCACTTTATGAAATCGTTATTAGTTTTGTATAAATCGTCTTAATCGTTTTTGAAACCATCGTTATAACATCGAAAACATTTAGCACATATGAGTCACCCCAAAACAATTGAAAGCAGTAAAATAGGGGAATAATGTACTCGCCTGAGAATGCTTGGAGGTCTTGAACAACAACCAAACAAAGCTAGAGAGAGCACGGAATCAGTCGGCAATCTAAAACTATATAAATAAACCGGACTTAAATCGGGAGATCGGATAGGATGAGGCTTGGTAAACCAAATGAGTGTTGGAACTCATATGATATGGTTTAACAAGGCCTACATACTACAATGAAACCAAACCTAAGTGCTTTCGACCCATCGCGACCCATTAAGGTAGCTTATGCTACTTTAACGCGTCGTGCGCGTGAAACGCGTTCGGACCGTCTAACTAGTCCTATGACAAGTGTTATATGCCTAAACATGTTACATAATCAGTTATGTGACAAAAGTTTAGGTTACATATGCTTAATTACCAATTATACATGAAAAGGGTATTTTGGTAATTTACCTAAGGCATATAAACTACCTATCATACAACTACTTAAACGAAGCGACCATAGGGTATAACCTCGGAAGGTTATTCCCTACCTACTATGGTCACCTAATGTATTTGGTCGGATCCTAATGATCGACCAAATGGGTCGGGTTCGAGGTATAAGCGATTTATTAGATCGCTTACCCTACGACCCTAGACAACGTGGTAATCAGTAGGCATAGTCCCAAGGGACTATAACCAACGTGATTACACTCACGTTGCGAAGTTCAAACGAACTTCGCATTGACCATAACTGGTCAATGTAGAAAGTCAAACAAAGTTTGACTTTCAGACTCGAAAGACTCGAAAAGCAATAAAAGAACGAAAGAATACTTACGAAGGGTCCCCGAATGCTAACTTCGATTCAAAAATCTCAGGTATGAAACAATAGTTTCAACTTAGAGTTTCTCAAATCAAAGTTCTTGTAATTTTGAAGCATGGGGGTGGGGTATTTATAGGATTTCCCGAACCGTTAGGATCGTTTCTTGGAAAAAGTGCTTCAATCTTGGCCATACACTAGCACCCATGGTATTGTAATACCATGTGCCCAAAATACCAGCCCATAGATTCCCAAAACCATGTGCAACAAGTGGGAAGGACTAGATTCGATGTATAAGCAAACATCTTTCAGAAATGACAGTTTTGGTCCCTGTTATGTGTTTATGCCATTTCCGACACTTCTAAGGCCCGTAAAGCCAACTTTAAGGCCCTAAAATGATGTCTAAACATTGTGGACATGAAACATACTCAAAAATATGCCGGATGATGGTTCGTTTGGTCGTACGAACGCGATGTTCGCTTAATTACGACGGAATGCGCATAAGCGCGAAAAACGATCCAAATGACGCAACGAATGGATTTTTGGCAAGCCAAACACTAAAGCATAATATAGTCATGCTTACATAAATTTTTGGATGTCCGGATGTATTCAGAACGTAAGTTATGCGCGAAAGTGCAAACTTGTGCACTTTTTGACACTTTTAGTCCCTGAATGACCCAAAAGTTTATTTTAGCACACCGAACCCCTCAAAGCCTATTTCTAAGCTATGTAAAGGATATTTAAGGTGTGTTTAACTTATGGTCATGTTCCGGAATGTCCGTTACAGTTCAAATTGGCATATTTTCACAGTTTGTCAAGTTTAGTCCCTGTAAGCGAATTAGCTTGTTTTCGGCATACCAAACCTTCCAAAACTTATTTCTAAGTTATGTAAAGGTTATTTAAGGTATGTTAAGCCTATGTCACTATTCCGGAGTGTTTGTTGCATTAAACTGGTTATATTTACGCATCAGTGCGCGTATAACCTTCCAGAAAGCGATTTAGAGTTTGAAATTGAACAAGAATTGATATGTGCAAATGATACACATATTTTTACAAATCCCAAGTATGAAATATAATATTTCATTGGTTTGGTATTTGTTTGATGGCCGTGGAGGCACAGGTGTTACAGTCTCCCCTACTTTAGGAAATTTCGTCCCGAAATTTATTTAGAGGAAACTTGTGAGAGCTTGGAAATATGAAGTTGAAAAGATCGAACAACATTGGTTAGGGTTCTTGAACTTCTAGTAACCTTAATAACATTATGTTTGCAATGTAAGAGGGACACTTATATACACGTATATGAAGCGTCATTGGTGCGTCCACCGTACCTCCATTACATCGTTCTCATTTCGTTATTTTTGTCACTATCGGTTCTTACACATAATAAATCTTACTGGGTTCCTATGCACTAAATTTCATAATTATGTACGCGTCCATAATTAGACAATTCCTTGCACAGTTCACACAGTCTATTTTATAATGTGTAGGGTAAAACCAAATGAACAAACCTGTGATGAGTGTAACTAGACCGCCATAGAGTCCTTTTAATTAAATCAATAAATGATCTAAATAGACTATCAAGGAGTCTGTTCAGCTACATCACTAGATGTCGTTCTTTAACCAAATTTTGAATCAATCTTTTAGACTAGACCACTCAAGGGTCTCTCATCGAATCATGGAATGGTATTATATAACCCAAGGGTCTTAACTACTACGTAGAAGCCCATAAGGATTTAAGGTAGTACTTTTTGAATATCCTACTATGAATCCCTCATATGAAGATATGAAAGATTCTATGAGGATTTGAAAAATCGTAACACACAAAAACATAGAGGAGAACACATAAACACATATCATATAACCACAAAATTGTTCGTTAATTTGTCTTGTAAATTGCGTACATGCATTAAAGCACACTAGGAATCCATTTCGTGGATTTCATTTGGTACTTTAAACGTTACCAAGAATCCAACTATAAAGATAGAAAGATTCAAAAAGAAAATTCAATTTCGATTATTAGGAACCGAAGTGTTCGAATTAAGGTACCTAAGGAATCCAATTAAGGACTCTGATTTGAATGATAATCATCCACAAGGATCTAATTGTAAAGATAAAAAGATCCCATATGAATTTTAGAAGTTGAAGATGTTTTGAAACCTTGCACTGGATGTGCTTAGGTCAAAACATGATGTAAAATGCTTATGAAGTTGAGATGCTTGATATGTCAAGGCGACATATGAAGCAGAAATTTTGAAGGTTAAGTCAATGTATGAGGAAAATATTTTTGAAAACTATGCATGGGGTTCTTTTAAGAAAAATGTGTTTAACGTTTTTGAAACCTTATATATAATACTTTTTGAAATCATAAAGTAGGTGTATTAGGTAGATATATTTACAAAAATGTTTTAAAATCATGCGAGATGAATTTTGAAATTATGTATAAGGTTTTTGAAAGACATGAATGATGCTTTTCGAAATCATGCACTTGATCAGAAAATGTATTGTGTTAATATTGTCTTCAGACTATATGAAATATTTTGAAATTAGAAAGGTTGGTTTTGATAACATGGCCAATGTTTTTGAAATAACATAGACAATGCATCTAGAAAAATTGTTTTCAAACTATATGAAATGTTTTGAGATCATGAAGATTGTTTTGAAATACTGGTACTGTGTATGTTGAAAAATCAAAACGTAATGGGTATGAGATTTGAAAATACCCTTAGTTATCTAACCAAGGATTTAAAGGCACAGATGTGCGAAAAGCACGATTACTCATAATGTCACTTAATTTTCTGTACTTTGTTTCTTAGAGTGAAACGAGTACTTAAAATTTTTGAGGGAATCATGAGCAATCATTTGAAAGAGAGAAATCACAAGAGTAGTTTGTAAGGTACATAGTTCCTTGATGTAGGTATCATAGGAAAAGCCATACACACCTAGCAGGGGGTTGAGCTGGTTGGTTGGGGACTGCTTTACAATTGTGAGCGACCATGGCGAAGTTCTGAGAAGCCTTTCGCTTCTTTGACTTCTTAGGGGATCGTTCATCCATGGTCTTTGATTCCTCGATTGGTTTATTGGCTGATGGTGTTGTCGCCTGACTAGGTCCTGCCTGTCTTAGTGACTCTTGAGTGGCTTCATCCTGGAGATGATACATGGCAGTAGCTAATTCAACAGTCTTCAGGACTACTTCGCCTATTCGCTGAGCGAATTTTGGCTGCTTGCTCAGATATCTGGGCGTCATCGTGATGAAGAGACATTCTTGAAGAAAAAGAAAGGCATAGGGAGAAACAGGTGAAAGATTATTGGACAATCAAAACAGAATGATAACGCATGAAGATTGCGATCATTTGTTTGTTACCTAAGGCAAACAAATGAGACGGTGACTGATCAAAGTAAATGGGTCAAAAATAATGTATCGCGAAGACATGCTCGCCTATAAGTGAACACTCATCCCAAGAATTCCCAGGTAAGCACAACTGGTCTCGCGTCTGATGAGATGTATACGAAGTGCTTGCCTAGACAGAAAACCCAGAATACAGGCATTCACCCTTCCAGTTTGCACGTGTTCACATTATTTAAAACCCAAAACCTTGACGAAGTTTTGAAAACTCAAAGAGGTTCAAAACCATATAATAGAGAGTTCAAAACCTTACAATAGAGGGTTCAAAACCTAGTAATCAATCATCCTAGAACAGATGATTAGTTTTCAAAGCGGTTTTGAAATTTATGTTCTTGTTGTGGTCGTCGCCTAAGGATAGGTGACGGTATTGTTTTATGACTAAACGCAAGTAAACTCGCGTTAGGGTCCTAAGAAGGTTATAGACTAGGTCAAAGCATTACTAATTACTAATAACCTAATTCCCTATAACCATTGGCTCTGATACCATCTTTTCTGTCACACCCCGACCGCGTAAAACAACAAATCGCGGCGGAAACATCGGGGCGTGTTGCAACAGAATTAATGTTTCATAACCATGGATACCAAAAAGTGTTTCGTTTTATTAAACATTGAATAATTACATCGTCTGGAAATCTAAATACACAAATTAAACATAGTCTATCATTGTTATTGAGTCACTAAGGCCTTGTCCAGTCCTATGTGAGCATGCATCTCATCAATCAATATCATTCAACAATACCTGAAACATATGTGAAAACGAGGTCAGCAAGGAAATGCTGGCGAGTACATAGGTTTTGTGAAAATAAGATTCATGACTTCTGTTTAAGAAAATGTTTAGTCATGAACTTTGTAATTTGCTTTGTCTTTGTAAATCATTTGAAAAATAATAAGTTTAGGTGATATGTATAAATAAGAGAATAATGCATGATTAAATGAATAACCATGTAAAATGAGTTTGTATAAGATAAGTTGTTTGTAAATAAATGTCTTGTGAAAAGTATGTTACTTGTATAAAATGTTCTATGTCTCAAACTGAAATGATTTAAATAACGCTACAATATGTAATACCATACAAACACTTATATATAGGAAGTACCAGCGGCGTATCCACCATGCTTGTATCATATTCCACACGCATTGTTACTTAATCACTTAATCAAACCAAACCACCAAAGTAATGTTCATGCCCAATGTAAATCATGTAATATGTAACCAAAACCCAACCGTATATTGCTTTGAAGCCAATCGTTTACCCAATCATTAAAACATCGTGTGAAAACCAATCGTTTACCCAATCGTTAAATTCGTTTTAGGTCGTGAAACTACTTAAATGGTCGTCTCGCTAATAACATTCAAACCTTCTTGACTCGCATTAATAAACCCTTACCAAAGGATAGATTAATAATTCGCATTAATAAACCCTTACCAAAGGATAGATTAACATCTCGCATTAATAAACCCTTACCAAAGAGTAAATTAACAATTACAGATTCAGTCGCTACCCACAACACCCACACATAACTACGGGTGTAGTAACTAACGGGATTTGTCAGATCCTATGGTACCATAACCTAATACTGGTCGGCTTGATCATTGCTAATGAATGTCATTTGTTATGTGACTACAACCAACAAGTTTGTTCACTTTATGAAATCGTTATTAGTTTTGTATAAATCGTCTTAATCGTTTTTGAAACCATCGTTATAACATCGAAAACATTTAGCACATATGAGTCACCCCAAAACAATTGAAAGCAGTAAAATAGGGGAATAATGTACTCGCCTGAGAATGCTTGGAGGTCTTGAACAACAACCAAACAAAGCTAGAGAGAGCACGGAATCAGTCGGCAATCTAAAACTATATAAATAAACCGGGCTTAAATCGGGAGATCGGATAGGATGAGGCTCGGTAAACCAAATGAGTGTTGGAACTCATATGATATGGTTTAACAAGGCCTACATACTACAATGAAACCAAACCTAAGTGCTTTCGACCCATCGCGACCCATTAAGGTAGCTTATGCTACTTTAACGCGTCGTGCGCGTGAAACGCGTTCGGACCGTCTAACTAGTCCTATGACAAGTGTTATATGCCTGAACATGTTACATAATCAGTTATGTGACAAAATTTTAGGTTACATATGCTTAATTACCAATTATACATGAAAAGGGTATTCTGGTAATTTACCTAAGGCATATAAACTACCTATCATACAACTACTTAAACGAAGCGACCATAGGGTATAACCTCGGAAGGTTATTCCCTACCTACTATGGTCACCTAATGTATTTGGTCGGATCCTAATGATCGACCAAATGGGTCGGGTTCGAGGTATAAGCGATTTATTAGATCGCTTACCCTACGACCCTAGACAACGTGGTAATCAGTAGGCATAGTCCCAAGGGACTATAACCAACGTGATTACACTCACGTTGCGAAGTTCAAACGAACTTCGCATTGACCATAACTGGTCAATGTAGAAAGTCAAACAAAGTTTGACTTTCAGACTCGAAAGACTCGAAAAGCAATAAAAGAACGAAAGAATACTTACGAAGGGTCCCCGAATGCTAACTTCGATTCAAAAATCTCAGGTATGAAACAATAGTTTCAACTTAGAGTTTCTCAAATCAAAGTTCTTGTAATTTTGAAGCATGGGGGGTGGGGTATTTATAGGATTTCCCGAACCGTTAGGATCGTTTCTTGGAAAAAGTGCTTCAATCTTGGCCATACACTAGCACCCATGGTATTGTAATACCATGTGCCCAAAATACCAGCCCATAGATTCCCAAAACCATGTGCAACAAGTGGGAAGGACTAGATTCGATGTATAAGCAAACATCTTTCAGAAATGACAGTTTTGGTCCCCGTTATGTGTTTATGCCATTTCCGACACTTCTAAGGCCCGTAAAGCCAACTTTAAGGCCCTAAAATGATGTCTAAACATTGTGGACATGAAACATACTCAAAAATATGCCGGATGATGGTTCGTTTGGTCGTACGAACGCGATGTTCGCTTAATTACGACGGAATGCGCATAAGCGCGAAAAACGATCCAAATGACGCAACGAATGGATTTTTGGCAAGCCAAACACTAAAGCATAATATAGTCATGCTTACATAAATTTTTGGATGTCCGGATGTATTCAGAACGTAAGTTATGCGCGAAAGTGCAAACTTGTGCACTTTTTGACACTTTTAGTCCCTGAATGACCCAAAAGTTTATTTTAGCACACCGAACCCCTCAAAGCCTATTTCTAAGCTATGTAAAGGATATTTAAGGTGTGTTTAACTTATGGTCATGTTCCGGAATGTCCGTTACAGTTCAAATTGGCATACTTTCGCAGTTTGTCAAGTTTAGTCCCTGTAAGCGAATTAGCTTGTTTTCGGCATACCAAACCTTCCAAAACTTATTTCTAAGTTATGTAAAGGTTATTTAAGGTATGTTAAGCCTATATCACTATTCCGGAGTGTTTGTTGCATTAAACTGGTTATATTTACGCATCAGTGCGCGTATAACCTTCCAGAAAGCGATTTAGAGTTTGAAATTGAACAAGAATTGATATGTGCAAATGATACACATATTTTTACAAATCCCAAGTATGAAATATAATATTTCATTGGTTTGGTATTTGTTTGATGGCCGTGGAGGCACAGGTGTTACACTTCTTTTGTGAAGCGCACTTAGCTTACTAGCGGTGTGTAGACGCGATGTCCTTGAACATACCCCCATTTGTGTAAACGACAATACACTTCACACAATACTCTCCCTGGTTTGGCCAACTCCTCATTGTCGTGTCCTATTATGGTCCTGGAACACTAGCCTGGTTCTGCGAGAGCTCTAGGATTTGCGCACCCCACAAATCCATTTGAAGCGACCCTACTTCTCTCTAACATAGGTGATTCCTCTTAATCATTAAAAGCATCATGGTTATTTGATTTCCCGAAATCGTTAACCTTAATATGCTTAGCCTCACTTCAATGTCACTGATTGGAATGGACTAGGAAGTATATAGAACTCCCTTTTATTTAGTTTGAGGTACTCCCCCACAGTGACTCCGTTTTGGTAATATGATTAAGTTGTCCTATTGAAATTAGATCTTGGGATCTCCAGTCAGCTAAGTTAGGTTTCCCTCATATTCCCATTTACCACGGACTTTAGTCCCATTCCTCTTGACGACGTTTCTACTAACTCTCTGCTTAAGCCTTGTGTTAACGGGTCCGCAATGTTATCCGTTGATCTCACATAATCAATTGTGATAACACCCGTTGAGAGTAGTTGTTGTATCGTGTTATGCCTACGTCGCATATGCCTTGATCTGCCATTGTACGTCAAGCTTTGGGCTCTACCAATCGCTGATTGGCTATCACAATGTACACATATGGCTGGCAAAGGCTTTGGCCATCTTGGAATATCTTCCACGAATTGACGTAGCCATTCCGCCTCCTCGCCTGACTTATCCAAGGCGATAAATTCGGATTCCATTGTGGATCTTGCTATCACCGTTTGCTTAGAAGACTTCCAAGCAATAGCAGCTCCTCCAAGTGTAAACACGTAACCACTTGTTGATTTGGAATCTTTATTATCCGATATCCAGTTTGCATCAGTGTATCCTTCGATCACTGCTGGTTGTCGGGTATAATGCAGTCCATAATCTCTTGTGTATCTTATGTATTTAAGCACCCTCATGATAGCTTTCCAATGATCCGCGCACGGATTGCTGGTGTATCTACTTAGCCTACTCACCGCGTAAGCCAAGTCGGGTCTAGTACATGTCATTAGATACATTAGACTGCCAATAATTCTTGAATACTCTAACTGAGCAACTCCATCTCCTTTATTCTTCTTGAGATGTTGGGAGGTATCAACTGGAGTTCGAGCTACACTCGTATCTCCCGAGTTGAAATTTTCAAGAATTTTATCCACATAGTGAGATTGACTTAAGACAAGACCTTCTTGGGTTCTTATGATCTTTACTCCAAGAATCACATCCGCTAAACCCATGTCTTTCATGTCAAATCTCGCTTTTAACGTGCTTTTAGTAGCTTTGATAATTTTATCATTACTCCCAATGATAAGCATATCGTCTACATAAAGGCATAAAATCACATAACCTTCATTTGTGTCTTTGAAATAAACACATTTGTCGCACTCATTTATTTTGAATCCATTGTCAATCATGACATGATCAAACTTTTGGTGCCATTGTTTTGGTGCTTGCTTCAAGCCATACAAAGACTTGACGAGTTTACATACTTTACCCTCTTGACCTGGGGCGGAAAAACCTTCAGGTTGCTCCATGTAAATCTCTTCTTCTAAATCGCCATTTAGAAATACGGTTTTAACGTCCATTTGGTGAACTTCCAAATTTCTTAAAGCCGCTATAGCAAGAACCAATCTAATCGAGGTTATGCGCGTCACAGGCGAGTAGGTATCAAAGTAATCTAGACCTTCCTTTTCTCTAAATCCTTTAATCACCAACCTAGCCTTGTACTTATCAATACTTCCATCAGTTTTCATCTTCCTCTTGAATATCCAACGATATCCAAGTGGTTTGCAACCAGGTGGAAGATCTACTAACTCCCAAGTATGATTTTGCAATATAGAATCTATTTCATTTCTTATTGCTTCTTTCCATTGAGGTCCTTCTGAAGATGAAACCGCTTCGCGATATGTATTGGGCTCGCCCTCAACCATATAGCTAATGAAGTCTGGACCGAAGGATTTTTCAACCCTTGGCCTTTTGCTTCGCCTACGGTCACTTTCTTCAACCTCAGGTTGTTCATGTGTCTTATCATGAACTACCTCATCAACTCGTCTAGATGAGCTTTCACCTACTTCAAAATTAGGTGTTGATAACGTTGCATGTGTTTGTCTTCTCAAAGGAAACACATTTTCAAAGTAAGACACAACGTTAGGATTCACCTCCATGACAGTGTTTACGTGTACATCAGGATTCTTGGACTCATGTACAAGAAAGCGATGTGCACTACTTTGATGCGCATACCCAATAAATATGCAATCAACAGTTTTGGGTCCTATCCTAAGAGCCTTAGGAGGTGGTACAATCACCTTTGCTAGGCACCCCCACACTTTCAAGTATTTATATGAAGGCTTTTTCTTTTTCCATAACTCATATGGAGTCTCGTCTCTCTTTTTCAATGGTATCTTGTTCAAAAGATAATTGGCCGAGAGATTGGCTTCCCCCCACATTTCCTGGCTCACCCTAGAACTTGTCAACATGGCGTTCATCATTTCTTTCAATGTACGGTTCTTTCGTTCCGCCACGCCATTTGATTGTGGAGAATAAGGAGGTGTACACTCATGTACAATGCCACTTTTTGCGCATAAATCGGCAAAAGGTGCAACATATTCGCCTCCTCGGTCGCTTCGCAAAGCTTTTATCTTCTTTTGAAGTTGATTCTCAACTTCATTCTTATACAAGCTAAATTTACTTATTGCTTCATCTTTACTTTTTAGTAAATATACATAGCAATATTTAGTACTATCATCAATAAACGTGATGAAGTACTTATTTCCACCTCTTGTGGGTACCGCTTTTAAATCACAAATATCAGTGTGAATTAAATCAAGGGGTTCGGTTATTCGTTCAACCGATTTTGATGATGTTCTTGTAAGTTTGGATTCAACGCATGTTTCACATTTATAGTGTGAATCAATATGGAATGTTGGTATACAATTTAAATTGATTAAACGGCGTATTGAATTAAAATTTACGTGACCTAATCTACCATGCCATTTATTCGAATCAGAAAACTCAAGCATATAAGTAGAAGTAGTAGCAATTTTATTCATGTTCTTTTTCACAGCCATTACATTCAATTTGAACATACCATTTTGGGCGTCGCCCTTGCCTACATACATTCCTCATTTAGTTAGTACAAATTGATCGCTCTCAAACACTAAACGAAATCCAAACTTATTAAGCAACCAACCCGAGACTAGGCTCTTGCGCAAGTCTGGGACATATAACACGTTGCTTAAAGTGAGCTCCTTCCCTGAAGTCCACTTCAAAATCACCGTTCCTTCACCCTTGATGTCCGCGGTGGCTGCATTTCCCATGTACAGCTTCTCATCTCCCGCAAGCTCTTTGAATGTGGTAAAGAGGCTCCTGTCTGGGCACACATGACGGGTCACTCCCATATCAATCCACCATCCTTTTGGAGTGTTGGTCACAGCATTGACCTCATCCAACATTGCGGTTTTGTCGGAAATCATTGCCACCAAAGGCATTCCGTCTTCATCCACCATGTGCGCGCGCTCACGCTTTGGTTTCTTGCATTGGTTAGCCCGATGCCCTGGCTCGTCACAGTTGTAACAAGTCCCTTGGAACGTTGGAGGTTTCTTTTTCACAACCCCTTTCTTCGGTCCAAGTTTGCTAGCCTTTGCTTTCTCCTTGTCCTTTTTCCCCTTACCATTCGCGCCCTTAGAGGATTGCCCATGCTCAACCACGTTTGCGCTAGCAGAAGTTTGCGCATGTCTGCCTTTTAGGGCAATTCTATTGCCCTCTTCAATCCGAAGACGAACAATAAGGTCCTCTAAAGTCATCTCCTTTAGTTTGTGTTTAAGATAATTCTTAAAATCCACCCAACCAGGAGGTAACTTTTCAATCATCGCTGCCACTAGAAATGTCTCGCTAAGTGTCATGCCTTCCGCAAAGATGTCATGTAGTATAATTTGGAATTCTTGGACTTGATTCATAACACTTTTAGAATCAACCATTTTGAAATCCAAGAAACGGGCGACAACAAATTTCTTTGTTCCCGCATCCTCCGTTTCGTACTTTTTCTCCAAAGACTCCCATAATTCTTTGGAAGTCTTGATATTATAGTACACATTATACAATGCATCTGATAGGCCGTTTAACACATAGCCACGACATATGAAATCCGAATGCTTCCACGCATCTACCGCGCACTGTCTTTGTGCGTCGGTCTCCCCTTCCACAGGTTGGGGAGCGGTTTCCGTCAAGAACCTCGCAAGGTTCATGGTGGTCAGGTAGAAGAACATCTTCTGCTGCCACCTCTTAAAGTGTAGACCCGAGAACTTCTCAGGTCGTTCAGCGTGATTGGCCACTGTGGACGCTCCCACAGTGGTGGCGTTAAGAGGGGTTCCCGTCACAACATTTGTGGTGTTGTTAACGTTGACATTTTCATTCGACATGCTGAAAAAATTAAAATTTTTAGTCAAAAAATTCTGATTTACGCACAAACCAGAAGGAAACTACTAAATTTTAATTTTACCACAATTTACTGTTTCGGCTTCTAAGTCCAACTTTGAAGACCAGAAACAGAAAATTTATAATTTTTAAAACTTACTGACTGGCTTCTAAGTCCAACTTTGAAGACCAAGGCAGAAAGTTTATTAGCAATTTAGGACAATCTGAATGTAACCAATTGTTTTCAACCAAAGTCGCTCCTTTGAAGAAGAAAACAAAAAAAAATCTGTTTTTAAAACAAAAACTGAGTGAAAACAAAACTAGTTTGAATCACAAACAGAATGGTGTTGATTACACGGTTTTAAAAATTTGTTTTAAGATTGTAGGAACCGTTCACGTAAATAAATAAAATAAACAAAATTTTTATTACTGATTACAATACAAAAATGAAGAAAGCAAAGTTACAATACGATTACAACTGAAATAAAACCAAAATACAAGAATGGGGTAGAAGAAGAATGGCTGAGGCACGTGTCCACACGCTTCCCTTAAAACAAATTCCGAGTCTCCCAAGAGTGCTCGTTTTGTTTCCCAGGGTACAACAGCCTAAGCAGCGTACTGCCGGAGTTCGCCTACAACCCGAAGGTTACCTTGAAAACTTGCTGGAAGAAGATCAGAATAGTAGAGGAAAAGTTTTTGATTGCTGTTGTGTTGCTAGCCACTTTCTGCAGTGGGTATGGAGCTGTATTTATACAGTTCCTAAGTCGAAACAGTCAAAAACGAATTAAAGAGAGGTTTAAATTGCATTAAACGTCTTCAATGCAATTTAATACGTCATTTAATTCTCAGTCAAAGCTTATTAACTCGTCAGTTACGAAGCTGGACTGAAACTGCACTGTCATTCAATGCTGGAAGCTTCTGCGTGCGCGCGCGCGCATACGCATGACTGCCACGTCATGCGCCGCATCACCTACCACTTGTTCCTTGCAACCCTTGTGCTCCACCACGCGCACGCGGTCAAAAATACAAAGGCGGCTCGCGGCGATGCGAGCGTGCGAAGTGCAAAGTGCGCCAACAAAGCGCCTCATCGCCCACGCCACGCGCGCGCGAGCGTGTGCCAGTGCGAGTGCGAGTTAGGGTGCTCCGCACCCTTCGCGAGGACACTAGTGTGTGCTTCCATGAAACAATAAGGATGGAGAGTTCCACCTTAAATATCCATTTAAGTTCCATCTCTCCTCCTATGTGGGACAATGTGCTACTTTCCCTTTTGTTTCAGCATTTAATGTTTCAAACACCCAACTTTGAGCATCGCTATCCCATTCATCTTAGCTCGGTTTTGGACGTGGTTTAGTTCGTTGGGAAGCTCTTCCAACATAGAACACAAACCCACAAATAAATATATAAAACCCGCTCATTTTATTATATTTATTTCTAGTTCAAAATAGGAAAAAATCATTTTCCTATATTTGTGAAAAATGTTATTTTCACCTATTTTTCCAACATATACGTAAATGTGATTAAAAAAACCTAAAAGAAGTCATAATAACCGGTTAAAAATAAACTGTTACTAAACAGTTATCGTTTTAAAATCCTAATTTAATTTTTAACATACGACCTTTCTCTAACCTAAGCCGTTTATGAGTGTCGGGATACGGTTTCGATAAATAACCAGTTAGATTATTGTAACCGAGATTTTGTGCACTTCTACATTTGTCCATACATTTATCTACATTTGTCCATACTTTTTATCTATATTTTATGGCTTTCTATATTAATTTGGTAGGCCCTCACCCTTTACCCCTTGGTGCCCACATGGGCGGATAAATCCACCATATGTAAAATATGCACGTAAAAAGTAGTTTTTAAGTAAAGAAAGTATAGGGCTAATCAAAATAAAATATTAGTAAAAAATTTAATAAGTTAAAAAAGTTCATAAAACCATGCCAAGTAGCATCAATGCCACAACGACATCGACTCTCAACATTGTAAAAATAAAATAGATAAAATGGTAAAAATTACACTGAACGAAAAGGAGACTAAAATCGTTGAACCACGCACACCTGTTACAGTGTCTCAATGAGAAGAAATTAAGAAACGTAAAATGTACAAAATAATAACTTAGTCGATCTAGGACCCGCCCGTTGCGGGGAAGTTTTCAAAAGGGAAAAAATAGACGCATTGCGACGGGTCTGTCAAATATGAAAAAAATAGAGCAAAAACGTTGAACCTCACATGCACGCTACGACATGAGAACTCGCAAAATTTAGAACGAAACGTAAAACACAAAACTTGCGAAAGATAAAAAGTATGAGGGACCAAAGTTTGAGCTAAAAGTAAAAAAATTCAAATGGGTTAAAATGTAAAAGAAAAAACTTTAAGGTTGAAAGTGAAAAATCAAGTTTTTCTTTTTTAAAAAGTCCTCAAGCATGAGGTACAAGTTATGATGAAAAAAAAAAACTTGCTAATTTATATATGGAATAATAAGCAACCTTTTGTTACTTTATGTTGTGGTACTATATGCATAGGGAGCATTTAAAAAAAAATTGGTTTTTCATTTTTTATAAAAGTTTTTTATCTTTTCATTTTAATCTTATTAATTGTTGTACTTTTAATCCAAAGTTTTTTTATGTTTTCTCAATTTAACCGAAACACTTTTTTATTTTCAACTTTAATCCCCTATAATTTTCATCTTTCGTAAGTTTTACGTTTTGTTCAAAATTTTGCGCGTCAACACGCCGCAACGTGTGTATGTGGTTCAACATTTTTTTTTGCTATTTTCCCGTTTGACATGCCCTTCGCCGTTTTACAAGTTCGTTCCAATGCGCGGGTCCAAAATCGACTTAGTTTCTTATTTCTACGTTTTACGTTTCGGTCTAATCTCTTCGCATTAACATGTCGCAACGGGTGCGCGATTCAACGATTTTACGTTTGTTTTTCGGTCAGTGTTATTTTTTATTTTTTATTTATTTTGTTGTACGAGCTCTTCTGTTGTTGGTGGTGTGGCATTGGGGCTACTTCGCACAATTTTACAAACGTTTTTAACCTATTAATTTTTTTACTAAAAATTATTTGTTTCGATTTTACCCCTATACCTCCTTTACTTAAAATAAACTATTTTTTACGTTCATATTTTTATTTACGTGTCGATATGAATTCGATTTGCTCTATTTGACGTAACAATTTTCTGGAAACGAGTTAGATCAAATATAATACGTTTGTGTTTATAAAAAGATTATTTACGTGCTTACTTCTATGTACGTTTCGTATAAATTCGAGTTTGTGTATGTTTCAATGTAAATTTTTTTGGGAAATGAGTGAGGTCAAATATAATATGTTTCCATGTTTATTTTATGAATGTTTCGTTAATTTTATTTCGAACCGAGTGGAGTCAAATTGTGGCTTTTTCCCTTTTTTTCAAAAGTTCTAATTAATCTCTTTTGATTATATGTGTCAGCTTTTTCGTTATACCCGTTACGTTTTCTATGATACGTCTAAATGCACGTTTTCATATGGTTAATACATCACATGATGTTTGTACTAATCCATTCGATATTTGCGATATACGCTAATATTTTTTTAAAAGCATGATGATTATATATTTAAACCGCCCGTAATGGGGTGTGATTTATAAAAAAAATTCGAACAAAACGCCCGAAAACGCCGAGAAGCCGCTACACCCCGGCGTATTTCGGCGTGATTTTGGGCAAATTTGGTTTTGGCGTTCTTTGAATCACGCTGCGATGGATGTTGACTGGCCAATCAGAAACTAGCAACGGCTAGTTAACGGCTACTTTGATTTTTTTAAACCTTTTACCTATATATATATATATATAAACTCCTTCAAATTTAATCAAAATTCTCTAAAAAACTCTCTCAAAAACACTACCATTTTATAAAAATTGATGGATTCCCCTAGTTCTTCATCAGTGGTAAATTTTTACTACAAAGAGTTTTTTGCGGATGGCGATGATTCCACCGATGAGGATGTCGAGCAAGAGGCGGTTACAAGTGCTTGTCAACTAGCGGTGAGATATGTGAAGCATTGTCGTCGCCCCGAACCAGAAATTAAAAAAATAGGTTATATTGAACGAGACCAACGCGTAGCACACGATCGTTTGATGAAAGATTATTTTGATGAGGCACCGACATTTTCGAACTAGATTTTTATGCGTCGTTTCCGAATAAGTAAGCGGTTGTTTCTACGCATAGTCGACGACTTGGGAGCCAACTACGATTATTTTAAACAAAAAGCGGATGCGAGAGGGGCACTTTGATTTACCGGTATCCAATAGTGTACGTCGGCTCTACGAATCCTTGCTTATGGAAACACAACTGACATCAACGACGAGTATTTAAAAATGGGCGAGAAAACAACGCGAGACACCTTGGAGAATTTTTGTCGCGGTACAATTCCTATACTTTACTATAATGTTTACAATTTTTTTTTGAAGCTTATGTTTGTGTATGTTTTTTTATAAAGTTATTATTGATTTGTATGGTACGCGTTATCTTAGAACGCCCACATGGGACGACCTTCAAAAGATCTACGAGGTACATTCGGCGGAGCATGGTTTGCCTGGTATGATCGGGAGCTTGGATTGCATGCATTGGCGTTGGGATAACTGCCCGACCGCATGGCGAGGCCAACACACACGGGGTGACCAAAAAGGACCCACTGTTATTCTTCAGGCGGTTGCCTCACAGGACCTTTGGGTTTGGTCGGCTTACTTTGTCGTGGTCCGGTCATGCAATGATATAAATGTTTTTGAACAATCTCCGTTGTTAGAGGAGTGGATTTCTGGCAAAGCTCCAAATGCATCGTTTTACGCAAATGGAAACTACTACCCTCTTGGATATTATTTGTGCGACGGAATTTATCCTAGGTATTCGATTTTCGTGAAGACGTTTAGTGATCCTATTGATGAAAAAAGAGCATACTTTAAAAAGGTTCAAGAGTCTTCACGAAAAGACATTGAGAGATGCTTTGGGGTTCTTAAACAACACTGGCAATATTTGAGAAATCCTTGTCGTGCATGGACCAAGCAAAAAATGAGAGATGCTATGTACGCTTGTATAATCATGCACAACATGATTTTGGAAGACGAAGGAAAGGCGATATGCCAAAATTATGTGCCAGAAGCCGTTCAAGAGGAACATCCACAGACGTCAATGGGCGAAAGAGTGAATAATGCGCGAGAGTTGCGTAACGAACCGTACCATTCCGTGTTAACGGTTGATTTGGTACAACACGCATGGTCGGTTCGGTATGTACCACCTGAGGATGAAGAAGAAACGGAGGACGACGAAGACGAAGTTGGCGAGGGTGAAGAAAGCGAAGACGAAAACTAATGTATTTTTCTTAATTTAGTCGGATTTTATTTTTTTTATTTCTAGTATTGTATTTTTTTTAATTTAATGAAGTATTTTAAGTTTTTAATTAAAAAAATGTTTAATGATTGGAAAGGGCGTTATTGGGCATTATTCCCACTACACCACTTTTGCAATAACGCCCAATAATGCCCCCATGCTGACTGGACTGCCACGTGGCACAAAACGCCCAAGTGTGGGGGCATTATTGCACAAACCACTACGCATGGTCTAACATTACATGTCTTTGAACTCTTCAAAACTACCGTAAACTTCAAACTGGTTTCGGTACATTTGTTTTTCGATTAATTTATAAGGAAGTTTTTTTTATAAAGAACCTAGTACTTCAAAGCTAGTTGAATAAAAAAATATATCAGATTATGAGACTGAAGGGGTATGGTATCAAATCTCGCATCAGGCTTGGGCGCGAGTGACCATCACCCGGCTCATTGTCCCAATCAGAGCCGTCCCCAGGAACTCTAAAAAAAAGTTAGGCCCCGGGCAACAAAAAGAATTGGGCCTAAAATTGTGGTTAAAGGGAAATGAATTTAAAAAATAAAACAATAGTGGTGGAGTCAAGACTTAAACTTGAGACCACTGTAGTATTTTAAAATGGTTTTTCCACTCCACCACCAACACTTTTTGGTTAATAAGTGAACGTATATACTAAATATATAATTTTATATAAATATAAAAGCTTATAAAAATTTACTCCACCACCACCAACACTCACGCTAGAGGGTGGTAACAAGGAGCAACCCCCACCTCATTCTCCTTGTTGCGAGTCACGGTGTGTTTGCACTGTGCATGTGAGACATTAGAGGACGGCCCAGCCATCGATCGAGGAAATGAGGGATTAACCCTACTTGACGAGACTCGACCCGTGGACTAACCTCTCGGTTACCCACTGTTTCATCATTGGCGCCCACCGCTATTTCTATTAGCACACTCCTCTCTTCTTTTCTACGATCATGTTTGATCAACAAAACCTTATTCGCTTTGATCACCAAGTCAATCCCAATTACACTAAAATATCTAACAAACTCCTAACTTGTTTGATGTGTATTATTATTCACTTTGATCACCAAGTCAATTCCAATTACACTAAAATATCTAACAAAGTTTCCCTCCAAAATGATGAATGATGGATTGTCATAGGTTACCCAAGTTATTTATTTATTTATTAGATAAGATTAGGCTGTAAACGAACTGAACGTTCAGGGAACAGTTCGTGAACCGTTTGGCAGGAAGTTCGTTTATGTTCGTTCGATTAGCTTAACGAACGGACACGAACAAAAAATTCCGTTCGGTTAGCTTAGCGAACGAACACAGGTCTCGTTCGTTCGACTGTGTTCGTGAACGTTCGGTAATATGTTCGTTTGATTTTATTAAAAAATAATAAATAATAAACTTTTTATCTAATCATATTGAAAACTTGAAACCCTATTTTTTTCTAAGTTAGCTTAAATTTGGACATTCTAACACATTTTTTTGGGATAATTATGTTTAACTTAGTTAAACTTTATTTATCGTTTGGTGGTGTGGTAAACTTCTTGTGTTTTGATTTATCGTTTGATGGTTGTATTTAACTACTTATATCCAATGTTTAAGGATAACAATGTTTTCATTTTTTTTATTTTCAAATTAAATGTTCGTTTGCGTTCATTTTTATTTGCTTGCGTTCGTGTGTTCGAGACCAGTGTTCACGAGCTGTTCGTGAACAATTGAATTTTCTTAACGAACGAACACAATGTGAAACTAGCTTGTTCGTCTCTTTCGTGGGTTCAATCTCCTTCGTTACTCGCCAAATGACGGGTCCAGCAAAACAGCAACACCGTTAGCTTGTTAAGAGGGGAATATGGGGGTTTCCCTCTTAACTGGGCTCCGGCGTGAGAATAAGTTCTGTTCTGAGGAGGTAAAACAGTGTGTGTTAAGAGTGAGAGAGTAGAGAATAGAAATGGGTCAACCTGGATGATGAAGGGTCCTATTTATAGCCGGAGGGTGATAGAGGGTGGAGCAACCTTGACAGCTGTTATGGGGCGCCAGTTGTCCGACCAAGGGGAATATCCTCTTGGTCTCCTCTGCTGAGGCCAAGAAGGTGGTACACGTGGCGCGCCCATATTCGTCCATGTTGGAAACACCGTACCGCTGTTGTCGGGTCTACTCCTTGATTTGCTGCTGGTCTACATGGCGCTCGATGGGTGGTGACACGTATTGTCCTTTATGTCGGAAGGAGCATCTTTGGTGCCATCTTGACGTCTTCCAGAAGCTTCTAGAAGCTTCTGGATTCGCTTGCTGATGCAGACGCCATGTAGGATAAAAAAGTGGTGTGGTCCTTGCCTTGTAAGCAAGGAATTAGGACCATACCTCTTCAAGTCCCCCCAGTCCAGTGTGCCTTCTAGTTGAGTTGATCGTCTAGGATGGATTCTGGACTTATAAGGGTATTGGTTGTCGGCTTGTTCGAACTTATGTTTTTAATTGTTCGTGGTTGCCGATTAGCCGTACGGCGTGTGCCATATTGTAACACCTTGAAAAATTCATGCCCAATAATATATCGACACTTGTCATGGACTTAAAACGTGTAAAGGATTGATTTAGAAGGACTGAAGTTGACAAACAAGGAATCTGTGTGTATAAAAGGATTCAAAATGTCAACAATGGATTATATACTTTACAATAACCCTACATGATGTTTAAAACCTTAAACGAATAAATCATGGATCATACGAAGCTAAGTGGGAAAGAAAGTGAGGAATTACAAACTACATGGGTAAAATGTGTCAACATGTTTAAAGTATACCTCTGAATGACCTTTTAGCAAACCCGAAGCTTTGTAATGATAAATTATACTCACAAGAATATATGATAAAAATTTCACCAAGTTTCGTTACCGTATGAGAAAGTTATGATCAAATTCGTATACGAGGGGTTAAAAGCGTCAACGTTAAAAATTTAAGACTTTTCGGTGATCGTATGAATAACCGGGGACTTAACAAAGTTAGTTTATGAATTGAGGTCCTTAAAAGTCAAGTTAGAGGGCCCAAAGTGCAAGAAATAAAAGTAAAACCACGTTTGGAAGTGCAGGGGTCAAAACTGTCAACAAATAAAAGTTGTGTTGTGCTGGCATGGTCCTTACGGACCGTAAGGTAGGACCCTTACGGTCCGTACGCAGGTCCCAGATGCAGAAAAACTTCCAGCTGCCTGTTAAAACGGTTACACCGCCATAAAACGGTTACACCGCCATAAAACGATGGTATTCGAATTCAGGGACTTGTTTGATGGTATTTTAAGGTCTAGGGACACTTGTAATCATCTGGATTCATTCATAGACTTGTTTGGCATGATCAAATTGCATCAAAACACCTATATAAGGGCCATGAATTTGGGTTCTTCATTGCTCATTCACTTGTAAACTTCACAACTCACTTCTTGGAGGTTCCTGGAGCTCAAGACTCATCCATAGTGATCATTAGTCGTGATTAGGACTATTGTAAGTATGCTTAACCTCCTTTAATTCAGTTTAGCTTAGTTATTTAGCGTAAAGTCAAACCGTCGTAATTAAGATTTGACTTCGTCATTAATCTTAATCCCTTCAGTCAAAATTCAAATTGAAAGTACCTATGTGTTGGTAATTATGTGGGCAATAAACCCTTAAAAGGGTATTCTCTGATTCCCACTCTAACTAGGTCAATTGTCGAGTCAAACTTGATTATAAAAAGTCAACAGGAAGCCTATTTTCAAATAAATGCATAATTAGCAATGTAAAGGCTATGCAACATGTTTTGTCATTAATATAACTTGGTAATTAATATAAGAACATGTCTAAACATGTTCAACTCGACAATTTTCAGTTTAAGCTCGGTTCGGAACCAAAAGTCGCATAGTTTGACTCATGCTTTGACTTTCAGTTCTGACCCGTTTAAGCATGTTTTTAGAAATTCCTTAGAGCCTTATTTGGACCAGTTTTCATATTAGTATAACCCTCTGTGATTATACAACTTGGTTCAATAGTTATCCGATTCATATGCATGTTTTCGTTAATTGCTTAAATGTTGACTATTATGCCCTTTTGACTATAAAACGTGATTTTTGAAAAAGTAAAAGAGTAGAAACCTTGGTTACTGATTTATAAACTTGTACCCAAAATTTGACATCAGTTTGAGGTCTAGATTAAGAGTTATGCTCATTAGCGTAATTAGAAAGCTTTTTAGTGATTAAATGGCGTAATTAGCATATAGCCTACCTAAACCCAATTTTCGATATCAAAATTTTTACCTACTAATATAAAATAATATTTAGGGATTTTTGGAGATTTTTATTTATTTTTAGGCTGAGCATAACTTAGAGTTCTAAGTATAATTCGGTTAATGTCGGTTTTGCCCTTTTAAGCTATAAAATGAGTTTTATAAAACCTTTTGACCCCAAACCTTTTGCTACTGATTTTAAATAGTAAATAAAGTATTTTAAGCCTTCTGGAATTATAAAAATATCAGCTTTCCTTTGAAAACCCGGAAATGGCTCCAAATCGCATTTTTAAGCGTTTTTAACGCATAGTATGTACTAAAACTATTTTAAACATATAAGGTTGATACCTACTGATATTTTAAGTATATTTTTATATATTAACAGTAAGTAAAAGTCTTACACTCAGGTTTCCATTTTTGACCTTTTAAGCCTATGTGAAATTACCAAAATGCCCTTAAGATGCATAGTTTGGTTATAAAGGATAGATTTCACATATATATGCTACCCTACTGATATAATCTAGTAAATTAAGTATTTTATTGATTACATCAAACCCGAAACTCAGAATTCTATTTAAACTCTTTTATAACCATTAAATTGATCAAAATACCCCTACGGGGCGTAAATTGAGTTTAAATCCGTTTTGGGCATAATAGAAGATATCTTACTGATGTCACAACATATTTAAGGAATAATAACTTAAGGAACTTGCATATGACTCTTATGGTTACTCGTTACGTATTTTTCGCGTTCGGATCGGCTTATGTAACTCGTTTGCATATATTAGCCGAAACGAGTCAAACCATATCATTTTTGTCTCAAAATCCAGAATGTGTTTAAGTTACCCATATTACACAAGCATACAAGCTTGTCGTGTCAAAACCACATTCTAAACCGGTCTTCGCTTTATCATGCGTCTGAACCGCGTCTTCCTTTTGAAAACTAACTGGTCTAAGCTTAGGCTTAATTAAAGACCCGTTAGAAATCTAATAGGTTATTATAAACCTTCGTTCCAGATTAGGAGACCAGTAAAAGCTACTTGCACTTGCTGTATTTGATTTATACATTGCTCAGGTAAATACTCTGTAGGTCCCTCGGAGGTTGAGGTTAAACCTAATCCTTGTTATGTTTAACACTCTAGCAAGTGCGGAATCCAAGCTAGAATGCAAACCGATAGTTTAGATGAAAGCACAAGTTACAAAGAGAAAGAGTAGACACGCAATATATCAAAGTTTTCTCTTGTATTTCAGTGGACACGGTTACAGCCCTTGACCAAACTGAAATGCTCTCTACAAGACCTGGTTCACTCACATGCACTATCCAAGACTTTCAAGACTCACTGTGAACTGAACCATGTATGGGATATATATACCCATAATCAGATAACATGCTCGAAGGATAAGGTAATCTGGTCGAAGGATCATCTATCGACCAGAAATCTACCGAAGGATCCATACATACCTCGAAGGATGATATATCCTTCGAGGTCCATATGTATCCATCGAAGGTTGTCTTTCGAGGTCATCGAAGGATACAAACCATCCTTCGATGACATCCTTCGAAGCATACAAACTTACATACATAGTGTTGACTGTTTGGCCAAGTCAAACCAGGAGGATGGTTGACTTGGTCAAACTCACATTCAAACACATATACAACACAACAAAAGACGTAAACATGACAGACAAAAGACATCGTTTTATACATTACAAAATACAGACAAAGTACAGACACAAGTGCACCAACAAACTTCCCCTTGGCTGTAGCTTTGTCTCGATCTCCGTGTCTTTAAGTCTCGGACGTCCTTTCAACTGTCAAATGATGTGATGACCATGTACTTCCCGCATTAACCAGTAGATTGAAGCAGTACCGGGCCATCTTCTGAAACTTCATTGCTTGATCTCGATCCCGCACCAAGTAGTTTATCTCATGATCCTTCAGAACAATAATATCCGATCTGGACATGTTAGTAATCCACATCGGATCTATTATTCTAAAGTTCTCCTGACTATCTCTGAATAGGATCACGGCTTCTCCAGTATCCGCATCATAGACCCAGCAACGAAAGTTTCCTAGAAAGTCAGTCTTCATTTTCAGCAAAGGTATCTTCTTCATCACTTTTGGAGGATCATACACCAAACGATAGCGAGCAGTGTTTGTTTCTGGATCAAGTGTAAATCTGATCTGCTCGTATCTAGGAAACTGTGGCTTGTATAGAGGATCCTTCCAGCCCCTTCTTCTTTCCAACCTGATTTTCTTAGCAAACAGATCCACCATCTTATCTTCGACTCGATTGATAACATCTAGTTGAGCTAACACTGCAACATCATAGTACGGAAGTGAAAGAATACTGAGAAGAGTTCTGAAATACTGAAGACCATTTTCTCGTTTCACGACCATGCAGTGAAGTTCCTTAACAAACATCCAACTAATAATGCGACCCCGAGCCCGATTCTTTTCCAGTCTCATATAATTAGCCTAATCCAACGGAGCGGGCGGAGGAGGATTCCTAGCAAGGAAATCCGCTCGCCATTCTTTCACTGTCTTCTCACGGTTTTCTTGAGCTGTCGGAGAATCTGAAGAAAGATTGGCAAATTCTGCTGTCTTTTCTGCCACATAATCATCATCAAGAGCATTCACCTCCGCATTGTCTTTCCCAACATAGACAGGACGTTCAGGATCCGAATCGATGAAGATTTCATCAATTGTAGAGAAATCGGTTTGGTCCTGAACCAACGGAGTAGCATCAATCATGCTTACAGCAACCTCATCCAATTCCGTCAGAGCCAGTATCTATTCATCAGACATTTCGGTAACATGTTCTCCCTCTTCTAACAGTTCACCCGTGACTGGATGATACTGAAGAACACCTGAGGATTCAGGGAGATCTGCAAACATTTCTGGTTCCAGACTAACATGCTCAAGCCCTGTAGAAGTTCCCAGTGTTTCTGTCTGCTCAGATGGGCCAGTAGTAGCTGTGGAAGGAGCAGAAGGAGCATCTTGAGATGTACCAGACCCACCTGCAGCCCCGGATGCAGTTGCACCGGAACCTGAGACAGCTGGTTGATCTGGATTTGCTGCATCATCATCCTTGTCATCCTCATGCCTTGAGGGTACAATTCCTAATGCATTGCATCTTTCATTCCACAGCGTACCCACTTTCTGATTAGTCTTCTTGAAGTTTGCGAACACAGGCTTGAAGCTTTCTGATAATCGATCATCGCGATTTTTATAGTGCTCTGACAGCTCTTCATGCTTCTGCCTTAGTGCTTTTGCCTCATTCTCCAACACAGTACTATGCCTTTTCATTATCTCGACCTCCCTGTCACGTGCCCTGTTCGCTTCCTTCAACCTTTCAATTTCCTCAGCCTGTTCCTTGATCTTAATAATCTGAGCATTAACAATTGAACACAGCGTGTTGTGTGCCACCACATCCTGTTTTCGTTGCACACGATACTCTTCAATTGTTCTTGTATGCCGACCGACTATGGAACCCAATTCACTGACTTGTTCAATCAGGAATTGAATCTTTTCAGATTCAGATAAACCAGACAAAGTCTCTGCCAGAGTCGGTCGCGAAGGCTCAGGTCCTGAGGAGCCAGCCTGACCAGCCTGACCAGAAGCACCTGTAGGTCCAGTAATAACAAGAGTAGGTCGGACATGTGTACCTGAGGCGGGAGTTGCAGGCGGCTGTTGATCAACAGTCACCGTGCGTGTCCCAGAAGACCTCTGAGGAGAAGACATAAGATCCAGCGTCTCTGATGCAGTTAGTTGATCACTAACAGGAGGCAGCTGTTGCTCTGGAGCAGTAGAATGCTGAACAGAAACAGGAACAGAGGAATCACCAGCAGTTTTCTTTGACGTATGAATACCCTGTCGTTTTGCTTTCCTCTTTCGGATAAAACCCGGAGAAGTAAGAACATAATCCTCATCCTTGTCAGATTCTCCAGTTCTAACCGTCTTCTCTATTTGCTCAAAACGAGGATTCCCGCGACTATCATAGACCTTTTTCATTCCTGGAGGAGGAGGATTATCGTCCTCAGAAGATGAACCATCGTCACCAGAACCTCCTTCCTCTTCAGAAGACGAACTACTATCATCCGCTTGTCTCCTCGGCTCATCTACCTTTCCTTTGCCTTTGTCAGTCGCAACAGTACCTGACTGACTCGCAGGATCACCATCTCCACCTGCATTACCGCCTGTTTCAACAACTACAGTACCACCATCACCACCTGCACCAATACGAGCATCAGGATCTACAAACTCTCCCTGAACTTCTTCAGCAGCAACATTAACATCAACCTCAACACGTGCTGCAGCACTTGAACTGTCAGCAGACTTCCTTGTTGCTTTGATTCCATGTTTAGCCCCGAGCTGTGTGTTAGCCAAAGCGATCAACCTTGGCTCTTCATTATCAGAATCACTCGCGTCTCGACGCCATTTGTTGTTCTGCGGTGCCTCGTAGTTCGGAACATCGAGATGACCAATAAGCTTTCTAATTGGATCCGATTCCGTATAGGCGGACATGGACTTGAATATCAGCAGTGTACGCTCATTCATTGGATTGACAGGTAGAACATCTGCTTCAGCCTTTGGAAGATCAGGAATCTGATCATCAATCATCATCTGCAGAAATCTGGGATATAGCCAGAATTTGGTAGATGTTCGTTGGGTTGCAGATGGGAGGGGCCTTCGAGCATTTTCTTTCAGATTGTCGAAGATATAGCAAGATATGTTGAACGGCTTGTTCAGAATCAAAGCCGTAAACAATCCAGTTAAATCAATCGGCGACAGATCATATCCAGAACGCTTGTTGCTCAGGCAATGAATAAGGATATGCAACAAGAACTTGTATCGAAGCGGCATATACTTCTTGTTGATCTGATTTGCAAGAACGTTGTCGCTGTACCGTAGCCTCATCAGTAGACCCCGCTGACATTGTAAATCAATTGAAGTAGGATCTTCTGGTTGATCTCCAAGCTGTAGACGTGCTCTGATGGTGTTCTCTGTAATTACCACGGGTCTCCTAGCAACTGATCCATTAATCACTTCATTATTCTCCACTGTTTCAACCACAGCCGAATTCTAGAACTCCTTGATGTGCGACTGATAGGCAGTGTGCTGTGTAGTGATTGCATAGTTGATACGAGCGCGATGAAGGTACTCCATAATTCCTGTGAATTCCGGACTGATCTTGCCTTCCGGTTGTAAATAAGCAGCCATGTTATGTCTAGATTCAGACATAGATTCAACCTCAGATTTCTCCTTCTTTGTTGGCTTTGCCCGTTCCTTTTTCACCTTTGGTGCCATTTCTGTACATCAAAACATTGACACGTAATGAGGAAAAGTCAAACAGTCAACAAGAATTCCACACTTAGAGAAATTTCAATTTCTTGAAAAATTACTAAGTGTTGAGTCCTCGAAGGATATTATTTACCCATCGAAGGATTGAAACATGACATCGAAGGATGACTGACTGATCGAAAGATGATACTTTCCTCGAAGGATGAAAGCCTTATCGAAGGATCATCTTTCGAAGAATCAAGAATTTGAAAGATGTCTTGATCATTCGAAAGGTTTGATCAGTCGAAGGATGAATCTTTCGAGAACCTTATCATCTTTCGAGTCTCTATTCGAAAGATACTTTACATCACAGCTTTCGAGGTTGAGAGTCAACATCCTTCGTGTTGACTTCCGGCAACTGTTAATCGGAATATTTTCCGGCGGTCATTTTTAAGTTAAGTTCCGGTGACAGTTTCAAGTGGTTTTCAAGTGCATTTTATACCAGGTAAACACTACACTAAAATACCATTCAAAAACATCAACTATTTAGACCACATCGGACACAAAACATACGCACATGTATCAATTTAGCCCTTAAACCCTAACCATTACCCTGTTTAACCCAATACAACCACCATTGACATCAAGATTCAAAACAACATTCTGGACACAAACAAACAGATAAAAGAACACCATATGATCATCAAAACTATCATTGATTCATTTACAACATATTCATGTTTCACATTTTATCCTATCATTAGAAAAATAAGAACACATGATCATGTTGATGATTGAGCCTTTGTATGTTAAGATGAAAATGATTATCCTACCGAGTGTTGTGTAAAAATCCTGATACTTTAACTTGATGAAAAAATTTTGGCAGAGTTTCGGGGTAATGAGAGGTTTTGTGTGATGAATTTTGAAACTGTTAAGTGCAAATGAAGAAGATGATACCTTTATATAGTCTGACCTCGAAAGTCGAACCATCTCGAAAGATCCATGACCTTTCGAAAGATGTAAAGGTGTCCCGAAAGATCACCTTTGGGTCGAAGGATACCAGATATTTGAAAGATCTGGATCGAAGGATACCAGATATTTGTTGTTATCCTTCGAAAGATATCTTTCGATCTAAACCATCTTTCAAAAGGATCTGATCAGCTCGAAAGATCAATTGTTCAAATCCTTCGTTGACCAAATCATCTTTCGACTGAGATGATTGACTTTCGTTGACTTTCTTTGACCATCTGATCTTTCGAGGGCCATTGCTTCCTCGAAGGATCAGATTTCCACCAACACTTTGGATTTTTTTTTTTTTTTTTTTTGGAATTTTCAAATCAAACCCTTCAAATTTTGGAGGTTTTTCAGAAATGACCATTTTGAAAAGTTGTCCGTTATGAAGTTCTGCAAAGGTTAGTTTTATGAAGTATCTCGGCTTGTCAGGTATCAGATCGAGCACCAACATCAGTTAATCAAAAATAATATTAAATTGAAAATCTTTTTTTTTTTTTTTTTTTTTTTTTTTTGATAAAATAAAAGACAACAATTTTAATATCCTTTGAATGTTATCAAACGACATCACCGCTAATGTCGTGCTGATATGCACCAAACGACAAAACTGTTTAAAATAAGACAATAAAACTAAGCAGTAAATAAATATGTACAAACACAACAATATTTTTGCGAGTTTCTGGCGAAGAGAATCATATCAGCTTGCGGTCTTTTGTCAAAACACATTTCCTTTTAAAATTCTTTTACAAAAGTGGATAAGTATTCTACCACAATTACCGATATTGTTGTCCACTTAAACTCAGCGATCAAGTGTAATCATAATACAATGAGATACATTTAAGATATGATTTATACTTACCGACCGGTGTTCATCCACTCACGACACATTCCCGTATCAAGGTATGCACGAGAGTTCATCTTACTGGGGAGTATACCATTTATCATCCGTTTTTAACGTATATAACATGTGAACAAGTCACTTATTTGAGTTGAAAACAAGCCCTATGTGATAGAATCACTTATTGATGAGGAACTTGATTTTCGATGCATGAGGGCACAGGAGCAAGTCCGTGAACAGGTCAGTACTTCCGTACAGCAGAGAGACGAACTTGACCCCCGGATAAATGTGATATTTTATCACTTATTTTGTATGGACATGTGATTGTTTATCACTTATTGAGGTCGAATGCAGTATGAGATATGTACACGTATGTATGGTATCATGGAAGAACTTAGACTTTGTCTTTTATAGAAACAACCATGATACCCAGATGATAAACAGCATAAACCCCGAATATCTCAGAACCTCGGCAATCTATCAAACGAAATTTCGGTACCAAGACCATATGCCAATGAGCGGTTCCCACGCGGTTTTCAGTTCGTTATGTTTATATCTCCTGCATACTTTAAAATGATCGTGAGTCTACCGGTACATCATTAGTAGAGCTACTTATCATTTTCTTTTTCTTTTGATTTCTAGAAACATGTTTCAACCGACCTCTGATGTAATATCATTTTCTCTTATATTACCAAGAAACTCATTTTTGTTTTTCTATTGTTTTTGTGTTTTTCTGAATTTTCTCCCCCTTAAATGCAGAAAGTAAATAAATTAAAGCCATATTTTTGTATTTTTGTGGTTTTTCAATGTTTTTGTATTTTTCTTGAAACTTTCTCCCCCTAAAATTCAAAAATAAAATAAAGTAAAAACATATTTTTGGATTTTTGGTTTTAGAAAAAAATATTTACAAAAACGATTTCCTGATGTCGGTTACTCTTGCTTCACCTTTATGCCGTTTACCAAAAGTAAATAATCAAATCTTGATTTATCAAATGCTTTGGTAAAAAGGTCGGCACGTTGGTGATCGGTATGAATGTGAACCACATCGATAAGTTTCTTTTCAAAGCAATCACGTATGAAGTGATATTTAATATCGATGTGCTTCGTTTTTGAGTGCTGTACAGGATTTCTAGTGATCTGTAAAGCAGCTTCATTATCAACAAAAATAGGAGTAGTTAGGAATTCAAAACCGTAGTCCCGCATCTGTTGTTGGATCCATAGAACCTGGGAGCAGCAACTAGACGCAGCAATGTATTCTGCTTCACTTGTAGATGTAGCCACACATGTCTGCTTCTTGCACTGCCAAGTGACTAGGCGATTGCCTAAGAACTGACATCCTGCTGTTGTTGATTTGCCATCTTTCTTGCAGCCGCCGAAATCAGAATCACTGTAAGCCTTGAGATCGAAGTTATCATCCTTAGGATACCATAACCCGGTGTCAGGGCAACCCTTCAGATAACGAAAAATCCTTTTGACAGCAGCATAGTGAGAGACCTTCGGATTCGCTTGGTACCTAGCGAGAAGACAAGTTGGATACATAATGTCGGGTCTTGATGCGGTGAGATACATTAAGGATCCAATCATAGCACGATAAAGTGAAGAATCCACAGCATCCCCTTTTTCATCCGGAGTAATCCCGTGATTCTGCGGAAGAGGAGTAGAAATTGGCTTCGAATCGGACATCTGGAACCGGCTCAAGATGTCTCCGACGTACTTGGTTTGATGGATAAAAATTCCAGATTCGGACTGATTAACTTGCAAACCCAAGAAGAACGTCATTTCACCCATCGCACTCATCTCGAATCGATCTTGCATCACCTTTTCAAATTCCTTGCATAACTTATCATCGGTAGAACCAAAGATAATGTCATCGACATACACCTGTACCAACAGAAGATCTTCACCTTTTTCCTTGATGGAGAGGGTACAATCGATCAAACCCCGTCTAAACCCATTGCTCAGCAGGTAAGTAGACAGTGTCTCATACCAGGCCCGGGGTGCTTGATGAAGACCATATAACGCCTTGTTAAGTAATAAAACTCTGTCAGGATGTAATGGATCTTCAAACCCCGGTGGTTGCTCGACATATACTTCCTCTTCGACTACTCCGTGTAGAAAAGCACTTTTAACATCCATCTGGTACACCTTGAATTTCTTGAAGGATGCGTAGGCTAGAAAGATTCTAATAGCCTCCAGACGAGCAACAGGTGCATACACTTCATTGTAGTCAATACCTTCGATCTGACTGAAGCCTTGAACAACTAACCTTGCTTTGTTTCGGACAACAATCCCACGGTCGTCCTTTTTGCACTTAAACACCCAACGAGTTCCGATCTTCTTGTAGTTGTCGGGCCTATCAACCAATTTCCATACGCCCAACTTCTCGAACTGCTGAAGTTCTTCTTGCATGGCTTCCACCCAGGAATTATCTTTCAATGCATCCTTCCAAGATCTAGGCTCTTCTTGGCTAACATAGCAGGCGAAAGACCAATCATTTTGTTGTCCCGATTCTCGTATCTCAGCATACAAGCCAGCATTTTCATTATTTCTGATTTGATTTCTTGTCCTTACACCACTGAGAACATCACCTATAATATTCTGCTGAGGATGAATGTTATGAATTCGGGTTTCAGGTACTAGAGGAATGTCAACATTGGTCCTCAAGTTATTGATATTTAAATTCCCGATATCATTCTGAAGCTGTTGAGTTGTAGAAGATGATGCATTTTCTTCTTGGACAATTGGCGCAGACACTGGATCCGTTGCTTCTGAAGTACCTTGAACCGGACCCCGTGATTCACCATCATTTGCATCAACATACTCCTCATCTTCCGACGACAAATTGTAGTCTACAGCATCATTAAACACCTCATCTGAAGCGAGATTGTTGACAGAAGAAGATGCTTGTGAGTCAACAATGATTGGGCGAGCTAACTGAGAGCCAGTCGCATTCTCGCTTTCAGACAACATTTGAGCAATTGCATTGTCATCATCAAATGTCGGCAGATTGAATGAGTCGAAAAGACCATCATAATCGAACATCCATGGATCTCCAGAAGGCTTCGGAGGATTAGAATATCTTTGAACTCTTACTTCACCCCATTCTTCAATCTTCTTGGTAGTTAGGTTCCATACTCGCAGATTAGGAGTAGCATACCCAAGGAAGTAACCTTCGATAGCTTTGGCACCAAACTTCCCGTCAGGCTCAATCATGGTACATGGTGCACCAAAAGGTTCTAGATATTCCAAGTCAGGAGTCTTCTTGTGTAGGAGTTCGAAGCACGTTTTGCCATGTCTTTTCACTGTGAGAACCCTGTTTAACGTGTAGCAAGCCGAGGCAACAGCTTCAGTCCAGAATCGAACTGGAAGCTGAGACTCAACCAACATGGTTCTTGCAGTCTCAATTAAGGTTCTGTTCTTTCTTTCAGCGACTCCGTTTTGTTGTGGCGTGTACCGAGAGCTATATTCATGAAGGATTCCTTTTGCAGCGCAAAATTCATCCATAACCCTGTTTTTGAACTCGGTTCCGTTGTCGCTTCGAATTCGCCTCACCTTTAGATTATAAAGATTTTCCAACAAGGTGATCAAATTCTTTAGAATTTCTGGAGTCTCACTCTTGTGAACCATGAAGTCAACCCATGAAAATCTTGAATAGTCATCAGTAACTACCAAGCAGAAAACCTCCCCGTGCACACTCTTGTGTTTGACTGGGCCGAAAAGGTCCATATGCAGACGTTCGAGTGGCATGTTTACAGTGTTAACCTTTTTCAATGGATGTAATTTCTTGATTTGCTTCCCTTTCTGACACGGCACACAGACATCTTGAAGTTGAAAATTCTTCACATTGACACCTCTCACCAGATTGTTTTTGACAAGGTGATTCATTTTTCTGAGGTGAATATGACCCATCCGTCTGTGCCAAGAGATCGTCTCCTTTTCAGTGGCTTTTGAAATAAAGAAAGTAACTTGTTTGGACTTGGTTATTGCTTGGCTCATATCGAGGACATACAAATCATTAACTCTTGGAGCTGATAAGAGAATCCATTCTTCGGGAATCTTGAATCCTGGCTTCAGCACATAACAACCGGCATCATCAAAATGCACGGTGAACTTCTTGTCGCAGATCTGAGAAACACTTAGGAGATTGTGATCCAACTGTTGCACATAATTGATTTTGTCGAAACTCACAATTCCATTTGAGATCATTCCCTCGCCGGTGATATACCCTCCTTTGTCTCCAGCAAATGCAACATACCCTCCTCTTATACTTCGCACATCGAAAAGAAGACGATAGTCGCCCGTCATGTGCCTGGAAGCCCCACTATCAACAATCCAATGACTATTAATAGTTCCTCCTGGAGCCGCCTGCACATGCAATTAACTTATCAGTTTGAGAGGGGGACCCAAGCCTTTGTGGACTTGGGTCGTCCTTGATCATCAAGGAAAGTGATTTCAATCACTTGATGATTAGGAAACAGAACCTGTGGTGCTCCCCCTGATTGAATTACCTGTTTTTGCTTCCAAGCTGTTTGTCCTTTACCAGTATTTGAATTTATTGTTTTAGCATTTACTGGTTTTACAGTTTCAGATTTTGCTTGTACAGGTTTTTCTTCCTTGACCTCTGATTTTAGGGCCTTTTCAATTACCTTTTGATTCTTTTGCTTTAACTTCTTTTCCCTTTCTTTCAAGACACGTGGGTCTTGTTTCAGGGAAACTGATCGTTTTCGGTAATCGATTTCTTGGGGAGCACTCGTTGTTGACTTCAGCTTTTGCACGTGTGGGCAATATCTTACAATATGCCCAACTGTCCCACATTCAAAACATGTTCTCCGCTCTACAAACTTCGGAGAAACATGTTGATGACCAGACGGAGAACCAGACAATGAACTTTGTGATCTAGACGTGCTTGGGCCTAAATCACATCCGTTGGTGTGTTGGGTGTAATTATTCTGATCATTTCGTTTTAAAATTCTAAACTGTTGTATAAACTCAAGGTTAGATTTATCCTGAAATGTTTCAAGTTTGTCTGAACCCGTGGATCCAACAAAGTTCATTTTCGGTCCTCGCTTCTTAACAGGAGCTCTTTTGTTTTGCACCTTTTGTTGTTGAACCTTAGGTTGCTCAACCCTTGATTGTTGAATTTTAGGTTGTGCAGCCTTAGGTTGAGTAGCCTTAGACTGTTCAACTTTAGGTTGTTGAACCTTTGGTTGTTCAGTCTTAGGCTGCTGAAATTTAGGTGCTTGAACATTCTTGTTCTGAGCCTTCTTTCCCTGTACCTTACCCTTTCCGGAGTTGACTTGTTGTTTCCGCTCAATTGGTAGTTTTTGGTTTCCGTATTGTTTTCTAATTTGTTCACATGGAATTGGATCACATTGAGTGACGGTAACTTTGCCACTTTTGTTCCCCAAAAACTTATCAGTGCATCCTTCAAAAATTTGCTCAATTAAATCTTGATTTACATTTTTAAGTGGAAAATCTTTGTTAGAGTAGATTTTGCTATCTCCTTTGAGCGTGTATAACAAGTTATTCTCTTCACGGCTAGATACAAGGGACTCCATTGCTTTTGACGTTTCAGTCTTACTCGGTTTCACTGGTGGATCACACAGGATGTGATTCTCAATTGGAATATCTGTTGTAACCGAGTTAGACTGTTGTTTCACAATTTCTTCAGATTCATCATCCGAAGAATCAGCATCCTCAATAATGGGAGAACTCTGTTCCTTAACACACGATGAATCTGTCACATTCTCAGATTCTGATTGACCCGAGGATGATGCACCAGTTGTGAACCCGAGGCCTGCTGCAAAGTCATCTAGATCGAGTGGCACAGTAGGTTCAAAACGGGGCATATCCTCGTCATCAGGCAATTTGGAGTAATTGTGATTCATTGGGGGAGGACATGATTTGAATCCAATACATGGTTTATCCCCCTTTTTCTTTCTCTCTTGAACGTCAATGATGTGATCCAATACAAAGCGGGAATTGGAATAGCTTTCCAGTTTCTGCTTAATTGTTTCACATTCACATCGAGCTGTTGCCAACTCTACCATTTGCTTTTCAATTGTGTCAATAAGATTGTTGTTAGCATGTTGTTTTCGCAAAACAGCCTTTTGTAATTCTGAAACATCATGTTTTAATGACGCAATTGTTGCTTTAAATTCCTTTTCATTTCTGGTTAAAAACAAGTTAGCTTCAGTTGCTTTAGAAAGATCTACAATCAATTCTTGATTGTGTTTGTATGTGATTTCAAACTGACTTTCCTTTTCAGCATATTTAACATTTAAGCTATCACAATTTTCACAACTAACTACAGTGGGTTCATCGACACATACCTGACTTGATGAACTGTCGACATTAGCCATAAAGGCTGAATGGAAAGAAAAAGATCCATCTTCAGAGAAGAACTGAGCAAGCTTCTCGGAAGTTCCAGCAGATTTCTGGCAAAGAATAGATCTCCTCTTGCATAATGCTTCAGCTTCAGCCAAAAGCTCATCAACTTCCAAATCTAAAGCATCACTTGATAAATCACCAGCATCAAGTGATTCCCCATCCATGCTCCCACTATAACCCGAACTATCTTCATCTTCTGAAGATTCACCAGCAGACACGGGTTCTACGACCTTCTCAATCACTTTAGCATAACATGCTGTTCCACCATTTCCTCCTTCTCCAAGCTGAAGGTTCCAATTGTAGATTTCATCAGCTTGAACAACTAATCCTCTGTGGGGATTAGTGTTTGTGGATCCAGATGCATTTCCTCCAACCGGCACTATTGATCTGTCATTATTGTTCTGTTCCTGTTGTGGCTGTCCTTGATTCCTGAAGGGATTCTGATTTCCTTGCTTAGGAGGCTTCTGACACTCCCGCTTGAAGTGACCCTTTTCACCACAATTGAAGCAAGTGACAGCATTCTTATCAAAACCATACTTGGTGTTGTTGTTGCTATTCAAGTTGGTTCTCCCCGTCCTTTCCATAAACTCCTTTGCTCTTCGAATTGCACTAGCAAGAGCCCATTTGATATCCATCATTTCAAACTCTTCCCTATCCACTTGCTGATAATCTTCATTGGTTAGATTGATATTCCCAATCTGACCTGCAACCAATCCATAATAAGCACTAACCAAGGTGTTCAACATCTCCATATGCTCCTTGGCTACTTCGACACTGACTTTGGAAAAGCTGGAAGTGTCTAATCTGACTGTGTTCGGATTGGAAGTGGCTTGAAAGTTTGACGAGCTTCCATAAAACCCTTGCTGTTGCGGTTGTTGCTGCTGTGCTCTGCTTGGATCTAAGAAAGGCGGTGGTGTGAATTGCTGAGCTGTCGGTTGCACATTCTGTTGTAGAGAAGAAGAATCTGGTCTTGAATACATCATCGTGTATGCTGAAGGATCAAACTGATTTGTTGTGGAAGGCCCGGTGTTTGAGATGAAAGCTGTTTGAAGCTTCGCATGTTGAGAGGCTGGTTTTTCTCCACTGATACCTCCTGCAATCCCATAGTACGTCTCTGGATTTTGAGGAGTTAGTGTTCTTTTTGCCTTAAGCTTTTCTTCTACATCCTTGTTTTCCAATCTTTGAATTAACTCATAAACGGTGATTGTGTCTAGAACACCATTTTCTTTGAGAATTTCAAGATAACTGCTCCACTTTGCTGGTAAACTATCAGCGAATCTCTTCACCATTTCTTGTGGAGTGGCAGTGACTCTGAAAGCAAACATCTCGCTCAACAAGTGATGGAACCTTGTAGATAAATCTGCCAAAGTCTCATTCTCCATACACGTGAATCCTTCAAACTCTTTCTTCAGTAATTCTTGCTTGATCTTTCTAGATTGAGCATTTCCTTCACATCGTAACGTGAGCATATCCCACAAGCTTTTAGTAGTCATGCAGTAAACAAACTGGTGGTAAATGTCTTTATGAAGAGCTTGTGTGAGAATCATGAATGCCTTCTTTTCTAACTCAAATTTCTTCTTATCATCATCAGACATAGTGCTGTAAGTTTCTGGATTAGATCCTGCAACTTCCAAGTCATTGTCAAATGCGGTGAAGAAGCACATCCATAGATCTTGACCTTGCCCCTGAACATAAGTTCTCAGCCTTTCTTTCCACCATCCCCAATCATTGATGTGATTTAGCTTTGGCGGTTTTGTGCTTGTACCAGTTTCACTGTCGTTCTGCATCATAGCTTGAATGCTGTTGCTTTGATTTGTGACCAATGCCCATTGATTTGCAGTTATCATTGCAGCTTGAGGTGGGGCAATAGCCTGCATCCATGCATTTTTGTTGAAATCTGACTGAGATTGCGTAGCTGATGATTGTGGAGTCAAAGTTGTTTGAGTCCACGCGGTTGGATCCCACTGACCGTTTGTTCCCATTTTATAAAGACAATTAATATATTAAGTGAAAAATATATTTAAAAATTTGAGAAACAAGATATTTTTCACAAACTATGTTAAAATCTCGAAGGATAACAAACAGCCGAAGGATCTTTGATCGAAAGACCTGAAAAAACAAACTGTTAAGCTTAAACAGATTAGGATCGAAAGAACAGAACTTGTTCGAAAGATCAACAGTGTTCGAAAGATCACTGTTGAGTTTCGAACAATGATTTCGAAAGACTCTCCAATCGAAGGATCCTTGTCTTTCGAATAAGACCTGTAGATCGACAGATATATCCTTCGAAAAGATTCCTTGGATCGAAAGATAAGTCACAGACTTCGAAGGATGTTCGAAAGATGATTATCTATCGAACCTCCTTTGATCGAAAGATGATCTTTCGACTTCGAAGGATATCCTTCGATCTGCACTGACACAGTTGACAAAAGTTGACAAAAATTGACAGGTTGGTGAAAAGGTGATTGGTTGGTAAAAACTTTCGGCAGAAGGTATGTTCAGACCATACTTTCTGCCAACCCAGATTTGACTAATAAAATATTGCCTAAAAAGAAGGTTCTTATCCAGAAACCGGTCACCGGAGTAAGCCGGAATTTGGCCGGAAATTACCAAACTTCTTAAAAACAAGTTTTTAAGTTACCCAACCCGTCCTTTAACACACCCGGTTAGTTTAGAACACGTTTTTATGTCTAGAAATGTGACAAAAACACTAAAAACAGATGCTAAACCAAGTGAGTTTTTGTCCAAACACTCCAAAGTCTTGTATAAACTCGGTTTTTAACAAGGAAAAGAGCCACGGCTCTGATACCACTTGTAGGTCCCTCGGAGGTTGAGGTTAAACCTAATCCTTGTTATGTTTAACACTCTAGCAAGTGCGGAATCCAAGCTAGAATGCAAACCGATAGTTTAGATGAAAGCACAAGTTACAAAGAGAAAGAGTAGACACGCAATATATCAAAGTTTTCTCTTGTATTTCAGTGGACACGGTTACAGCCCTTGACCAAACTGAAATGCTCTCTACAAGACCTGGTTCACTCACATGCACTATCCAAGACTTTCAAGACTCACTGTGAACTGAACCATGTATGGGATATATATACCCATAATCAGATAACATGCTCGAAGGATAAGGTAATCTGGTCGAAGGATCATCTATCGACCAGAAATCTACCGAAGGATCCATACATACCTCGAAGGATGATATATCCTTCGAGGTCCATATGTATCCATCGAAGGTTGTCTTTCGAGGTCATCGAAGGATACAAACCATCCTTCGATGACATCCTTCGAAGCATACAAACTTACATACATAGTGTTGACTGTTTGGCCAAGTCAAACCAGGAGGATGGTTGACTTGGTCAAACTCACATTCAAACACATATACAACACAACAAAAGACGTAAACATGACAGACAAAAGACATCGTTTTATACATTACAAAATACAGACAAAGTACAGACACAAGTGCACCAACAAACTCCCCCTTGGCTGTAGCTTTGTCTCGATCTCCGTGTCTTTAAGTCTCGGACGTCCTTTCAACTATCAAATGATGTGATGACCATGTACTTCCCGCATTAACCAGTAGATTGAAGCAGTACCGGGCCATCTTCTGAAACTTCATTGCTTGATCTCGATCCCGCACCAAGTAGTTTATCTCATGATCCTTCAGAACAATAATATCCGATCTGGACATGTTAGTAATCCACATCGGATCTATTATTCTAAAGTTCTCCTGACTATCTCTGAATAGGATCACGGCTTCTCCAGTATCCGCATCATAGACCCAGCAACGAAAGTTTCCTAGAAAGTCAGTCTTCATTTTCAGCAAAGGTATCTTCTTCATCACTTTTGGAGGATCATACACCAAACGATAGCGAGCAGTGTTTGTTTCTGGATCAAGTGTAAATCTGATCTGCTCGTATCTAGGAAACTGTGGCTTGTATAGAGGATCCTTCCAGCCCCTTCTTCTTTCCAACCTGATTTTCTTAGCAAACAGATCCACCATCTTATCTTCGACTCGATTGATAACATCTAGTTGAGCTAACACTGCAACATCATAGTACGGAAGTGAAAGAATACTGAGAAGAGTTCTGAAATACTGAAGACCATTTTCTCGTTTCACGACCATGCAGTGAAGTTCCTTAACAAACATCCAACTAATAATGCGACCCCGAGCCCGATTCTTTTCCAGTCTCATATAATTAGCCTGATCCAACGGAGCGGGCGGAGGAGGATTCCTAGCAAGGAAATCCGCTCGCCATTCTTTCACTGTCTTCTCACGGTTTTCTTGAGCTGTCGGAGAATCTGAAGAAAGATTGGCAAATTCTGCTGTCTTTTCTGCCACATAATCATCATCAAGAGCATTCACCTCTGCATTGTCTTTCCCAACATAGACAGGACGTTCAGGATCCGAATCGATGAAGATTTCATCAATTGTAGAGAAATCGGTTTGGTCCTGAACCAACGGAGTAGCATCAATCATGCTTACAGCAACCTCATCCAATTCCGTCAGAGCCAGTATCTGTTCATCAGACATTTCGGTAACATGTTCTCCCTCTTCTAACAGTTCACCCGTGACTGGATGATACTGAAGAACACCTGAGGATTCAGGGAGATCTGCAAACATTTCTGGTTCCAGACTAACATGCTCAAGCCCTGTAGAAGTTCCCAGTGTTTCTGTCTGCTCAGATGGGCCAGTAGTAGCTGTGGAAGGAGCAGAAGGAGCATCTTGAGATGTACCAGACCCACCTGCAGCCCCGGATGCAGTTGCACCGGAACCTGAGACAGCTGGTTGATCTGGATTTGCTGCATCATCATCCTTGTCATCCTCATGCCTTGAGGGTACAATTCCTAATGCATTGCATCTTTCATTCCACAGCGTACCCACTTTCTGATTAGTCTTCTTGAAGTTTGCGAACACAGGCTTGAAGCTTTCTGATAATCGATCATCGCGATTTTTATAGTGCTCTGACAGCTCTTCATGCTTCTGCCTTAGTGCTTTTGCCTCATTCTCCAACACAGTACTATGCCTTTTCATTATCTCGACCTCCCTGTCACGTGCCCTGTTCGCTTCCTTCAACCTTTCAATTTCCTCAGCCTGTTCCTTGATCTTAATAATCTGAGCATTAACAATTGAACACAGCGTGTTGTGTGCCACCACATCCTGTTTTCGTTGCACACGATACTCTTCAATTGTTCTTGTATGCCGACCGACTATGGAACCCAATTCACTGACTTGTTCAATCAGGAATTGAATCTTTTCAGATTCAGATAAACCAGACAAAGTCTCTGCCAGAGTCGGTCGCGAAGGCTCAGGTCCTGAGGAGCCAGCCTGACCAGCCTGACCAGAAGCACCTGTAGGTCCAGTAATAACAAGAGTAGGTCGGACATGTGTACCTGAGGCGGGAGTTGCAGGCGGCTGTTGATCAACAGTCACCGTGCGTGTCCCAGAAGACCTCTGAGGAGAAGACATAAGATCCAGCGTCTCTGATGCAGTTAGTTGATCACTAACAGGAGGCAGCTGTTGCTCTGGAGCAGTAGAATGCTGAACAGAAACAGGAACAGAGGAATCACCAGCAGTTTTCTTTGACGTATGAATACCCTGTCGTTTTGCTTTCCTCTTTCGGATAAAACCCGGAGAAGTAAGAACATAATCCTCATCCTTGTCAGATTCTCCAGTTCTAACCGTCTTCTCTATTTGCTCAAAACGAGGATTCCCGCGACTATCATAGACCTTTTTCATTCCTGGAGGAGGAGGATTATCGTCCTCAGAAGATGAACCATCGTCACCAGAACCTCCTTCCTCTTCAGAAGACGAACTACTATCATCCGCTTGTCTCCTCGGCTCATCTACCTTTCCTTTGCCTTTGTCAGTCGCAACAGTACCAAAAAGGCTAAGTGCAGGTACTAGACGAAATAGGCTGGCTACTCCAAGCGTCATTACTCAAGTCTCGCAAGCTTTAGATGCCTTTAAAGTCTGTTGAGCAAGTTTCCTCTTTATTTTGATCCGCCTGTGGATCTGTTTCAACTGTATTGTGATACTTAATATTACATTTTGTTCGGTTGAAATAAATCAATCTTTTGCTTCCGCTGTGCATTTAAATATTGTGTTGTTTGACTATGATGATATCAACTACGTCACGATACTCCCCACCGGGCCCACCGGTAATACGTGGAAATATTGGGGTGTGACAGGTTGGTTTCAGAGCCAACGCTGAGTGAATTAAACACTAGCCTTTTGTGTTTAAACTCAGTTACACAGTTGCACATTCTCGAGTCTAGACAAGAACTTAGGACTAATCCAAATTCGTTTTATTTTGTCTTTATTTGATTCCTTCTTTATTTTTCTGATTACCCCTTGCATGGGCGAGTCATTTCAGTTAGAAGACCCGTTTTGGGCAACCATGTATTTGTTTAAATTTTAATAGGACGGTTAGATTCCTATATTATAAGATCTACCATTATAATAAAGTGGCAAAATCTAAAAAGGACGAGACCTAGCCATATGTCACCTTAAGACAGGGCCAAGATGGTAGTTCCACAATTAGATTCAGATCCTTGTTAACATCTCAATTTAGGATTGCTCTGTGTTTAAATATTAAAAAGAATCTTAAAGGTAAAACCTAGCCTAAATGTCGTTGCAGACATGGCCAAGATGGTAAAACCTATTCGAAAGATTCAAACCCTTATTAACATCTGATATGTTATCAATAATGACAAAGATGTGATTCGATAAAATCACATAAGTCATTTTTAAATTAGGATGTTTTAAATTCCCTTATTTATATAATCATCCCTTAAGGATGAAGTGCCCACGGGCTATAATTAACGTCCTTTGGGACTAAAGACAGTGGTAGCCTATAGCTCCCTGTCAAGAAAAGGTAATGAACTTTGATTCAAACCTTAATGCCTCGATTCTGTAAAATCCTGGTTTAATAATTAAATCTGTCTACGTGACTAGGTTTTTGTGCTATTATTAACTTGTAAATTAGGATTTATGATAAAGATCCAGAATAATTATATTTAACAAATTAACCAAAATGATTATTAAAAACCATGGTTAATAAATTGTCAAGGACAATAATACTGTATAGACTTCTAAATAAACCTTGTCCTTAATTGATTTTATGTAGCAATTAAAGCTACATGGCTAGGTCAGAAGAAGTAAACAGTCATCCCCTGGAAAACCACGATGATGATAGGGTTAATATAACCAGAGGAGAGCTCCGTACACTGATTGATACAGCTGTATCTAAAGCTGTAGAGGAGCAATTCAAGGAGTACAGTGGGACGCATAGTAGAACTTCTTCAGTGCCCCATTCTAAGTCTGTTCCTAAGACTCATTCAGAAACTCATAGCAAGCCACCCTCTAAGAAAGATGAACCCAAGAAAGAGAATGTTGAACATTCCTCAAACCAACACAGTGTTCCATCCAAGAGGATAGTGTTCGATGATGGAGCGCGTACCAAGTCCTGTACTTATAAGTACTTTGTTTCCTGCAAACCCCAGGATTTCACTGGGGAGAAAGGGGCAATAGATTGTATGACTTGGTTAGATGAAATGGACACTGTTGTTGATATCAGCGGTTGTGCTGAAAGGGATATAGTGAAGTATGTATCCCAATCGTTCAAGGGAGAGGCATTAGCTTGGTAGAAGTCTCTCATTCAAGCTGCTGGGAAGATCCCACTCTATAATATGTCATGGGAACAGTTTGTAGTCCTCATTAAGGAGAACTATTGTCCACAGCATGAGGTGGAAAGGATTGAATCAGATTTCTTATCACTGGTAATGAAGAATTTAGATTGTCAAGCTTACCTCACCAGTTTCAATACCATGTCTAGATTGGTTCCTTACCTGGTGACACCAGAATCCAAGAGGATTGCTCGCTTCATTGGGGGATTAGCCCTAGAAATCAAAGCCAGTGTTAAGGCTTCATGACCTGCCACTTTTATATCAGCAGCTGATCTATCTTTATCCCTCACTCTAGATACGGTCAGATTAAGATCGCTCAAGAACTCGGAGGAGAGTAAGAGGAAGCATGAGGATGATACCTCACGAAGGTCTGAGAAGAAGCACAAAGGTAGTTCGGACCACAAGAAAGAATCTGGGTCCAACAAAGGTAACCAGCGAACTGAGGAAAAGCCAAGGTGTGCAACTTGCCAAAAACGCCACTTTGGAAAGTGCAGGCTTGAGACCAAGTCTCAATCAGGATCACCTGCATGTGGGTTATGCAAGTCTAAGGAACATAAGACTATTGACTGCAAGAGGATTAAAGATGCTACCTGTTACGGCTGCAATGAGAAAGGGCACATTAAGATCAACTGCCCTAAATACGCCAAGAAGCCGGAAGATGTCAAGAAGACCAATGCTAGGGTCTTCAAGATGGATGCAAAGGAAGTTGTGCAGGACAACAACGTAATCACAGGTACTTTTCTCATAAATGATGTTTATGCCAAAGTATTGTTTGATTCTGGAGTGGATAAGTCTTTTGTGGATAACAAATTTTGTGAGTTGTAGAAATTGCCTGTAAAAGCCTTAAGTGTGAAGTATGAGGTGGAATTAGCTGATGGAACCATAGAAACCGCCTCAACTATTTTAGATGGATGTGTTATATCCATTAGGAACCACTCCTTTCCTTTGTCCTTACTTCCCTTTAAGTTAGCCGGTTTTGATATAGTTATAGGTATGGATTGGTTATCGCATAACCAAGCCCAGATTGTGTGCAACAGAAAGCAAGTGGTAGTCAAAACTCCGTCTGGTGAGTCACTTACCATTCAGGGGGATACCCAGCATGGATTGCCCGAGCAAGTGTCTATGCTCAAGGCATCTAGATGCCTGAAGAAGGGTTGTGTCATTTATATAGCACAAGTTACTATTGACGAGTCGAAACTTAAAATTGAAGACATCCCCGTCATTTCAGAATATCCTGAAGAACTACCTGGTTTACCACCAGATAGGCAAGTGGAGTTCCGAATTGACATCATCCCTGGTGCAGCACCAGTAGCAAGAGCGCCTTATAGGTTGGCACCAACAGAGATGAAGGAGTTAAGGACGCAGTTAGATGATCTGCTAGCCAAGGGTTTCATTAGACCTAGTTCGTCTCCTTGGGGAGCGCCGATCTTGTTTGTCAAGAAAAAGGATGGATCAATGCGTATGTGCATCGATTACCGTGAGCTTAATAAGGTCACTATCAAGAATAGGTATCCTTTGCCCAGGATCGACGATTTGTTCGATCAACTTCAAGGGGCAAGTTACTTTTCTAAGATCGATTTGAGGTCAGGCTATCATCAGTTGAAGGTTAAAGATGAAGATGTACACAAGACTGCATTTAGGACTCGTTATGGTCATTACGAGTTCCTAATGATGCCTTTTGGGCTCACTAATGCTCCTGCCGCATTCATGGACCTCATGAATCGCGTCTGCAAGCCATACTTGGATAAATTTGTCATCGTCTTCATCGACGACATACTCATCTACTCGAAGAGCCAAGCTGACCACGAGAAACACCTTCGCTGTATTCTTAAACTTCTACATCAGGAGAAACTCTACGCTAAATTTTCGAAGTGTGAATTTTGGCTTCGAGAAGTCCAATTCCATGGATATGTTGTTAGTGAACATGGTATCCAGATGAATCCCGCTAAGGTGGAAGCAGTTATGAACTGGCAAGAGCCGAAGACGCCTACAGAGATTCGCAGCTTTCTAGGACTAGCAGGATACTATAGGAGGTTTATTGAAAACTTCTCTAGGATTGTTGCACCCCTAACTTCATTGACTAGGAAGAATATTAAGTTTGACTGGGGTCCTAAGCAGCAGGAATCCTTTGACCTCTTAAAGCAGAAGTTGAGCAATGCTCCTGTATTGACGTTGCCTGATGGAATTGATGAATTTGTAGTATATTGTGATGCATCACACACCGGCATGGGTTGTGTGCTTATGCAGAAAGGCAAGGTCATTGCCTATGCTTCACGTCAGTTAAAGGTGCACGAGAAGAATTACACCACCCATGATTTGGAGTTGGGTGCCGTTGTATTCGCATTGAAACTGTGGAGGCATTACTTGTATGGAACCAAGTGTGTGATCTACTCAGATCACAAGAGCCTTCAACACTTGTTTAATCAGAAGGACTTAAACATGAGGCAAAGACGATGGATGGAAACTTTAAATGATTATGATTGTGAGATAAGATACCATCCAGGCAAGGCAAATGTGGTTGCTGATGCCTTAAGCAGAAAAGAAAGAGTAAAACCTATAAGAATCAATGCCAAGAGCAATGAAATAAAGAATAGTTTAAACGAAAGGTTGTTAGCTGCACAGAAGGAAGCTGTGCTGGAAGCTAACTATCCTGATGAAAAGCTAGGAGTAACTGAGGAGCAGTTATCCTATGACAAGGACGGAATTTTGAGGTTAAATGGACGAATATGGGTTCCAATTTATGGAGGACTTCGGGATGTCATACTCTAGGAAGCCCACAGTTCTAAATACTCCGTTCATCCTGGAGCTGATAAGATGTACCAGGATCTGAAGGCAAACTATTGGTGGATAGGCTTGAAAAAGTCTGTAGCTGCCTATGTAGCTAAATGTTTGACGTGTGCGCAAGTCAAAGCTGAACATCAGAAGCCGTCAGGTTTGTTACAACAACCTGAACTTCCCACATGGAAGTGGGAGATGGTGACAATGGATTTCATCACCAAGTTTCCAAAGACGAGGAAGGGAAATGATACTATATAGGTAATAGTAGATAGACTGATTAAGTCAGCACATTTCCTACCCATTAAGGAGACTTATAGCTCTGACATGTTAGCCCAACCGTACGTAGATAAGATTGTAGCTCTACATGGTGTACCAGTATCAATTATCTCTGACAGAGATACGAGATACACCTCTCATTTTTGGAAAAGTTTCCAACAGTCTTTGGGCACGCGCTTAAATTTTAGTACAGCTTACCACCCCCAGACTGATGGGCAGAGTGAGCGTACCATCCAAACTTTGGAAGACATGCTTCATGCATGTGTAATTGATTTAGGTGGTAGTTGGGATAACCACCTGCCTTTGATCGAATTCTCCTATAACAATAGCTATCATACGAGCATTAAGGCTGCGCCTTTTGAGGCACTATATGGTAGAAAATGCAGAACGCCTATTTGTTGGGCGGAAGTAGGAGAAGTTCAATTATCAGGACCTGATTTGGTCTTAGAAACAACGGACAAGATTGTCCAGATTCGTGACCGCTTGAAAGCTGCCAGAGATAGGCAGAAAAGCTATGCAGATCCAAAGCGTAAACCTCTAAAGTTTGAGGTTGGTGATAAAGTTTTACTTAAAGTATCACCCTGGAAGGGAATGATGCGGTTTGGTAAGAAAGGTAAGTTAAGCCCAAGGTATATAGGTCCATTCGAGATCATCGAATGTGTCGGGTCAGTGGCTTATAAGTTAAACTTGCCTGAAGAGCTCAGTGGTATTCACAATGTATTCCACATCTACAATCTAAAGAAATGCCTGGCAGATGAATCGCTAGTCATACCACATACGGATTTGCATATAGATGAGATCTTGAAGTTTGTGGAAAAACCTTTGTCGATTGAGGATCGACAGGTAAAGAAGCTTCGTCGGAAGCATGTGCCTATTATAAAGGTCAAATGGGATGCTCGCAGAGGTCCCGAGTACACGGGGGAGGTAGAGTCCACAATGAAAGAAAAGTACCCTCATTTGTTTCAGTAAATCTCGAGGTCGAGATTTCTTTTAAGGGGTGAGGATGTAACACCTTGAAAAATTCATGCCCAATAATATATCGACACGTGTCATGGACTTAAAACGTGTAAAGGATTGATTTAAAAGGACTAAAGTTGACAAACAAGGAATCTATGTGTATAAAAGGATTCAAAATGTCAACAATGGATAGATATACTTTACAATAACCCTACATGATGTTTAAAACCTTAAACGAATAAATCATAGATCATACGAAGCTAATTGGGAAAGAAAGTGAGGAATTACAAACTACAGGGGTAAAATGTGTCAACATGTTTAAAGTATACCTCTGAATGACCTTTTAGCAAACCCGAAGCTTTGTAATGATAAATTATACTCACAAGAATATGTGATAAAAATTTCACCAAGTTTCTTTACCGTATGAGAAAGTTATGATCAAATTCGTATACGAGGGGTTAAAAGCGTCAATGTTAAAAATTTAAGACTTTTCGGTGATCGTATGAATAACCGGGGACTTAACAAAGTTAGTTTATGAATTGAGGTCCTTAAAAGTCAAGTTAGAGGGCCCAAAGTGTAAGAAATAAAGGTAAAACCACGTTTGGAAGTGCAGGGGTCAAAACTGTCAACAAATGAAAGTTGTGTTGTGCTGGCATGGTCCTTACGGACCGTAAGCTAGGACCCTTACGGTCCGTAAGCAGGTCCCAGATGCAGAAAAACTTCCAGCTGCCTGTTAACACGGTTACACCGCCATAAAACGATGGTATTCGAATTCAGGGGCTTGTTTGATGGTATTTTAAGGTATAGGGACACTTGTAATCATCTGGATTCATTCATAGACTTGTTTGGCATGATCAAATTGCATCAAAACACCTATATAAGGGCCATGAATTTGGGTTCTTCATTGCTCATTCACTTGTAAACTTCACAACTCACTTCTTGGAGGTTCCTGGAGCTCAAGACTCATCCATAGTGATCATTAGTCGTGATTAGGACTATTGTAAGTATGCTTAACCTCCTTTAATTCAGTTTAGCTTAGTTATTTAGCGTAAAGTCAAACCGTCGTAATTAAGATTTGACTTCGTCATTAATCTTAATCCCTTCAGTCAAAATTCAAATTGAAAGTACCTATGAGTTGGTAATTATGTGGGCAATAAACCCTTAAAAGGGTATTCTCTGATTCCCACTCTAACTAGGTCAATTGTCGAGTCAAACTTGATTATAAAAAGTCAACAGGAAGCCTATTTTCAAATAAATGCATAATTAGCAATGTAAAGGCTATACAACATGTTTTTGTCATTAATATAACTTGGTAATTAATATAAGAACATGTCTAAACATGTTCAACTCGACAATTTTCAGTTTAAGCTCGGTTCGGAACCAAAAGTCGCATAGTTTGACTCATGCTTTGACTTTCAGTTCTGACCCGTTTAAGCATGTTTTTAGAAATGCCTTAGAGCCTTATTTGGACCAGGTTTCATATTAGTATAACCCTCTGTGATTATACAACCGTCGTAAAAGTCTTACACTGATGTGACTGTCTGATTTCCCTGTCTTGTCGGAGTTGAACAGGCGCCTTTTCAGTGGTGTCAGTTGCTTTCCATCCCTTTGTCAGATGTGTGCCGCCCACGCTCCCGGAAAAAGAGGTGACGGTTTCTCTCTCTGCTGACGTGTCTTTTCCCCGTTGGATAACCTTCTGAATTCCTGACGGCCCACTACCCATCGCATTAAATGCGATGGGTATAAATACACGGCGGTTTCCTTTATTTTTTCACTTTTCAAAATTTGAACTCCGGTTTTCTCTCCATTCCTTTATCTTGCTTCCCCTTTTTTCTTGAGTTCATTCATATTATCTTTCTTATCTTCTTTCGACATGTCTGGAGCGAATCCTTCATCGAAGAAAAGGAGGAACAAGGGTAAGAATCCTCCGGGCCCTGACCAGGAGACTATAAATTGGAAAGAGGAAGAGTTTCAGAATTTGGTGAAGGAGATGGGTTTCCTTCCTGAATGGGGTGCTCAGTTCCCAACTCCCGGTTCTACTGCCATGGACGCACCTCCTGGTTACATTACATTGTATGCTGCTTTTTTCCGGGAGGGTAACTTCAGCCTCCCATTGACCAGGTTTACTGCTGAGGTGTTGAGGAATTATGGGCTCCATATCTCGCAAATCAATGCTATTGGGCTTCCCCGAGTCACCCACTTTGAGTTTATATGTAGAGCCAACCGTGTCGAGCCAACTTTTGAAATGTTTAATGTGTTTTACACCGTGACTTACACCAGCGGTTTCTACTCTTTTAACTCCCGGACCAGTGGTGTTATCCCCTGTTGTTCCACTCCTCTGAAAAGCCTGCATGATTGGAAGCAAAAGTTTTTCTACATTCGCCGTGGTGTTATCCTGGTAGACATGCATTATCGAGCAGGAAGTGAGGGGATCCCTAAGGTGAATGTTGTTACGGATTTTGCTGAACAGGCATGGTACAAGAAAGTGACTCACTAGGCTACCGCTATTTCTCAGCTCGAGGAGATGGCGTTGGTGGGTGCTGGTATGAGTATGTTGTGGGTCCCGAAGCATCCTTTGGGTGTCCCGGTTTACGGTTATCAAGGCAAACGTATGTGGTTTTGTTATTTTGTGATCTTGTGTGTACTCTTCTGATTTCATTGTGTTCTTATTTGTGCCTTTTCATTGTCACAGTTGGGTATAGTTTACTGAATGTTCTTGACCCGAAGGCCGGTGGAGCAATGGTTGAGGGGGTTCAGGGGGATGGGAAACCAACGTGGTTGGACCAGATCCGCAGCCGTTTCTTGCACCCGACTAACGAAAGTTTTACCACCTATGCCAACGTTGTCTTAGGTGAAGCTGTTGAAGATGATGTTGATGATGCTATTGATTCTACTCGAGAGGAAGTTATTGTTCTCTCGGGTGAAGGATCTGATAGACCTCTTGAGGGCCTAACTTCTCATTCCCCGCGTGCAGGTCTGGTGCAGGGGGTTGTTCATGAGCCTGTTAATGAACCTGTAGGTGATGATGTGGGGGTTCCAGTTGATACTGCTGATCAGTTGGAGACAAGGAAAAAACGAAGGCTGGCAAGCCAGAGGGGAAGGAGAAGAGGGCTGAGGACCAAACCACTGAGAATCCTCGTAAGCGACCCTCTACTCTTCCTTTCCTAGATTACGTTGTCGTTTCTGATACATTGTCTGGTTTAGGGGCCGGAGAGAAACATCGTAGTTCCGATCCTGATGACAGCGCTACTTTGACGGAGATGATGAGGAAAAAAGCTCTTGAAGACAAAAAACGAAAACTTGATGAGCAGGCTGCTGCCATGCTTGCATCTAAAAAGGCCAGGCTTCAGAAGGAAACTCCTCCTGCACCCTCTGAGTCTGAAATTGACATGGGTGTTTTTAGTGGAAATCGTGGCAATCCTTTGGACGAAATATATGCTGCTTCTGCTCCTACAGGTAAAGGTTTTGTAGTTGTAATATCTCGTTATTTAGCTTTCGGGTTGCTTTTTAGCATTATTATTGTCTCGTGTCAGGTGTCAACTCGGGCAAGGCGCCACGCAAGATTGATATTTCCAAAATCACTCCTCCTGCCTCTCCACCATCTAGGACGTTTGAGCTGTCTCCTCCCCATGATGGTCTGGGTGAGAAGAAAAAACAAGATCATTTAGATGCTGAGCATGTTGGTGAAGGTGGTGGTGATGTTGCAGGTGGTGCTGGTGTTCATGCTGCTGGTGGAGATGGTCGAGACAAGGGCATTGAGAACGAAGCACAGTCGAGTGAGGCTACGCCTCGTCAAACCATTTATACCAAGCGTCCACCAGGCGGTGGCGGTGGCGCTACTTCTGGTGTGGTTCGGAGTCCACAGTTTGAGAATGTTCGTGCTGATTCCAGGGATACCCATAACCCAGCGTGTGATGATTTGCCACATGCTCCTCGCTGGAATCTGACCCAGGGTTCCCGGATGGATCAGCTTGATAACTGTCACGAGTTCTTCTCTTTGTCTCTCCCCCTGCTGAGAGGCTATTTCAGAAAAGGCGCAACCGGTTTGCCTTGTTGGACGATCATGTTCGTACCGTGGTTAACTATTTTGCCACCTCTCAAGAGATTGTCCGTGAGTGGAAGTTGATGGGGGAGGAGACAGTTGAGTTTGAAAATGAGAAGAAGGCATTTGCGGAAGAGAGAGAGAAGTTTAATTCTGAGCAGAAAGGTTTGCTGTGGAGGGTTTCAGATGCAGAGAATAAGCTTCCTCAAGAGAAAATGGCTAACTCCCAGAAGCAGAAGGATTGGGAGGTTGCTTGTGAGCGCACCAACAAGGAGTTGCAATCGCAACGTGATGCGATTGTGCGGATGTCCGCTGAGAAACGTAAAATCAGTGAAGAAGCTGAGACGGAACGCACTGCGCATCAGAAGAGAGAACGGGAGTATGTGGAGCGTATAGCTGTGTTGGAAGAGTTTGTTGAGAAAAATATTGCTGAGTGCAAGGCTTTCGAACTTCTTACTGAGGAGATATCTGCTGATTGCAAGTGGTTGCTTTCTCGCGATGTGGCCTTGGTAACTTCCTTTGTTTGTGTTTGCTTTCGGTTTGTGTTAATTACTTCTTCTTATGTTGTTGTGTAATCCTCGCAGATTGCTGATCGTATAGTGAAATCCCATGAGCTTGACAGCTACATGTTTGAGTTGGGCAAAGCGGGGTACAACAGCGGTCGGAAGGATGGTTATAGTGAAGGTAGGGCTGCAGCTGTTAACAATGAGAAGGACTATCATTTCGAGCTCTACAAGGAAGATTGTGCTGCTGCTTATGCCGCAAACGAAAAGAGTTTGCCTCTCTGGAGTTTGGAGTTGTTACAGCTGCCCAGAAATTATCCCGGAAGGATGATGGTGTCGCCTTGTTAAAAAAAGCACTTGGTGAAAACGGGCATGGGGCTGGTGGTACCGGCCCTAGTCATCAAGGTTGAAAAGTTCCGGCCTGCGTGCCGCGTATGGCCTTGGTTGGCCTTGTATTCAGCTGACAATCCCATGAACAATTTTAGGTTAATTTTTGTGAACAAATTACCTGTGATTGCCTGTGAACACTTAGCTATTTATGTCTGCTTATATGTTAATATTTATCCTTGCTAATTTGTTTGTTTGTGAATTTTGCTATCGTTACAATATGTGCATGTGTAATTACTTTGATTCAGGTATCACGAATGAATGATGGCGCTGACAGGTTGTGCTGTGTTGGTTACAACGTTTGTTCTGTCGTTTGCGCGCGTGGTTTGATTCGTGTGTACGAAGTGATCGAGTTACAGGTTATTGTTTTGACCCGGCTGTGTTCAGCTTTGGGGGTCCTACAATGTTTATTTACCGTGTTATCGATGCTTTTCGTGTTTATGTGGGCACGAAGTTCTTGTTTGGCGTTTTATAGGCTTTGGTTGTGTTTTTGACCCGGCTGTGCACTTGGTTGTGACAAGCCTTGGAGGTCTACAACGTTTCCTAAGGTCGAGCCATTGATGTTTTCATGTATGCCCGAAGTAATATATGCAGTTGTAACAAAAAATTCGCATGAAAAGGGATAGCCGAAACACTTCTTGTATTCGCTAAATGTGTTGGCGCGCAGCCGTTACAAGTACATAAAGAAAACTTTGGCTGTTTACCTGTAGCATCTTCTTAACTGTTGGGCATTCCAAGTTCTTGGGACTTCTTTGTCGTCCAGGGTACGTAGCTTATATGCCCCTTTTCCGAGTACTGCATCTACAACATAAGGGCCCTCCCACTTGGGAGCTAATTTTCTGGGCTTTTCGGCGTTAGACGCCTCATTGTCCCTCAGGACGTAATCTCCCGGGTTAAAGGTGCAGATTCGGACCTTGGAGTTGTAATACTTTTCCAGCTTTGTTTTGTATTTTGCTTCATTTATTGCCGCCATCTCTCTCCTTTCTTCTAGGAGGTCAAGGTCTAATCTCCTTTCTTCTTCGTTGTTGATCATGTTCATGGAGAGCATTCTTGGTGATGGCAGCCCGATCTCTACGGGTATCACGGCCTCGGACCCATAGACTAAGCTGAACGGTGTTTCTCCGTTGCTTGTTTTGGGCATCGTCCTATGGGCACACAAGATGCTGGGCAATTCGTCGACCCAACCTCTTCTTTGCTCTCCCAGTCGTGCTTTGATGCCGTCTACAATGCTCTTGTTGACGGCCTCTACTTGACCATTCCCCTACGGGTGCGCGACCGAGGAGAAGGTATGCTCTATGTGTAATTCTTTGAACCATCGTTGAAGATCTTCTGCAGCAAAATTCGTCCCGTTATCGGTGATAATCCTCAGAGGCAGCCCGAATCTGCAGATTATCTGTTCCCAGATGAAACGCCGTACCACGGTAGATGTGGTTGATGCCAGTGCCTTTGCCTCTACCCATTTTGTGAAATAGTCCACCGCGACTATAATGAATTTCACTGCACCCGGGGCTTCAGGAAAAGGGCCAACCATATCTATTCCCCATTGTTGGAACGGCATGCCGTTGTTACGGGGACTAATTCGTTCTTGGGGCGCATCGTCTTGGGAGCGTGTCTTTGGCACCCGATGCATTTTCTCAAAGCCTTCACTGCGTCTAGATGCATCCCGGGCCAGTAGTACCCGGCATTCATCACCTTTGCTACCACCATTCTAGGTCCGGCATGAATTCCGCAGATCCCTTCATGCACTTCTCTGATCAAGTAGTTCGCGTCTTCTGGGTCAACACATCTCAACAAGGGTCCGAGGTATGATTTTCGGTACAGGATTCCATCAACTATCTGGTAATGCTAGGCCTTGTATTGAATCTTCCTTGCCTCAGCCTTGTTTTCTGGTACTATCCCCGACTGGAGGTACATGATTATGGGGGTCATCCAAGATGTCGTCCCCAACTGAATAACATTCACTTGCCGCAACGGTACCGATGGGTTGCTCAGGACTTCGATGCACACATCTTTGGCCAAGTGTTGGAAACTTGTGGATGCTAACTTACTGAGTGCGTCAGCTGGTTTATCCTCACTTCGATTGATGTGGTGCACTTTATAAGAATCGAAGTTCTGCAGCAATGCTTTCGCTTGGTCTAGGTATAACGCCATTACATCTCCTTTGGCATCATATTGGCCATTAATCTGCCCAGCTACTAACATGGAGTCCACATGCGCCTCTCTGTGCTTGACTCCCATCTTTATCGCTAACCTCAAACCGGCCAGGAAGGCCTCGTATTCGGTTTCGTTATTCATGCTCTTGAAGTCTAACCGGATTGCATACGTAAATTCATGTTTGTCTGGACTCACCAGTCTAAGTCCTACGCCTGCGCCGTCCTCGTTGGACGCGCCGTCTGTATACAGTAGCCACGGTTCTTCCGAATGTTGCCTTTCAGCTCTTTCCATTGCCTTGCACTCCCGGTCCTTGTCATCAGGCACTTCTGTCATGAAATCGGCCAACACCTGACCCTTGATTGCTGGTCTTGGCCTGAAAACCACATTATGGCCTCCCAGTTCTATCGCCCACTTTTCTAATCTTCTGGAAATCTCAGGCCTCGCAAGGATGTTGCCGATGTTGTAATTTGTTAAGACATGAATGACGTGATTGGCGAAATATCTGCGCAGCCGCCTTGATGCATGAATTAGAGCCAGCACTAGTTTCTCCATTATAGCATACCTCGTCTCTGGATCATTGAGAGTGCGAGACACATAATAAACTGGTGACTGTATGCCTTGTCTGTCTACGAGCAGAACTGCGCCGACTACTTTGTCAGAAGCTGACAGGTACATCACTAAAGGTTCTCCTTTTACTGGTGCCGTCAGTGGTGGTAACCTTATGAGGCAGTCTTTCATATCACGGAATGCTTTTTCGGCCTCCGGAGTCCATTGGAACTGACTTTTCTTCATGCAGTTTCGGAGTGTCTTGATAAATGGGAAAGATTTGGCAGCGTGATTGGCTAAGAAACGGTTGAGTGCTGCTAACCTTCCGGCCAACTTCTGCATTTCCTTGATCGTCGAAGGTGAAGGCATGCGTTCGATTGCTTGTACCTTATCAGGGTTTACTTTGAAACCGTCTTTTGTGACGATGAAACCCGTGAATTTTCCCTCTTCCATGCCGAAAGAGCATTTCGCTGGGTTTAGCATGATACTTACTCCGCGCAATGTGTCAAACGTTTTCTGGATGTTCATCAGCATCGTATTCTCTTCTTTGCTCATGATGACTAGGTCATCCATATACACTTCGATGTATTTTCCGATAGCATCGTGGAACGTTTCATTCATCAGTCTCTGATAGGTCACGCCGGCATTCTTTAGACCGAAAGGCATCTTGGTGTAGGAGTATAGCCCTGTCGGTGTGCGGAATGCGGTTTTGTCTTCATCTTGCACGGCCATCTGTACCTGGTGGTACCCCTTATAACAGTCAAGGAAACATTTCCGTCGGAATGTTGCCAGCAAATCAATCTTCTCATCGATATCTGGTAAGGCATAATAGTCGCACGGACACGCCTTGTTTAGATCCTTGTAATCTACACACATCCTCCAACTGCCGTTCCCTTTTTGAACCATGACGGGGCTCGCCACCCAAGTTTGGTACCGGACTTCTCTGATGATGCCTGCATTCAACAGCTCTGTGACTTGTTCTTTCATGGCATCATGCTTTATGTCTCCTAAATGACGTTTGCCGTGTACTACAGGTTTGGCGGCCTCTGAGACGTTAAGTCTGTGCTCTGCTATATGCCATGGAACACCGGTCATGTCAGCCGGTGTCCAGGCGAACACATCCATGTTTTCAAATAGTAACTTTTTTAGCGCTGCGCGCATGAGATCAGACATTGCGGGGCCTAAGGTGATTGGTTGTTCTGGGTATTTGCTGTTTAATACCCATTTTCAGCCTCTGCGCGTGGTACAGATTTGCTTGTCTTTGCTGGTCTGATTTCGTCTGTTGCCAAGACTTCTTTGCTGGCATAGATCAAGGCTACCCCTGTCTCTGTTGGGAATCCCACGGCTGAATGTGTGCCAGAGCAAATCATGCTAAAATCTCCTTGAGATTCTCTTCCCAATAGAATGTCATGCCTTGAATGCGTTGGTAGTACCATGAATGTGACCTCCTCCATCCTTGAATTTCTTCTGTCTAAGAGTAGCACTGGGAACGATATCTAGCCTAGAGGAAAAACGGCTTCATTGCAGAAACCGGTCAGCGGGTAATCTACCGGTTCCAAGCGCGCTTTGTCCTCTTGATCGAATTGATTAAAACATTGTTCATAGATGATATCTGCAGTGCTCCCTGGATCAATGAAAATGTAATCAGTTTGGTACTGACCGATTACACCGGATATCACTATGGGCATTCTTTCTCTCGGTCGTCCTCTTACTATGGGGAAAACAACTTGTCTCTCACGCCAAGAGTCGTCTTGTGTGCGCTTGTTGTAGTTCTTTCTTGGCTTTCTTGGGCCTCCTTGAACCATGTGAGTTTCCAGTTTTCGGAGCTTCTTGTTGTCCGGCCCTTCTTCCCTTCGCTGAATTTGACGGTGGTCACGCTTTCCGCCTTTCACCAGATGAGTGAGTCTTCCCTCTCTTAGGACCCTTTCTATCTCTTGTTTTAGGCTAAAACAATCATCAGTCAAGTGACCCGTGTCTTTATGAAACTCACAGAAAAGGTTTGGGTCTTGACCCCTCTTGTTCCTCATTTGTAGCGGAGGTTTGAACTGGTGATTTTCAGTTGACAATACTTCAGAAGGAGTCTTTGTTAAGGGTGTCACTGCTTTTCTCTGTTCTCCCTTTTGACCTCTTTCCGATGGGCGATCTGGTTGATTGTATTGCGCGCGTCTTCCCTTATCGGGCTTCTTTCCCTATAACTGGATGTTTTCCATGGTTGGCCTTTGTTTTTCTTGTTGCGCCGATCACTGTGGTGGGAACTGTATTGGCGGTTGTCATCACCGGTTAATTGTTTGTCTGTGCTCGCAATTATTTTTGCTGCCTAAATGAAGGTTTCCCAATCTTTGGGGCCTCCATCTCTTCCCTTCACTCGCTTGATCAAGTCGTCGCATTTTACTGCCCTCATAAAATGCGCGCGCATCATCTTTTCGCCCACATCACCAATCTCCAAACATTCTTTATTATACCTCGTAATGAAATCTTCCACGCTTTCATGGTCCTTTCTCCATATATTCAGACAGTCTGTCGGATCTCTAGTATGCATGCGTTGTTGAGAGAAGTGCGCAAGGAACTTGTCTCGAAAATCGATCCATGACTTGATTCTTCCTGTTGGCAGGCTGTCAAACCAGACGCGCGCTGCGCCAATAAAGGTTTGTGCGAAGAGGTGGCACCAAGTTGGTAAGTTCCATCCACCTGTTAACCCTGCACCATTGAAGACTTGGAGGTGATCGTCGGGGTCTGTCAAGCCATTATATTTTCCTACGTTGTGGGGCAACTTCGTCTTGTCAATATCGGCTGTTGCGATCTCTTTGATGAATTTTGAATTTTCAGCTATGCCATCCGGGCGATAGCTCAGTGTGTAATCATGTTCTGCTTTCGGATTGTACCCCGCGCGCTTGCGGGGTACGTACGCTTCGTGTTCTGGTGGCAACCTACTGAACATTGTGCTTTCTTTGTACGTCTCATCATCTTCTTCCTTGTAGCTGTCCCACTCATCGTTCATATTGGGTGGGCCTAAACGACTCTGCACCGGTTTTCTTTGTGGATGGGAATACTGCACATAATTGCTTTATGTCTCGCCATAAGTATCGCGCGTATGGTGCGCGCTTGGCCTTCTGATGTTTGGTATAGGTGCTTTCTCAGCGCGTAAGTTAAATGCATTAGCCTGCTGAGGCATGTGAGTGCTCAGAGACCTTTGCGGTGGTGTAACAAATGCGGACTGGTTGGCTTGCGCTTGGAGCAAAGCCTGTTGCGCGCTGAGTTGTGCATAAACAAGATTTATAGACGCCATTTGTTCGGCATACCAGGAAGCCAGAGTTTTTCCTTCGGGTAGCCCTAAAAGTGCAGAGAAGTTAGTTGTGTTTGGTCCGATGGAGCTGAGGGGCCAGCTCCATGGCTTGGTGTTTGCACTGGTGGGGGTGTTTGTTGGACTACCCCAGATGGAGGTTGGAAAGTGGCTCCATTTGTAGTTTGGGTGATGATCCTAGGAGGGGGTTGGAAAGTGGCTCCAGTTGTGGTTTGGCTAACAACTCTGGATGCACTTCCGAAAATACTAGGAAAATCGTTGTTCATTTTCCCTTCTTGGATGATTTCGTTCCTCTGGCCCCTTTGGACGTGTACGGTGTCCGAAATGAGCTCAAAAGAAGAAACTTCTCCATCCACCTGGTGGGAAGGGTTTGTTTCAATCATTTTGAAGAGTGTTTTAAACAAAAAAGAGATGAAAATGGTTTGCAAAAACTGCGGTGGGCGCCAATGATGAAACACTGGTTAACACCTGAGGTGAAACTAGCTTGTTCATCTCTTTCGTGGGTTCAATCTCCTTCGTTACTCGCCAAATGACGGGTCCTGCAAAACAGCAACACCGTTAGCTTGTTAAGAGGGGAATATGGGGGGTTTCCCTCTTAACCGGGCTCCGGCGTGAGAATAAGTTCTGTTCTGAGGAGGTAAAACAGTGTGTGTTAAGAGTGAGAGAGTAGATAATAGAAAATGGGTCAACCTGGATGATGAAGGGTCCTATTTATAGCCGGAGGGTGATAGAGGGTGGAGCAACCTTGACAGCTATTATGGGGCGCCAGCTGTCCGACCAAGGAGCATATCCTCTTGGTCTCCTCTGCTAAGGCCAGGAAGGTGGTACACGTGGCGCGCCCATATTCGTCCATGTTGGAAACACCGTACCGCTGTTGTCGGGTCTGCTCCTTGATTTGCTGCTGGTCTAGATGGCGCTCGATGGGTGGTGACACGTATTGTCCTTTATGTCGGAATGAGCATCTTTGGTGCCATCTTGACGTCTTCCAGAAGCTTCTGGATTCGCTTGCTGACGCCATGTAGGATAAAAAAGTGGTGTGGTCATTGCCTTGTAGGCAAGGAATTAGGACCATACCTCTTCAAACATAAATTTATGTTCGGTATGCGTTCGTGAACAGTTCGTAAACATGTTAATTTTCTTAACGAACGAACACAAACATGGTCTTGTTCGTGTTCGTTTATAGCGATAGATAAGATAGATTTGCGTTAAAATTAACTTTTCATAAAAAAAGGACGTTACAGATGAAAAGCTCCATATTACACAAGAGGTATCCGATTCCAGCCTCCACCAGAAGCTTCTCCAGGTCTCTTAAAAAAGCAATGAGAACCTCCTCGTAGAATCACAATTGTTGATGGCATCTGAATTCACATACTCCAATCCCCCTTCCTACTTCCCCACCCCTTTCCACCTTCAACACCCCACACCACCCACGCTTCCCGTTTATCCTTCTGTTTATCTCCCTCAGGTAATCAATCAGCCACTAAGTTATAACTTCAACCGAAACACCTTCTTGTTAATTTAACCCAGCTAGCCTACCTTGGCTCAGCCGGGCCAATTTCAATTGAACAACTCTAGTTTCTGTATTGTTTCTAAATGGCAGATCATACTTATTGTTGGATTGAGATTAAAGATGAAGTTGTTAGACAGAAGAACAGAGAGTAAGCAGTGGCAAGAAATATGTAGCTAAAATTCACATCAAATTAACAAAATGCAACATTTTTTTCATGGATTTTCCCAAAGCAATGGAACCTTTTTTTTTTTTTTTTTGTCTTTTTAACCAAACCCTGATTTTTATGATAGAATTAGACACTTGAAGCAAATGGTGACAAAGTAAGGATGGTGTTGTTTGTTAGCAGGCACAACAACTATTCCAAAAGGATGCCCAGACCATTACACCCGAAGCTCTGAAAAGTGTAAAAGCTGCACTCGCAAGTAGTGAAATAGAGCACAAATCCGAAACAAAAAAGAAAGCCATACCTCGCAAAGCGGCTGGTCAAACTTGGGAGGATCCTACTTTGGCCGATTGGCCCGAAAGTATGGCCCTCATCTCATACTTCTTGATACTGATCATGGTCTGTTTTGTTGGTTAATTAGACATGAATTTTATTAATGCTCTTCTTTGATGATGATGACGACGATGTTTGCAGATGATTACCGTTTATTTTGTGGTGATCTTGGGAACGAGGTGAACGATGATGTTCTTTCAAAAGCATTTTTACGGTTTCCTTCTTTTAACATGGCCAGAGTAAGTCTCGTTATTAAACTTTAAACACTATGATACTTAAATTGGTATACATGAGCGAGCCATTTGTGTCTCTTCAGATGTTTGTTTGAAGTCATGGAGCACTGCCATATCTCCTTTATGTATATGTAAGGTAGTGTTCTCTTATATGGTTGTCAACCGGTTATCACATTTGACTGTTATTAGCTCAAAACATTTGAGCCCGTTTGTTTAATCATCTTATCTTATTGTTTCTAGTTTATAAGATAAAGAGCCCAAGCCTTGATCCTTCTAGTTTCTCTAAAGGGGATAATAAAACGAGAAAAATAGTCGAGAGCTTATGACACCGACATGAGTTTAGCTATCATAGTTGAATGAATCAATAAATGTCACCATATTATGATGGACAAGTATAATCCAGTTTCATGGTGAGTGGATCATCAATAATTATACTTTATTATTTATATCAGGTTGTGAGAGATAAGCGGACGGGGAAGACCAAGGGATATGGATTCGTTAGTTTTGCTAACCCAACCGATCTGGCTTCTGCTCTCAAAGAAATGAATGGTAACTTCATTCCCCTCTTGTCAAACCTAGCATGTGGCATAGTTATTAAAGGCGCGAGGCGGACTCAGGGCGATTGTTGGGCCCGGGGCCTAGGCAAGAAGCGCAAAAAAAGCGTGAGCCTGAAAAAAAAAAAAGCGCAAGTAACATAATTATATAAAAATATATCTTAAAACAAAACCAAATATCATCATATAAAAGCAAAACATTCAAAACATTAACCCAAAAAACCAAAGTTTCAAATCCAAACATTCAAAACAACCACCAAAAAAACCAAAGTTTCAAAACCAAAGTACAAAAGTCTTAAAACATTCAACTATCGGACTCGTCATCAACTTCAAACGGGAGAGGATCTCCACCTTCGTTCATTAGGTCTTTTCATCGGAATCTTCATCGATCAACCATCTTTTATTAGACGCATTTGATGTTGTAGCTTTTGAAGAGGCTGAAATACAAATCTTTAAAAAAAGATAATAATAATAATAATAATAATAATAATAATAATAATAATTACTTACCCCCACACGCATTAAATGCCTCGGAACCCGAAGCGGTGTTTTCCCGCCCTGTGCCTTATTTGCGCCTAGGTGCGCCTGGGTGCTCGCTTTAATAAAATATGGCATGTGGTTTGTTTGTCTTTACCGGTTTTGTCTTTAGGAAAATATGTTGGAAACCGTCCAATAAAACTGCGTAGGAGCAACTGGAAACAAAGAACAGATTTCGAGGCTTTGCAAAAGCAGAAGGTATTTTTCATTTCCTTGGTTTCATGTTCGCACTTGTCGTATTGTTTTAACATTTTTTTTCTTTTTCTTTCATCACAGCAACACGATCAGAAGAAGGCGAGGCTGCCAAAGAAGAGTGTCCTTCATAAGTGAGCAACATTGTATAATCTTCACAACTGACTCTCAGTTTAAAATACTTGTCCGATCCCCTGTGTATTTTCGTGTTTACTTTTGGGTTACAGCTGCCGTCACCGGTTTCTTCCTGCACACATTTGTTTTTTGTTTTTTTTTTTAACTAATGAAGAAGGTTAATGATATTACTAAGCTATTTGCTTACTTTCAAATGAGTTAACAATGAAATTCGTGTATTGTGGTTATTAGAAAGATTCTTACACATGATCTTGAATATGGTGTGTTTGTGGAGCATAGACAAAGGAGAAACAAAACAAGAATCGTGAAAGTGTGTAATTCAAAGGCTGGCGGACTAGGAATTTTTTTTCTAGGGGTGTGGAAATTTTTTAAAGATTTTAAGCCCCTAGCTATATAAATTTGTTTCATAGTGGGCGAATCGGGTCAGGTCACGTAAAACAAGTAAACATAATCAAACAAAGTTTTATAGCGAATCAGATCAGGTTGGGTCAATTTCAATTTTCAAACAATCAAACCCTAGTTCCTAACTTCTTATTACATTAACAAACGAAATTTCAAGTAAAACAAGCAAACAACATAAAAAACCATCATAAGCAGCAGGTAAAATAACAAAAAAAAATCATCAAAGTTTAAACTCTCCCTACTTCTATTTCTCCTAATTATTAAATAAAACAACAAAAAACTAATCTAAAAATACGTTGGTCTTTAATTAGAAGAACCCAATGAAAAAAAGTGGTTCAACCCCTTTCCTCTTAAGAAATCGCGTCATAACTTCTTTGTTCCTAACTTCCTATCATATATAAAACAACGTCATTAAAAACAACACTAAACACTTAAAGTCTTAAATAATCATCAATCATACTTCATAATTTTCAATTTAAATTTCAAGCCCTAGTTTTAATTGTTGATTCCTTATAACTAACCATTTAAACAAACTAAACTTTTACTAAAACAACAAAATCACCCTACTAAAGTTTCAAAAAACATCAAAAAAAAAATTTCAAGTCGTTTTAACAACGCTATTTCTCCTAAAAATCCAAATAAAACAAGAAAAACAACATAAAAAATCAAAGCATGCCCATGTGGTTTCAAATTCCGGTGATTGCAGGTGGCAATGGTGGCCGGAACTCACGTTTCTCCGGCGAGAAAGGGGTTGCCCATTGCGTCGATGATGCAGCTGTTTGCGTCTAGGTCTGGGGGATCAGAGAGAGAGCGGGAGCCGAGAGAGACGGAAAATGGCGATGGGTTGGGTTATTTTATTTTAGTTCAAATCAGTGTTTACATAATTTTTTTAAATTCATAACATTTTTTTTCTAAGTGGGTAGTCGAAAATTTCCAAGGGATGCGATTGGGATTTTAGCCAGAACTTAGCATATTCGAAAATCCGACAATTGTAAAAGTCAAATCCGAACATCTAACATCAGTTCAAAACACCAAATTAAAATAGCTAACATGCTTAATTGACTCGAACAAACCATGATAGCATTTGATCGATCTTATTTTTCAACTCCTTCACTAGTTCAGCCTTAACTTTACCATCCATGTTTCGGTATGTGAGTGCATCCCTTACGATCAGCTCGCGCATTGTTGATTTTTGACAACAACGTTTTTGCAAGTATTTTTTTTTCCAAATCATTGATTTGTCCTTCTTGAGCATCCTCATTTAATGAGAAGCCGTAATCCCAGTTATCAACACCAAAATAGGTTTCAATATAGCGCATTGTATAAATGCCACAGTCTATATTGTTTTCACTTGTCCTCCATGGCATTTTCAATCTTTTGATGGTTTCTTAGTGTTTTATTGGCGAATTTGATTACTTTTTTTCTCGAAATAATGGCACAATGAATTTCTCTACAATATATGCAAAAATAAAAAACTTGTGAAAATTCTAAAAATAGTAAAATGGTAAAGTTGTTATTAGTCATACCAACATATAGATCAACGGTGAATCGTTTAGAACTTAAAGTTTATATAGATCAATGGTGCTAGTGATTCGTCATAAACTGATATGATCCTCTGACGCAAACTCAAACAAAAATATGTCTGTGAATATTTCTTTATTGCATTCTATTATACGAAATTATAAAGAGATTTTCAGTGTGTTTTAGCATAAACTTTGTAAAAAACAAAAAGATTTTGCTTCTGCTTTATGTTTGGACAACCGATGTTGGAAAGCTAAGTTTCAAAATCTTAGTATGCTGAACATGTCTCAGAAAATAAACAAGTTCATTAATTTGAAACTTGTGGTTTTGAAATGAAAAATTAAAAAACAATTTGTAAATATCCAATGTCATTAATTTGAACTTGGTAGATAATCAGATACATCAAGATCATTGAATTGAACTTCATTATCTGCGAGTGTTTGTGGTGATTGGATGCTTTGAATGTCAAATATATGTAGTTATTTGATAGGGGGAGAAAGCCAGGTAATTGGTTCCTGAGTTTACAAAATGTTAAATCTTGCATTAGTGCCAGGTTACCAATCCTGAGTGTCTTAAAAAGCTTTAAGTGTCAAATTATCTGTGTTAAGAGCTAAGTTCCTGATCCTGGACATCGCAAATAAGTTTTTATTGTTATTTAATCAATCTTGCAAAGATCCAGGTTCTTGATCCCAAAATGATTAGAAATTCTCTCAAGTGATTTAAATTGCCATATGATATTGAGCCAGTGTCACACCCCGATATTTCCACGTATTACCGGTGGGCCCGGTGGGGAGTATCGTGACGTAGTTAATATCATAGACAATTTATATTATCACAGTTTAATACACAGCGGAAGTCGAAAGATAAAATCATTACAAACCGAATAAAAAGTAATATCAAGTGTATTACAAAACGGTTGTAAGGATCCACAAGCGGATCAAAGTTCAAGGATTATTGTTCAACAGATTTAATAACATCTAAGCTTGCAAGACTCTTTATTGACGCAAGGAGTAGCCAGCCTATTCCGTTTAGTACCTGCACTTAGCCTTTTTGGAAAATACGTCAGTTTACACTGGTAAATACAATTAACCGACTCATTTTGAAAATGTTTAAGAAAATTGATTTGAATGCACATGGCACAAAATAATCTTTTATAACTTGGGATAATTATTTATATATAAACTTGTAAAAGAATTACATGTTCGTTATACGTTCAGTAGCCCGAGCTGAATACCGGGTTAAAGATTAATAGACACACCACATGATATAATCCCGCGTCGAGTTATTCTCGAACATACGGTTATACCTTTTTATTTATATGCACCGGCAGGTGTATGCCTACAACCCGTGCTTAGGTCGTGGCCATTTCAATGAATGATGCCAAGGATATCCGGGACATGGTCATTAACCCCCCAAAGGCTTTAAGCAAACAAAACAGTTTAAACGGGTCATCTCAATAAATTAACCTTGATATGATTAAAAATTCAATGCCCGACCAAGCGGTATTTTATATACCGTACCCCAAGCCCGTATAAGGGAAAATAAGTTAAAAGTATTTACCTGAGCAAATTTATACAATTTATCCCAGCCGTATACAATCAAGCAAGTACAGGTAGCTTTTACTGGGCTCCTAAATCTGGAACGAAGGTTTTAATAACTTATTAGATTCCTAACGGGTCTTAATTAAGCCTATGCTTAAATCGGTTAGTTTTAAAGGAAGATATATATACGGTTCAAAACGCACGATTAAGCGATGACCGAATTAGAGTGTGGTTTAGACCCGACAAGTTTGTATACTTGTATAATATGGGTAAACTAAACACATTCTGGATTTTGAGATAAAAATGATAAGGTTTGACCCGTTTCGGCTAATTTATGCAAACTAGTTACATAAACCGCACCGAACGCGAATAATGCATAACGGGTAACCAAATGAGTCATGAACAGGTTTCCTAAGTTAATATGCCTTAAATATGTTGTGATATCAGTAAGATACCTTCCATTATGCCCAAAATGGATTTAAACTCAAATTATGCCCCGTAGGGGTATTTTGGTCATTTTAAAGGTTATAGAAGAGTTTAAATACTAATCTGAGTTTCAGGTCTGATATAATCAGTAAAAATATTTATTTTTATAAGTCATAACAGTAGGGTATTGCATATATGTGAAATTTATCTTTTATAACCAAACTATGCACCATAGGGGCATTTTGGTAATTTCACATAAGCTTTAAAGGTCAAATCTGGAAATTTGAGTTTAAAACTTTAGCTTACTGTTTAATTATAAAAATTTACTTAAAACATCAGTAGGTAACAAGTCTAATATGTTAAAAATAGTTTTAACCCATACTACGCGCTTAAAACGTGTAAAAGTCGGTTTTAAGCGATTTTCGGGTTTAAATAGGAAACTTGAGTTTTTGATCAGTTTATAAAGTTCAAAATATTTTATTTATCATATGAAATCAGTAGCAAAAAGTTTGGTATCAAAATATTATGTAAAACTCATTTTATTCAAGAAAAGGGTATAACCGACAATTACCGATTTAAAGCAAGAACCCTACGTTATGCTCAGCTTAAAAATAAATTAAAATCTTCAAAAATCCCAAAATATTATATTACATCAGCGGGTAAAAAGTTTGGTGTCAAAAATTGGGTTTAGATAGGCTTTATGCTAATTACGCCGTTTAATTAATAAAAAGCTTCTTAATTACGCTATTGAACATAACTCTTAATCTAGACCTCAAACTGATGTCAAATTTTTTAGGACAAGTTTATAAATCAGTAATAAAGGTTTTTTTCCTCTCACATTTTCAAAAATCTCGTTTTAAGGTCAAAAGGGCATTATGGTCAACATTTAAGCATATAACGGAAACATGCACATGAATCGAATGACTAATGAACCAAGTTTTATAACCTCAGATGGTTACACTAATCTATAACCTGGTCCTAATAGAGCTCTAAGGCATTTCTAAAATATGCTACATTGGGTCAGAACTGAAAGTCAAAGCAAAAGTCTACTTTTGCGACTTTCGGTTCCGAACCGAGCTTAAACTGAAAATTGTCGGGTTGAACATGTTTAGACATGTTCTTACATTAATTACCAAGTTATATGAGTGATAAAACAGGTTCCATAGCTTCTACATTGTTAATTATGTGTTTATGCGAAAATTAGTTTTCTGTTGACTTTTTATAATCAAGTTTGACCCGACAATTGGCCTAGTTAGAGTGGGAATCAGAGGGTGCCCTTTTAAGGGTTTATTACCCACATAATTACCAACTCATAGGTACTTTCAATTCGATAATTGACTGGACCATTAGTGATTAATTACTAAGTCAAACATTAATTACGACGGTTTGACTTTGGGCCATTAAACTAATTAAAACTGAATTACAGAAGCTAAGATGACTTACAATGGTCCTTAGCACGAGATTAGAACAGAGGAAAGGCTTCTTAAGTGCCAAGAATGCTCCAGAGAGTTAGAACAAGGAAGATGTGCAAATGTAAGTTCACAAGTTGCAACAATGGATCTATTTATAGCCATGAATGGATCATGGAGATTGCTACAGGTGTTATGGCAACTCTAGGGATGAAAACAAGTGTCAATGGACGTGTTTCAAGCAGTTAGAGGGTGGCAAACTCGCGGAATTTAGCAAACATGCAAGCTGCCACGTTAAACAACATTTTTCTGAGCTGGCAGTCCATCGCGTTGCGCGACGGAGGAGTGCCTCAGGTGGTGGCGTAGCGCCAGGAGGTAGGGGACCAGCCAAACAAGTTTCAAAAATGACATTTTCACCCCTGGATCTTCTAAAGCGTAATTTCTTCTATTTTAAGCACTTTTAACCCTTGAAATTTATATTTCTATGATCCATGAGATATAACCAAACATCGTTAGGCCCAGTTTCATTAAACGTTAACCAAAAGCATAAGTTTTGCCTCGTTGATGCTTTTAACCCCTTAATTACGAAAGTTAACGTATCTTCCTCATACGATATCGAAACCCTGTGAATTTTTTATCACTTATTCTTGGGAGTATAATTAATTGTTACAAGGCTCCGGGTTCGCTAAAAGGTCACTCAGAGGTATAACTTAAACATGTTGACACTTTTAACCCTCGCGTCTTGTAAACTTTCACTTTCTTCCACAAACGGTTTCATACACTTCATGATTCATACGTTTAAGGGTATAAGCATCATGTAGAGTTATTGAAAGGAAAAATTATGAAATGTTGACACTTTGTATCCTTATATACATATACTTTCTTCGTTTGTCAACTTTAGTCCCTCATAATCAATCCGTTACACGTTTAAAGTCCATGAAACGTGTCGATACTATATTGGACATGATTTTACGAGGTGTTACATCCTCACCCTCTTAAAAGAAATCTCGACCTCGAGATTTACTGAAATAAATGAGGGTGCTTCTCTTTCATTGTGGACTCTACCTCCCACGTATACTCGGGACCTCTACGGGCATCCCACTTAACCTTTACAATTGGTACCTGCTTCCTTCGAAGCTTCTTAACCTGTCGATCCTCAATCGACAAAGGTTTCTCAACAAAGTTCAGGCTCTCATCTATGTGCACATCCGTATGCGGTATGACTAGTGATTCATCAGCTAGACATTTCTTCAGATTGCAGATGTGGAATACATTATGAATACCACTGAGCTCTTCAGGCAAATTTAACTTATAAGCCACTGTTCCGACACATTCGATGATCTCGAATGGTCCTATATATCTTGGGCTTAACTTGCCTTTCTTACCAAATTGCATTACCCCTTTCCAGGGTGATACCTTCAGTAACACTTTGTCACCAACCTCAAACTTTAGAGGTTTACGCCTTTTATCTGCATAGCTTTTCTGCCTATCCCTGGCAGCTTTGAGACGATCTCGTATCTGTACAATCTTATATGTCGTCTCCAGGACTATATCAGGTCCTGTTAGTTGGACATCTCCAACCTCTGCCCAACAAACGGGCGTCCTGCACTTCCTTCCATATAAAGCTTCAAATGGTGCAGCTTGAATACTGGAATGATAGCTATTATTATATGAAAATTCGATCAATGGAAGATGATCATCCCAACTTCCACCCAGATCAATAACACAAGCTCGTAGCATATCTTCGAGTGTCTGAATTGTTCGCTCGCTTTGACCATCCGTCTGAGGATGATATGTTTTGCTGAAGTTCAATCGAGTGCCTAGGGATTGCTGAAAGATTTTCCAGAAATGCGATGTATACCTTGTATCCCTATCAGACATGATAGATACTGGCACTCCGTGGAGAGATACAATCTCATCCACGTACAACTGAGCTAACTTATCTGAGTTGTGTGTTTCCTTAATAGGTAAGAAGTGGGCTGACTTAGTCAGTCTATCCACTATCACCCAAATAGTATCATTTCCTCGATTTGTCTTTGGTAACTTGGTGATAAAATCCATAGTCACCATTTCCCACTTCCAGGTGGGAAGTTCAGGCTGTTGTAGCAGACTTGACGGCTTCTGGTGTTCAGCTTTAACTTGCGCGCACGTCAAACATTTGGCTACATAAGTAGCTATAGACTTCTTCAAGCCTATCCACCAATAATTTGCCTTCAAATCCTGGTACATCTTGTCACTTCCAGGATGAACGGAATACTTAGAACTGTGGGCTTCTTGGAGGATAACATCCCGTAGTCCTCCATAGATTGGAACCCATATTCGTCCATTTAATCTTAGGATTCCATCCTTGCCATAAGATAACTGCTCAGCAGTTACTCCCAACTTTTCATTTGGATAGTTAGCTTCTAATACGGCTTCCTTTTGGGGGGCTAACAATCTTTCATTCAAGCTGCTCTTCAATTCAATGCTCTTGGCATTGATTCTAATGGGCTTCACCCTTTCTTTCCTACCTAAGGCATCGGCGACCACATTTTCCTTACCTGGATGGTATCGGATTTTACAATCATAATCATTCAGTGTCTCCATCCATCGTCGCTGCCTCATGTTCAGATCCTTCTGGTTAAACAGATGTTGAAGGCTCTTGTGATCAGAATAGATCACACACTTGGTACCATATAAATAATGCCTCCAAAGTTTCAGTGCAAACACAACGGCACCCAACTCCAAATCGTGGGTGGTGTAATTCTTCTCGTGCACTTTTAATTGTCGAGAAGCATATGCAATAACTTTACCCTTCTGCATTAGCACACATCCCATGCCAGTGTGCGATGCGTCGCAGTAAACCACAAATTCTTCAATCCCTTCAGGCAATGTCAGCACAGGAGCATTGCTTAACTTCTGTTTAAGAATATCGAAGGATTCTTGTTGCTTAGGACCCCAATCAAACTTAATATTCTTCCTGGTCAACGAAGTTAGGGGTGCTGCAATCCTTGAGAAATTCTCAATAAAACGCCTGTAGTATCCTGCCAGACCTAAGAAGCTGCGAATCTCTATGGGCGTCTTCGGCTCTTGCCAATTCATGATAGCTTCAATCTTAGCGGGATCCACCTGGATACCACGCTCACTAACCATATGTCCAAGGAATTGGACTTCACGAAGCCAAAATTCACACTTTGAAAACTTGGCGTAAAGCTTTTCTTGTTGAAGATGTTTAAGAATACAACGAAGATGCTTCGCATGATCAGCCTGATTTTTCGAATAAATAAGAATGTCATCAATGAAGACAATGACAAACTTGTCCAAGTAGGGTTTACAAACGCGATTCATGAGGTCCATAAATGTTGCTGGTGCATTAGTGAGCCCGAAAGGCATCACTAAGAACTCATAGTGACTATAGCGAGTTCTAAATGCAGTCTTGTGCACATCTTCATCTCTAACCTTCAGTTGATGGTAACCCGACCTTAAATCAATCTTGGAGAAGTAACTTGCCCCTTGCAATTAATCGAACAGATCATCGATCCTGGGCAATGGATATATGTTCTTGATTGTAACCATGTTTAGCTCACGATAATCAATGCACAACCGCATTGATCCATATTTCTTCTTAACAAACAGAATAGGTGCTCCCCAAGGAGATGAGCTAGGTCTAATAAATCCATTTGCCAACAAATCATCCAACTGAGTTCTCAACTCCTTCATCTCAGTTGGGGCTAATCGGTAAGGTGCTCTTGCAATAGGTGTTGCTCCAGGTATAATGTCAATTCTGAACTCCACTTGCCTATCTGGGGGTAAACCTGGTAGTTCTTCAGGAAATACATCAGGGTATTCAGAAATGATAGGGATATCTTCAATCTTGGGCTTTGGCTCATCAATAGTCACTTGTGCCATATAAACGACACAACCTTTCTTCATACACCTTGATGCCTTAAGCACAGACACTTGCTTAGGAAACCCATACTGAGTATCTCCTTGTATGGTAAGTGGCTCACCATACGGAGTCTTGATCACCACTTGTTTCTTGTCACAAACAATCTGGGCTTCGTTATGAGATAACCAATCCATGCCTATCACTATGTCGAAACCAGCTAATTTCAAAGGAAGTAAGGATAACGAAAAGGAGTGGTTCCTAATGGATATAAAGCATCCATCTAATATAGTTGAGGCAGTTTCTATGGTACCATCGGCCAACTCTACTTCATATTTCACACTTAGGGTTTTAACAGGTAAATTCAACAACTTACAAAACTTATCATCTACAAATGACTTATCCGCACCCGAATCAAATAACACCCTTGCATAAACATCATTTATAAGGAAGGTACATGTTATCACATTATCATCCTGAACGGCTTCTCGTGCATCCATTCGAAAGACCCTTGCATTGGTCTTTTTGACTTCCTCAGGTTTCTTGGCAAACTTTGGGCAGTTGGACTTGATGTGCCCCTTCTCGTTACAGTTATAGCATGTTGCATCCTTTATCTTCTTGCACTCTATCATCTTGTGCTCACTTGACTTACAAATCCCACAAGCTCTTGGCTGTGATTGGGATTTTGACTCGTATCTGCACCTCCCAAGATGGTGTTTCTTGCAGATCTTGCATTTGGGATTTTCGCCCGACTGCTGGTCATTCTTCTTGAATCCTGAACTCTTTTTGTGCTCAGACTTCTCTTTGTGCCTCTTGTCTGTACGGTGTGAGTTATTATCCTCACGTTTTCTCTTCTCAGCATCGGAATGCCTAAGCGATCTCTGCCTGATCGCATCCAAAGTAAGGGATAATGATAAATCGGTTGCTGACCTAAAAGTAGCAGGTCGGGATGCCTTCACACTAGCTTTGATTTCTGGGGCTAAACCCCCAATGAAACGGGCTATACGTTTTGGTTTCGGGGTAACCAGGTATGGAACCAATCGAGACATGGTATTAAAACTCGTAAGGTACACCTGACAATCTAAATTCTTCATCACCAATGTCAGGAATTCGGTATCGAACTTCTCAACCACATGTTGAGGGCAGTAATTTTCTTTGATGAGAGTAATGAACTGCTCCCAAGACATGCCATACAAATGGACTTTTCCAGTGGCTTGGATCAGAGACCTCCACCAAGCTAGCGCTTCTCCTTTAAATAACTAAGATACAAACTTCACAACGTCCTTATCAGCGCAACCACTGATATCAACTACAGTGTCCATTTCATCGAGCCAAGTCATACAATCGACGGCTCCTTTCTCCCCTGTAAAGTCTCTAGGCTTGCAGGAGACGAAATACTTATATGTACAGGACTTACCAAGTGGTTCTTGTTTGAGCTCAATCTTCTTCGACGGAACACTATGCTGATTTGAGGAGTAATGATCGTCATCCCTCCTTGATCCATCATGTTTAGGAGGTGGCTTACTATGAGCCTCAGAGTGAGTCTTAGGTTTAGAATGGGGTACAGATGAGGTCTTGCTTCGAGTACCACTTGACTCATTAAACTGCCTATCCATGGCCTTGGTAACAACATTATCAATCAATGCTTGAAGTTCCGCACCAGTTATGTTGATTCTGGTGGTATCATGATTTTCCTTTGGGTGACTGTTGATTTCTTCAGACTCAGCCATGTAGCTTGATTGCTACATAAAAGGATGACAATAATTTCTTAGAGGTATATAATAGATTTGTCATCTTATTAACTTATTAACCATGGTATTAAAGAACCATATTGGTTAATTTGTTAAGTATTTCATTCAGGATTTTTCATTAATAACCCTTAGTTATAATTAAATATGATAATGGCACAAAAGGCCAAGTCACATGGACACATTCAAATTTTAGGTCAAGATCTTATAGGATCGAGGTACTAAGGCTTGAATCATAGTTCATTACCTTTTTCTTGACAGGGAGTCGTAGACTACAACTGTCTTTAGTCCTTTAGGACAATAATTATGGCCCGTAGGCATTTCATCACTTTAGTGATGTTTATTATATGATCATCTTATCTGATGATATTAGTCAAGATCGCATTGATCATACAGACTATTATGCTTGGACGTAGTCCGACATCTTTAGACAGGGGGTCAAAGACCACCACTGTCGTTGTCTTATTGGACAACAAGTTTAGCCCGTAGGCACTTCATCACTAATGGTTGTTTATAATGTGATCATCTTTATTTGATGATTTAAGCCATGATTTCTAAATCACTAGGCTAGATAAGGGGGTTGGAAATTCCCACTTTAAGGATGACAAGTGTGATTTTATCGCATCACTGTTGCCAGGAGTGTTAACATGTTTTCAGATGTTAACAAGGATCTAAATCTCTTTTAAACAGGTTTTACCATCATAGCTAGGTCCTTAATGACATGCAAGCTAGGTTATACCCTTTAAGATTCTTTTTAATATATATTGGCAGATCAATTACAAAAAGGAATGATATTTTGATTTATTTCATATATTATGTTCGTATATAATGATAAAAATGAAATTTAAATAAATCACCCCAATAAATTTTAAAAGGAGTACATAATTGCCCTCAACGGGACTTGAAGGAAATAACATTGTCCACGAAGGGACTAAAAGATAATTATGTCCTTATAAGGACTATTAGGGAAAAGAAATACAACAAGAGAGTTTCTTCTTTATCTTAGTCCTGCAAGTCTCCTCCTTGGTTTATTGTATGCGGTATGGTTACTGAAGGTTTTGGCGGGTAGTCGAAATCCTCCACGCTAGGGACCTTAACAGAAGTGGAATCCAAGGATTTTATGGTTAGCAAATAATATGGATTACGGATAGGGTCAGGACAGGTATAATCCAAGTTTGGGATTCCAAGACTTGGAGGTAAGAAATATGGATCATTTGGGTCCACATGTATCATTTTCAGAGTGGGAGCCTCAGGGACTGCTAGTATGGGCTCCTCTGACGTCGGCTTCTCAATTGAAGTTTCAAAAGTCTCAGGTAAGGAGGTTGGAACATGGTTAACTGTATTCACGCTTAACCGACCTAAAACAGATATTTTCACATTGTGGGCGACCCCTAAACAGTTCCTAGAGCACTAGGGACACTTGTGGGTAAGTTATGGTCAGTTGTAGACTTAGATGTCAACAATCTATGGTGATTTAAACACTATAAAAGGCCACTAAGTTGCAACAAGTTCTTCACACCTTCCATCTGCACTTTGAAGCACTTCTGGAGCTCAAGACTTCTCTCTAAGCTTCACATTTCGTGCATAGGACTTCAGTAAGTTTGCTTGTCCTTCCTTAGTTAAGTTTTTGCTTAGTTTTAGCTTAAAAGTCAAACCGTCGTAATTAACGGTTGACTTCAAGATTTATCACTAATGGTCCAGTGATTAGTCAAATTGAAAGTAGTTATAAGTTGGTAATTATGTGGGTAATAAACCCTTAAAAGGGTTCCCCTGATTCCCACTCTAACTAGGTCAAATGTCGGGTCAAACTTGTTATTAAAAAGTCAACAGGATACTTATTTTCTAATTTATGCATAATTAGCAATGTAGAACACATACAACCTGTTTGATCATTAATATAACTTGGTAATTAGTGTAAGAACATGTCTAAACATGTTCAACCCGACAATTTACTGTTTAGACCCGGTTCGGAACCGAAAGTCGCAAAGCTTTGACTTTTGCTTTGACTTCAGTTCTGACCCGTTTTGGTATGATTTAGAAATACCTTAGAGCTCTATTTGGACCAGGTTACATGCTAGTATAACCCTCTGTGATTATACACCATGTTTCATTAGTTAACCAATTAATACGCATGATTCCGTTAATTGCTCATATGTTGACCATTATGCCCTTTTCACCTTAAAACGTGATTTTTGAAAATGTAAAAGAGTAGAAACCTTAGTTACTGAAATATAAACTTGTACCCAAAGTTTGACATCAGTTTGAGGTGTAGATTGAGAATTATGCTCATTAGCGTAAATGGAAAGCTTTATGTTAATTAAACGACATAATTAGCATATAGCCCATTTAAACCTACTTTTTGATATCAAACTTATTACCCACTGACGTAATATATTATTTTGGGATTTTTGAAGATTTTTAATTAATTTTAGGATGAGCATAACTTATAGTCGTAGGCTTAATCCGGTAATTGTCGGTTTTGCCCTTACGGGCTATAAAATGAGTTTTACATATCTAATCGACTCCAAACCTTTTGCTACCAATTAGATATGATAAATAAATTATTTTAAGCCTTCTGGAATAATAAAAATATCAGCTTTATGTATAGAACCCGGAAATGGCTTCTAATCGCCTTTTTAAGCGTTTTAACGCATAGTATGTACTAGAACTATTTTTAAACATACAAGGGTTGATACATACTGATATTTTAAGTAAATTATAATATTTTAACAGTAAGCAAAAGTTGTTAAACTCAGACTTCAGTTTTGAGCTTTTTGACTTATGTGAAATTACCAAAATGCCCCTACGGTGCATACTTTGGTTATAATTGATAAATTTCACGTATATACTTTACCCTACTGTTATAACTTATTAAATTGAGTATTTTTGCTGAATACATCAGACCTGTAACTCAGGTTAATACTTAAACTCTTTTATAACCTTGTAAATGACCAAACTACCCATACGGGGCATAGTTTGTGTTTAAATTCGTTTCGGGCATAATAAAAGACATCTTACTGATGTCACAACATATTTGAAGCATATTAACTTAGGAAACCTGTATATGGCTCTTACGGATACCCGTTACGCTTATTACGCATTCGGTTCAGTTTATGTAACTAGTTTACATAAATTAGCCGAAACGGGTCAAACCTTATCGGTTTTATCTCAAAAATCCAGAATGTGTATGAAATACCCATATTAAGCAAGTCTCCGAACTTGTCGGGTCTAAATTGCATTCTATCCGGTCTTCGCTTAATAGTGCGTACGAACTGTATCTTTGAAACTAACCGGTCTAAGCTTAAGCTTAACTAAAGACCCGTTAGGATTCTAATAGGTTATTATAAACCTTCGTTCCAGATTAGGAGGACCAGTAAAAGCTACTTGCATTTGCTTATTGTGATTATTACTTTGCTTAGGTAAATACTTTTAACTTATTTTCCCTATACGGGCTTGGGTTACGGTATATAAAATACCGCTTGGTCGGGCATTAAATCTTCCATCGTTTGGTGGTTAATTGAATAATTTAATCGGCCCGTTTAAATATTTTTTGTTTACTTAAAGCCTTTGGGGGGTTAATGACCATGTCCCGGATATCCCTGACATCATTATACGAAATGGCCACGACTTAAGCGCGGGGTGTAGGCGTACACCCGTCAGTGCATAAAAGAATAATGTGGTGTGTCTATTGATCTTTAACCCGGACACGATCCGGGCTACTGAACGCATAAGGAACATGTAATTCTTTTACAAGATTATATATCTAAATAATTATCCCAAGTTATAAAATGTTTATGCCACGTGCATCCAAATCAATTTTTAATCATTTTTAAAAAGAGTTAGTTGATTGTATTTACCAGTGTAAACTGACGTATTTTCCCAAAAAGATTAAATGCAGGTACTAAGCGTAATAGGCTGGATTCTCTCCTTAGCATCAATAAAGAGTCTCGCAAGCTTAAGATGCCTATCGTCTGTTGAACTACTGTTTCCTATTTTATTTCGATCCGTTTGTGGATAAACTTTCAACTGTTTGTGATACACGATATTACAATATTTTATTCGGTTGAAATGTATATTTCAATTGCTTCCGTTGTGCATATTAAATATTGTGTTGTATGACTATTATGTTGCCAACCACGTCACGATACTCCCCTACCGGGCCTACCGGTGACACGTGGAAATCAGGGTGTGACAGGTTGGTATCAGAGCCAACGCTGAGTGAATTAAACACTAGCCTTTTATGTTTAATCTCAGTTACACAATTGCACATTTCAAAAACTTTCGAGTCTAGACATATAACATAGGACAAATTCTATTTTGTTTTGATATGTTTTGTCCATTATTTTATATATATTCTTGTCGTTATCTTATGTTATATTGACAGGATTAAAAATGCCGCCAAGATTCTTTCGACGTAGAGGAAGAGGCAAGGGGCCAATCACCGCCCCCAATGACAACGAGGCTGGACCTTCACATATGCGAGCTCCTTCTACTACCGAGAGTGACGATCCTCGACAGAACCGGAGGAACCTTTTCGAGCCAGCTAGACAGTCGGTTTCGCACAGTTCGACACCTCCCGTTCATAACTCATATGGGCAACATTCGGAAAATGAGCCCAACAACCCACAACCTTCCTACATACCTTTACAGGGATCTTTATCGCATCACTCCTTTGGTGACCCTACACCTGTTTTTAGGGGCCGGTTTAACCCGAAAAATTATATACAAGAACCAGTGGGTTTTAACCCATTGGGACCGGAGGACCACTTCTCGGGATACAACGCTATGGACATGGACGAGGACACGGATCCTGTCGAGCCTGCAACCGGAACACTGAACCATCCTATCGAGGTCTCCGATGGTTCATCTTTTCACGGATCACCCTACCATGGTCCGGACAGTTACATGGCGCGATTTAACCAGCACGAGTGGTACTTTACACCCTCGCACCATTCGTCGCCTCACCAACAACAGCAGCAGCAGGATCCCTCTGAGGATTCACGATTTGTGGCAGTCACGCCACCACCTCCACCGCCACTAGTTTAGCCGGCGCCTCCACAACCGCCGAGGCGTAGGAGAATCGGAGCGCGGATGTCCACGAGAGGAGGAGATTTTCATTTCAGCTCTCCTCGACAATCAAGTGGCAGTCATTATCCGCCACTTCCAGAAGATCCACAAATGGGTGGACCTTCACACCCAGTTGCACCACAACCACCACGGATGGGTTTTGATAACCCGATACCAGCATACACGGGTTCTATGATGTACAACCCGTTTGGGCCACCGACTCACACCAACTACGGTTACGCTGAAGCCGACCCATACATGGTAGCGTCCAATTACAACGCCATTAACCCTGAAGGACCGTATGGAGCTCCTTGGGGAGCAGGGTACCCAACCCAGGGGTACCAAATACCTGCCAGACCTATCATACGGACGCAATCGCAGCTGCCACGGTTTTCTCCCCCAGAACGGGAGGAAATTCTTCAGAGACTGGACCAGGTCGAGCGAGACTTTCACCGCGATCGCAGGGAGCGACAGACTTTCTTCCAAGGATTGACAAGCCTAATAAAAGGGAAGAGCAAGAAGGACCATTGAATCCTTCCACTATTGTTGTAATTTTCCTTGTATCATTTGAGCCCCTGCGTGGGCCTGTCTTGCTGTATTAGCCCCTGCGTGGGTATGTTTGTATGTTGTTTGTTTTGACCCCTGCGTGGGTCTATCTTTCTGTTAACCCCTATGAGGGTATGATGTTTATTTAAGTCCCTGCGTGGACTAGTATGTTGCTTGACCCCTGCGTGGGTAACTTGTTTGTTGAAAAGTCCCGTTTAGGGCAGTATGTAATATTTTAATAATTAATGGAATGTTATGTTTATAAATTTCATTTTTGCTATTATCTGCATAAATATATTACATGAAATAAATAAACCAAAATCATTCCCTTCTAATAATAATCTGCCTATTAAATATTGAATAAGAATCTTAAGAGTGAAACCTAGCCTGAGTGTCATTGTGAAGACCTGGCCATGATGGTAAGACTTGTTTAAAAGATTCATATCCGTGTTAACATCTGAAAATATGTTTAACACTCCTGGCAGACGTGATTCATTAAAATCACACACGTCATTCTTATTATTGGATTCTTCAAAATATTCCTAACCCAATTTAATGATCTCTGAATCATGGGTTTAGATCATCAATTGAGATGATCATATTTTGACCATACGTGGTAATATAGCACCTACGGGCCCTGCTCATTTCCATATGAGCCAAAAGACAGTGGTAGCGATGACTCCCTGTCAGATAAAGGTAATGAACTAGGTTCAAACCTTCATGCTTTGATTCTATGAAATCATAGCTTATAATTTATAAATGTCCTTGTGACTAGGCCTGTTGTGCCAGTATACCTTCATGCTTTGATTCTCTGAAATCATAGCTTATAATTTATAAATGTCCTTGTGACTAGGCCTTTTGTGCTACAAATAAAACTGTTATTGTTTTATAATTAGGATAAGTTATATTAAAATCCTAAATAAATTTGATTAATAAAATTAACCAAACATGGTCTCTGTTTACCATGGTTAATGAATTACCCTAAGGGGCAATTCCATAATAAACTCCCAAGTAAACTATTGTCCTTGTTTTCTGTAACAGTTCAATTAAAATGGCTGACTCGAATGAAATAAATAGTCACCCAGTGGAGAATAATGATAACGCCAGAATTAATTTGACGGGTGCTGAACTGAAAGCGTTAGTAGATGACGCAGTTACAAAGGCCTTGGAGCGGCAGTACGAAGAGTATAGTGGGACTCGAAGTAGGACCCTATCTACACCGCATATAAAGCCACCTTCCAAGAAGGATGAACCCAAGAAAGATGATGATAGACTCTCCTCAAACCACCACAGTGCTCCATCTCAACAGGTTGTACTTAATCAAGAACCCCGTACTAAGGGTTGCTCCTATAAATACTTTGTTTCATGCAAGCCCAGGGATTTCACTGGGGGAAAGGGAGCCATTGACTGCATGACGTGGTTAGATGAGATGGACACAGTTGTGGATATCAGCGGATGCGCTGAGAGGGATGTGGTCAAGTTTGTGTCGCAATCATTTAAGGGTGAAGCCTTAGCCTGGTGGAGATCACTGATTCAAGCCACCGGGAAGATCCCATTGTACAACATGTCATGGGAACAATTTGTTGCCCTTATCAGGGAAAATTACTGCCCTCGGCATGAGGTGGAGAAGATAGAGTCTGATTTTCTATCGTTGGTGATGACAAACCTTGACTGTCAAGCTTACCTCACGAGCTTCAACACAATGTCCCGGTTGGTTCCATATCTGGTGACCCCGGAACCAAAAAGAATAGCTCGTTTCATCGGTGGTTTAGCCCCGGAAATAAAGGCAAGCGTGAAGGCCTCTCGGCCAGCTACTTTCAGATCTGTAGCTGACATATCTCTGTCCCTCACACTGGATGCGGTCAGACAAAGATCGTTGAGGAACAAAGATGCTGAGAAAAGAAAACGTGAAGATGATAATTCACGGAGGTCGAACAAGAAGCACCGAGGAAACGGTGACAACAAGAAGGGATCTGAGTCAAGGAAAGATGGGCATCAGTCTGGTGAGAAGCCCAAGTGCAAGATTTGCAAGAAACAGCACTTTGGAAAGTGCAGACTCGAATCGAACTCGCAAACTCAGTCAAGAACGTTTGCTTGCGGAATATGCAAGTCCAAGGAACACAAGACCTTGGATTGTAAAAAGCTGAAAGATGCAACTTGTTACAGCTGTAATGAGAAAGGGCACATTAAAACCAACTGCCCTAAATACGCCAAGAAGCCTGAAGAGGCCAAGAAGACCAATGCTAGAGTCTTCAGAATGGATGCCAAGGAAGCGGTTCTAAACGACAATGTGATTACAAGTACTTTCCTTGTAAATGATGTCTATGTAAGAGTACTTTTTGATTCAGGCGCAGATAAATCATTTGTAGATAATAAGTTTTGCAAATTGCTGAATTTACCTGTCAAAACCCTAAGTGTGAATTATGAGGTGGAGTTAGCAGATGGCACTATAGAAACCGTCTCAACTGTGTTAGATGGATGTGTTATATCCATTAAGAACCACTCTTTTCCTCTGTCCCTACTTCCCTTTAAGTTAGCTGGTTTTGACATAGTATTGGGTATGGACTGGTTATCTCATAACCAGGCCCAAATTGTCTGCAAGAAAAAGCAAGTGGTGATAAAGACTCCGTCTGGTGAATCACTTACCATTCGGGGAGATACCCAGTATGGACTGCCTGAGCAAGTGACTATGCTCAAGGCCTCCAAGTGTTTAAAGAAGGGTTGTGTCATCTACATGGCACAAGTGATTATTGATGAACCAAAACCAAAGATTGAAGACATCCCTGTCATTTCTGAATACCCAGAAGTTTTTCATGAAGAACTACCTGGTTTACCACCAGATAGGCAAGTGGAATTCAGAATTGACATCATCCCTGGAGCAGCACCTGTTGCTAGAGCACCTTACAGGTTAGCACCAACGGAGATGAAGGAATTAAGAACGCAACTAGATGAATTGCTAGCTAAAGGTTTCATTAAACCTAGTTCGTCTCCTTGGGGAGCACCAGTCTTGTTTGTCAAGAAGAAGGATGGATCGATGCATCTGTGCATCGATTAGCGTGAACTTAATAAGGTCACGATAAAGAATAGGTATCCTTTGCCCAGGATCGACGATTTGTTCGACTAATTGCAAGGGGCAAGTTATTTCTCGAAGATTGACTTAAGGTCAGGCTACCACCAACTGAAGGTTAGAGATGAAGACGTACACAAGACTGCATTTAGGACTCGTTATGGTCATTACGAGTTCCTAGTGATGCCTTTTGGGCTCACTAATGCACCTGCCGCGTTCATGGATCTCATGAATCGCGTTTGCATGCCTTACTTAGACAAATTCGTCATCGTTTTCATCGACGACAATCTTATCTACTCGAAGAACCAAGCTGACCATGAGAAACACCTCTGATGTATTCTCAAACTCCTGCATCATGAGAAACTCTACGCCAAATTTTCCAAGTGTGAATTTTGTCTTCGAGAAGTCCAATTCCTTGGACATGTGGTTAGTGAGCGTGGTATCCAAGTGGATCCCGCTAAGGTGGAAGCTGTTATGAACTAGCAAGAGCCAAAGAAGCCTACAGAGATTCGTAGCTTCCTGGGATTGGCAGGATATTACAGGCGTTTCATTGAAAAATTTTCAAGGATTACTGCACCCTTAACGTCCTTGACTAAGAAGAAAGTAAAGTTCGTTTGGGGCCCTAAGCAGCAAGAATCCTTTGATATTCTGAAGCAAAAGTTGAGCAACACTCCTGTACTGACACTGCCTGAAGGCACCGAAGAATTTGTGGTTTACTGCGATGCATCGCACACTGGCATGGGGTGTGTGCTTATGCAGAAAGGCAAAGTTATTGCCTATGCATCACGACAGTTAAAGGTGTACGAAAAGAATTACACCACCCATGACTTGGAATTGGGTGTCGTTGTATTTGCACTAAAACTATGGAGGCATTATTTATATGGTATCAAGTGTGTGATCTATTCTGATCACAAGAGCCTTCAACATCTATTTAATCAGAAGGATTTAAACATGAGGCAGCGCCGATGGATGGAGACTTTAAATGATTATGATTGTGAAATCAGATATCATCCCGGCAAGGCGAATGTAGTCGCTGATGCCTTGAGCAGAAAGGAAAGGGTGAAACCCATCCGAATCAATGCCAAGAGCATTGAAATAAAGAACAGTTTGAATGAAAGGTTGTTAGCTGCACAGAAGGAAGCTGTGTTGGAAGCTAACTATCCTAATGAAAAGCTAGGGGTAACTGAGGAGCAGTTATCGCTTGGCAAGGACGGAATTCTTAGATTGAATGGACGAATATGGGTTCCAATCTATGGAGGACTTCGAGATGTTATCCTCCAGGAAGCCCATAGTTCCAAATATTCCGTTCATCCTGGAGCTGATAAGATGTACCAGGATCTAAGGGCAAACTATTGGTGGATAGGCTTGAAAAAGTCTGTAGCTGCCTATGTAGCTAAGTGCTTGACTTGTGCGCAAGTCAAAGCAGAACATCAAAAGCCATCAGGTTTGCTACAACAGCCTGAACTTCCTACGTGGAAGTGGGAAATGGTAACTATGGATTTTATCACCAAGTTACCCAAGACAAGGAAAGGAAATGATACGATATGGGTTATAGTTGATAGACTGACTAAGTCAGCACATTTCTTACCCATTAAGGAGACTTATAGCTCCGACATGCTAGCCCAATTGTACGTAGATAAGATTGTAGCCTTACATGGCATACCTGTGTCTATTATCTCTGACAGAGATACTAGATACACGTCACATTTTTGGAAAATTTTCCAGCAATCTTTGGGCACGCGCTTAAATTTTAGTACGGCTTACCACCCTCAGACTGACGGACAGAGTGAGCGTACCATCCAGACATTGGAGGACATGCTACGTGCATGTGTAATTGATTTAGGTGGTAGTTAGGATAACCACCTGCCATTAATCGAATTCTCCTACAACAATAGCTACCATACCAGCATTAAGGCTGCGCCTTTTGAGGCCTTATACGGTAGAAAGTGTAGAACGCCCGTTTGTTGGGCGAAAGTTGGAGATGTCCAATTATCAGGACCGGAGATAGTCTTTGAAACGATGGACAAGATTGTCTAGATTCGTGGCCGTCTCAAAGCTGCCCGAGATAGGCAGAAAAGTTACGCAGATCCAAAGCATAAATCTGTTCACTTCGAAGTAGGTGACAAAGTTTTACTTAAAGTATCACCCCTGGAAGGGAGTGATGCGATTTGGTAAGAAAGGCAAGCTAAGCCCGAGATGCATAGGACCTTTCGAGGTTATCGAACGTGTCGGGTCAGTTGCCTATAAGTTAAACTTACCTGAAGAGCTCAGTAGTATACATAATGTATTCCACATCTGCAATCTGAAGAAGTGTTTCGCGGATGAATCACTGGTTATACCACATACAGATGTGCATATAGATGAGAGCATGAAATTTGTGTAAAAACCATTGTCGATTGAAGATCGACAAGTTAAGAAGCTTCGAAGAAAGCATGTGCCTATTGTAAAGGTCAAATGGGATGCCCGTAGAGGTCCCAAATACACGTGGGAGGTTGAGTCCACAATGAAAGAAAAGTACCCTTATTTATTTCAGTAAATCTCGGGGTCGAGATTTCTTTTAAGGGGGTGAGGATGTAACACCTCGAAAATTCACGTCCTATAATGTGTTGACACGTGTCATATGATTGAACGTGTGAAAGAATGTTCTGAAGGGACTAAAGTTGACAATCATGAAAAGTATGTGAATATACGAGTTCTAAATGTCAACAGTGAATAAATATATTGTACATTAACCCTACATGATGCTCATACCTTCAAACGAATAAATCATGGATCATACGAAGCTAAATATGAAAGAAAGTGAGAGATTACAAACTACAGGGGTTAAATGTGTCAACATGTTTAAGTTATACCTCTGAGTGACCTTTTGACAAACCCGAAGCTTTGTAACGGTTAATTATGCTCACTAGAATGCATGATATAAATTTCATAAAGTTTCGTTATCGTATGAGAAAGTTATGATCAAATTCGTATACAAGGGGTTAAAGCGTCAACGTTGAAAGTTAGGACCTTTCGGGTAACAATAAAGTTAACCGAGGACTTAACAAAGTGGGTAAATATCTTGAAGCCCTTATATGTCAAATTATAGGGTTCAAATTGCAATATATAAAGGTTAGTTGACCTTTCGAAAGGCCAAGGGACTATATGCAAAAACTAGAAAATGCATAATCTGATTTCAAGACTAAGGCGGGCTGCGTAAAGGTTAACCTGACTTTACGCGGGCCGCGTCAGACCATCAGATGCAGAAAGTGTAGACAGCAGCCTGTATTCGCGCTTAACCGACCCAAAATAGATATTTTCACATTATGGGCGACCCCTAAACAGTTCCTAGAGCACTAGGGACACTTGTGGGTAAGTTATGGTCAGTTGTAGACTTAGATGTCAACAATCTATGGTGATTTAAACACTATAAAAGGCCACTAAGTTGCAACAAGTTCTTCACACCTTCCATCTGCACTTTGGAGCACTTCTGGAGCTCAAGACTTCTCTCTAAGCTTCACATTTCGTGCATAGGACTTCAGTAAGCTTGCTTGTCCTTCCGTAGTTAAGTTTTTGCTTAGTTTTAGCTTAAAAGTCAAACCGTCGTAATTAACGGTTGACTTCAAGATTTATCACTAATGGTCCAGTGATTAGTCGAATTGAAAGTAGTTATAAGTTGGTAATTATGTGGGTAATAAACCCTTAAAAGGGTTCCCCCTGATTCCCACTCTAACTAGGTCAAATGTCGGGTCAAACTTGTTATTAAAAAGTCAACAGGATACTTATTTTCTAATTTATGCATAATTAGCAATGTAGAACACATACAACTTGTTTGATCATTAATATAACTTGGTAATTAGTGAAAGAACATGTCTAAACATGTTCAACCCGACAATTTACTGTTTAGACCCGGTTCGGAACCGAAAGTCGCAAAGCTTTGATTTTTGCTTTGACTTCAGTTCTGACCCGTTTTGGTATGATTTAGAAATACCTTAGAGCTCTATTTGGACCAGGTTACATGCTAGTATAACCCTCTGTGATTATACACCATGGTTCATTAGTTAACCAATTAATACGCATGATTCCGTTAATTGCTCATATGTTGACCATTATGCCCTTTTCACCTTAAAACGTGATTTTTAAAAATGTAAAAATGATATCGATTGATAAGATGCATGCTCACATAGGACTGGACAAGGCCTTAGTGACTCAATAACAATGATAGACTATGTTTAATTTGTGTATTTAGATTTCCAGACAATGTAATTATTCAATGTTTAATAAAACGAAACACTTTTTGGTATCCATGGTTATGAAACATTAATTCTGTTGCAACACGCCCCGAGGTTTCCGCCGCGATTTGTTGTTTTACGCGGTCGGGGTGTGACAGAAAAGATGGTATCAGAGCCAATGGTTATAGGGAATTAGGTTATTAGTAATGCTTTGACCTAGTCTATAACCTTCTTAGGACCCTAACGCGAGTTTACTTGCGTTTAGTCATAAAACAATACCGTCACCTATCCTTAGGCGACGACCACAACAAGAACATAAATTTCAAAACCGCTTTGAAAACTAATCATCTGTTCTAGGATGATTGATTACTAGGTTTTGAACCCTCTATTGTAAGGTTTTGAACTCTCTATTTTATGGTTTTGAACCCCTTTGAGTTTTCAAAACTTCGTCAAGATTTTGGGTTTTAAATAATGTGAACACGTGCAAACTGGAAGGGTGAATGCCTGTATTCTGGGTTTTCTGTCTAGGCAAGCACTTCGTATACATCTCATCAGACGCGAGACCAGTTGTGCTTACCTGGGAATTCTTGGGATGAGTGTTCACTTATAGGCGAGCATGTCTTCGCGATACATTATTTTTGACCCATTTACTTTGATCAGTCACTGTCTCATTTGTTTGCCTTAGGTAACAAACAAATGATCGCAATCTTCATGCGTTATCATTCTGTTTTGATTGTCCAATAATCTTTCACCTGTTTCTCCCTATGCCTTTCTTTTTCTTCAAGAATGTCTCTTCATCACGATGACGCCCAGATATCTGAGCAAGCAGCCAAAATTCGCTCAGCGAATAGGCGAAGTAGTCCTGAAGACTGTTGAATTAGCTACTGCCATGTATCATCTCCAGGATGAAGCCACTCAAGAGTCACCAAGACAGGCAGGACCTAGTCAGGCGACAACACCATCAGCCAATAAACCAATCGAGGAATCAAAGACCATGGATGAACGATCCCCTAAGAAGTCAAAGAAGCGAAAGGCTTCTCAGAACTTCGCCATGGTCGCTCACAATGGTAAAGCAGTCCCCAACCAACCAGCTCAACCCCCTGCTAGGTGTGTATGGCTTTTCCTATGATACCTACATCAAGGAACTATGTACCTTACAAACTACTCTTGTGATTTCTCTCTTTCAAATAATTGCTCATGATTCCCTCGAAAATTTTAAGTACTCGTTTCACTCTAAGAAACAAAGTACAGAAAATTAAGTGACATTATGAGTAATCGTGCTTTTCGCACATCTGTGCCTTTAAATCCTTGGTTAGATAACTAAGGGTATTTTCAAATCTCATACTCATTACGTTTTGATTTTTCAACATACACAGTACCAGTATTTCAAAACAATCTTCATGATCTCAAAATATTTCATATAGTTTGAAAACAATTTTTCTAGATGCATTGTCTATGTTATTTCAAAAACATTGGCCATGTTATCAAAACCAACCTTTCTAATTTCAAAATATTTCATATAGTCTGAAGACAATATTAACACAATACATTTTCTGATCAAGTGCATGATTTCGAAATGCATCATTCATGTCTTTCAAAAACCTTATACATAATTTCAAAATTCATCTCGCATGATTTTAAAACATTTTTGTAAATATATCTACCTAATACACCTACTTTATGATTTCAAAAAGTATTATATATAAGGTTTCAAAAAAAAAACGTTAAACACATTTTTCTTAAAAGAACCCCATGCATAGTTTTCAAAAATATTTTCCTCATACATTGACTTAACCTTCAAAACTCTGCTTCATATGTCGCCTTGACATATCAAGCATCTCAACTTCATAAGCATTTTACATCATGTTTTGACCTAAGCACATCCAGTGCAAGGTTTCAAAACATCTTCAACTTCTAAAATTCATATGGGATCTTTTTATCTTTACAATTAGATCCTTGTGGATGATTATCGTTCAAATCAGAGTCCTTAATTGGATTCCTTATGTACCTTAATTCGAACACTTCGGTTCCTAGTAATCGAAATCGAATTTTCTTTTTGAATCTTTCTATTTTTATAGTTGGATTCTTGATAACGTTTAAAGTACCAAATGAAATCCACGGAATGGATTCCAAGTGTACTTTAAATGCATGTACGCAATTTACAAGACAAATTAACGAACAATTTTGTGGTTATGTGATATGTGTTTATGTGTTCTCCTCTATGATTTTGTGTGATCCGATTTTCAAATCCTCATAGAATCTTTTATATCTTCATATGAGGGATTCGTAGTAGGATATTCAAAAGGTACTACCTTAAATCCTTATGGGCTTCTACGTGGTAGTTAAGACCCTTGGATTATATAGTACCACTCCATGATTCTTAAGAGACCTTAAGTGGTCTAGTCAAAAAGATTGATTCACAATCTGGTTAAAGAATGACATCTAGTGATGTAGCTGAACAGACTCCTTGATAGTCTCTTTAGATCATTTATTGATTTAATTAAAAGGACTCTATGGCGGTCTAGTCACACTCATCACAGGATTGTTCATTTGGTTTTCCCCTACACATTATAAAATAGACTGTGTGAACTATGCAAGGAATTGTCTAATTATGGACGCGTACATAATTATGAAATTTAGTGCACAGAAACCCAGTAAGATTTATTATGTGTAAGAACCGATAGTGACAACAATAACGAAATGAGAACGATGTAATGGAGGTACGGTGGACGCACCAATGACGCTTCATATACTTGTATATAAGTATCCCTCTTACATTGCAAGCATAATGTTATTAAAGTTACTAGAAGTTCAGGAACCTAACCAATATTGTTTGATCTTTTCAACTTCATATTTCCAAGCTCTCACAAGTTTCCTCTAAATAAATTTCGGGACGAAATTTCCTAAAGTAGGGGAGACTGTAACACCTGTGCCTCCACGGCCATCAAACAAATGCCAAACCAATGAAATATTGTATTTTATACTTGGGATTTGTAAAAATATGTGTATCGTTTACACATATCAACTCTTGTTCGATTTCAAACTCTAAATCGCTTTCTGGAAGGTTATACGCGCACCAATGCGTAAATATAACCAGTTTAATGCAACAAACACTCCGGAATAGTGACATAGGCTTAACATACCTTAAATAACCTTTACATAACTTAGAAATAAGTTTTGAAGGCTTTGGTATGGCAAAATCAAGTTAAATCGCTTACAGGGACTAAAGTTGACAAACTGCGAAAGTATGCCAATTTGAACTGTAACAGACATTCCGTAACATGACCATAAGTTAAACATACCATAAATATCCTTTACATAGCTTATAAATAGGCTTTGAGGGGTTCGGTGTGCTAAAATAAACTTTTGTGTCATTCAGGGACTAAAAGTGTCAAAAAGTGCACAAGTTTGCATTTTCGCGCATAACTTACGTTCTGAATACATCCGGACATCCAAAAATTTATGTAAGCACTAAAATATTTTATTTTAGTGTTTGGCATAAGAAAAATCCATTCGTCACGTCATTTGGATCGTTTTTCGCGCTTATGCGCATTCCGTCGTAATTAAGCGAACATCGCGTTTGTACGGCCAAACGAACCAATGTCTGGCATATTTTTGAGCATGTTTCATGTCCAAAAATTTTAGGCAACATTTTAGGGCCTTAAAGTTGGCTTTACGGGCCTTAGAAGTGTCGGAAATGGCCTTAAACACGTGCAGGGACTGAAACTGTCATTTCTGAAACTTATGTCTGATCTGTGACTGCTAGGCGGCCCGCCTCAGGATCCTTACATCCTCAGGCAGCCCGCGAGGCCCCTTCTGACCAGATTAATCGAATCTAACAGCAGTTTCCAGCTGTTTCGTTCACAACCACACATTCTCTTTCGCTTAGTCAGCTGATAAGGATCACTTTTAGCCACCATGAGTTTCCGACAAGTGTACGCCTTGGATCATGGCACGTTTTCCATCAAACGATCCTAACGGTGGACCATTTACTATAAATACCCATCCATCCCCAACTTCATTTCTCACTAGAATCTTGATTTGAGAGCTCTAAGTTGAAACCATTGTTTCATACCTGAGTTCTTGGATCGAGATTAGCATTCGGGGACCCTGGGTAAGTATTCTTTCGTTCTTTTATTGCTTTTCGAGTCTTTCGAGTCTGAAAGTCAAACTTTGTTTGACTTTCTGCGTTGACCAGTAATGGTCAATGCGAAGTTCGTTTGAACTTCGCAACGTGAGTGTAATCACGTTGGTTATAGTCCCTTGGGACTATGCCTACTGATTACCACGTTGTCTAGGGTCGTAGGGTAAGCGATCTAATAAATCGCTTATACCTCGAACCCGACCCATTTGTTCGATCATTAGGATCCGACCAAATACATTAGGTGACCATAGTAGGTAGGGAATAACCTTCCGAGGTTATACCCTATGGTCGCTTCGTTTAAGTAGTTGTATGATAGGTAGTTTATATGCCTTAGGTAAATTACCAGAATACCCTTTTCATGTATAATTGGTAATTAAGCATATGTAACCTAAACTTTTGTCACATAACTGATTATGTAACATGTTTAGGCATATAACACTTGTCATAGGACTAGTTAGACGGTCCGAACGCGTTTCACGCGCACGACGCGTTAAAGTAGCATAAGTTACCTTAATGGGTCGCGATGGGTCGAAAGCACTTAGGTTAGTCTCAATGTAGTATGTAGGCCTTGTTAAACCATATCATATGAGTTCCAATACTCATTTGGTTTACCAAGCCTCATCCTATCCGATCTCCCGATTTAAGTCCGGTTTATTTATATAGTTTTAGATTGCCGACTGATTCTGTGCTCTCTCTAGCTTTGTTTAGTTGTTGTTCAAGACCTCCAAGCATTCTCAGGCGAGTACATTATTCCCCTATTTTACTGCTTTCAATTGTTTTGGGGTGACTCATATGTGCTAAATGTTTTCGATGTTATAACGATGGTTTCAAAAACAATTAAGACGATTTATACAAAACTAATAACGATTTCAATAAAGTGAACAAACTTGTTGGTTGTAGTTACATAACAAATGACATTCATTAGCAATGATCAAGCCGACCAGTATTAGGTTATGGTACCATAGGATCTGACAAGTCCCGTTATTTACTACACCCGTAGTTATGTGTGGGTGTTGTTGGTAGCGACTGAATCTGTAATTATTAATTTACTCTTTGGTAAGGGTTTATTAATGCGAGTTGTTAAACTATCCTTTGGTAAGGGTTTATTAATGCGAATTGTTAATCTATCCTTTGGTAAGGGTTTATTAATGCGAGTCAAGAAGGTTTGAATGTTATTAGCGAGACGACCATTTAAGTAGTTTCACGACCTAAAACGAATTATACGATTTGGGTAAACGATTGGTTTTCACACGATGTTTTAACGATTGGGTAAACGATTGGTTTTCACACGATGTTTTAACGATTGGGTAAACGATTGGTTTTCACACGATGTTTTAACGATTGGGTAAACGATTGGCTTCAAAGCGATATACGGTTGGGTTTTGGTTACATATTACATGATTTACATTGGGCATGAACATTACTTTGGTGGTTTGGTTTGATTAAGTGATTAAGTAACAATGCGTGTGGAATATGATACAAGCATGGTGGATACACCGCTGGTACTTCCTATATATAAGTGTTTGTATGGTATTACATATTGTAGCGTTATTAGAATCATTTCAGCTCGAGACATAGAACATTTTATACAAGTAACATACTTTTCACAAGACATTTATTTACAAACAACTTATCTTATATAAACTCATTTTACATGGTTATTCATTTAATCATGCATTATTCTCTTATTATACATATCACCTGAACTTATTATTTTTCAAATGATTTACAAAGACAAAGCAAATTACAAGGTTCATGACTAAACATTTTCTTAAAACAGAAGTCATGAATCTTATTTTCACAAAACCTATGTACTCGCCAGCATTTCTTTGTTGACCTCGTTTTCACATATGTTTCAGGTATTGTTGAATGATATCGATTGATAAGATGCATGCTCACATAGGACTGGACAAGGCCTTAGTGACTCAATAACAATGATAGACTATGTTTAATTTGTGTATTTAGATTTCCAGACGATGTAATTATTCAATGTTTAATAAAACGAAACACTTTTTGGTATCCATGGTTATGAAACATTAATTCTGTTGCAACACGCCCCGATGTTTCCGCCGCGATTTGTTGTTTTACGCGGTCGGGGTGTGACAATTCGGCATACACCTTCTTTAACGAGAGCCCGGAAAAGGGTTGGACTTGTCCACCTAGAATGAAAATAGGAATTACCCTCACCGACAACCTCTTGCGTTCTCGCCTTAGTCTAGGACAATTAAGGTATCTTAGGCACTTTGGGGTTGTTCCAACCAATCAGGAGCCACCCGATGCTAACAAGTTCCTTAAAAACTAGACAACTTCATAAAACAGTCCCTCGACACGGGGCCGTGTCCAGCCAACACGCCCCCGTGTCCATCAAAAGATTCCATTCTGATCAGTACGTCAGAATACGGACAAACTGTGTCAGAACTCCACCTGCACACGGGGCCGTGTCCACTGGACACGGGGCCGTGTCCAGGATGCTGTCATTTTCTATAAATGCAGCCAAGAATTCTGCACATTTGGACCAACTTGGGACAGAGATTTGCAGGAATCTTCTCTCAAACTATCCTAGGTAAGTCTAAAAGAAGGTTCCAACAACCCATCTTGTCCTTTCCTCTTTTAGTCATTTCCTTCTTCTCCATCTTTCTCTAAGAACTACCATTAAAAGTTTGAATTCTTCCAACTTTGTGGTAAGGATTAATGAGTTTTGTTCAAGGAATCTTGGTAAAAACATGTTATGTAACATTGTTTTAAGTTATTAGCGACTACAAAGACCCCACAAGTTCAGAAAATAACTTAAAAATCCAAGTTTCCTTGCTCCAAAATTCTGCAGAAAGATGAACACGGGGTCGTGCTCAGTGAGCACGGGGCCGTGCCCGGTCACTGTTTCATTAAAATAAACTATTTTCAGTTTATTTTTCGTAGGATGTTGAGTGAAAACAGCGAAACATCTTCTGTGCATTCGTCAAACAGCCGAAGAGGAAGGAGACCCTCCATTGAAGCTACACTTGTGCACTATGTGGTAGCATTAAGGGAGGCTCTCGACGAAATGACATCAGTAGAGGAGGTCCTGATCGACCGTATTAACGATCTTACGATGGGACTCGAAAGCAGCTTCCAAGAAATTAACCTCTTGCACCAGAGGTTGAATATTCTTGTAGCACCCCCGATGGAACCAGTCCTCCCTCAACAGGATTGGAACCTGGCACTCGGAATTAACAACCCTACTGGGTGGGAAGATTTGCCAGCGGAACCTCCCATGGAACACCAACAAGAGATCCCGGTGGAAATCGAGACTCCTCAAACCAATGCCAATGAGCCTTCTTTTCTCCTTCCAAGGGAGGTGGAGGAATGGCTCGCAGACATGTGAGGAGAACCGCACCCGGAAGAAGGAGTTCTAAAAGGCCTTGTCTAACCAAGATTAATAGTCTCTTGGAAATTTTGCTAATTAAAATAAAGTAAAGGCTAGGACTCCATGGTTTATTATTTCTTTGTTTTATCTAGTTTACTATTAGGACTATGTAAGTTCTCTCTATGATGAAATGAAATGATGGTTTTTAAAGTTTGGATGGTTTTTAATGAATAAAACACACTCATGGTGGTAAGGGATGAAAAGGGGAACGAGAAAAATGACTTCATGCACAAGAACAAGGCAACCCAACAATCCTCTCCAATTCAGAAGGTTCAACACGGGTCGTGCCCAACCAACACGGCCCCGTGCTGAACCACCTGCAGAAAAACGCCCAGTTCAGGTAACTGGACACGGGCCGTGTTCACCCGGCACGCCCCCGTGTCCAGACTTCTGTTTCTCTTATTTTAATTTTGTTACTGGCACTTGAACACGGGGCCGTGCCCGGATAACACGGGGCCGTGTTCAGCGCCCAGTAACAGAAGATTTTTGCTTTTTAACACTATTTTACACATCTAATCAACCTAAAAATTTATTTTTGGGACACATTGAGGACAATGTGTAATTTAAGTGTGGGGGGGATGCTAAAACCTTGAATTTTTTGCAAGTCCTAAACACAAGCCTTACACAAAACTCTATTGGAACCGCTAATCACCCCAAATTTTTTCAAAAATTTCATTTTTCTTACTTGTCTAGGTTCAATTCGGGAAATTCAAGTTCTCAAAAAGGTTATATTTTTACAAATTTACAACCGATAGCGTAGTGATAAAAAGAACCAACATAAGAAAATTATGAAAAGGCATGACAAACTTAGTTAAAAGTTGATTATATATACTTGATCACATAAAAACCCATTCCCACAAAAGTGAGTTTTGAGCCTTTATTAAGCATACAATTACATATCATTAGACTAAATGCTCATTTTTCGTTTCTTATGTGAATAGCCGTTTGGTTCTTACGACTCTAGAACTTGCCATGACGATACATTCCCGGTCCTTATCAACTTAAACCCGAGTAAGTAAGTGATGGAGGCATTAGGACTAACCCTTTTTATTTCTACACCATTATTTTTCTTTTTCTTTTTCTTTTTCTTTTACCACCTACCCAAAAATCCCCCTAGTTAACCCCTTTGAGCCTAAACCTTTTCATTTCTTAACCCAACAACCTTTTAACCACCAAAACCCTTTTTCATTTTAACCCTTTGTTTTAGTAACAAGTTCGGTTTTTCGTAAGGTGATCCAAAAAAAAAAAAATCTGTTGAGGATGAAGCAAAAATAAACAAACAAGTTCATCAAAAAAATAACTTTGTTTGAATAAAAGCTTCATCAAAATAAAGAATTACAAAAATAGAAAATCTTACGAAAACCAACACTTGTTACGCTTTTCGTTTTTTTTTCTACTAACCACTACCCCAACCACCTACCTTTAACCCAAGCCTAACCCTTAACCCACAAAGTCCTCTTGATATTTACAAAGGTATAAAAGTTAAAAAAGAGGAGGATTGATTGCTTGGCAAGCTTATGGTAGGAATAAGTTCCATGCTGCTCTTGAGTGATTCACTAAAAATACACCTTCGGCCGAGTGTGAGTGATTTCTCCCGTGAGGTATGTGAACTTGTATATAAATGAAATTTTAAAAAGGCATGTTATGCCCAAATAAGTAATTTCTCCTATGAAACGTTCTAAATAAATCATTGCGAATAGGATTGTAAATAAATAAAAGTAAAACCCAAAAAGATCTTGGATATCCCGACACTCTACGACAAGCCCAAAAACCTTCTCTTCTACCTATTCCATTTGGAAGTGTAAGCCACATATTAAAGAGTTTTGCTTGAGGACAAGCAAAAGTTCAAGTGTGGGGGTATTTGATGTGTGTAAAATGCAACATATAAATTACATCAATTAAGGCATAAAACTAACCCTTTTTAAGTACTAATATTGGAAAAAGAGTGTTTTTGTCTTCCTTTTGTATTTTCAGGATTAAATGAGCTCAAAAACACAAAAGAGGCAAAAAGACAGCTAATTCCAACATAAATACAAGGAAAGGAACACTAGTGGACTGCCCGACCCCTCAACGGCATCTTCCCAAGCAAAATAGAGAAGACAGAAGGCTGAACACGCCCCGTGCTCAGCCAGCACGGGGCCGTGCCCAAGAATCAGCAGAAAAGACAAACCTATAGAAGCTTCTATTGCCCACCACGGGCCGTGTCCAGCGGACACGGGGGCGTGTCGAAAGTACAGCAGGCGCATTAATTGTAATTGCGAATTACAATTAATGAGGAGAGAGAGTGTCAGACAGGCACGGGGCCGTGCCCAGCGGACACGGGGCCGTGCCCAGCTCTCTGTTCAGCCTATAAATAGGAGTGCTTGGATTCATTTCAACTCATCACTTGGCACACCACCTCTCTCACACTTCATCCACCACCCACCACCACCATAACACCATCATCCACCACCATCATCCATTGTCCATCGTAGAGTGTGTGAGTCGTCTCGGGATCCAAGATTGATCGTAAGAGCTCTTGACAATCAAGGCCATGTTTGCCTAAGTCTCTTACATCACTTGGTGAAGACAAAGTGTCTAGTATAATACTTTTTATTTCTAATCTTTTGCACTTTTTATTTGGTTTTGTATTAATGACTTTAATAACTAGTTACTTATGTTGAAGGTGATCTTTCCTTATCGTTTGTCCGTGGTGTCTTGGCATTATTTTACTGTCTATATAAAATAAAGGATTTTCACCATTCATATCTCCACGGTCTATATGGAGGTATGTTGGCTACCTGGTCGGGGGTTAAGGGAACGGTTTGGTAAAGGTCTTGCCATTGTTCAGCGTTTAGAGGTCCTGCAATGGACCTGGGTCAAATTTAGTAGGACCTCCTTCAATGCTTCACGGTATTGGATGGCGGGGGTCCAAACTCTTTGACCCCCTCATAAGTTAACTACTATTAATACTATAACCCAGCTATTTAGGACTGTATCCCTGCTGACTCAGACTACTTAACCGAGGGTAACGTCACCGCCAAAAGCGGGGCCTACCACAATACTGCATTAATAACTTAATTCATTATCTTCCAATAATCCACCCTTTTAGGATTGTATCCTTGCTGACTCAAACTACTGAGGTGAGGGTAACGTCACCTTCAAAAGAGGGGCCTACTACAATAACTAAGATAATCTCTTAATTATGTGCAAAAGTGCGGAAATAATCAAAGGTTATACTAGATACGAGTCGGAACCAAGTGATTCATCTTGTCTATCTGTTTTTATTTTATTTTTATTTTCAGCATTTTAGTTAGTTTTTACTTTTCTTAGTTTAAAACATTTTTCTAAAACTTTTTATTTTGATTAGACGTTGAGGATAAACCGGTACTAAAAGCTCTTGTGTCCTTGGACGACCTCGGTATCTTACCAACACTATACTACGCTCACGATGGGTGCACTTGCCCATATGTGTGTTTAGTGTTAGTAAAATATCGTGTTTTATAAATTTAAAACTTGGCTAAAATAAGTGTTAAAAGGGCTTAAAATATACACCTAATATATACGACACTTCACACGCATCATGTAGGTGTACACCCGTCAGTGCATAAAAGAATAATGTGGTGTGTCTATTGATCTTTAACCCGGACACGATCCGGGCTACTGAACGCATAAGGAACATGTAATTCTTTTACAAGATTATATATTTAAATAATTATCCCAAGTTATAAAATGTTTATGCCACGTGCATCCAAATCAATTTTTAATCATTTTTAAAATGAGTCAGTTGATTGTATTTACCAGTGTAAACTGACGTATTTTCCCAAAAAGATTAAATGCAGGTACTAAGCGTAATAGGCTGGATTCTCTCCTTAGCATCAATAAAGAGTCTCGCAAGCTTAAGATGCCTATCGTCTGTTGAACTACTGTTTCCTATTTTATTTCGATCCGTCTGTGGATAAACTTTCAACTGTTTGTGATACACGATATTACAATATTTTATTCGATTGAAATGTATATTTCAATTTCTTCCGCTGTGCATATTAAATATTGTGTTGTTTGACTATTATGTTGCCAACCACGTCACGATACTCCCCTACCGGGCCCACCGGTGACACGTGGAAATTGGGGTGTGACATTAATGGTTTCAATTGGTTTGATTTTGGGAATGGGTCCAAAAAGATCCTTCCTCCATACTGGGCGTACGTTTATTCGAGCTGTGGTACGGAGCTTACCACTCTTACACTTCGGGTTTGAAGAACTTCCACCAATGGCAGCTTTACTCGGTGACATGTTCCTGAAATACACAATTATCGAAAATAATACATACTTATTAAGGATAAGATTATTCCTAGTTCAAGTCTAGACTCGGAAGTCGAGGAATGTGCAACTGTGTCATTGAGATTAAACACAAAAGGATAGTGTTTAATTCACTCAACGTTGGCTCTGATACCAACTTGTCGCACCCCGATATTTCCACGTATTACCGGTGGGCCCGGTGGGGAGTATCGTGACGTAGTTGATATCATAGACAATTTATATTATCACAGTTTAATACACAGCGGAAGTCGAAAGATAAAATCATTACAAACCGAATAAAAAGTAATATCAAGTGTATTACAAAACGGTTGCAAGGATCCACAGGCGGATCAAAGTTCAAAGATTATTGTTCAACAGATTTAATAACATCTAAGCTTGCAAGACTCTTTATTGGTGCTAGGAGTAGCCAGCCTATTCCGTTTAGTACCTGCACTTAGCCTTTTTGGAAAATACGTCAGTTTACACTGGTAAATACAATTAACCGACTCATTTTGAAAATGTTTAAGAAAATTGATTTGAATGCACATGGCACAAAATAATCTTTTATAACTTGGGATAATTATTTATATATAAACTTGTAAAAGAATTACATGTTCGTTATACGTTCAGTAGCCCGGGCTGAATACCGGGTTAAAGATTAATAGACACACCACATGATATAATCCCGCATCGAGTTATTCTCGAACATATGGTTATACCTTTTTATTTATATGCACCGGAAGGTGTATGCCTACACCCCGTGCTTAGGTCGTGGCCATTTCAATGAATGATGCCAAGGATATCCGGGACATGGTCATTAACCCCCCAAAGGCTTTAAGCAAACAAAACAGTTTAAATGGGTCATCTCAATAAATTAACCTTGATATGATTAAAAATTCAATGCCCGACCAAGCGGTATTTTATATACCGTACCCCAAGCCCGTATAAGGGAAAATAAGTTAAAAGTATTTACCTGAGCAAATTTATACAATTTATCCCAGCCGTATACAATCAAGCATGTACATGTAGCTTTTACTGGGCTCCTAAATCTAGAACGAAGGTTTTATTAACCTATTATATTCCTAACGGGTCTTAATTAAGCCTATGCTTAGACCGGTTAGTTTTAAAGGAAGATATATATATACGGTTCAAAACGCACGATTAAGCGATGACCGGATTAGAGTATGGTTTAGACCCGACAAGTTTGTATACTTGTATAATATGGGTAAACTAAACACATTCTGGATTTTGAGATAAAAATGATAAGGTTTGACCCGTTTCGGCTAATTTATGCAAACTAGTTACATAAACCGCACCGAACGCGAATAATGCATAACGGGTAACCAAATGAGTCATGAATAGGTTTCCTAAGTTAATATTCCTTAAATATGTTGTGATATCAGTAAGATACCTTCCATTATGCCCAAAATGGATTTAAACTCAAATTATGCCCCGTATGGGTATTTTGGTCATTTTAAAGGTTATAGAAGAGTTTAAATACTAATCTGAGTTTCAGGTCTGATATAATCAGTAAAAATATTTACTTTTATATGTCATAACAGTAGGGTATTGCATATATGTGAAATTTATCTTTTATAACCAAACTATGCACCATAGGGGCATTTTGGTAATTTCACATAAGCTTTAAAGGTCAAATCTGGAAATTTGAGTTTAAAACTTTAGCTTACTGTTTAATTATAAAAATTTACTTAAAACATCAGTAGGTAACAAGTCTTATATGTTAAAAATAGTTTTAACCCATATTATGTGCTTAAAACGCGTAAAAGTCGGTTTTAAGCGATTTTCGGGTTTAAATAGGAAATTTGAGTTTTTGATCAGTTTATAAAGTTCAAAATATTTTATTTACCATATGAAATCAGTAGCAAAAAGTTTGGTATCAAAATATTATGTAAAACTCATTTTATTCAAGAAAAGGGTATAATCGACAATTACCGATTTAAAGCAAGAACCCTACGTTATGCTCAGCTTAAAAATAAATAAAAATCTTCAAAAATCCCAAAATATACTAAAATATGCTACATTGGGTCAGAACTGAAAGTCAAAGAAAAAGTCTACTTTTGCGACTTTCGGTTCCGAACCGAGCTTAAACTGAAAATTGTCGGGTTGAACATATTTAGACATGTTCTTACATTAATTACCAAGTTATATGAGTGATAAAACAGGTTCCATAGCTTCTACATTGTTAATTATGTGTTTATGCGAAAATTAGTTTTCTGTTGACTTTTTATAATCAAGTTTGACCCGACAATTGGCCTAGTTAGAGTGGGAATCAGAGGGTGCCCTTTTAAGGGTTTATTACCCACATAATTACCAACTCATAGGTACTTTCAATTCGAGAATTGACTGGACCATTAGTGATTAATTACTAAGTCAAACCTTAATTACGACGATTTGACTTTGGGCCATTAAACTAATTAAAACTGAATTACAGAAGCTAAGATGACTTACAATGGTCCTTAGCATGAGATTAGAACAGAGGAAAGGCTTCTTAAGTGCCAAGGATGCTCCAGAGAGTTAGAACAAGGAAGATGTGCAAATGTAAGTTCACAAGTTGCAACAATGGATCTATTTATAGCCATGAATGGATCATGGAGATTGCTACAGGTGTTATGGCAACTCTAGGGATGAAAACAAGTGTCAAGGGACGTGTTTCAAGCAGCTAGAGGGTGGCAAACTCACGGAATTTAGCAAACATGCAAGCTGCCACGTTAAACAACATTTTTCTGAGCTGGCAGTCCGTCGCGTCGCGCGACGGAGGAGTGCCTCAGGTGGTGGCGCAGCGCCAGGAGGTAAGGGACCAGCCAAACAAGTTTTAAAAATGACATTTTCACCCCCTGGACCTTCTAAAGCGTAATTTCTTCTATTTTAAGCACTTTTAACCCTTGAAATTTATATTTCTAGGATCCATGAGATATAACCAAACATCGTTAGTCTCGGTTTCGTTAAACGATAACCGAAAACATAAGTTTTGCCTCGTTGACGCTTTTAACCCCTTAATTACGAAAGTTAACGTATCTTCCTCATACGATATCGAAACCTTGTGAAATTTTTATCACTTATTCTTGGGAGTATAATTAATTGTTACAAGGCTCCGAGTTCGCTAAAAGGTCACTCAGAGGTATAACTTAAACATGTTGACACTTTTAACCCTCGCGTCTTGTAAACTTTCACTTTCTTCCACAAACGGTTTCATACGCTTCATGATTCATTCGTTTAAGGGTATAAGCATCGTGTAGAGTTATTGAAAGGCAAAATTATCAAATGTTGACACTTTGTATCCTTATATACATATACTTTCTTCGTTTGTCAACTTTAGTCCCTCATAATCAATCCGTTACACGTTTAAAGTTCATGACACGTGTCGATACTATATTGGACATGATTTTACGAGGTGTTACAGCCAGGTTGCGATCCTAAGAGCTAAAATCTGGAAGCTTAAAGCAAGGGGAGCCTGGAGAGAGAGTCTATCGAAAGGGGGAGCTGAAGCAGGATGCAAATCCAAGGGGAGTTATTAGAGCAAAGGGGAGTCTGAGGTACTGATTATGTCAAAGCTTGCTAAAGACTCAGAAAGAATGAAAGAGCTACGAGGTTGACTGCAGCAATATCCAAGGGGGAGCCTATGAGTGGATATGTCTATCGTTTCCGTCAATCACGTATCATAGCTGAACAAATGAGTCAAGACGGGACTTAAACTGAAGGTCACAAGAGTCTTAGCAGGTTCGCACGGATGATGGCGCCATATTAGGGTTACTCAAGGGTTCGCATGAACCTACGCAACGCAGGTCCGCGCGAACGAAGTTGGTCCGCGCTAAATGTTGATTCGTTCCGTTATGTCCATTTGTGTGCGAACCTACATCTCCTATAAATAGGTCATTAGTCTTGTTCATTTGTAACTTTGGTTTGAGAGACGAAACTTTGCCAAATTGTTTTCACGGTGCTGTAACTTTCAATCAGTAATAGAAAACAACTTTAATTAGCTTGTTCTTGTCTGATCCACTCTCGTACTTGGATTCCACAAAAGATACGAGAACTACACAGTTGATGGTGTAACGGAATCGATCCTAACACGAACTCACATATTTATTGATCAAATCCTAAGGTGACACGTGTCTAAAGACCCTTCGTATAATTCACAATGTTGAAAGAGAGGGGCTAGAATCATCAAAAAGGGAAAATACGAAGTTGAAGAGCTAAGGCTGCCAAAAAAAGCAAAATTTTATTTTTCTGAAGGTCCCTTGCAGACTGCATCAATAACCCTTTTGTGGTCTGCAAAGGGTGTATAACTAATACGGCACAGTGAAGCTACTTACGGACCGTATGAGGCATCCCTTGCGGTCCGCAAGGGGTCCCCAAACAGCAGAATGTTTGCTGGCAGCAGCAATTCTGCAACACTATGCCACCTATCTCCTTCCTTGCCACTAATCTCTCTGGTTATGCCACCTCAAGGAACGCTAATCAATCCCTAAAACCATCCTTAGACACTTGGAAACCTGTTGTGCGTTATCTCTTGCTATAAATAACCATTGAACTATCATAATTCTAACACCAACTCAAAACACTTAAAAGTCTTAGTGTGAGTTTTAATCTCACCTTTTCAAGCCTTTCTTTAGGTGTTTGAAGAAGTCCCCTGAATCTAGTAAGTCTCCTTCCTTAGTTCTTTACATTAGCATTTAGTCTCAAAGTTTAATTTTGTCCGAAATTCCAGAATTGTCAACGGTTTGACTTTTCTGTTTGACCTTTGGTTCTAACCACTTTGGTTAACTGATTTTAAATTAAACTTAATCATATTGTCTTCATAATGTAGAGAATAAAACCCTACATTCACATTGTGTGATCATCACTTCTAAGTGGGTCAAAATGATAAGTCAAACCTGAAATTCTAAAAAGTCAAAACTAAGCTTTGTGTAAATTCGGCAAATGAACTTTTAAGCACTATAACCTAAAGTTTTGACACCAAAATAGTTTGTATAACACCACAAAAATATGTTCTAACATTTATGACTTGTCACGAACCCATTTGACTATCCAATCCCATATTTACGCAAACGACTCGTTAAAATGACATAAATCATATAAACAAGTCGTAATGGGTCAAAATCATTTCAAAACACTTTAAAATCAGAATGTAAGGTTATTCAACCATAACACACGAGATCCTTCACTCGTATGGTTATAACCACATTCTATCTAGTCAACGCTTAATCTACCGGAACCATGCTCAAATCTATGTTAACCGGTCAAGTCCAACGAACTTATAATGACCAATAAACAATTCTAATTGATAAATATTTCCATTCACTCTGGACTATAGAGCTCTCCAAAAACCGCACCGTAGGCTAATAAACTTTGAATTCGGTTGTACTACGAACCAAATACATTGTAAGCACAGCTAGTACATGTAAATACTTTTTAACACTTTTATTATATAAAACTTGGGATATGGTACAAAACCACTTGGTACGAGTATTGCAAGGGAAAATGCTTTCAGAATGTTGATAACACGATTTTAATCCGTATTGCTTGATTAATATAAAATATTTGGGGGTTGATAGTATTGTATCTGGACGTCCAGATTCATTTATTGTAATGGCCATTAAGTGCGGGTATAGGCATACACCTGATAGACATAAAATATATGGTGTGTATATTAATCAAAAGCCAGTTTTGAACACTATATCCCGAATGTGACAAGCATGTAAATCTGTTAACACGAAAATCCTAATGATTCATAAATGATTTTAAAAATTTTACAAATGAGTCGATTAAATGTATTTACCAATGAAAGCTAACGTATTTTTAAAAATTAACATACCAGTGACGAACCTCAATAGTAGGCTGGATAAAGTTCAGTCAAAAACTTTGAAATTTGCGACTCCATGGCAAAATACCTATGATGTCTCAGAATCTTTTTTCTTTAGATCCTACCTTTGGGATACTTGTATCGAATATTTGATATTTTAAAGCTTTAATATAATTTGACGAGTTCGATACTTTAATACATAAACTTCCTATTTCCGCAACACTGTGAAACTGATATACAATCGTCACACTCAAACCCCACATCCGCTCGCACCGGGAGAGCGGGGTGTGACAACAATGTATCATTCAAAATTACTAAACAAGTGCATCAAACAGCTAGTTATTCAAAATTACTCTACAACTGCATCATAATTACTCTACTTGTTCATCATTAATACATTAGTACAAAATACAGTCAAAAATTACTCTACAAGTCCATCAAAATTACTCTACTAGTTTATCAATAATATACCCAAGATATCAGTCAAAATTGCTCTACAAGTGCATAAATCGACTAATCATTGAAAATCACTATACAATTGCATCATAATTACTCTACTAGTTCATCAATAATACACTAATACAAGGAAGCGTCAAAAATTACTCTACAAGTGTATCAAGCAACTAGTCATTGAAAATCACTATATAAGTGCATCACAGTTCATCAATAATACACTAATACAAGATACCAGTCAAAATTACTCTGCAAGTGCATCAAGCAACTAGTCATTTGAAAATCACTCTACAAGTGTATCATAATTACTCTACTAGTTCATCACTACTACATTACTACAAGATATGAGTCAAAAATTACTCTACAAGTCCATCAATATTACTCTACTAGTTCAATAAAAAATCCTACCTGAACTAGGGGTTTTTGATGGTCTCTCATTATTGTATTTCATTCTTAATACAACGATATTATCTGTTTTTGGTGTAGCTTCTGTATTTCGTCGAAACAAAATGAAAACTAGAAAATATCACAGAATCATTTTACTAAACCCCAAATCTCTAATTTATACAATATATATAACAAATTACGCTACAAACAATATGAAATTACCTTTGGTAGACATGAGGTTGAGTCGAAGAATTTTGGAGAATTGGAGTTTTTTTGGAGAACTTGAATTGAAGATTTTTGATGTTTTGATTCCTTTTTGAAGAACTGAATATGTTGATTTAGGGTAGAAATACTTGAGATGGTTTCTATTTTATGGATGTGTATAATTACAACTATGCCACCACCAAAATACTCGGTCCATACATTTTGTACGTTAAAGGTATTTGTACGCAATCTTAACTCTATATATAATTATGTAATATTTCAAGAATTGTAGACTTCATTGTGACATCCATCAAATTTTCAGGTCAATTTCCTACGCTAATCTAAACATACTTTATTCTATAAACGTGCATTAGACTTAATTTTTGAGTAATTAGGTTTATCAAGTCTAGAAAGTTCATGAATCTCATGTCGTGTACCCGCTAATTCATGAGAATTTCTAGTACATGATTAGCCGATAAACAAAAAATGAACATTGGTGATTGTGCGAAAAAAAATCCAAAACTTGAATATTCTATTTCTATTTTGATATATTAGTAGATATTCATTAGTTTTAGATCGCTTCCAATCTATATAATCCATATACGTAACTTTGCAATTTAAAGGTTTCCTGACTTCGAACACGCATGGTTATATATGAAACTATGCATATATATCCAGTGCATATAAGTATTAGATATACAGGCCAAATAACCCGATGGTACTAAATTCAAATTTCTAAGATTGGTTTTCTTATAAAACCATAAATTTTATGAATTAATCTACGTCGATTATTTTTTTAACATCTTTCTAGTATTAATTGTATTATGTTTATATAAAAATTTAAACATTTCAACTCTTTATTTACCTAAAGAACACACAAAATATACAAAAGCATCTTACTCCCTACTAGGGCTGTTCAAAAAGCTCGCGGCTCGAAGCTCGCTCGAAAAAAGCTCGCTCGATATGGCTCGGTTTGAAAGTGAGACGAGCCGGCTTGGCTCAGGTAGAAAGTGAGCCTAGCTCGGCTCAGCTCGTGACGAGCCAAATTGGCGCGGTTTGGCTTGCTTGGTAGCTCGGCTCGGCTTAAGCTCGAACTATTTTACTTATAATATATTTTATTTTTATATACATATAATATATTACAAAAAAGTTATTATTATTTACATGTATTTAGGCTTGTAGTTTGATATCTATAACATATTTAAAGGTTGATTGTCATGTTAATGAACAAATATTGTATTTACTTGAAATATAAAACTGATTTTGCGTTGTTGAACTTGATTTTAGCTTGTAATGTATTAAGTTGAACTTATTTTGAATATGTTCTTTTGAAGTATTGAATAATATTTTAGAATATTGAATTTTGAGAGCTGTGTATTAATATTATTTTTAAAATCGAGCCAAACCAAGCCGAGCCGAGCCAGCTCAGTTTAAAACCAAGCCAAGCCCGAGCTAGATTTTCAGCTCGGTTTCAAATCCAAGCCGAGCCGAGCCAGCTCAGTTTATAATCGAGCCGTGCCCGAGCTTGGCTCAGCTCATGAACAGCCTTACTCCCTACTACAAGACACTCTTTTAGTTTATTAAAAAATTGTGCAATCACCCTTTTCCCTTGGAAACTGATATTTCTCTTGAACTTTCAAAACCCCACATGTTGACTTGTGAATGTTGTCTTGCAAAATCCATGCTTGGTCTTGGGATTAAAAAATTGAACAAGACAAATTCTTGTTTCCTCTTGTTTCCAATGGATCCAAGAAAGAAGAAAAAAATAGCAAAAGACAAGCATGATCCTTTAAAAGTCTGATAATTACTTCATCTACTTCCATATACAATCTACTAATCTAGCATGATCCTTTATAATATTCGCAAACCCATACTTTCCAGACAAGCATGCAAGGTGATATGGAGACATAAATAAACAAAGCAAGGTTTTGAGTTCTAAACCCATTTTCTAACTTAAGGCTAAATTGTTTGTTAATGCTTCATACCCCACATCTCTCCACCTATAACCATGCATTCTTACACATTTGTTAATTAATAACGGTTAAAGACTTAAAGATATGCTAGGTGAAACGAGTTTAGTGTATTGTGGTTATTAAAAAATTCCTACACTTGATAGTTGAAGGTGGTGCGTTTATGGAGCGTAGACTGAGGTAAAACAAAACGAAAATCGTGAGTCCATAACTCAAAGGGCCATCATTGAATGACTTGGCGGAAAATTTTGCAAACAACTGGGTCAACGGTACCTAGATATGTTTGTAAACCCTTAAGCCGTCATAACAATCCAAAGTAAGTCGGCCGGTTTTAAATTTACCTAGGAATGTTTATAAACCTTTAAATTTACCAAATAATCTAAGCCAATGCAAGTCAGTTCGAGATTTAGATTTATGCTGTTTGTTATAGTGGTTTGACGAACTGGTTTTTTCCATGGCTGTTTTTTTCATTTTTAATATATACAATTACGTACAACATATATCGCAAACTGCAAACTTCATCCTCCAAGTAGAGGTAAGGTTGCTTCTGGCTTACCGTCTTACCCTCAATATACCCTACCTATGGGCTGAACTTTTTTGGGACAGTTGTAGTTTAGGTTTATTTTGTTAATTGATAAATCGGACATACGTATGGTTAAGAGTGTAACATAACTGAACCGAACAAAAAAGGGGGTTACATCAAGATGAATAATTTAATAAAATGAGTGGTAATACATTGGTTTTAAAAGTTCTAGCAAAAGAGTGTTCTATTTATTCTTTTTTTTTTTATTGAAACAAACAAATCAGCACAAAGCTGATGATACAACAGAAGAAAGAAAGAAAGAAAGAAAGAAAGAAAGAAAGTAACAAATACTCAGAATTTATATCTTGACCACTAAACCAATCGGCCCACTACAAACAGCAAACATCCATTGCAGAGAGCCTTATCCATTATTCATTAAAGATCTTTTTCATGGCATACTGCCTATAAACATTGGTTGTGGTTGTGTTATGGCTATGCAATCTTCAATAACTAAGGCTCTGTTATCAGTCATGCTAAACCTTCATAACCGAACCGAGCCGGCTTTACACACCCCTATTGCAGGATCCATTTTATCATTAATTTTTTGTTCTTAATTTCAAATATTCAATTCAAAATGTAATTACAGTTCAAACCACCAAAGCGCTGAAACCAACCAGTTTAACCAACCCGGCCAATTCTTTCTGTTTAAAACCACCACATGTTCCTTCATCCTCAACATCAGTATTCTTCATATTGTGCCTCACTATTTTATCACCAAACCAAAAATACACCCCAAAATGGAATAATTAAATCACATTATTCTTTCATTTGGAAATCTAACACACCATTTCCGGCTTACCTTCAAAACCTTTTCACTTCTACATTAGATAGTTCTTTCTCTCTCTCTCAAAACAGTCCATAAACTGGCAAACTCAGCTATTTGTAGCAGATTCGAGACAGAATGTACAGAGAAAAAAGCCAACAAGTTCATAACATTCGTGTATGAATACGACCCGTCACAAGAGGATCTAGGGTCCTGCATCATCTGTGCCATTCACATGGTAAGAAAATATCATCTGTCGAAAGTTGTTCCATGAGCGGCAGCATCAAATTATACGTAGAAAACCACGGACATCAACAAGGAATTGGTTGAGATTCCTTCTGAATTTTCTCATGTTTAACCGATCAGCAGACTGAGAAATATCGCCTGAGGTGGTTAGCGAGTGCAATGCACTCGCCATTCTTGTTTTCAATACTGGATTTGGCTGTCTTTCAACCAATTCATTACATAGTCTCTGTACAAATAATGACTATATTAGACCTAAAAACTTTTTACACAAGCAGAGAATGACAACATGCAAAAAAATAACTTTTTATACTTATGATTAAATGGCTTATTGTATCTGATTAGAGGTAGCAAAGAAGTAGTTGGTACAGATCAAAATAGACCGGGTCAGACTAGAGGTGTTCATTATTCGAATCAGACTCCAAAAAACATAAATTGAAACTGAATCGAATTACTTCGGTTCTTTAAATTTCAAATTGGCCTAACATCCGATTATGGTTTTCAAATTGAATTCAAATTTGTGATTTTCAAACCGATTCGACCTAGACATTCGATCTCAATTACATATATTTTTTTCCTAAAAAATACATACAGTTCTTATTTATTATAAATATGTTACTTATTAACTATTTTTTTCTTATTCGGATTGTTCGATATACAAAAACAACAACAACCATACCCAGTAAATCCCACAAATAGCAGAACTATTGGTAGGGTCTGGGGGAGGTGGGATGTAGGCAAACCTTTCCTCTATTCGGATTGTTCGATATGTTACTTATTAACTATTTGTTTTCTTATTAATCAACCAGAATTCTAATTGTTGAACTTGAATCAGTATTTCGAGTTCACTGATAAAGAAAAACTTAAAACAAATTTGATTAATACCTCCAGGTCAGTCTAGGTAAGACCCAAAACACTGTCCAAAAACTTCTTGTAAACAATCAGTCGTGCATATTATTATAAAAACCATACAGGTACAGTACTGTATGTATAAACTTTGCATAAAGTGATTTAAGAGATATGCCTTTAAAATACATTTTGGGTGTTTTCGACCTATTTGACCCACTTTCTTCTTTAGTAAATCTATTTTCTTTGGCCCATTTAACCGGCAAGCATACAACATACCCAAAATGTCCATGCAAAGTGCTTGTTCAAAACATGGACTAGATAAACTTTACGGTTCAAGCAAACAGACAAATTTAAGAAAGCAGAGAGATACCTGGTAAAGACCATGATCACATAGGATTAATGGGAAAAGAGCATCAGCTGCACCTCCTACAAGATCCATGCTACAACCACACAAATTTAAGATTTCAATCATATAACTATGAAAAAGAAATCTAAAACTAAAAGATCTTATTTTACAGTTTACACAATCTGTCAAAAAAGGTCAATGCTACAGAGTTGCATCTTACCTGTAATCCTCAAAAAGAATTAATTGCATTAACGATCGCAAAAATTTACTAAGAATGCCATCCTGAAAGTTTCCATCAGCGTCCTTATAGCTTGTAGCATGTGGACCTAATCCATCTCTACCGCCCTCTCTTTCATTGTAGTGGTAGAATGCAAGTGCTCTCAGAGATCTTAAACACATGCCAACGATCTCTTCATCCTAAGTCATCGCCAAATAAAGTACCACAATATTAGCAACGGGTCAAAATGGCACGTGTAAATGAATAGTGCACTGCACAGCTATTATAAACTAATTATGGACTATCATACCTGGTGATGGAGACCATAATCAAGTGTTCCTGAAATATGACTGAAGGCTTCATGGTTTAATTTGGGAATCATTTCAGGATAAACCTCCAGCATATGTGATAGCAGAGCAAAGTGCTACTCCCAAAATAAATACTAATCAGACCTTAAAATTAGAATCAAGATATTCATCCCTTATAAAGTCGAAAGCTTACATCATAACAAAGCTTAGGATACTTCAACATTTCTATTGTTATCAGAGGGCTAACAATGTGAACACCAACATATATAACCTGCAAACAACACAAAAAGTTACCGACCTAGTTATTTCATAGGATGATCATCATGGGTTATTGTTAAGCAAATGAGAATATGAATATAGTAATATACCTGAGAAATGCTTGTCTGCTGATCGTCACTGGCAGCTGATGAAACGTCAACCTGAAAATTTTATATGTTAATGTAAAATCTTATCCATCAGAAGTCTGTGTGACCAAGAAACGTCGAATAATGTACCATATCTTTTGTGCATAGTTTTTGAAGAAGCTGTAGAAGAGCGCGTAAATCCCTGTACTTTTCAGCATTTGCTTCACTTTGTAAACTGCTTGAAATGCTAACAGATATCTGAAAGGTGCAAGCAGTGACACAAAGCTAAAGACAGAATAACTACTGACATAAAGAAGATTATTTGGTCTGTTTGAGAAAGAACCATTCATATGCAAATGGATTGAATTTCCACCTGTAATGTAATCAGACACTAATGATAAAGTTAATACCTTGCCGATGTTGTGGGAAGAGTAAAGCTGAAGCAGATGCATACAAAAGTCAATAACCAATGCAGTCTCATGAGGCTCTAGATAGATTATTTGACCCTCCACCCAATCAACAACAACCTTGAGTAAAAGATACACAACTGCCGACTGAACATATCCAACGATAAGTGATCATATCATTAACCTCTTATTGCTAATAGTGAAAGAAAGTAAGTGTTTGATTATAGTACCTCATGCTTGTAAACCTCAAGAATTTTAAGAAGCGACTGCAACACAGAAAATCCCATCTCATATATTGCCTTCTGTGTTTTTGGTTCGGAAGCACTAGACGCTCCTCGAAGCCGCTCCAGTAAGCAAGTGACCTACATATATTATAATATATTTTAATAATTATAGTTTTTTTCATATTTTTAGTGTTTCAAAATTATAATAAACAATTAATATTATAGATATTATAATAGATTTTATAACTACATTGGTTTAGTTTTTTTTTAAATGATGTCGATTAATTACCCTTGTCGTTTTTATTAAAATAATATAATGCTTTATATAATTGCGAATATACCATCGTCATGTGCTTATTATTTTGTAGGATTCGATAAAAGTTCAATTCGACCGGGTCAAATATAGTTGATTTTTTTTATCGTCACAAACCAAACATCGGTATCGGTACCGTATTCGTGTTTATAGTTTTCTCGATGTGGCAGTATAAAGTTCATTAAACAGAGTTGTATTTGCAATAATATATGGTTTTGGTATTGTAAGCTATATCAAGTGTCTGTACGATGCCAGTACCGTAACGAACCGATAAAGGTATTTGTTCTTATGGTTTTTAATCGAAGTAAAACACGCGTCGATTGCTATGCCGAGTGTCGATGTCGTATTGGTACTGTAACAAACCGTACCAATAAAAATCCCACTAGTAATACATAATATTGCAAAATTAATTCTTTGTTACTACTCTTTTGAGTGTTGTTTAAAAGAGTACATTTGTTGATTTTTTTTTCTTACCACAAGAATAACATCTGGCTGCTGAGAAATATTCTTGATATCTTTCTTGGTAGATATATCATTAAGATAAGCAGTCATATGGCTTGTGAGATCCCTTATGTACCTTCAGGAATTAAAATTTAAATGTTAGAAGCATGGATAAACCATAGTTATTAAAGGCGCGAAGCGCACTCTAGGCGCATAGGCTCCGATTAGGGCCTAGGCGATAGGCGCAAAAAAAGCGTGGGCCCGAGAAAAAAAAAGCGCACTTAAATAAAAAAATTAAAAAGTTCATTAAGGGAATAAAGTACTCAAAACCAAAACAATAATGTTCATACTAGCACTTAAAAAGTCACAGATAACAAAATACTTAAAACCAAAATGTTCATAGCACTTAAAAAGTATCAAATAACAAAATACTTAAAACCAAAATGCTCAAACTCAAAAACAAAAGGTTCACTAAAAGTAATAATGAGTAAAACTTGAAAGCCAAAAGAACTGAATAATCTTGATAACACGAACTGAATAATCTTGAGTAAAAGTCTTTCGTGTGGTGTTGTAGGTTACAAGTTGGTGTTTTACATTTTGCAACGTGCGGGTTGGCGTCAACTCGTTAGATTGAAAACAAAAACACTACATTGTGTATGCAAAATCAGAACTAAATCAGAAATAATCAGCTGGTAAAGAATAGGAACAATATCAAATCAGAAATAAATACACTGCAGAATATGAGGAGTTTACAAATTATAAAAATAATATCCCAATTTATCAGGAACATGTAGAATTAAATCAGAAATATAATAATCGAAGAATTCAAACTGAGATCCGGATTATTAGAGATATAATCGGCTGGAAATCTCCCTAAAAATACTCCAGAACATCAGGAATTTACGAATTAAAAAAATTATTTATCAGCAATTCAGTATTAATTGTGCGCTAAAATTACCTAGGAATCAGGAGCGCAATTAATGCGCATCGCTCAAAAAATTCGCCTAGGCGCCAAAAGCGTGCGCTTTTGATAACTCTGGGATAAACCTTAATACTAGAAATAAAAGAAAAAGAAATCTGTCTTACTGATAGGGCCAGCAATCACAACCCGTGCTACCAATAATGGGTCGATTTGGGTCAATTTCATTATCTTTTGGGTTTCTTTGGGTATGTCAAATGCAGAGAACGGGTCAAGCTGGATATCTAACAAATTCTCAACAAGGAAGCACGGGTTAGAATGGGCCAGAGCAGGTTACCAGACGGGTCAAAATGGGTGAGAGATGTCGGACGGGTCTGAATGGGTGAGACAGGTGTTCTTTCTTCATTATGAAATAGTAGCCTTCTTCAATCGTCATGACCGTCGCCGTCGTCCACCACCGTCGTCAATCGGCATGACCGTCGCCGTCGTCCACCACCGTCAGTATGAGGTATGAGACCCAGAGTAATCTTGTACTGTAGCCTTCTTCAATCGTCATGACCGTCGCCGTCGTTCACCACCGTCGTCAACCGCCTACGTTTACCACCGTCAACCACCGCCTTCTACCGCCTTTGATTCTGAAAGTGGAATGACCCACAGTCGATTGCACCAAAGACTCATGGATTCCATAATTTTATTGAACAAAGCATCAACAAAATCAACATCATGTGTTTTTTAGTTTTTGACCACCATTTTTTCTTATGTGAGAGAGAGAGAGAGTTTGAAGGATGGTTGAGTGTGTGAGAGAGAGTTTGAAGGATGATTGAGTAGACAGAGAAACAAAAGTTAAAAAAGTATCATATGTACATGTACTATTGATCATGTTGGCGGTTTTGACTGTACAGGTTGTTCATACTAGTTTGATGTACGTTACCGATTTTTGTTTTTAAGCAATAATCATAACAACGATCTGTACAAATTACTCGTTCTTTTGTTATAGTTGATTTATTTAAGTTATCTTTAAGGCCAGGTCTGACCCCAAACAATCTTTCTTTTTCATAAGAAAACATTTTTTCAAACCCACCTAACCCGACCCGACCCGACCCAAAACCCGTTCTGACCCGGACCCATTTCAACCCGGACCCGTTCCGACCCGAACCAAAACAACCCTTTTTTAATTGACCCGTTTTGACCCGAACCCGTTCTGACCCGAACCCATTTTGACCCATGACCCAACCCGACCCGACCCGTTTGCCAAGTCTACTTACTGATTTGCTTCCACTGAATTTTTTATGCCAGAAGCTGAAAGAACAAGAGTCTGTGACAGGGAACGCTGCAATGATATATGTAAATGATACAAGGAGTTAAGTAAGCTTTAGTACCATTGTTAAGGCTCAACAAAAGCACATAAAATAGAGATCACAACTTCGATCCATTTACTCTAAAGAATTTCAGTACAATCGAGAAAAGTAGCTTCAAAAAGCCAGTACCAAAAGTAACCCTTTACCCAACCCGACTTTTGACACATGAAATTTTTATAAATTTTACAAAAATTGTGATCATAACTGACACTAATATTTATACAATTATTAGTCTATATGAGGTTGATGTAACGACTGAAACTAAAAAAAGGTGGATAATGTTTTTAAATTACCTGATGAGTAGCGTTTAGCGACAATAGCACTTTATCGTTTGTAAAACAATGTGCTAGATGACGCCATGAGTCCTGCAGTAAAAGCAAAAAAATAATCACCATTAACCATTTCAGAAGTTAATATGCCACTTATGGTTAATAGGTTTCAGAAATGGAGAACCAAATAACATAATATAATCTTAAAATCATATTCATCAATATCCTTGTGTTATATATCATTGAACATTAGAAGAGGCCTGATGATATCAACTTGAAGATACCAAAGAAAGATATTTACACAAGCTAACCATTATATTATATATCCTATAAATATGCTCATTTGTCGCATCAATCAACTTTGCCCCCTCAACTATGGCCTTAACCAACTATAGCCCCTCCACTATAATATTGACATGTTTAGCCCCTCAACTTTGGTAATGACATGCTTAGTCCCTTAACTAAAACAACTTTAGCCCCTCAACTTTCATAATAAACAACTTTAATAATGACATGTTTAGCCCCTTAACTAAAACATCAAACAACTTTAACTCTCGCGATTTGCTTATTTTTATCTACGTTTCGAACCTGCTGTGGAGCGCCGAACCAAAGTTAAAGAAATTCTGAATTTGTAAACTTATACAGATGTTTAAAAATGAAAAAATAAAAATGCTAAGAAAGAGAAGATGCGAACCAACGTGACAAGGTGTGTACATATACTTTTCCGCCTAACAAGTCCACTGAGCAGCTGGTAACATGTGAGGGCCTGTCACACAAATGAAATGCATATATTACCGCCTAAAACTTCTCTGTTGACCATACTAGCGTGTGTAAAATATTAATCGACATTTAATACCTGCAAATCTTTCTCCCCGGCATATGAAATCAATGTTGTTAATGATATTCGAACAATAATATCGAGCAAGTTTTTTCCCTGAGTATGTTCTGCAGAGAAACTAAGCAATGCTTGTCTGGATCGCTGCATTTGAAGCAGGGTGACCTCATCTATGGGGTTTTTATAACTTTGCATTTCTCCAACTGTCATTAAGTATGTACATGACCATCGAGCAAGAAACCATATAATTGCCTAACCATAAAGTCAAAAAAATGTTGAAAACTTTGTAGCGGGAAGCAAACTATTTACTAGAAGCTAGTATTTCGAGTAATACCTCCATAAGCCGAGGGCTGAAGAACGCTGCTCTCATATTTGGATCTAAACTCTGCTCTGCAAACTTTATGATAGACCTTCAAATAAAAACAAATATTTCACATAACATATCATATGTGATGGAAAAAAGAACAGTCTTGATGAAGGGAAAGTGGGTAATCTACCAAGAAAGTATAACTACGGGATGTTTTTCTGTTTCCACGTACTCAGGAAAACGTGTTTCTATAGCTAATGGTATCTGAAAGCAGTAAATTACATAATTACAAAAAAGTTATTCCGAAACTATGTTATGCTGATAAAATAACAACTAAAAGAAGTATAACCAATGGTGTTTCCCCCTCTCCTTCATCTGCCAATACATGACCAGTTATCAACAAAAGTGAATAAAGCTCTTCCATTGTTGTAGTTGGATCAGTTATCCCATTTCCCTGTAAACATGAAGTGATCATCACATTAAAGGGCGGTTAACAATACACAGGAGTCGAACCCTAAACATCAACATTACGATTCTTTTTTTGTTTTTTTTTAATACTTTACGCCTTCCTTTATGATACTAATATGCTATATAGGTAATCGTTATGAACATTAGATCTTAACTATTACTATTTCTTGACATGCATGATAAATTAAGTAGACATTAAGCCGATAAATTGAACAAACTATTTGCGATCAACTTATGCTTAACTTATGTACAAGCACCTGATGAAGCCTTGAAAAACGCTCAGAGAAAAGTCCCGTAAGAAAAGGGATTGTAACATTAATAGCAGCTCGTGCTATAAGGGCGTAAGAGCTCAGTCTCTCGTCCATTGCTACAAACAAAATACACGAGTTACAAAGTGCCTTTAAGAGAAGCAAATGAAGACCATGAAAGACACAATTTCAAGATTAAAGGTGACAAAAATGGGTGGGTCGGATACCCGCTGACATGTTATAAAATCATAGCCCAAATTGACCCATTTGTATATAAATGAGTCAACATCGACACTATGTAGTTAATATCCCGATATATCAGTGATATATCGGTTATCGGTCCCCTGCCGAGATAGCGGTACAAAATATTGGTCAGAATATCGGTACCGATAATATCAGCTATATTGTCCGATATTTGACCGATATTTGATCGATAAATCACCGATTTTCCCAATATCAGTACCATTCTTCTTATTTCTACCGTTATTTTTCTTCTTATTGCTGCTATTAGTGTTTTAAGTCTTAATTGTCAGTTGTTACTGTTAAATATTAGTGTTTTAAGTCTTAGTCAGTTCTTACTTGTTACAATTGTTAGTGTTAAATTGCTATATATATAAATTTACCATGATATTAAAATTACCGATATCCCACCGCGATAACCGATGTCTCAAATACAAGTCCTTGACCGATATCTGATATTTTACCGCATTAACTACTTAGCATCGACACCTCTGATCATGACATAAGACAAGAAGAGGTAGGTTACCAGCTACAGAAGCTTGAAAGTATTCTTCTTTTTCTTCACTTGATGATGCAGCTGAATTATTCACGGAACAATATCAAACTAAACGATACTTATGACAAACAAAAAGTAAACACTGCAGAATCCAAGCATACCCTTTAGTTCTGATTCTACAATTAGGGCAAAAAGATTGGCGGCAGCATTTATTCCTTCTGGTGGAAGCAATGATGTCACACCAGAAGTGTTTGTCTCCTGTAAACATTGGTAAAAGATAGAAAAACAAGTCATACATTATATATACTATAAATATGCTATTTTGTCACATCAACCAACTTTGGCCCATCAACTTTGGCATTAACCAACTTTAGCCCCTCAACTTTTGATAATAAACAACTTTAGCCCCGCAACTTTAATAATGACATGTTTAATTGGGCCCTAAACTAAAACAACTTTAGCCCCTCACATTTAATTATAAAACTTCAGCCCCTAACCTTTAACAATGACATGTTTACCCCCTTAACTAGTAACAACATCAAACAACTTTAGCCCCTCAACTTTGCTAATAAACAACTTTAGCCCCTCAACTTTGATAATGACATGTTTAGCCCCTTAACTAAAACAACTTTAGACCTCAACTTTAATAATAAACAACTTTAGCCCCTCAACTTTGGTAATGACATGTTTAGCCCCTCAACTTTAATTATGACATGTTTAGCCCCTTAACTAAAACATCAAACAACTTTAACGCTCGCAATCTGCTTGTTTTATTTATGTTTCGAACCCGCTCCGGAGCGCAGGTAGTAACCCACTAGCTAGCATAAAGCAACCATTGTTGTAACAAGTATTATACGTTGGAATTGAGAATATTAACTATTTACCGTTAAAAGGGTCGTCCAAGTATCTAGTAATATATCGCGTGCAACCCAACTCCATGGTTCTTCTTCCATATCTTTGGTCATAAGGTCTTTAATAACTTCACACATCAAGGCAGACAACAAACTGAGTGTACCAAAAGGCCTGAACATTAAACAGGTAAAAAAAGGTAAATTTGTTGAGTTTACAAGAAGGCACTGATTGATTAAAGTGCTATAAGTGTATGTACTATTAGATAAGCACGTTTAACTTACCTTATATGTTTCAAGAGGTCATCAAAATTAACTGGATTGGTAACAGCAGATATGGATAACAGTCCACGGCAGCCATCAAGCAACTCACTGAACAAAAAGAAATTATGTAGCAAAACATAAAGCAAAATATCAATGATGGTATTTCCACCTGCCAAAGATATACTTAAAAAAGGCGATTTTGACTTTAAATTATGTTCTCTCTCACGGGTGATAGACAAAATAGTCTAAAGAAAAGGGTTGAAGTCAACAAAAGTGTTTATTTATGGCATAAACATCCGAAAAAATTTTATTACTATTAGAATAATAGAACCTTTGTGATCATATATTCCAGGTCCAAACTCGACCTGCCCGTATATGCGTACAAAAAGTTGTGTTATGACCTATTTTATCCCCCCCCCCCCTTTTTTCACCTGTAGATATACTACCTCTCACTTCTTCCACTTTCAATTGCTTTTGCAATAACATCAGGAGGATGAACCCATTGAACAATTCCAGATAATAGTTGCAGAAGATGCTTCTCTTGAGAAGCACCAACATCTATGATTAAAGAAAGCGTTAGTTTTAATAAAAACCAAATTAAACAATTTTTAAATAGAAGAAAGGGTTACCAGGTGAAAATATAGTTCCTGTGAGAGAGCAAAGCTGTACTATGAGTTTCCGAGCAGAAACCGCAAGAGGACAGTCAATCCAGTAACCTTTACCGGAGAATTTCTCCCTCAATACACCATACAACCCTAATAGCCATTCTATGTGACCACTTGTAAGCAAAACATCACGCCATGAAGGCCCAAGCTTCAAAAAAATAATTAGATACAATCATGTTCAAGACAGTTGACTTAATTTTACAATTATTAATTATTGGATTATTAATGTTTAGAGTTTCTACATCTTTTCCTTGATCTTCCCATGTAAAAATGGTATTAATCCTTTTAATTGTGAACCTTGTAACTTTGACTACTATGAAAGTTCAAGGACTAAACTGGTAACCCGATAAACATGCATGATTTAAAAAAGAACTTTTGAAAGTTCAACGACTAGACTAGTAGCAGAACGAAAGATAAGGTGCAACTTTAAGCAATTAAGTCATATCTAAAATGCATGTCACTTTCAAAATTAGCAGACATCAAAAAGAAAGAAAGCAATTTTCACCTCATCGATGCAACCGCGTGCATTTTCTTACCGTTAAACATGCACCCAAACGTTAATTTATGAAAGTTCAGTGCTTTTATGTAGATTTAAAAACTCTGGTGATGAATAGAAACTGAACAGAAACTTTAGCAATCAAGTCTTCAATAGTTCGGTAAATGTGCCAAATTCGACCCATTTACATATAAACAGGTCAATTTGAATTATTTATAAATTCGAGCGGGTCAAATAGGTCATGTAAATAGTTCAGCTAAAACAGAAAAGTAGCCAAACAGATCATTCGGATTGAAAGTTGCCTGGTTCTTAAGGCAGACCCACATAGTTTTAATTAAAGATCGAATTTAATTTTATTTTGAAAGTAGAAAAAGCATTTACCTGGACCAGCGTATAGGCTGAGTTACTGTCTTCTTTAGCAACAAAGGAAAAGACGTCTAAGCTGTTCTTTACAACTCTGCCGCTGTTACTAAAGTCCCAGTTAAGAACTTGGAGCATGAAACGAAGTGCCGCTGCACAAACTCTATCTTCTGAAACAGCAGCATCTGAATTCGTAATTTGAGTTGTGACACTTTGTGCAGCCCCTACCGCCCAAGAATAGAAATTCTATAAAATTAAGAGAAAAAATAAAAAGTGAGAAGCACAAAGATAAGTTCTTTAAATTTTTGAGTTTCAGTTGTTTTATAAAAATGCAAAACTACTATAGAAGCATAACCCCAAGCTTTTCCTGCTTCAAACGTGAGCTTTCAAAGTATCCAAAAATGACCCCTTATATAATGAGTAGAAATGGCAATTTTGAAACATCTACTTGCAAATGGGTCAATTTGGGTTGCGTTTTATCTCAAACAAAGCTAAAAGAACGGGTAGAATAGGTCGAACGTCTTAAACTGTAATTTAATAGCAAAACTTTTAAATGGTTTGAGTAAAGTACACGAAAATTCCCTGTGGTTTACCAAAATTTTGGATTTGGTCCCTAGATTTTCGAAAGTACACTGATGGTCCTGTGGTTTGCACTTTGTAACGCATTTAGTTGCTAACTTGGACCTGCTGAAACCTTTAGAGTTGTTGGCCAGGGACTAAATGCATTACAAAGTGCAAACCGCAGGGACCATCCGTGTACTTTTGGAAAGCTAGGGACCAAACCCAAAATATTGGCAAACCACAAGGACAATTTAAACATTTAGGTCATTATCGCAAAGTTGTCTTGATAAATTATAGTTATACAAATGGGCCCAATGAAGTTGCCAGTCTGGCCAAACTAACCCGTTTTTGCCCATACTGAAAAACTAGCCCATTTCATACCGCACACATTTTGACCGTTTACCCAACCTTGTGACCACTTATTCATGAATGCCTGAGGGGAATGGTTTAACAAAACCTTTAAATAGTCATGCTCCAGAGATTTTCGGCATTGCTCATGGAACTCCCTAGGAAGACCCAATGCAGTAGACGTAGATGGAGAAAATTCAGACACCTACAAAATTACTTTGAAGCATGAGTAACATCTCAAAATAAACTTAGTAGTAAAATTGATAGCATGCGATATATATACCAATGACTCAAGGAAATTGATTCCAATGAACTGCACATCTAATCCATGGTTACCGATAATAGCCAAATGTATCTGAAGACCAAAAATAAGATTATGTTTATGCCATTCTGATAGGAACTCAAACAACGATACTGAAATTAAAGCAACAGGCCCAATTCGAGAAGGGCAAATCTCCAATACAAAACTCACGATAATAAGAAAAACACTGAACAAGAAAGAAATTAAACATAGTTTGATACTAATATTATCACTAACAACAGTTACTAAACTGCCCTAAAAAACCTCCTGCAACTGTTCACTAAACTGCCCTAAAAACCTCCTGCAACTGTTCCCGCTATTTTTTTGAGCTCTTTGCAGCAGTTGGATCTGGGTACGGGCTGGGTTCTGGATCTGGGTACGGGTTGGGTACTTGGGTTCTGGATATGGGTATGTATCATTACTTCCCTCCCGGTAAAACGCCTTGTCCTCAAGGCGAAAAGCAGGAAATTGGGCACCGAAGGTCTCGTAGTTCTCCCATGTTGCTTCTGCAGGAGTGTAGTGCTTCCAAGAAATAAGTAACTCCAAGAGAGGCTGATGTTGATCCTTGGTGTGAATCCAACGGTGATTAATCACAGAATGAGGCTGTTTATCAGTTTCTCCCCCCTTATTAATCGGCGGTCCAATAGCAAGATGTTGTAAGCTTGCTGAATCCTTGGTGTTGGATGGAATACCCTGCAACTTGTATTCTTTGCCATCTAAATTGAAAATTAAAAACATCTCCTACCAGTTGGCTTGGACAGTGTTTAGTGAAGCTAACCATTGAATTCCCAGCACCAAATCAGCTCCTCCAATGGAAAACGGATAGAAGTCCTGGATGATTTTTAGGTTGGGGAGCTGTATAGTAACATCCTTGCAGAGCCGATTACAACGGATGATGTCACCGTTTCCAATTTGAACACCAAAAGGAGTTACAAATTGGGTTACCAGCTTTAGTTCACGGACAAGAGCATCAGAGATGAAATTGTGGGTGGACCCACTATCCACCAGAATCAGGACATCGATAGTATCCAAGATGCCTTTAAGCTTCATAGTGGTTGGATTGGGTTTACCAAAAAGAGCATGGAGGCTGATCTCGGCGGTAACAACTGGTGAATCTGCATCCGTATTCACTTGGGACTTGTCATGGTTTTCTGGTTCATCTGCCAATTCTAGTAGCTTGAAGGTGCCCGACTTGCAGCGATGAGGTCCATACTTTTCGCCACAACGGAAACATTCCCCACGAATGTACCTGTTCTGTTTTTCTGCCTCAGAAATCCGTGTTTCTGGTGGTTTTTGAGCAGCAACAGCCATAGTTTCAGGGTTTGATGATGAAGAGAAGTGGGTTTTGCTGCCTGGATTAGAACTGGGAGTTTTTTCTGAGTGTTTGGGGCTTACCTTAGACTCAAATTCTAATGCCAAACTCATAGCTTTGTATACGGTTCTGGGTTTCTGAATGCGGACATCAGCCTTCAACTCTTCCTTTAGACCGTTAAGGAACACGCCAAGAAGGCAATGGTCCGGCCAATTTGTGACTCGAGAGGACCTCTTAGCAAACTCCTGACGGTACTCCTGCACCGAACCCGTCTGTCTAATACTGCAGAGATATTCATTCGGATTTTGGAATTCTGCTGGCCCAAAATTCTTGTTCAAAGCAAGCACCAAATCTTCCCAAAACTCGATTCCCTGATCTCTTGAAAGCCACGAATAGAAGTCCAATGCATCGCGTTCCAGATGCATGGAGGCTACATCCACCTTTTCTTCTTCAGGGATATGGTAATAGCGAAAGTATTTTTCTGCTTTCAAAACCCATCCACGCGGGTCCCCTTGGCTGAACGAGGGAAAATCGATTTTGTTGTATGGTCGGTAGGTGCGCTGATTACTCCCTGAAGAATCCTCGTCATCATACCTGCCATAACCGCCACTCAATTTCTCCTTTTTGGCATTCGTCTTGAGAGCAGCCACCTCTTGCTGTAACGACTCCATGGAGGAAGCAATTGCTGCCAATTGTGCAGCCATAGGATCTGGATTGGATGCGTTTGAATCTGGATTACCACGGGTAGAAGGTGCCATTGTTTTCTCAGAAATTAATTGTGAAGATGGGATTTGAGGATTGGATTTAGGGTTGCGAGAGTTGGATTTGAAATTAATTGTGAGGGTTGGATGCGAAATTGATGGCGAGGATTGATCTCTAGATTTCAGAAATTGAGACGTCAATTGAGTTTCCCGGCAATGGAACCAAATGATAGGAACTCAAACAACGATACTGAAATTAAAGCAACAGACCCAATTCGAGAAGGGCAAATCTCCAATACAAAACTCACAATAATAAGAAAAACACTGAACAAGAAAGAAATTAAACATAGTTTGATACTAATATTATCACTAACAACAGTTACTAAACTGCCCTAAAAAACCTCCTGCAACTGTTCACTAAACTGCCCTATAAACCTCCTGCAACTGTTCCCGCTATTTTTTGAGCTCTTTGCAGCAGTTGGATCTGGGTACGGGCTGGGTTCTGGATCTGGGTACGGGTTGGGTTCTGGATATGGGTATGTATCACATTCACAAATATATCCCAAAATTATTACTAATGATTATTTGGAAAGCCGTCGGCAAGAGAAAACAAAAGGCATGCTATAATCAAGCATAAGCATCACATAGCTAACATCAGCTCCATAGTGGTCAATAGCAACAGACTTACCTATATGCTACGTAATGTAGCGATAGCTACGATGCGCTATTTCGTGTTTAGCGATAAGGTATTTAAAAGTTTAAGAAATTAAAAAAAAGCTATTTGTACTTTTTATACATAAATATGTCAATTTTATACTTTTTATGTATAAATATAGAAGTTGAAGGACCAAATGTAAACTAGTGATGGGTGTTAAATGTTGAAACACACAAACTAATTTTACACTTTATATGCAAAAGTTTACAAGTTTTAGGGACTACATGTAAACTAGCGATATGTGGTCGCGAAGTCCCTTGTAGTGTATATGGCCGCCTCGCCACGCTATTCGCTATAGCTCCCGCTAGCTATTGACAACACTGATCAGCTCTAAAATCACTTAATGGGTGCCAACGATCACTATGAATTGTAAAATTCTAAAAGTAAAATAACTAAATCCGTTGAATCGTATTGTAGGAAAGGAAGGCTTCAAAGCAAAACACATGTGAAATTGTGATGACTGATGACTAACTATATCATTATATAGACTGTCAAATTTAACAAAAATATAGACAAATGTCCTTGAAAGAATTACCTCAGAGAAAAATCCATCCCTCTCTGCAGCAGTAAATTCTAGCCTACACTTGAGCCAGACAAGCTGAAGCAGTTAGCAAGACTTTATTTTCTTTTAAATGGCTTTAAAGTTTATTTGTAACGATTATAGTATATATGACACAAAAAGAAACAAAGTGCCAACAGGCAACAGGATGAATAATGAATTACCATTCCTATTTTAGTTTATACATATCATATGGTAAAATTATTATGAACTTACCAACCCCTTTTCATCAATTGAGCTGCAACAGATGAAATTTTTGATAGCACATAGCCCTCTGGTGAACTTGCATGTTTCATTACGTAGGACAAGCAAAAACTGCAGAAAGTAAAACATTAGTTACTTAAGTAACACAAGGCTTACAGAGTTCCAAAATATACGTAATAAGTGCAGCTTGCATATAGCAGGCTTCGTCAAAAGCATTTCAAATCATATTGACCCAAATATAAATCTTGAACACCTTTACCAGAAGCTATAATCAACTAGATTTCTTAATAAATGTATCAATTATTAACACAAATGGCGACACTCTATATATAAGCAACACTGATATTGAATATTGACAATGAGTGCCAAGTTGTTAAAATCTTAAAATACCTGATCAAGCTTTTTTTCTCATCGGGTGAAAGAAATGACCATTCTCGTATTGCTGCATCTCGAATTGCTGTGGCTGCCTGAAATCTTGCATTTGCCAGTTGAGAATTTTCTGAACACAATAAAGAGGCTGTTGATATAGAGAAACATAATACTCTTACAAGCATCACTCTTCCTTGCTAAATCAACCGAAAAGCGATTGTAACCATTCTAAACTGAGTACAAATCACGAATATTACAAGTGTTGATATCAAATTAATTTTGTATTTCCTGCAACTTGTACATCTGAATTTTGTACAGACATTCATACTTAACAATTGCACATAGCAAATTTTCTTGTACTAAAGAGGTTTCTATTACTGGTAAAGCTGAATTCTGAACAGTTGAATACAGTAACAGAAATTGCACCATTTTAAAGGAATATTAGTATATTACTAAAATTTTTATTAAGTCAAAGGAATATTAGTATATTACTAAAGTTTTTATTAAGTCAACAAAAAGGGCATTTCTAGGAATACGGAGGTGCATAAAAACTTTCATTTTCACTCACATTGTTCTTCAGGCCATTTTTCAGACAACAGGTGTTCATATTAACTGCTGCTCTAAGCAAAACCAAAATGAAAATGCATGTGATCATTGAAAAATTGTGATCAAAAGTATGAATCTAATGCAAAAATGCAATGGTGATTGTATATGCTTCATCAACTCGTGTTTTTGAGTATTAATTAAAGAACCCACTTCCAACATTGCATAACACTTGACGTTATGGGTAGGTTTCACACAAGAACAACTATTAAGACACAAAAGTTGAATCTTCTAAAAGGTATATGATCACTACAAGGAAAGCAAATTCCAAAATGTGAGTAATTTGGCATGATCAGTAAACCAATATGTGATTTCTAGAAGAATATCATATCATAAACCTTGCATTTAAGCACAATAAGTTGTGACTCTTTGACTTACCAATAATAAATTGGCATGTCTGGTATGGTCTAGGAGATTGGCATAGAGATAATATAGTTGCCTCAGCAGCCGTTGGATTTACATTAATCTGCATATTTTAAACAAACGAAAGTCATGAATATTCTCTGTACAAGTGTCATGTACATTCAAACTTAGCAAAGGATAGGAATAAGAGAATGTTAAACTCCAAAGTTAAAATGAAGCATACACAATCTTACTCCAAAAAAGAGTTGAACGTTGAACAAAAAGTACATCTAGATAATAGGACATACAGCTGTCAACCTGGGTTTTAAGTTTATAATCAATCATCTCACCTTTAAAAAAAAGTAAAAAAAAAACTAGTTCATTCTTGCTTTTTGAGTTTTGACAACTTATGTAATGCTAGCCTGTGTGTAATCGATTAATGGCCCCACGCCAAATCAGCATAGGGGGCGTTAAACACCACTATCTAGTTATTAACGGGCACCAAAGCCTCAAAGCCCCTTTGGGCGTTAGTGCGTTAACGAGAGAGGGGGCAAAAAGATGGTGGGGCCACAATTATTCCAACCAATCACAAGTTTTTTTTTTCTTTTATGTAATCTTTAGTTAATCCACTACACCTAGTTATTGCCCACTGTCTAGGTAACAGTGATGTGGTAGTGACGTGTCAACCTTTTAGTTAATCCACTACACTTGGTCTTATAACCCAATGTTAGATAAGACTTAATCTTGAAAAGTAAAGCAAAATTCATGAAAATGTTAGTATCATACACTAGAAGAAGAAACATACCAACTACTCACTAATACATCCACTAATAACCTTAATAAATACCCTAAAAATGTGAAGCTAACGAAATCGATGTATACTCACCAGTGCTACCACCAGGAGAGAGATTGTAATCACCAGGAAAATAATGTGAACTAAATATGATGTTTTTCCCTAATTTATGCTTACATGAACTAACACCAACTGCATTCATAACTTGACCCTTTAATACAGATGCGTAGCGATTTATCAACCATAACCACAGTAGTCACAATTGATCATCCACATTTCATCAAATTATCAAATAACTTACATTCTAACAGCTAACATGATCAAGTTTCAATAATCAGTAAAAAAAACCTGAATAGAACTACAAGTAATTTCAATCATAACCACACAAGTCACACATAATCATCCACATTTCATCAAATCCTCAGACAACCTATACTCTAACAACTAACAAGATCAAGTTACAACGATCAGTAAAACCAAAAAAAACTGAATATCACTACAAGCAATTTTAATCATAACCACATAAGTCACACTTAATCATCCACATTTCATCAAATCCTCAAATAACCTACAGTCTAACAACTAATAAGATCAAGTTACAACGATCACTAAAAGAACAAAACCTGTATAGAACTGCAAACAATCTCAATCGCTTGCATAGTAGCTTGAAGCTGACCTAAATCACTATTAAAGTCTAAATCTGATATTTTTTTTCCTAATTGACGGTTATATGAGCTATAATCAATTGCGTTAATAGATTGACCTTTCCATACAGATGTGTAGCGATTTATCAACCATAACCACAGTAGTCACAACTAATCATTCACATGAACCATATTTCATCAAATTCTCAAATAATTTACATTAACAACCAACAATATCAACCTTCAATTATCAATAAAACAAAAAACTGAATAGAACTGCAAACAATTTCAATAATAACAACATTTCGTCAAAGTCTCAAATAGCTTACATTTTAACAACTAACAAGATCAAGTTACAATAATCAGTAAACGAGAACAAACCTGAATAGAACTGCAAGCAATCTCAATCGCCTGCATAGTAGCTTGAAGCTGACCTAAATCGCTGTTTCCGAACCCTCCGTTCATATCTATTCATCAAAAAAACACAATCGCAAACAATCAAACAAATATACACACAAAAACACACCTGTAAACTCGCACATGAGCGTGATTTTGTACGATTTTACGACTGATTTGAACAAAGCGTGAAGTAAATGTAGTTTAGTGATTGAATAGATACAAATCATGTATCTAAACGCACCGATTGAGATGGTGATTGGAGTTGATGACCGACGTTTGAATGAAAATTGTGTGAAAGGGTTAAGCAGGCGGTGAGGTTTTGCAGTTTACGGATGGAAGGAGGAGAGGGGAAAAGGGGATTTCAGTTTTGGCAGTCGCTGAGGAAATCACGAGACTCTTTAGGAACAAATGATTATTAATTTTAACTAATTCAAAATTTAAGTGATAATACTAGGATTACCCACGCTTGTTGTACCGGTACTCGATATAGCAAACATACCAGCGTCGATGTCATTTGATCAGAAGCAATTCAGTTCGTCACGGCATTCGTAGGAACATCTAGAAAACCATACAAACGAAAACTGGTGCCGGTCCCGATGTTGTTCGGATAGGATCGATTTGATTCATCACGAAAAAAAAATTGTAAGTTATATTTGACCCTTTCGCTTTTAAATAAAACTTTTATGGACACGTAGATAAAAATAAGAGAAAAATGCTCGGATAGTCCATGTGGTTTGTTTTATTTTCACCTTTAGTCCCTAACTTTTTAAAACTACAGCTATAGTCCTCAACTTTTGCAAAATCGTTCTCGGATAGTCCCTGAAGCGGATGGAGGTTAGTTTTTAGTGTTAAGTGGGTGTGAAATGACTAAAATACCCTTACTAATAAATAAATATAATAAATGGAGCCCACCATACTCATCTTTCTGAATCCTCTGCACAAAGTAAAGTTTCTTCTGCTGGATACATACACGTTTGTGCTTCGATCACTTTTACACTATCATTCAAAACTTTGTTTTGAGTAAATTTTATTTCAATGCATAGATAAAAAAAAAGCACGTCACAACCGCATTTTTGGAATTTTATAAACCATCATACTTTGAAAGCTATTAAAGAAAAGCAAAATATGCTTAAAGTAATTATAATAATAATATAATAATAATAAAAATTAATAAGTTATGGTTACTATTGATACATCCACACTTTTTAATAGAGTTAAATGCCCGAATAGTACATGTGGTTTGGCTTTTTTCACCTTTAGTCTCTAACTTTCTAAAATTATAGCTATAGTCCCCAACTTTTTCAATTTCATTCTCGGATAGTCCCTGACGCGGATGGAGGTTAGTCTTTTCAGTTAATTGGGTGTGAAATGACCTAAATACCCTTATTATTAAAAAATAACATTTAATCAATAACCACCTTCAGTCCAAACACACCTCTTCTTCCTCATATTCAGATTCATCTTCAATCCAAACACACCTCTTCTTCTTCCAATTTGATTTGATTTAATTGCAGAACCTAGACAATGAGATTTAGCGAAAGAAAGAGATAGAGTGAACCCTGTTAGAGAGAGGAATCGATGAGAGTGAGAAGACGACAGAAGAAGGGGATGGATTTTGAGGTTGGTCATGGATTTGGAGGTTGGGAACGACGACGAATGGAGATGATGATGGTTTTCCGGCGACTAAACCAGACGCACCTCACCACCCACCTCTGATGCACCACCATTATATCAGTTGAAACGGTTAAGAGGGTGTGGTTGGACCGTTAGACTACTTTCGGAGGAGGGTGTTCGTCATCGTGGCTCGCCAGAAAACAGTGGTGCAACGACAGACTTGAGTGATTTTATGTCGAACACCGCAAATCTCCATCTTTTTACCACCTTCCACGACTGTCACACCCCCAAAATCCGCATGCGGAGTATCACCGCTTGGAGGCGTGACTGACCAGGATCCAGCCACCAATCATATTGAACTATGCAATTAAGTAAAAAAACCAAATCCAATATAATTTGGTGTTTAAAAGAAACCAAACATGTTTAAGCAATCTGCGGAAGCATAGTAATGTTTAAATAACCAAAACATAGTTTAAAGTTCAAATGTTAAGTACGGGACATAACAGTCCCTATCCCGCAAAGTCCTCCTCCTCGTCCAAGCTCCATAAGCATCTAACGACCTGCAAGGCATGTAACAACGAGTCAACAACAAAGTTGAGCGAGTTCACAGTTGGTTGTTTAGTTGTACCAGTTTGTTTTGAAAACCACAAGTTGTTTCGTAAACCTCGAGTTAACCAGTTCCTTTATTTCCCAAACCATATCCATAATCAGTGGGGGCTTCCCCATGTGAACCACTAGAGCGTTACCATATCGACAACTGACGAACAATAGTTGTGCCCTACGTCAATCTCTATCATCATTGACAGTTTGCCATGATCCATTAGTACACGCCCGTCCGAACGGCACGGTATGAGGTTTGTCGAACCTAATAGCGCTTTTAACTAATGACCCGCTCGCCATCGGCCTCGGCGATTAAGTCGATATAAAATGAGGGACTTAATGATAGAGTTTTGTCTAGTAAGTTTAAGGTTGTTGTCCTACCCAAGGAGGACGAACGTACGTATTCTACCCAAGGAGAATACGCAGGATTTATATTGGCATCCTACCCATGGAGGATGGTCGTACATATCCTACCCAAGGAAGATATGTAGGTTCCGTTTTAATTCTTTAACCCATTCCCAACCACCGGGAATCCCATGCCTTAGAAAGTGTGTGAACTCACCTCGGTTTTCTCGGTTTGATTAGTTACTCGTTTCCAATAAAATCAGTTAAAGCCTAGTATATGCACGTACACAATCAGTTTGCATCCACAAAGTTCACGCATAGATACAATCATAGCACATAGCAGTCGTACAAGTCCATGCAAATCATACATCACATATTTGTTTCATGGCAGCACATAACTAACCTAGTTAACCCTTAACAGACTTAACTGAGTTTACAGCACAGTTTACCCACTAGACGAAACTGCTTGTTTCGTCATGGCTCCCCTTTGACGAAACCCTATGGTTTCGTCATTATTACCCTTGGCGAAACCCCCTAGGTTTTCGTCGTGTTCCCTTTTGACGAACCCCCCCCCCCCGGTTTTCGTCGACATCAGTGTTTCGTCGGGGGAGAGGTTTCGCCACCTACATAGCAGTTACACATAACACCACTGAAACCCTAACTGCCGTCGAATAACTTGCTGGATAGTGGCGAGGTTTGCTGCAGTCACATGGCTCTGGATCTCTGGCACTAAACCTTTAAGGTACAACTCGATACGCTTGATAGGAGGATCTACCATAGTAGGACACAGGATAGCCATGTAACAACCCTTGGTAAAACCGACACCCTCATAATGTGTCTAACAATCTAGTATATTTTAGAATGTCCCAATATGTCTTATATTACACCCCGTACGTGAAAACCAAGCCCGAAATACGTTATAGTTTATAAAATAAATTAAAAACAAGAAATAGTAAGTTGAGGCGGGCCGCGTAGACCCACCCCAACCATTCAAGCGGGCGGTATCAGGGTGGAAACCTGATATCGTTGATTTCTTTAGTTCATACGGGCCGCGTAAGACCCCGTTTAAGTTAACACGGGCCGCTAGAGATTATCAAACGCGGAGACATCCTGAGCTGACACGTGTCGACATCGTGGTTGGTCTAGATCATGACCGGGACAAGCTAGTTAGTTGACCAGGGTTGACGCGGGCCGCGTAAACCCTTGTCTGTTCTTTACGCGGGCCGCGTGGAGACCAAATTCAGCAACTATATAAGAAGGCCATCAGTTTTCGTTTTCCGTCGCTCACAATTCATTCTCAATCTCAATTTCTGAAGTAGTAGAAGTTATAGTCGGGTATTATACCCCTAATTTAGCGAGGTTCTGCTCCGTTGTAAGAATTATAACCCCAATTTCGTAATAGTTACGCTGCCCAAATGATTAATGTGACAACCCTCAAAATCCCATGTATTCCGTACAATTCATTAATGATAATTAAAGTGCTTGACGACTGTGTGGAATTATTTAACTGCTCTCTGATTACTGTGTTATACTTACATGTGCGTAGTAGCATACTAGTAGTATGCAGAAAACTTGACTAAATGGTCCTGAATATTTTCCTATGTGTTAGGAATTAATTGTGTTGCAAAAATATATATATAAGACGCCTTACGGAACAATTAAACAACTTAACGGAACAGTATCCGACCGAACAACCGGACGTTACCCGGGACACCAAATATTTGCCAAATACATTGTGTTATTATTTTTGGCTAGTTATGGTCCCCGTTTGCCATAACACCCACTAAAAAGTTACTAACTAACACATATCATCCTAAC